>CANJKZ010000025.1:1847500-2447500 GCA_947471745.1 Closterium sp. Naga37s-1
ACCAGCACCAGCACCAGCACCAGCACCAGCAGCAGCACCAGCACCAGCACCAGCACCAGCACCAGCAGCAGTACCAGCACCAGCAGCAGCACCAGCACCAGCAGCAGCACCAGCAGCACCACCAGCAGCACCACCAGCAGCACCACCAGCACCACCAGCACCGGCAGTACCACCACTGCCACTACCACTACTAGCACCACCAGGGATCCCCCACGCACCTGCGTGAACTCCTGTAAGATGTCGCGATGCCGAGCCACCTTCTGAGACAGCGATGCCGTGGCAGCCGTGCCCTCGCCACCCACACCACCACCGGCAGCAGAGCAGCAGCGCGCCATGCGGTTGTTGGTGTCTGCAAGCCGCTGCAGCTGCGCCTCTATTGCTTTTTCCACCGCCACCACCGACCCCTCGCTGCCCCCCTCGCCCCCCTCGCCGTAACCTGTGATTTGAGGGGGAAGGTCGGGGGAGAGGGAAGGCGGGAGGGGCCAGAGCGGCGGTGAGAGGAAGGGAGGCAGGCACAATGCGAGGCAACAGCAGCAGAGCAGAGCAGCAGCGCGCCATGCGGTTGTTGGTGTCGGCCTGGCGCTGCAGCTGCGCCTCTACTGCCTTCTCCACCGCCACCACCGACCCCTCGCTGCCCCCCTCGCCCCCCTCGCCCCCCCCGCCGTATCCTGTGGGGAAAGGAAATACGCGGGCAGGGAGGCGAAGCGGGACGAGAAACGAGGGAGGGATGGGAGAGGCGGAATGAGACGATGGAAAGGGGCGAGAGGGAAGGGAACGGAAAGGACAGACTTTATTCCTTCCTCGCCGTGTGCTCCTTTGGTAACCGAAGAACCCCTTAACAATGCGCGACGACTGCGTGCATTGCCGACCGTTGAACCACCCACCGTTGCGCGACCAGCGTGCTGCACAGCTAGGCGTATGGCAACAGATGTCGCACAGCTGGTCGCAGAGCGTCGCATGACTCACCGCTATGCGACAGCATGCTGCAGAGCTTGGCGTACGACGACAGCTTCACGTCCAGGTCGCCCTCCAGCTTCCGCGCCTCGCGCCGAAGCTCCTCCCACGGCGCGCCCGAATCGTCTGCGGCCATGATCCCTCGTTGTTTGCCAACAGCGAGTTCGACAGGCTCGACGCTAAAGAGGCTCGACGGGCTCGACGTTTGGGTTCCACGTTCGGGTTCGACGTTCTGGTTCGATCGCAACAAGCCGGTCAGCAGGTCATGCTTCCTCGTCCAGTAAGTGCGAGTGCAAGTGCAGCTTACAGCATTTGTATTCCGCAGTTATATGCTGTGTAAATTTTAGAAATGCTAAACTGGTTATTCGTACTGTCTTACAGAAGCTATCGCAGGTGGTTCTATGACGAGTGATTCTTAAGTGCTTCTTGGAGAATAGGAATCACTTCCTGCACTGCTAAAGGCATCTGGAGCGCGGAATAAGGTAAAATATACTCAGAAAACTGGAAGACGCTTCAAAAAATATATATCATCCATCTGATGTAAAAGCCACCTAACCGAGGACGCGTGGTTCTGCAGTACGAACCTAATTCATTTACTGTACTAACCAGGGCGACAGGATAGCCAGCCTGCAGTAAAAACCTAATTCACCATCCAGCCAGGGCGACAGGATAGTCAGCCTGCAAATAGCGATCTTTACTATCGCACGCCGCGGTTTCAGAATTTTGACCCGAATTCGTCGCGGTGGTATCAGCAGCAGGACGCACAACTAAGGATGTAGTTTGCCTCTCAATCAACCCCTCGACATTGCCGATTACTACTCTCTGCAATGGGACCTTCGTGTCTCACTTGGAAGACTCTGGTCTGGAATCTGACCGTTGATTGCTATGGGACCATCTAAGAGGACGAGATGGTTACCACAGATTTGTAAGACGGTACAGTGAGATGCTATGCATCTCAAAACGGCGGAGTAGGGCTTCAGTAAGAAAAGGATTCTGCGTGTCCTGTATGATTGGTAAGAGGGTTGATTTGGATGAGGTTCAACAGGACCATAGAAGCAGGTTTGAGGTCTATGCGACTGTCTTGGTAACCCTACAATCTGCCATCGCGACGTCCGCACTGGTCCGATCAATGCTCTCTCGAACATGTCAGTAACTCGTTTGGAGCCTAATAACTCAGTACCTTTCGACTTCAATTTCGCGAACACCGTCAAGCGCAAATTCACGGGAACCGAAGTTCAGGCGAAGCGTTTACACATGCGAAAGTAGCTTCGCTATTCCGTGATTCGCAGAGAAGCTGTGTGTACCGTTCGATATTCAATACAAACCACACGAAACTCCATCCCCAGAAAACAATTTCGAGTGCCAGATTTTCAGAGTGACGTTGTAAAAGCCCGCAATGCAACACGATAGGGGGGTTTAGATAAAAGCTCAGACCGCCCTTTCTTACAGGAGTCTACTTTTGAGGCGCCTAAAAAAAAGCTCAGAACCCCCTTCTTTACAGGGCAGAGGAAGTCAAGGTGGCATTGGCGCTAGGGCGCGCAGCGAGATGAGGAGCGCGGGGTCCGCAGGCAAGGGCGGTCGCGCCAAGTCCAACTGGCCCGACACCCCCAACGCGTTTCAAACTCTAGCGCCTCGGAAACGCGACGAGGCACGTGTCGTTCTTACCGCTATCGCCGCCACTGCTGCTCCTGCCGTCGCCGCCCCTGCTCGCTGCTTCCCCGGCTATTCTCGCCAACCTGTCTGCACTCCGCTTATTCCGCTCCCCCAACCCAACCCCGCTCTCCCGCACGCGCCTCTTTCCCCCTCGGCATTGCCATGGACTTCATTCCTCGCCCCTGTGTCCCCAACTTTCCGCCTTCCCCCTCTCGCCCCTCCCCTTGTTCCCGCTCTCTCCCCATTCCTCCCCGCCCAGCCCTCCCCCTTCTCCCCCTGGCTCGCGCGCGCGCTGCTGTTCCTCCCCGGCCTCGCCACAGGCTTCATTCTCGGCCGCCTGCTGGGGGGAAGCGGGGGAAGCGGAAAGGCCGCAGGGGGGAAGAAGGGGGAGCTGACGGCAGGAGGCGGGGGGAGCAGTAGCGGGCGGAAGGGGGGCGGAGGCAGCGCGGGGGGGAGGTCAGCGCCAGCGTTTGGGGGGAAGGCGGAGACGGAGGGGGCGGGGGGGCTGGTGGTGGGGCGGGGGAGTGAGCTGAAAATGGTGCTGGTGGTGCGGCAGGATCTCAAGATGAGTTCTGGGAAGATCGCCGCCCAGTGTGCCCGTGAGTGCTGCCCAGTGCGCCCGTGAGTGCCGCCCAGTGTGCCCGTGAGTGAATTTTAAGTCGACTCAAAAATGGTGGTGGGCCGGGGGAGTGAGCTGAAAGTGGTGCTGGTGGTGCTGGTGGTGCGGCAAGATTCTCAAATGCGGGTGGGGAAGATCGCCGCCCAATGTGCCCGTGAGTGGAGGGGGAGGGGGGGGGGGGGGGGGGGCACGGGGTGGTGGTGGGGCGGGGGAGTGAGTTAGAGATGGTGCTGGTGATTCAACAGGACCTCAAGATGAGTTCTGGGAAGATCGCCGCCCAGTGTGCCAGTGAGTGCCGCCCAGTTTTCAGTCGGATGAACCTTCATTGATCTAGGCAGTTTCCAGTCTGACTCAAAACCCCTTGAGCCCTCAACCCTCAAACCCACAACCCTTCCACTCATGACCCCTCCTTCTCCTCTCCGTCCTGTCATCCCCTCCTCACATCCCCCCCTCACATCCCCTCCTCACATCCCCCCTCACCTACTTCCTACCAGACGCAGCAGTGGGTATTCTCACCGACCTCCAAACAAGGTGCGCCTCTCTTCTCTCCTATCACTCACCCCCCTTCACACTCTAGTCGCACTCCTCCCCTTCCACACTCAACATGCTGCTTGTAGCAACAACGATACGTCCCTCCCTCACTCCTCCAAACTCCCTTTCCTTCCTTTTCTTCTTCCACCCCTCCTTCCTCTTCACTCTTCCCAACACCTTTCCTCTTCCCTTGTGTACCCCTACCTCTTCCCCCTTACCGTTTTCTGCTCAAAATCTTCCCTCGCCCTTAGATTGCACTCCCTCCCTCTCTGCTCTCACTCCTCTCCCTTCCCCTCTTAATCTCAGCCGCCTATTCTGAATCATCTTTCTGCTGCCTGTCTGCCTGCCTGCCTGCGTTCCTGTATAGGTTCCCGTCCTCGTACCTCTGAGTGTGCAGCAATAAGGCGTTGCTGCGGCACTACGAGGCGTGTGGGCAGCCCAAGATAGTGGTCTCCTGCAGCAACCTCGTCTCTCCCTTTCCCCCTCAAACCTAATCCCTGCCTGCCTGCCTATCTTCCTGCCTACTTGTGAGTGTGCAGCAATAAGGCATTACTGCGGCATTACGAGGCGTGTGGGCAGCCCAAGATAGTGGTCTCCTGCAGCAACCTCAAGGAGATGTGAGACCTCTCAAGCAAGCCTTGAAAAGTTGGAGCAAGTTTTGAAAAGTTTTCTCCTTTCTTTCCTTTGTTATGTGTTTTCTCCTTTCTTTCCCGTTGATGCTGCTATGCGCTCATGCATGCACCATGCCACAATAATCTCACCATGCACTACCATGCACCACTGTGCACCACTGTACTTCACCGTACACCACTCCACAATACACCACCATACCGCACTGTACGCCACTGTGCAGGAACGAGCTGAGAGGGAAGGCACAGCAGCACCGGTTGCCAGTCTTTACTGTCTGCGATGCTGGCAGGACTCAGGTGGGCCTCAGGTGTTCCTTCAGGTGATACCGGCATGACTCAAGTGGGCGTCGAGTGACGCTTCAGTTGATGCTTCAGGTGATGATTCAGGTCATGCTTCAAGTCTGTCTGTATTTTTTTTCCTTCTGTTTCCCATGCTCCTCTCCCATGCTCCCCTCCCATACCCCACCCCAATGCTTTCCTTCCTATGCCCCTGCTCCAAAACCCCCACCGTCAACAGGTGGCAGCAGGGTCCAAGGCAGTGCTTGCAGTGGGTCCAAACCAAAACCCCCTCTTTTTGAGGCGTCTCAAAAGCCATCCTGCTCCACCTGCCTCTCCCCACTCACCCCACTCCCTCCCCCCCCCCCCCCCCCACCGTCAACAGGTGGCAGCAGGGTCCAAGACAGTGCTTGCAGTGGGACCAAAACCCCCTCTTTTTGAGGCGTCTCAAAAGCCATCCCCCATGCTCCACCTACCCTCCCCACTCCCCCCCCCCCCAACCCTCAACAGGTGGCAGCAGGGTCCAAGACAGTGCTAGCAGTGGGACCAGGTCCGTGCTCCCTCGCCTCGTTTCACTTATCGCTTCCTCCCACCCATACTCTTGTTCTTCTCTAGCCCCTCCTCCCTCACCACGCCTCCTCCCTTACCACGCCTCCTCCCTTACCACGCCCCCAATCTTCAACCCACTTCCAATCCTCCCTCCGACTTCCCCCCTTCACTTGCGCTCCCTCCTTACCAAAATTCTCCCTTCACTGAACCTTTCACGGCCCTGTTGCCTGTTTCATCCTCTCCCTTGTCCCTCACATTGCCCCTCCTCACCCACACCCACACCCAACCCCACCCGCACCTCTCCCCTTGGCAACGGCTGATGCAGGCCCGAAAGCACTGGTTGATTCAGTTACCGGCAATCAACGCTTGCTGTAAGCAGTGTATTGAAATGCAGTACAGTGTAGTGCAGTACAGTTCAGTCTGCAACCAAGTGTAGTTTCTCTAAAAGTGTAACCATAGCATGCTATTTGCCCTCTTGACAAAGGTCGGATCATACAGGGAACATTCGTTTACACATACTATAATACAAGGGAAACAAAGCAAGCTACATCACAAAATGCGCCATGTGGTACAGTACAGGTGTGCTGTTGGTGTGCCTGCAAGGGTACTGAAAACTGCTTAACACTGCAGGGATTGAGGCGGCTCAGAAGTATGAACAAAGGTGCAATGGTGTCAACTGTGTACATGTGATGTGATGTGATGTGATGTGATGTGATGTGATGTGATGTGATGTGATGTGATGTGATGTGATGTGATGTGATGTGATGTGATGTGATGTGATGTGATGCGATGCGATGCAATGCGATGCAATGCGATGGGATCATTCCCTGCGACCAGAATGTGTGCTGCCGAGGGTGCAATGCTGCACCCAATGTGACCAATCTGAGTCCTTGGGCACTTAGCTAAGTGCTGGAGCTGGAAAGAGCAACACCTGCAAGGAATGGCTGGTTGGAATCCTTGTTGGGCGACAGAATGGCCTGTAATTTCCGACAATAGTTTTCAAGAAGAAAGGGGAACGGGGGAATTGGGGGGAAAGGGGGAGGTGGGAAGAAAGGGGAGAGTGGGGGTAGTATTATGAAATACATTGTTCACTGTTGAACACTTACTGCAGAGCACTCAGCAACACTTACTGCAGTGCATTTAGTGACACAAGGCTCATATAAACACTCAGGGTATTAGCACCATGTGCTGGCACAGCAGTCTCTCTATCCACACATCAGCTCTTCCTAACGCTGCTGCTGCTGCTGCATGTCCCTCATACGCTCACACACACTCACCGCATTAGCGCCATTCGCCTCTGCAGCAGCTTCTGAATCCACATCCCCACGCATCTGCTCTTGCTGCTGCTGCATGTCCCTGTTCTGCTGCCGGCGCTGCTGCATGAGGCGGCAGCAGGTGAAGGAGACGGCTACGAGGAGAATGGTGAGGGCGATGAGCAGGCAGACGGTGAAGAAGGATGAACCCCACGTGGAGTCAGAGGGAGAGGGCTGCTGCTGGGTGCCTGTATGGGAAGGGGAGGGGTGCAGGAAAGGAAGTGGATGAGTGAAAGGAGATGGCTAGGAGGAGAATGGTGAGAGCGATGAGCAGACAGACGGTGAAGAAGGATGAACCCCGCGTGACATCTGAAAAAATGGCTGCTGGGTGGCTGTTTAGGAAGCAGGGGTGGATAGAAGAAGAGGAAGGGAGGTGGATGAGTGTAAGGAAACTGGTGTGACTCGCAAAGTCGCCTCAAGTGCACGAGGGGATTATTTTAGGCGAGTAAAAACCGGAGGCAAGAAGCTGAGCAGACTTACCCGCAGCAGCAGCAGCAGTGGAAGCATCAAGCTCGGGAGGAGGGGAGTAGAACTGAGTACACGTGGCAGCATCCAACTGGCCCTCGGCTGCTACCGGCACGTCTGATGGGGGGGAGGATGCAGAGGAGAAGCAGTTGAAGAAGTACCTGGGGGAGGGTGGAGGGGGTGGAAGAGAGGAGCGGAGGGAGGGAGGGGGAGAGAGGAAGGGGATGGAGGGGGAGAGAGGAAGGGGTGTAAGCTTGATTGGCAGGAGAGGTGGGTCGCTATGAGTGCAGAGCATGTGGGGGGGAGGATGCAGAGGAGAAGCAGTTGAACAAGTACCTGGGGAGCGGGGGGGGGGGAGGAAGGGTGGAGAAGGAGGTTGGGAGGGGTGAAGAGGGATTTGAAGGGAAGGAGAGGGGATTGCAAGGAGTGCAGAGCGCATGGGAAGGATGCAGAGGTGCAGCAGTTGAAGAAGTACCTGGGGGAGGAAAGGTGGGGAAAGAGAGCAGGGGAGGGAGCGGTTGAATTAGAGGTCAGGAGTGAGTGGAGAGGTTGGAGGGGGGAGGATGCAGAGGTGAAGCAGTTGAAGAAGTACCTGCGGGAGAGAGGTGGGGAGAGGAAGGGGGGTGGGGAGAAAGAGGAGGAAGGGGGGGGGTGATTGATTAGGTGGGGATTGGATGGTGGAGGGAGTAAAATGGGTGAGGGGTGAATAGAAGGGAGCTGGTGGGCAGGAGAGAGGGGTCGCACGGATTGCGGAGCAGGAGAAGGGAGGGGGGCGTATTGGTGAAGCAGTTGAAGTATGGCAGGAAGGCAGGGGAGGGGGGCCAAGTGGTTGGGATGTTAGTAATATATCAGGAGAGAGCAGAGCTGTTGTGGAGGATGCACCTGAGAGCAACTGAGGGTCACCTGCGAGCAACAGAGGATCACCTGAGAGCAACAGAGCGTCACCTGAGAGCAACAGAGCATCACCTGAGAGCAACAGAGCGTCACCTGAGAGCAACAGAGCGTCACCTGAAGTCAGCCTGGCGTTCAGGTGGAGGAAGCGGCACAGAGCCGTTGAAGAAATTGTTTGAGATGTCACTGTGATGTGATGGGGCGGGGGGGGGGGGGGGGGGGGGGGGGAGGACAAGGCGAAGGGGCGAGAGGAGGGAGTGGAGGGGAAACAGTGGCGTTCAGGTGGAGGGGAAACACTGGCGTTCAGGTGGAGGCAGCAGCACAGAGCCGTTGAACAAGGGGAGGGGTTTGAGACATCACTGTGATAAGGGGAGAGGGGGTAAGAGAGACGGGAGGGGAAGGGGTTGTGAAGTGAAGAGAAAGTACTTGTGAGATGGTTTTTGAGGCGCCTCAAAAGGGGAGGGGAAGGGGTTGTGGAGTAAAGTAAAAGAGAAATGACTTGTGAGACAGTTTATTTGAGAATTCTCAAGACCCATCTCAAAAGGCACAGAGAATTCTTTTGAGTCGAGTCAAAAGTAGTCTTGAGATCTCTAAAAAACCATCTCGAAAAAGCATGAAGACTTTGAAGAAGTTGCTTGAGATGTCACTGTGATGGGGGGGGGAGGGGGGAGAGGAGAGAGTTGGGGGATTGAGAGGAAAGCAGGGAACAGCATCTTCTGACGCATCTGAGAAGGCAAGCGGCCGTTGAGAAAACTGTGTTTTGAGTCGACTCAAAACTGACGCATCTGAGAAGGCAAGGGGACGTTGAGAAAACTGTGTTTTGAGTCGACTCAAAACTGGCGCATCTGAGAAAGGCAAGCGGCCGTTGAGAAAACTGTGTTTTGAGTCGACTCAAAACTGACGCATCTGAGAAGGCAAGGGGACGTTGAGAAAACTGTGTTTTGAGTCGACTCAAAACTGACGCATCTGAGAAGGCAAGCGGCCGTTGAGAAAACTGTGTTTTGAGTCGACTCAAAACTGGCGCATCTGAGAAGGCAAGGGGACGTTGAGAAAACTGTGTTTTGAGTCGACTCAAAACTGACGCATCTGAGAAGGCAAGGGGACGTTGAGAAAACTGTGTTTTGAGTCGACTCAAAACTGGCGCATCTGAGAAGGCAAGGGGACGTTGAGAAAACTGTGTTTTGAGCCGACTCAAAACTGACGCATCTGAGAAGGCAAGGGGACGTTGAGAAAACTGTGTTTTGATTCGACTCAAAACTGGCGCATCTGAGAAGGCAAGGGGACGTTGAGAAAACTGCTGGAGACTTGCTGTGACGGGGGGAATGGAGGAAGGAGAGAGGGGAGGAGATTGAGAGGAGAACAGGAAAAAGGGAAGAGGGAGAAGAGATGTAGTTGGAGATGTCGTGTGTTGAGAAAAAGAGAGGAAAGGAGAAGTGGGAACATTAAGTTATTCGAAATTATACTGTTATTGTGCGGAGCGAAGCAGAGGCAACTGGAAGCTGAGGCAGAGAGCAGAGGGAAGAGGGCAGAGGGAAGAGGGCAGAGGGAAGAGGGCAGAGGGAAGAGGGCAGAGGGACAAGGGCAGAGGGAAGAGGGCAGAGGGAAGAGGGCAGAGGGACGAGGGCAGAGGGACGAGGGCAGAGGGACGAGGGCAGAGGGAAGAGGGAAGAAGACCATAAAGCCTTGACACTTGAGAAGTTAGAACATGATAAAAACGCATCGCACAGCAGTGCACGGCATAAAACGGCATGTGCACGGGATGTGCACGGCATGAAACGGCATGTGCACAGCACGGCATGTGCATATCACGGCATGTGCATATCACGGCATGTGCATATCACGGCATGTGCATGTCACGGCATGTGCATATCACGGCATGTGCATATCACGGCATGTGCATATCACGGCATGTGCATATCACGGCATGTGCATATCACGGCATGTGCATATCACGGCATGTGCATATCACGGCATGTGCATATCACGGCATGTGCATATCACGGCATGTGCATGTCACGGCATGTGCACAGCACGGCATGTGCATATCACGGCATGTGCATATCACGGCATGTGCATATCACGGCATGTGCATATCACGGCATGTGCATATCACGGCATGTGCATATCACGGCATGTGCATGTCACGGCATGTGCATATCACGGCATGTGCATATCACGGCATGTGCATATCACGGCATGTGCATATCACGGCATGTGCATATCACGGCATGTGCATATCACGGCATGTGCATATCACGGCATGTGAAGGAACTCACACGTCGGTGAGGGAGGGGAAGCGCCAGAGGTCTGCAGGCAGCGAGCCGGACAGGCGGTTGGAATGCAGATAGCTGCGTGGCATGGGACGGGATGGGACGGGATGGGGGACACGAGGATGGGATGGGGGACACGAGGATGGGATGGGGGACACGAGGATGGGATGGGGGACACGAGGATGGGATGGGGGACACGAGGATGGGATGGGGGACACGAGGATGGGATGGGGGACACGAGGATGGGATGGGGGACACGAGGATGGGATGGGGGACACGAGGATGGGATGGGGGGCGCGGTAGCAGAAGCAGCAGGCAGTGCAGCAAGAGCAGCAGGGAGGGGCGCCAGAGGCAGCAGGGAGGGGCGCCAGAGGCAGCAGGGAGGGGCGCCAGAGGTCTGCAGCTGCAGGCAGCGGGCCGGAGCGGACAGGCGGTTGGAATGCAGATAGCTGTGTGTGTGGGGCACACACGCTCACTCACTCACTTGTGTTGGATGTTGGGGAGTTGTGTGAGTAAGGCCGGGAAGGGCCCCGAGGCAGGCAGCAGAAAGTCCCCACCACTCTCAACCACTTTCCCCTCCCCACCACTCTCAACCACTTTCCCCTCCCCACCACTCTCAACCACTTTCCCCTCCCCACCACTCTCAACCACTTTCCCCTCCCCACCACTCTCAACCACTTTCCCCTCCCCACCACTCTCAACCACTTTCCCCTCCCCACCACTCTCAACCACTTTCCCCTCCCCACCACTCTCAACCACTTTCCCCTCCCCACCATTACCCGCGCGCGCTCACATGTGCTGGACTGGATGTTTGAGTTGCGAGAGGAAGGCCGGGAAGCTGCCTGTGGCAGCAGCAGCGGAGAATCTTGAGGCTTGAGAATTTCCAACCACTTCGTACCCACTCCCCCCACCACTCCCCACCACTCCTCACCCACTCCTAGCGCTCGGATGTTGGGGAGTTGCGTGAGGCAGCAGCGGAGTACTTTCAAGGCTCAAAAGTCCCTACTCACTCCCCACCCACTCCTCGCCACTCCCCAGCACTCCCCAGCACTCCCCAGTATACATGGGCAAATGGCGAGTCGAGTTTTACTTGACTCGTTTTGACGAGTTTTTTCCCTTTGACGAGTCGAGTCGAGTTTTACTCGTCGAGTTTTTTTGGTCAAAATGCTGACTCGAAACTCGGCCCCAAAGTCGAGTTTTTTGAAAACTCGGATGAGCCTTAAAAAAACTCGTCCGAGTCAAGTAAAACTCGACTCGAAGTTAAACACTACCCTAACCTAAAACCCCAGCCACACGAAAACAGTTGTAGGGTGCCCAGAAAACTGCCACACGCGTCAACACCCACAAACGACCCAGCCAGCCCCACCTCTCCTCCCCCCTTTCACTTTCCAAAAAAGCTACTCACCGCCACGCCAGCTGCACTAGTGTTCACAATTAAGTGGTGGAACACATCCAAAACAGCGAGCCACACCTCCAGCAGCATATTAACCCAGAAACAGACATTTGTACCCCCCTGTGGTGGACCATTTGATGCACGAGTTTTTTAAAACTCGTCTAGGTTAAACAAAACTCGTGAGTGAAAAAAAACTCGCGAGTTATGGGTAACTCGCCTGTCTAGCCGAGTTTTTCACGAGTTTTTTTAAACTCGCGAGTAAAAATTGACTCGTTTTCACGAGCTTTTTTTACCAAAATCAGAACTCGAAACTTGTTATTTTCGAGTACTTCAAACGAGTCTAGTAAAAACTCGACTCGTTTGCACATGTATACTCCCCAGCACTCCCCAGCTCTCCAACTCACATGCGTTGGATGCTGGGGAGTTGCGTGAGGAAGGCGGGGAAGGGGCCCGAGGCAGCAGCGGAGGAGAAGGAGAAGAAGGAGAGCGATGCGAGGGCTGCCCACGAGGGGGGGAAGTCGGCTGTCACAGGCAGACGGTAGAGGGAACTGGAGGGGAAGGGGGAAGCGGGGGAGAGGTGTTGGAATACGGAGGGAGAGGGATGGAGAAGAAGGGAAGGCGGCGGTCAAATGTAGGGGGTACAGACAGCCTACAGGGAGCTGGGGGAAGGGGGGAGGGACGTGTGATCAAACATTCCAGCGAGCTGCAGTTTCTAAGGAGAAGGTTTAGCAAAGGAGAAACTGCAGCTCGCTGGAATGTCTGATCACACCAAGGCGGCGGTCAAATGTAGGGGGTACAGACAGACAGCCTACAGGGAGCTGGGGGGAGGGGGGAGGGACGAGGAACATGCGTTTGAATGGGGGGGAACGGGCCCGAGGCAGCAGCGGAGGAGAAGGAGACGAAGGAGAGCGAGCGAGGGCGGACCTCGAAGGGGGAAAGCTGGTCGTCTCAGTCACGTGACGACTCAAAACTCACAAAACTCATCAGCTCCTGATTCCCGGCACTTACAGCACTTGAAGGTTAGTGAGTTGGCTCCAGGCATCAGGAGGCTGGCCCTGAAATTTACATTTTGAGACTTCTTTGAAATTTAAATACTCAATAGTCAGTGTAGTGGTCCTTACAGCACTTGAAGGTTGGTGAGTTGGCTCCAGGAATCAGGAGGCTGGCCCTGAAAGTGGTTGTCGCCCAGGTCGCTGGTGAGGAGGGAGAGGGAGCGTGGAGGAATGATGGGTGAGTGCGAGTGACGAAGAGAGTGTGTGAGTGAGTGAGTGAGTGAGTGAGTGTGGAGAAAGAAAGACAGGTTGAGATGCAGAACACCATGCAGGTGAACTCCTGTCAATGAAAGTCAATACACATGCATGCAGGTCAACCAAAGTCAACCCAAAAGAACCCAAGTCAACCCACAGGGTCACAAGGTCGGTGAGCGCGCCAAGTTCCTCGGGCAGCTGGCCAACAATTTCGTTCTGCCCGAGAACGAGTGCGGAGAGGCGAGAGAGAGCCGAGAGGCCCGCGGGGAGCGACCCCGTGATGTGATTCATGTCCAGATGGCTGCAGAGGGAGGGGAGAGAGAGCGAGAGAGAGAGAGAGAGAGAGAGAGAGAGAGAGAGAGAGAGAGAGAGAGAGAGAGAGAGAGAGAGAGAGAGAGAGATGGCATAGCTCAGTCCTTAGCCATTTCTAGGCCTCTCTTCCCTGGGATCTAGTCCTTAGCCATTTCTAGGCCTGTTTCCTTAGTATAAAGGCCCTGGATCTAGGCTGGTGAGCTCATTATTCACTGGTGAGTTAGGATCACTCTCCAAATCCGGCGGCTCGTTCGAGAGAGAGCGAGAGAGAGAGAGAGAGAGAGAGAGATGGCATAGCTCAGTCCTTAGCCATTTCTAGGCCTCTCTTCCCTGGGATCTAGTCCTTAGCCATTTCTAGGCCTGTTTCCTTAGTATAAAGGCCCTGGATCTAGGCTGGTGAGCTCATTATTCACTGGTGAGTTAGGATCACTCTCCAAATCCGGCGGCTTGTTCGAGAGAGAGCGAGAGAGAGAGAGAGAGAGATGGCATAGCTCAGTCCTTAGCCATTTCTAGGCCTCTCTTCCCTGGGATCTAGTCCTTAGCCATTTCTAGGCCTGTTTCCTTAGTATAAAGGCCCTGGATCTAGGCTGGTGAGCTCATTATTCACTGGTGAGCTCATTATTCACTGGTGAGTTAGGATCACTCTCCAAATCCGGCGGCTCGCGCCGGCCGCCTTCGGCGACCGCCGCTCGCCAGCGCGGCCTTCGGCCGCGCGTGAGGTGTGACAAGGACCAGAGGGGACAAGTCTATAATTATGAAAGGCTACAACATGCGCAAGTGACAACACACAACAAGAGCAACACCCCCAGACGAGGAGATACCGCCATGGGGAAGCCCAGGGCCAGGCCTGCAACCAAGCAGGCAGGCACAGGGAGGAAGGCCGCTACTCGGCCAGGATCTAACTCAACCGGCCGTCCATCCAGCGTAGCACGGATGCGGCAGCCGGTACCACGTCCCGTGGGTCCTTCAGGGCGGCAAGAACAAGCCGCCTCAGCGCAGCAGGACCAGGTCCCAAGGCGGCGCCAGGGGAGTCCGGGACCAGCCCAATCAAAGGCAGCATCTCCAGCATCTGCATCGTCGCTGCCACACCCTCCTCCTGCTCAGTTGCCGACAACACCGGAGGCACCTCCCCAGGACGTATCTGCCGCAGCTGGAAAAGGTGCAGCTGGTCGAGGACCATTGCCAACAACGTCAGGCATGTCCCCACGTGCCCAACGCGCTCAGCGACGCGGTGGGCCCTGCCCCGCGGCGGGGAGCCCGGCGGCGAAATCCCCTCCGGAGACAGTGGGGGGGAGGGATCAGGACCGACAGGCGGAGGAGGAGACGTTGGCAGAGTTGACGGCGGGGGCGACTGCACACCTGGAGCCTCCTCTGCCCTCAGATACCCCATCACCTCCCACGGGATTGGGATCAGCCTCCCGCCAAGACACAGCTGCGGGCACTCCAACGGCGCCGGTGAGGGTACGGCCGACGAGGAGGGCTGAGGTACAGGAGACGCCGAGGGACGAGGCGGCGGCGGTTGCGGTGGAAAGGGGAAGCGTCGCAGCGGCGACGGCGTCGGTGGAGGTGGTGGGTGAGGTGGCTGCTGCCGCGGAGGTGCCAGCGGAGGCTGTGACGGCATTGGGGCGGGCGGGCGGAACTGCCGCCGCTTTTGGCGGCGACTCAACTTCACTTTCTGCCAACCACCAGGGGGCACAACCGCAGACACTGGAGCTGGGTCCGGCGGTGGATCTGGAACCGTCGGAGGCGGTGGCGTTGTCTGCGTCACCGGCGCCGGTACCGGCGGCGGTCTTGGCTGCGGCGATGACTGCTGCGACCGCGGCAGGGAACCAGGCCGACGCCCCGGTCGAGGGGGAGGTACCGGTGGCCGCTGTGAGCGCCGGAACATCTGCTGCTGCCGAGGGCGCAGACACGCAGGAGCGCGACCAGGCGGCGAGCGGAAGACGGGGTCACGGGACCGTCGCCCCTGTACGCGCCGCTCGCGGGAAGGGCGGGAGGAGGCTCCGTGCCCAGCCAGCGCCGAGGCGGCCCGGAGCAGGGCTGGGGCCTGGCGCCCCGGGACCCCTCCGGGGCTGGAGTGAGCAAGAGCAGTCGCCACTAACACCAGAGCGTCAACCTCCATCTGTGGGACAAGAAAGAGAGGAAGGCGACGAGGAAGCTGACGTCAGGCACGTGGCAGGACACATCAGCCCGGAGGCAGGGACTACCCGAGGCCCACAGCGGGAAACACGGAGCTCCACCCGCCCACAAGGGATTACCTGGGGCCGTCCGAGGCTGGGACTAGCGAGACAGACACACTCACCGTGGATCCCGGCGGGAAGAGCACCACATGCCGGACGAGGGGGGCGAAACGACGAGAGCAGGACCGGGGAGGGAGCACCGATCCGTGGGGCCCAAGGCGGAGGACGCGGGGCAAGAGGTGGAAGAAGGGGCGGGGGCGCAATCGTCGGCGGAAGAGAGGCACTTGTGAGATCGGGAACGTGGCGGGAACGCCACGACCGCCCGGAGCAGGAGGCACCACCGACGAATCAGGAGGAGAGGGACATGGGGAATGGGGAGGATGGGGGGGATTATGTAGCCGAGACCCCCGAAACCTCAGAAGAGATCTCGCTGGAGGCGGAGAGAGACACTACAGGAAGAGAGAGGGGACGGAGAGCAATTGGGAGACACCCCCAGGACAGAAACCTTGGTGCGAGAAACCCCCAGGACAGAAACCCTGGTGCGAGAAACCCCCAGGAGGGAAACCACCACGAACGGGGAGAGATCGGAGCAGTGACGAGTGGGAGCCAGAGAGAAACCGGGCAACCTACCGTACAGTCACCGGCGGAGCTGGTGGCGAACGAGGCCATCTGGCAGCAGGCGGCCACGTGGGAAGTTGCCCCACTTCAGCGAGGGGACCAACCTTTCTTGGTTCGGAGGATGCCCCCCAAAATTTTGGAAAGCTACACCCTCTGCGTGCTGGCACCACTCCTACGCCTGCAGAAAAACCCCGACTGTCCAGGTGCATGGGTGATCCTGCAATTCTTACCGAGGCTGACCTTGCGGCCCCTTCCCGAACCGGTTCAAGGAAGCCGGTGGGTTGGAATTGAGGGAAGACTACACCGGTTCCAGCAAGGCAGCTGGGCAGAACTCTTCGAGGAGGCGAAGGTCATCCCCGATACGGAGAACCCGTCACGCCACCAAGCCGATGACGCTGGACTCTGTGCTAGGGCGGAAGGACTTATGAAGAAGGGTAACATCTCGAAGGCAGTTGCAGCGTTATGCGCAACCCCACTCGCCGAAACCACACCAGCGACACTCGCTGCACTGCGGGCGAAACACCCCGATGCTGCATCGCCCCCGGCAAGGTTCGTTTCCGGCTACACTCATTCGGAGCTGCGGGTAACACCAGATGACCTTCGTGAACTACTCAAGCGATGCCCGAACGGAGTGGGAGCAGGCCCATCAGGTACTTGCTTCGAACACCTCAAAGACCCTGCGCTCGCGAGTGAGGAGGTGCTCATACTCCTCGCGCAGATTATCAGCTACCTCCTTAGCACCTTCCAGAGCCAGGCGGTTCGCGACTTGCTTCTGCCCTCAAGACTCATCGCTCTAGAAAAACCGGGAGGAGGCGTGAGGCCCATCGCGATAGGAGAAGCAATACTCCGCGTAGTGGCAAAGGCGGCTTTGAGGGAATTAGCGCAGACCATTCGCGAGTACTTTCTCCCCGTTCAGTTTGGGGTGGCAGTCACTGGCGGCGCAGAGTGCATCGTCCACTCAGTCCGATCGCTGCTTCAGGAGGACGAGAGCCGAGTAGCGCTACAGCTCGATATTGAGAACGCCTTCAACAGTGTCGAACGGCCGGCATTCTTTCAGGCGCTCTCACAATCGAGCCTGTTATCACTCCTACCCCTCGTACGCACGCTTTACGACGGCCCGTCTCGGCTCTTAGTGGACCACAAGCTCGGCGTCGATCAGATCATGAGCAACCGAGGAGTCCGCCAGGGTGACCCGCTCGGTCCGCTCCTCTTCGCAACGGCGATCCAACCGACGCTTCTGAGCACGGCGACGCTCCTCCCCGAGGTGGCGATTGTCGCCTACGCCGACGACATCACCATTGTGGGCCCTCGGGACGCGGCCTATGAGGCCTTTGGGACCATCACAAGGGAGCTCCGATCGGTTGGCCTCCGCTGCAACATCGCCAAGTCCTCGGGGTGGGGACCGGATGCGGAAGGAGGGAATGAGATACCACCACCGCAGGGCCTGGCCATGAACACCAACGGCATCGGAGTTTTGGGAAGCCCGATTGGCACGGCCGACTTCTGCACCGATAAGGCACAGACAAGCCTTACAGAAGCCGCCGCACCGCTGCCCCTGATTGCTCAGCTGCACCCACAGCACGCTATGCTAATACTCTCGCGGAGCATTTCCCGCAGGATATCGTACCTGCTGCGGACCACCCCGGCTACAGTGCTGGAGAAGGAGGAGTGGAGGTCTTGGAGTGAGACTCTGATGGCGACAGCTCTGGCGGCAGCAAAGCTACGGGTCCCAGCGAGTGAGCTGGAACAGAGCCTGTTGTGGCGGCAAGGAACCCTACCCGTCAGGTTGGGGGGGCTAGGCATCATTGACCCTGCCTCGGAGGCACCGGCAGCCTACATAGCGTCAGTAACGGCGGCCCACACCCTACTGCGGCAGATGAACCTGCCAGAGGCGTACCTGCTGAAGAGGGCGGTCACGCGGCTCGACCATGCGTGGAGCCCGGCCCCACCTGAGGTCAACCAGCTAGCCCCACTGGAGGCAGCACTCCCGGCGTCAGCACGCTCCACACTACAGGCGTTCAGGGAGCAGCCAGCAGGACAGGGCAACCTTCAGCTACTACTCTCCCGCTACATCTATGAGAGACGGGCAGCGGAACTACTGGCTGACACGATCAAAGACCGCCCAGGCGCACACCGCGGGCACGCCATCCGCCTCATCAGCCTACAGGGGGCGGGGGCAGGGGACTGGCTGCATGCCGTGCCTACGAGAGCTGACCTTACATTTGCCCCTGGTCAGTTCTCCTTGGCGCTGGGGTTCCGCTTAGGCATGTCCTTGCCGGTCACTGAGAAGTGTCCCTGCAAGAGAGAATATTCTGACATCAACGACCCGAGTCTGCCGAACCATCTCCTTAGGTGCGGGTACGGGGGCGACGTCGTTAGAACGCACAACGCGCTAGTGTTTGCAGCACTCAGGATGGCAAGGGAAGCGGACTTCACGTGCTTCCACGAGACATCGGCTTTTTCCCCACCGATCCTCAGGAAGAGGGGAGATCTGGCGATTCGAGACAGGGAATCAAACGAGACCTGGGTTACAGACGTGACAGTGACTGACCCTGTGCTCCAGCTGCGCGACACCAGGGCACGGAAGCCACCAGGATGGGCGGCTGAGGAGGCCTCGGCTAGGAAGCACAGGGAATACGAGGACCGGCCAGACTACGTCGGCTTCTTTGGCCTCGCAGTTGAGACGTATGGGGCCCTGTCCTCGGACACACAGGAGTTCCTACGGCTACTGGCCACCGCAGCGGCTAAGAAGAAGTACCGCCAGGGGAAGTTGACAACGACGACTGCACGACTCACTGCACACTACCGGCAGCGCTGGTCTGTGATGCTGCAGCGATCCCAGGCAACGTCCTACCTGAACAAGTCAAACCTATCTGATGAAGCAGCGTTCCCCCAGGCTGCTAGGGACCCTGGGGAACCTAGCCTGGGGGACCTCTGGCAAGTGCTGGAGGATGAGCTGGAGGTTGTTATGGCTCAGTAGGCGGGAGTAGGTGTGGGCCAGTGATGTAGCCATGGCTTGTCGGCTGCACGTCTGGCCTGAATGACCAACTTGCCTCGACTGCTGGCCGTGCTTGGCCTTGCCCTGCAGTGCCTTGCTTTGCTGGTTTGCTGGTTGCTTTGTCGGCCTGGCTTGCCTCACTTGACCGGCCTGTCTGTGTGCGGATGTCCTGCTCGTATCACGCTCCTGCCATGCATGATGAGTAGCCCCAAATGCCTAGGCCTGCCTAGCTCTATTCCTGCCATGCCTGTACCCCTATGAACCTATCAATGAAGGACTGCTTGAGAGAGAGAGAGAGAGAGAGAGAGAGAGAGAGAGAGAGAGAGAGAGAGAGAGAGAGAGAGAGAGAGAGAGAAGTGGCAGGCATTGCGGGAAGATAAAAGGGTGCAAGAGGGGTTCAGGTGAAGCGAGAGAGCAGAGAGGCCCGACGGGAGCGACCCAGTGATGCGGCTCATGTCCAGATGGCTGCAAAGGTGGGTGGCGCCAGGGGAAGGTTGCGAGCAGAGAGGAGAGGCAAGCAGAGACACCATTCGTTTGCTGCATAAACAGGCAAACGAGCAAAATGGTGAGAAAAGCAGAGACACCATCACACTGAGTTAAACAAAACTAGCAAACGAATCAACAAGTAAGCAGGTGGTCTGGGCACTTTCAAAAACTCTCTAATACACACAGAAAGCAGGCGACTGGCTCACAAGAGACAGTCTGCGTAGTGTGGGCACTCACAGGGACCCCTCACTCTCTGCACTCACAGGGACCCCTCACTCTCTGCACTCACAGGGACCCCTCACTCTCTGCACTCACAGGGACGACCCCTCACTCTCTGCACTCACAGGGACCCCTCACTCTCTGCACTCACAGGGACCCCTCACTCTCTGCACTCACAAGGACCCCTCACTCTCTGCACTCACAGGGACCCCTCACTCTCTGCACTCACAGGGACCCCTCACTCTCTGCACTCACAGGGACCCCTCACTCTCTGCACTCACAGGGACCCCTCACTCTCTGCACTCACAGGGACCCCTCACTCTCTGCACTCACAGGGACCCCTCACTCTCTGCACTCACAGGGACCCCTCACTCTCTGCACTCACAGGGACCCCTCACTCTCTGCACTCACAGAGACTCAACACTCACAGGGTCTCGAGAGCAGTCATGGCTGTGACATCTGCAGGCAGTGAGTCGATGCGGTTGAACGTCAGGTTGCTGCACATGTGTGCGGTTGTGAAACCAAGGGGGGGAGGAGAGAAGAAACGGGGGATTGACAGTGGGATTGGTGTACTGTGCAGCAGACAGAGTCGGAAAAATAGGGGGTGACTTTTGAGTCGACTTAAAAGTCACCTCGACTCAAAAGAATCGGGGGATTGACCGTGCGATTGGTGTACTGTGCACACAGAATCGGGGAAGTAGGGGCGGGCGCAAGATGGGGACGGAGGGGCTGCGGTAGGGGGTTGCAATGGAAGGGGAAGGATATGAGACACCGACCGAGGAAAGGGAGAAGTGCACTAGAAGCATGGCAGCAGCTTAAACCAAGCCTTACAGGTGATTGTTCACACCAAGCCTTACAGGTGTTTGGGGTTGGGAAGCAGGGCAGCAGCAGGAGAGACAGCAGCACCAGCCACCTCAACCCGCTGCACCCGCTGCAGCGACGTCATTTCCCCCCCACGCGATCTCCCCCTTCAGCAGCCCCTAGAATAAGCCAACATGACAGGTGTTCAAGTCGAGTCTTACAGGTTGGAAAGCAGCGCAGTTGCATGAGAGACAGCAGCACCGGCCACCTCATTGCCACTCAAGTCAACCCGCCCCAGCCGCTGCAGCGCCGTCAACCTCTTTCCCCCCTTCCCCTCCCTAATACAAGCCAAGAGTCCAAGTCTTACAGGTGCTTGAGGTTGGGAAGCAGGGCAGCAGCAGCAGTGACAGCAGCACCGGCCACCTCATTGCCACTCAAGTCAACCCGCTCCAGCCGCTGCAGCGCCGTCATCCCCCCCCCACGTAATCTCCCCCTTCAGCAGCCCCTAGAATAAGCCAAAATTGCAGGTGTTCAAGTCGAGTCGAGTCTTACAGGTGTTTGAGGTTGGGAAGCAGGGCAGTAGCAGCAGTGACAGCAGCACCGGACACCTCATTGCCACTCAAGTCAACCCGCTCCAATCGCTGCAGCGCCGTCATTTTCCCCCACGGGATCTCCCCCCTCAGCGGTCCCACCGCCCCTGCTGCTACAGCCGCCGCTACAGCCTGCTGGCTGGCGCCCCGGGCGGTCAGCTGCTGCGCTACAGCCGCTGGAGTGGCACCTCTGGCCCATGACGCGTTGAGGGACGCCAGGAAGGGGTTGCTCATGTCGCTGGTGGGAGGAGGGCGGGGGCGAAGCAAGAGAGGGGGCGAGGAGGGGAGAGGAGAACAAGGAAAGAGGGATTGAGGTGAGAGATGTCATCTGCTGCGCTACAGCCGCCGCTGTGGCTCTTCTGGCCCGTGACGCGTTGAGGGATGCCAAGAGAGGGCTGCTCATGTCGCTGGAGGGGAGGCGGGGAAAGGGATGAGGAGAGAAGGGGGGGAAGACAGACAGAGCCATCCATGGTATGTGACCGACCGACCCCCATGCCCCATGATTGGCTAAGCGAGGCCACCACAGGGGTTTGCTCATATGAGGGAGGAAGGCTGCTAAGGCTGCTCCTCCCACCTCACCCCACTTGACTGCACAGTCAGTTAAGTCACCCCAACACAGCACCCAACCACTTCACCCCACTTGACTGCACGGTCAGTAGTCACCCCAACACAGCACCCAACCACTTCACCCCACTTGACTGCACGGTCAGTAGTCACCCCAACACAGCACCCAACCACTTCACCCCACTTGACTGCACGGTCAGTAGTCACCCCAACACAGCACCCAACCACTTCACCCCACTTGACTGCACGGTCAGTAGTCACCCCAACACAGCACCCAACCACTTCACCCCACTTGACTGCACGGTCAGTAGTCACCCCAACACAGCACCCAACCACTTCACCCCACTTGACTGCACGGTCAGTAGTCACCCCAACACAGCACCCAACCACTTCACCCCACTTCACTGCACAATAACCGCAGCTCACTGCACGGCACCACTCACATGGCAATGACGCGGCCTGAGGAGTCGCAGGTCACAAACTGCCACGTGTCAGCGCAGGGCTGCGACAGCTGGCCCTGGCGATTGGACGAGGGGCCGTCAGACCACCTCCCCGCCAGCGAGAACGCGGGGTGATCCCCCAGAGCCTGCTTCAGCGCCAGCAGCGCGCTGGCTGGGGGGAGGAGGGAGGGGGGGGGGGGGGGGGGGGAGGGGAGGGGGAGGGGAAGGGGGTGGGGGAGGGGGAGGGGGAGAGGGGGGGGAGGGGGAGGGCGAGGGGGAGGGTGGGGGGAGGGGGAGGGGGAGGGGTAGAGGGAGGAGAGGGGGGAAGGGGAGGGGGAGGGGAGGGGGAGGGGGAGTGGGAGGGGGAGAGGGAGTGGGAGGGGGAGAGGGAGGGGGGTTGGGAGGCTGAGGCGGAAGAGGAGGGGAAGGCGGTCACCACACGACCGTACTCTCTCCTCCACATCCCTTGCCTCCTTCATCAGACTCTCGCGTCCTGAGTGATCTTTGAGAATTTTCAAAAATCGCTCACAAGGGATGGGGAAGAGGTCAGCTCGAGCCCTTGCCTCTCACCTCCACATTCCCTCGCCTCCTTTACTGAATCTCGCCTCCTTTACTGAATCTCGCCTCCTTTACTGAATCTCGCCTCCTTTACTGAATCTCGCCTCCTTTACTGAATCTCGCCTCCTCGGCTCTATCTGAATCTCGGAAAGTTTCAAATCGTGCCTCGTCATCCCTCTCCTCCACCACTCACTCTCGGCCGAAGCGATTTCGTCCGACGCGGGCGGCTCCTGAAGAACGCGGCGAGCCGAACCGCCACTTGCGGCGGAGACGACGCAAGACGGCGACAGCAACGTCGCGAGGAGCAGGAGGGCACAGAACGGAACAAGGCAGGCCGGTAACGGCGAGCGTGACGACATGGATGACGTCATTGCGATATTAGCAGGGACAGCCACGTGGCCGGCCACGTGGACGAAGCAGTGAGCGCTGCTAGAGATTGTGAGACAACGGCTACAACGGCCCGAGCCCTAGACCACTGGCCGAACCGAGAGGTTATTCAACGGCGGTTTGGGATACCGGCTACGCGGTAGACGCGGGGGACGGTTGCTACTGGCTACGCGAGTGGAAACGGGAAATTTGGTACCGGCTACGCGACAAGAAACAAGAGATTCGGTACTGGCTACGCAACGAGAAATTCGCCAACGCTTACGCGACTGGAACAAGAAATTCGCTAACGTCTGGCCGAATGGAATGGGAAAATCGCAAACGTGTACGCGATTGCAACGGGTGTTCGCTAGCGCCTGAGCTTAAAACGGGACTATGGGGTGTCGGCTATGGTGGAAAAGAAACGAGGACAAGAAAGACGGTCTCAGGTATCAAGACTGTCACGGAACCCGTCAATGCTTTCGCAAACTGCTGCTGGTGCACACGGCACAGACAGCACGGCAATCCGGGACTTGTGAAGGGACAGAGCGGAGAGGCAGCCATGAATCTGGCAGTTTGCGTGGTAGTTATCGGTGCGAGGGATGTTTCTCGTGGCGAGTTGGCGCTGGAGTAACGTAACGACATGGCAGTTTGGGAAACGACAATCGTCAGCCACAGTTGACTCGAGGTTGGCGAACCGTTGATGGAGGTAGTTGACGAAAGATAGAGGTTGCTGGTTGACGAAATGTCGTCGCATGTACTTAGTTGGCGAAAGGTTGAGGACTGTTGTTGGCGAACGATTGAGTCATAGCGCAACCATGAGGCGTGCGGCGAACGCGAAAATGATGGGGTGGAGCAATTGAGGGCTGCCTGCATCAGTTGATGGTGCTGGCGAAAACTCGCTAAACGGAAATGTGAGGATTCTCATTGGTCGCGTGTTATGCCATCAGTAGTTATTCTTGTATGTTACTAGTGCAATTGAGCGAGCGAGAAATGCACTATCGAAGCAAAACAATACATTGAGCGAAGACATGAGTGAAGAATATATAGTGAAGCTAGCGTGGTAACGGTATTGCGAGAATTTGAGGTGCGTCGAGGTTGGGAAATGTCGAGGCGGAGGACCGGAGCACAGGTTACCAACCGAATCGCGAGGTTGGGTCGCGATGTGTACAGTGGTGGGTGTTGGAAACAATCGATCTTAAGCGCCTCTGTCGCGTCGAAAACACTAAGGCACAAACAAAGCGAAGCATATCGAAGCACTGGCGAGTCAACCCTCGGAGGTTGAAAGTAACTGTTGGAGGTTACGCGAAAGTCAAAGGTCAGCAACCTTTGACCTGACAAAGTACAGCGCGACAGCAAGGACACACAACTGACTCGCTACAGAGCAGTTGCCCGAGTCGTCACTGTATCGAACCGCAACAGCAAACAGTTATAACTGTACCCCTTCATATTCCTTGTACTCTTATATAATCTTGTATCTCTCTGATTTAATCAATCTACTTTGCCCTCACATACTAGCGCAAGGTGGTTCAACTACTTCATTAAAGCTTCCGCTATTACATCAGTCCTACCCAGAGTTCACCCCTGCAAAGATCCTAAGGGCCTCCTTTTTCAGCCCAACATGGTATGAGAGCAGTCAGGGAGAATTCAACTTCTATTAAGATACCGACAACATCAACAGGCATGGCTACACAAAAGGAAAGGAGCTCCTCCAACGGCTCCCAGGGCACTACTCCTACTCCACCTCCTGCCTCTGGCCTACAGACAGAGGAGGGTACGGCAACAAGACCCAGGGCAACATCCACCGAGACTCCTGCGAATCAACCTGCAGACTTCGACCAGAGCATGATGGAGAAATTCTTCTCCTTCATGTCCTTCTACGAGCAACACCAGCAATCGGCACCTGCGCAGTCACACAATAGCAATAACAACGGAGCAACTCCCATGAGTCTCGACGGCTCATCATACGCACGAGGAAATCAACAGCAGCAGCCTACCTTTGCTCCGTACGAGCGCGGGTCCATCAGCTTTATGCCACACTCGCAGCCTTCACCTGGACAGGAAAAGTCACTGGACGCATTACAAGTTCAGTCGCAGTTCGCGCACGTTCTGAAGATGCAGACGTCAAGACATTTCGATGGAAAGGATTTCTTCACCTGGTCGTTTGAATTCGAGTTAATGATGGAAGGCGCACAGATACTTGGCTTCTTCGACGGGTCCCTGCCATACCCAACGAACGGCACACAGTATGAGAAGCAGCAGTACACCTATCAGTCGATGATGGCGTACACGATTCTACTGAGAAACATCACCCCGACCCAACAGCAGAATATACGGTCTTACCGGGGTTACGGCAACTCCGCGGAGCTCGCATACAACCACTTGAAGAGCCTGTATCAAGCAACAGACAGCGTAAATCAAAGTCGGTTAATGGCGCAACTGACAACGGTCGAAATGAAACCAGGCGAAAAAGGAATGGCGTATATCAGCCGATGTCGCGAGTTGCGCGACAAGCTTCTTCGATGCGGAGGGTCGATTTCTGAAGACGCCTTCGTGACAGTTATCATTGGCGGCCTCGGTCCTCAATGGCGCGCCACAAAGGCCATTCTCCGAGCCCACGGAAGAATCTCCGAAGCAGCACTCTGCGCCGAAATCCATACCGAGCAACAAGACATGGACCTGCAAGAAGAACGACACAAGAAGAAGACATCAGCACCGGAATTTGCATTCCACACTTAGCGACGCTACAACAACAACAAACAACAACAACCGAAGCCCGTACCTCCGTTCTGCCACATCTGCAAGACGTCAGGGCACCCGCGCACGCACTGCCCGAATCGACAACAGTCAACGCCTTCACAGCGGCAGCTTCGACCTTCAAGCTATCAAGTCGCCTCAACACAAGCAAATCCTACGACCCAGATTAAAGCCTCAACGACCTCTACAGGACAACCTGCACAAGGAGCAAGGAACATCGTCAGTTGCATGGCAAAACTGAGCGACTCTTGCATCACGGGATCACCACCGTACTACTCACCGGAAGAACAACTCGACGACACCACACCTCACCGCGATTCACTCCAGCCGAATCCGACATACGCAGCCATCGCCCAAAGCGAGCCATCCGGAAAGGACACGTGGTTCTTGGACAGTTGCTGCGGACAACACATGTGTTCTTCAGGACGCTTCGTGCAACGAGAGTACCAACTCCAACGTGAAGTAGTCATCACCGTCGCCAACAACGAAAGCCTGCGCACACGACGACAAAGAATCGTTCAACTTCAGTCACGAGAAACAAACGTCATACTACAAATGTCCAAGGTCTTAATCGCAGAAGGCCTCGGCTACAACTTACTCAGCGTTAGCCAACTGATGGCTAAAGGTATCCACCTTGAAGCAGACAGCACCACTCAGGAGTTCAAGCTGTACCACGGGAAGGGCGGCCTCTACATCGGAAAAGCGATCCTGAAAAATAACGTCTTCGTTCTTGATTTTGTTCCAGATCTCGGCACAGCAGACAGCGACGGCATCGTCACCTTCACTTCCTGGACCCATCCTCCAGACCTTGATCCAGACTTCAGCCCCGGCGGCTTCTGGTATTCACACACCATCCCTGAGGCAGAAACAACAAGGGCGTTAGCAACAATTCAAACAACATCGGCAGCAGCAGAGACAACATCGGCAGCAGCAGAAACACCATCGGCAGCAGCAGAGACATCAACGGCAGCAGCAGGAACGTCAACGCCAGTCGCTGGTCCTTCAACGGCACCACTCCTCGTCGACGACACACCACCGACACCCGCGCAACAACTACACCCAGCACCACGAGAAGTTCATCGAAGCGCCAACTTCACCGCCAGCTTCTATTCCAACTCCGATATGTATCGGCGCTCACCCGGACACCGAAAGAACCTGGCACGCAAGAATGGGACATCCAAGCAACACGGTGTTAAACAACACGATAAGAGCAGGCGTGCTCGATAAAGACTCTCTACTCCTAACTGACGGCAGAGAACTTTAGCGAGCTCGAGGAACATGTTTCACCTGTCCCGAAGCTGACTTACCGCATCAACCGTTCGCGTCTCACCACAACCCAAGCGCACCAGCTTACGCGCCACTCGAGAAGGTGTACAGCGACATCTTGTACAACCGCGAGCCTGGACAAAACGCGTACAACTACACCATCACCTTCATCGACGCCGCCACACGATATGTCTGGCATCTAAACCTCCCGAGCAAAGACATGGCCTTCGAAGCCTTCGTCGCGTGGCTCCCAGTAGCAGAGCGAGAGTCGGGCGTCAAACTGAAGAGCTTCCAGTCAGATGGGGGAGGAGAATACACCTCACAGAGGTTCAAGCAGTACTTGGCTGAAAGGGGAATCAAGCGGCTCATCTCCCTTCCCTACGCCCATCAACAGCAAGGTGTAGCAGAAAGGATGAACAGGACCCTCCAGAACACCATGCGCAAGCTGCTACGTGGCATGCACCTGCCCAACCACCAGTGGCCCGAAGCAATGGACCACGCCGTCATGCTGCACAACTTGCTCTCATCATCATCGCTCCCGAACAACGCATCACCGCACCTGCTGTGGACAGGAAAACTGAGCAGCACAAAAATGTTAAGGGTCTTCGGCTGCATGGTACAGTACCGGCCTCCATCTGCACGAGCTGGCCGATTCTCACAACGCGCACAGTGGGGACTACACCTGGGCATCGAAAAACACTACAACGCATGGAAGATTTTCGACGTCGAGACAAAGGAAACAGTAGCAGCACGTGATGTCATCTTCTACGAAAACTTCACCCTCCGGTATTACCTTGCCAACTTGCAAGAAGGAAACCCCGATCGCTCCGATGGTTTTCAAGGCACCCGAGCCTTCGCCTCGGCAGATGACGAAGCTGACTGGGACGAGCAGAACGTGGAAGGAGCCTCGGAAGAAGCCGGACCCCTCCCCTACTGCTCCGTCGACGTGCCAATGGACGACGAAAACCCACGCGAAAGCATCAACGCCGAAACCTATTATCACTTCGCTGACAACAGTTACGTTACACCTGCACAAGTCAACACCGACGAAGCAGAACGCGTAGGACCCAATTTCGCACCTGATCCAGAAGCGGGAGACGAAGCTGTTTATCCCGCGGACACTTCACTCCCCCGCTACACACAGAGTGGACTCCAAATCCTTGGCCTCGTCACCACAGTTCACGGCGCAGCAACTCCTAAAGAGCCTGCGACAGTTCAACAGGCTCTGGGGGGGGAACATAAGGAAAAATGGCGCGAAGCCATGGACAGGGAACTAAAGGCACTGGAGGAACACAACACCTGGAAGGTCGTCCCTATCAGCGTAGCACAGAACAAAACAGTACTCACCGGGAAGTGGGTCTTCCGTGTGAAGACAAAGGCTGACGGCACCATCGACAAGTTTAAAGCTCGCTGGGTCGTACGCGGCTTCGACCAAGAACACGGACGAGACTTCACCGAAACCTTCGCTCCGGTCAGTCGACACACTTCGCTACGAATCCTTCTCGCGATCGCCGCCATGAAGAAGAAGAAGCTGCGGCAAATCGACGTCGCAAACGCATTCCTCTACGCACCTGTTGACGCAGAAATCTTCGTCGAATTACCGCACGGCTCCAACGGTGAGCCCAATCAAGTCTGTCAGCTGCTGAAGTCGCTCTACGGCATCAAGCAAGCTCCGCGGCTATGGCAACAATACCTGCACGCTCGCCTCATTCGCATCGGCTTCAAACAACTACCGCATGATCAGGGCATGTACCGGCTCACGAAGAACACCGACTACATCCTGTTACTCGTCTACGTAGACGATCTACTCTACATCGGCTCGACTGACGGCATCACAACCTGGTTCGAAGGGGAGCTACAGAAGGACCTCACGCTCACGGTCTCATCTACCGTCACACAGTACCTCGGTCTCAACATCCGAGAAGAGGAAGACGTGATCCACCTCAGTGCCGCGAAATACCAAAACACCATCGCCAAGCGCTTCGCACTCACACCGACCGCCATCTCCACACCGTACCGCTACACGACAGGAAGCAGCAAGGGAAGCTCCGCTATACTTAAGCCCGCCGGCATACGCGACTACCAAAGGAAACTGGGTTGCCTCCTTTTCGCAGCCGTCACCTGCCGCCCGGACCTATCGTACTCTGCAAGTCAGCTCGCCACCTACCTCAAGAAGCCTGAAGCGGAACATCTAGCTGAGCTCGACCGCGCTCTTCACTACCTCGTCAGCACCCCGACGATCGGCCTAACTTACCACAAGAACGCAACTACACCGCCTAAGTTAATCGGCTACGTCCACGCCGATTACGCTGGCGACTCCGACAACAGGCTCTCGCACCGGCTACATCTACCGCCTCGAACCTATCGGACCTATCTCTTGGCAGTCGAGCAAGCAGGAATTAATCGCCCTCTCGTCAGCTGAAGCAGAATACATTGCACTCTGTTCAGCCACCAAGGAAGGACTTTACCTTCGCGAACTGCTGGAAGAAGCGAAGCTGGCTCAGTTACCCAGCTTCACTCTGTTCTGCGACAACCAGTCAGCAATTCGCATTGCCAACAAGAACGGCTTCGCAAACAGGACGAAACACATCGCCCTGCGATATTTCTTCGTGAAGGACGAGATCGAGAAAGGGAGACTCGAGCTGTCATACTGTCCCACGTCCGAGATGGCAGCTGACTACCTGACCAAGAAGCTCGGAAAGTAGAAGTTCGAGTACTGCATGCTGCTGACTGGACAGAGCCACGTCACCAGCAGCGACACTCCAGAAGCAAAGGGGAGTGTTGGAAACAATCGATCTTAAGCTCCTCTGTCGTGTCGAAAACACTAAGGCACAAACAAAGTGAAGCATATCGAAGCACCGGCGAGTCAACCCTCTGAAGTTGAAAGTAACTGTTGGAGGTTACGCGAAAGTCAAAGGTCAGCAACCTTTGACCTGACAAAGTACAGCGCGACAGCAAGGACACACAACTGACTCGCTACAGAGCAGTTGCCCGAGCCATCACTGTATCGAACCGCAACAGCAAACAGTTATAACTGTACCCCTTCATACTCCTTGTACTCTTATATAATCTTGTATCTCTCTGTTTTAATCAATCTACTTTGCCCTCACATACTAGCGCAAGGTGGTTCAACTACTTCATTAAAGCTTCCGCTATTACATCAGTCCTACCCAGAGTTCACCCCTGCAAAGATCCTAAGGGCCTCCTTTTTCAGCCCAACAGTGGGAACAGTGGTTGAGGCGAGTATCGCGAGCGGGTAACGTCCTACTGTTGGGTGCTGGTGACGCGGTAAGTAGGGGTGCAAAGTAAGGAAAGGGGTTTTCCTACACTACCCCCCTCCCCAAGGAGGCCCTCCTTACGAGAGGGCGAGTACGTTTCGGAAATTTCGGCTGCGCAGGTAGTCGGCGAGGACGAGGTGATTCTCGTTCTGTCCAGGGCTACCCAATTGCCTAGTTGGAGTGCGATCCTTCCAGCGGATCAGAAATTCGATCTGCGGGCTCGTGGGTTACGAACTCGGTGGCTCAGTACCGATATGTTTTCGGGCGTGATTATTGGCTCTGTCGGTGGTCGTGTCATGCTGGCGGGGCGGTTGCGAGGCAGTTGGCTGGTAGATGGGATATATGGGCGAAGCAGGCTGACGTGGAACGACGTGTTAACGTCGAATGGGATGTTAACGGAAATGGGATGTTGGCCCCGCCCTCGCCTGGGCGACGCCGACATCATGGTCGGATGTACGGGAGAAGCAGCCGACCTGTCGCAGTGAAAGAGCTGCTCGACGAGCTTCGTCGAGCTGCACGGCATCGCTTCGGTGTTGGCATCGACCAGGGAGATCGACGGTCTTCTTCTATGGAGCAGGACGACGAGGTGGTCGTCAACCTGCACATCTCTGTCGTAGGGCCGGAGACGTCGACCAGGGGTGCTCAACAGCTGCAGCTGACCAAGCTGGTCGACAGGCGGACCGTCGACCAGGAGAGCAGTTCGACGGGGAGGTCGACGGAGCAGTCCGAACGGGGAGGTCTGGTCTGGCATCCGTCGACCTCCCCGTCGACCTCTCCGTCGACGGGCTGGTATCTCGAAGTCGACGTAGCTCGTCAGGTGCAGACAACAGCCGACGAATGCACAACGATGCAAGTCGTGCCAATCTTCTGCATGCACCTCCCTACGTACGCACTGTTGTCTTCTACGGGTGCAACGCTGGACAGCCGCTTTACTGTAGCGTTGGCACGCTGTCGATTTGCTGCGTTGGTAGGTCCCCTTTCTGCAGTGCTAGCGCGGCTCCTCTACGCAACGTTGGGAGGCGGTCGACCAGGCTAGCTGCAGAGTTGCTAGGTGCCTGATGTAGTTATTTCAATCATTCTATAATACAATCTTTGCCTAGTGAAAACTCTTGCCAATTTCTTCTGTGATTGTGCAAGTTCTAAGGAACTACACAAAGCTACGATCACTCCTAGATTTCGTGCCAACCACCCGTAGTCTAGCTCACAACTATTGTAGAGTGACTCTCCGCATGTCGCTGGTCGTGTCATGCTGGTGGGGCGGTTGCGAGGCAGTTGGCTGGTAGATGGGACATTTGGGCAAAGCAGGCTGACGTGAAACGACGGACCAACGTACCAGTCAGCAGGGAGGAGGAGATGGGCCGTGACGAGCGTAATCATGTGGCTGATGCGAAATGGCCCACAACATAGAGGGCGGAGTTCCGGAGTAATGGGCATGCGGAGGTTATGGGTGTCGAGGAGTACGAGGTCGTCGGGTTGGTAAGTGACGAGGCGGTGGTGGCGGTCGGCATTACGCTTAGCGATGATGTTCAATTTTTTTTATGGCGTCTGCTGCCTGTAAAATTTCTGCAAAATGTTGTGCGCGTGGTACCAAGTTGTCGGGATTCGGGGTTATGGGCACTGTTGGGTTCTGTCCGTCAATGAGGTAGAATGGTGACTGATGCGCCGTGGCTGACGTGAAGTTGTTGTATGCAAATTCGATGAGTGACAGCTGTTGTTCCCATGTTGCCGGGTCGTCGCACATGGCTTGTATTAACAGCTCCATGGTTTGATTTGTCCGTTCTGTCTTTCCGTCAGTTTCGAGGTGGTACAATGAGCTGAACTGTAGTCGCGTGTCGGACTGCTGTCACAGGTTCCTCCAGAAGTTGCTGGTGAACTTCGTGTCACAATCGCTAATGATTGCCCCTGGTATCCCGTGCAGTTGAATGACGGTGGAGATGAAGAGTCGGGCTGTTTCTTCGGCTGTGATTGATTTCTTGCAGGCTGCGATTGCGGACGACCAGGATCGCGTCATTCCCTCTTGCTCCGGCCGGTAACTCCATGACGAAGTCCATTGTCACCTGCTGCCAAGCACGCTCTGGGGGCGGTATCGTGATGACTTCATGAGCTGGCAGGTGGGACACGATGCCACGTTTCGCTACTCGTCGGTCCGCATCTCGGGCCAGTAGTAATATCGCTGCAGCTGCTGCCGTGCTTTGCCCTCTTAGTCCCGCGCCATCGATGGAGTCCAATCGCTCGGCCGCTTTCGACACGCACGCCAAAAGTGTCCCGGTTTGCGGCAATAGTGACACTTGCCGCGATGCTCGCTCCCACCGGACGATTCCTTCGTTGCGTCCTTGCTCCACTTGGACTTCTTTCCGGAACTCCCTCCGGAGTACATGGCGGCACCCTCGCTCTCATTAGCGAATTGTCGGCGACGTGATTCTTCATGGAGAAGCCGACCAACCACCATTTCCTTCGTCCAAGTGTCTTGCACGCTATCGAGTGTCGTAATCACCGTCGACCACTCTTCCGGAAGGTCGCAAAGCAAGGTGAGAATCCAATCCTCCTCCGTGACCGTTCCACCAAGGTCCATGAACGTTTCCCCGAGTTCCTCCACACGAGTCGCAATCTCGTGCATCGATTCGCCCGCGCGCATCTTCACCGTGTAGAACGCATTCCGGGCTAGGATCTTGCCGTGGAGAGTCTTGTTCACGTGGATGGTCTCGAGCCGCTTCCACGCTTCATGCGCCGACGCTTCGAGCTTGATGCACATGCGCACCGAGCTCACGAGATTGATGCCGATGCGCGAAATCAACGTAGCGAACGCCTTTTGGTCCTTCTTCTTCCATGCCGCGATGCCGCTCTCATCGTCCGGCTTCTTCTCCGTTACATCGAAGAAACCCCAAAGTCCCCGCTCCATCATGAGCACTTGGAACTTAAACTTCCACGCGGAGTAGTTTTGTCGAACATCGTCGCGGTTGCCCAGGGTTCGCCGGAATTTACAACGACACCATCCAAGGAAGTGCGGGAGGCCTCGCTTGAAGTCATCATGCGTGCTCCTTGTCGCGCGCGTAGACTCCTCCGACCAGCTCTGATACCACTGTTGTAGAGGACTCTCCTCTACTTTGCAGGAACTGGGAGTTGTTCTAAACGATAGAGCTCTGTCTTAGCTTTCCAACGAGCCGTCAAACACGTCGATCGCCTAAGTATTCTCCGAGATATAGGCGTTCACGTGCTAGGTGGTGCTCTTGAATGCAAGTAAAGAAGCTCTCTGGAATTTGTGTTCGAATGTACCTTGTACAAAGAACTCTGAGTTTCACTATGATGGCATGCAATACAAAGAAAACAGATTTATAGCATGCAAACAAGATCGAATCGCACAAGTAACCTCGAACCGCTACACTCGCGAATGTTCGAGTAACATCGAAAGGGTGAAATTCGACTCTCGAATTTCACCGATCCGAATTCTCCTTGGGTCTCGAATGTTCCTGGTGCTGCCATGTGGCACCGAATCGAATGGGTCTTCCGAAGTCAATCCTCAACCCCACGCAAACCTGCAACTCACTCGAAGGTGAGCACAAGTCACACATTCGGTGGGTTGGGGGCATACAAACGCCCCACCACCACCTTGCTTCCAACACACGTAATCTCCAACAGCCAGTAGCCTTCGAACTTGCGCATGAAGCCGTTGCGCGTTTGTGTGAACGTGACCCTGCGCTTCGGGCGATCGTAGACAAAGAGCAGGTGAGAGTCGAACGTTCCTGTAAAGGGGGGCAGTCTGAAGGCGAACGTGAGGTCCATTTCGACCGTCTTAACCCCGTTACAGTCACTCACGACGCGCTCGTTCTTCGCCGCCCTGGCGTTCCTATAAACTCGGCGGTTGTGCGCGTTGCACAGCATAGAAAAGACGGCGTCAGGAGGAAGCGCGACGATCGCGTCGCCATCAATGTTAAGACCAACGCCTTTTTCGCCGGGGACGACGTCCATCGACGGAACCTCGTCCACAAAGTCCGGGTCTTCGAACCACGTGGCGAGCTGAGCGTGCATGGCCTCTTCCCAAGGCTCTGACGTGGCATTGGTGCTACCAAAGGCGCCGATTGTGGCTGATGGTCGTCGGTAGTGTCGTCAATGGTGTAGTCGAAATCGAGGGGCGAGGGCGGCTGCAGAGAAAGAAGGATGGAAGCCATAGCGGACGTCGCTAGCTCGTGTACGGGTTGTGGGACGTGGAAGTCAATGGAAGGATCGCTCAGCGTTGAAAGTGAAGGGCACTCCATAGGTGCTGGTCGGCGAGATGACACGAGCGAGATGGAGTACGGAGCTGCGCGAGTTGCGAAGCGAAGAACTTGCACAGCTGAGGGCGGAAGCGTTTGGTAGGGGAAAAAGCGCTTCGCTATTAGAGAACGTTGGTCTTGCACTGCGGCGGGCGTTGAGGATAGTTGAAGCGGTGGTTACTGCACGGAGCAGAGAAGGCCAACGGCAGAGCAATGAAAATATTGAGTCGGTTGATGGAGTAAATATATGCGCTGCTTGACCACAACGTTTCGTTCGCTTGAACATGTGCGTTATGTAGTGTACAAACGTTGAAGGCTGTTGAAAGTGAGCGGACCCAATCACACGCGTTACACACCTGTGGTTCGTGGCTTTCTAGGTCGGCGGGCTAGACCGAACCTATGTCATTGTTCCACAAGGCTCGGCTCGAGACCGAGGGCCGCGCTACTCATTAGGTCGGCGGACACGACTCGAGCCACTAAGGGCGCGTGTCTTTTGAAATTTAGGCCAAAGTTCATGTTTTCTAGTCGAATTTTTGCAATTGAACACAGGTCGACCTGTAGTCGACTATCTCGTCATTTCATTGTCGAGTCGCGTGTTCACCTTGACGTGGAGCACATGGCACAAGAAATGCTCGACTTTCAAAGGTCGAATTTGTACAGTAAAATCCGAGTCGCACCAAGTTTCGTAGGTTACCCTGTCTATACAGTGAAGCTCGTTAGCACTTTCAACTCTGGTAACCTGGCGCGACGTGGTTCGTAACCATCGCGAATCTCGCAGCTTCTTCGAAGAACACACGATTGGAGAAACGTGCTCGGGGATAGTCGAATGCGAGGTCGACCCTAGTTCAGTGTCCTTCTGTTTCAGCAACTTTGAGCTTGGACACACGTTCGTCGTCAATAGCTCTGTACGAAATTGGCGAAGTTGGTTACCAGCAAAAGTTCGACCTTTTTTTCGAACTTTTACACCAAAAAACACGCGCCCTAAGAATCAAGTGGTGCGTGCATACGCAAGTACAGACCTGGAAGCTAGGCTAGGTGCATGAATGTTGATTGATTTGGGGATACACTCGTGAGAGGAAACTGATGGATGAGGTGGAGCGTCGTCGATGAGGTACGAGTAGAAATGTATTACACCTGTTCTGCGGTAAATTCACCGGCAGTATCTTCACTACCTTTGTCGGCTTGCTGTGCGGAGCTTGTTGGGCGGCCAGAAATCACTGTACACAGTTGACCGAACCAAGTTGGAGAAATCGCGGGCCCTTTCTTTGATATTTTGGCTGGCACCATGAACGGGATGTGCTCACTAGCGAGACACAAATCACGACTTCTTCATTAGGATTTTCTCGGCCAATCGCCACAGTCGATGCTTCCTCTTACTTGAAACTCGAAACTTCATTCTCTATGCGATGAAGAGAAAGTGTTCCTTTTGCAGGGTACTCTCAGAACTTTCCATGTTGGACAGATATTTGGTGGTGAAAATAACGACCCAAATTTGGAGCGTTTATCTTCACCACGGCCAGACAGTCCAAAATCCTGCTACCCACTTTCACGCGGTGAATTTACCGCAGGCCAGGTGTACGCGACTCGAGAGTGTAGGGAGGAGAGGGTACATTGGTTTCCCAGCGAATCGCTGCGGTGATTATACATTTGTAAATGGATGGACGAGAAGTATCGGTAAGTGGATGTGGGGCAAAACTCGTGGAGGTTTGACGCGTGGGGCTGATGTTGCGGGATTGGTTGAGGGCAGGAACACTTGGCTGTGCTGTGATTGTGACTCGGGAAACGGTGTCAGCCAGAGGGCCAGATTGGCCTGTGAAGGTAGAGATGTCGGTGCCACAAGAGCCATTCGTCGTGACACTCGTAAAAGCTTCAGGTAAAATGTTCAGCCCGATTTTCCTCGCATCTCTCTTATCTTTGGAACACGCGGCGGATAAATACTTCTATTCTAGCCTGTGGTAGCGATAATGCATGTCTCCAAATTCTTGGGCAAGACGAAAGTTGTCCCCTCAGTTTTTGGCCCTCTGTGTCGTTCCCGCCCACCCACGCCACCTCCTTCCCAGGTGGAAGCACAGACGAGGTCATTTCTGCCCATACATCCAGAACAGGCCACCGTATACACTGGACTCCAAACCCAGAATTCGATAAGTCAGACGATCTGGAAGAGCACTGGAGTTAGCGTGTCCGAAGTGAAGTGTCGAATGGGTGTCGCTGGATGTCGGCAAATGTCAACCCTCGGATCCAGAGTTCCAACCGTTAGGATTTACCGTCATCGGATGTCAACGTATGTCACGTTCACTTTGTTGCGAACGTCAGTGGAATGATGTCAGTGCGCAAAATACCTGCTTGGCCATTGTGGAATAGTCGAGAGAAAAACAGCCACGCAACCCAGCCTTCTCACTGAATCATATGGAAAGTGTGTCTGATCGCAATTTGCCTTGTCAACAAAGCCCGCGCCAAAAACCCAGAGAATGGAAGGGTGTCCAGAAACGAGGGCAGGGGGCTCTGTGAAAACCTGGCTCGCCACAAGCATGTCACTTGTGTCCACAAGTTTGGGGCCACATCCCATGCTGACGGATTGAAAGAAGCTTCGGTGAAATTCTTCTCGCAGCCGCAAAAAGATTTGCCCCGCCAAGGAGATTGTCTCCTCCTCACTTCGCTTCACTGTCAATTCTGTAGTCAATCTGGCACAGCAGAGAACAGTCCACCACACACACCACAGCTCTACGAATCCTGCGAATCCTTTTTAGCTACACCTAGTTCTCGATAATTGCACACCCCCTACCCTTTTTTTCCGTATGTACCCTTTACGGACTTTGACTTGATGCGATGGACACCCAGAGATTGCGGGACTAGACAGCTGGCAGGTGCCTTCAGAAAGACACTCGCACTTAAAATTCGGGGTCGGGGTTTAGTTAGGTTTGGGTTCTCTTTTATTTTCTTGGTGCACCCCGACATTTCGCGAAAGTACGTCGGACCCTCCTCCGCAGTTTTCCTAGACGTTGGTAAATGCCCTACGAAACCGATAGGGGTAGGGTAAGTACCCCAGGGTGTGCGATTAAGGGGTGTGAAATAATCGAGAACATGATGTAGCTGCGAATTGACGAAACTTATGCGAAATGCACGATACAGCTTATACGCCCCCTTCACAAGGCAACCGGGAGGGGCTCAATCAGGCATCAGTTTGTACTGGCTGGGATTGGGGGAGGAACAAAGGGGCACTGCTTTGCTGCACAAGTGTGACCGTCAGAATGAACCGTCGTCAGCCACCAACACGAGAGGTCGGATCACGATTCACGAGACTTCTGACGTCAGCATCGACACGTGTACACCTGATGCGCGTTTGATTCCACCATACCTGCCTTGTGAAGAGGGTCTATACGTGATTCTACCAATTCGCTCTGTTTCGCGCACTTGGCCTAAGTCAGGGTGGGCGTTTAACTGGAACATGTAACACCCCGTTAAAGTTAAGCCACAACAGTGCAGGGTGGTTGTGGTTGTTTTTCACGTGTTCCGCTTTCTACCACCTTGTTTAGGCATTACTGTACCCGATTACACAATCACTTACAAACATGCACGAACATGCAGACATTTCGCATCGGCCAGTACCAGCCTTACAGTTGCGCACATGAAGCATGACACGGGGCTACTGGCAGTGCACATTTGTGCACAAGATGTGCACATAAGTGCACACAGGAGGCTCGTTCTGTTCCAAGGCATTGAGAAACCCCTTCACACAGTTATCCACTCTGCAGCTTCGACATAGCCATTAATGACGGCACACATGCCAGATTCAGTGAGATGCTGGCGGGTAGGAGCAGGCGCATACATCCACGCAGGCAGAACGCGCCCCGGGCGTCTGGGTGTGGTCGCCTGTGTGGCGGCGGCAGGTTCCTGCGCTGGCGTCGCTGAAGGGTGTCGAAGAGAAAGGCACTGCCCTCGCTTGGGCACAACCGATCTCACCGTCGACAAAAATTTTGCGACGAATTGGTCGACGAAATGGGCTTTTGCAATTCGACGGAAGTTGCGGTCGAGCAGGCTTTGCGCCACAAAATTCGGTCGACGAGCTTTGCGGGACGAACTCTGGTCGACGATCTCTGCACATCGAGCTCCCGTTATAGAGCGCTGGTCGACGATCTTGGTAGAAGAACTCTGGTCAAAGAGTTCGGATCGAGGAGTTCTGCTCGGCGAACGTTGTTCGACCGAGCGATGTCGAGCTGATCGACCGACTTCGCAGAGGTGTGCGAAACTCTGCGGAGGCGTGCGAACTTTCGCCCATGAGGTTTTGGCGAAGTTCTACTTGCGGAACGACATCTGGTGGTGGACGGTGCACACCTGGCAAAACCGACGACACGTTTTCTATTTAGCACCTGTGAATGTGTCTGACGGTGAAACCGTCAACCTGCACCTACTTGGTAGGTGCGCACATCTGTGCAGATAGACAACCTGCGGTTGCAGTGATGGCAGACCGCGCGCAGAGCAACGCCAGCAGACTACTCTGCTGCAGCGTTGGCAAGCCGCTCTTCTGCTACGCTGGCAGATTTCGCCCTTGCTAGGTGTTGCATGCCGTTCTAGTCCTTTTGTTATGCATGCCTCAATTGTACTATCAACTTGTTCAATGCAAATTGTTCTTTCAAACCACAAGCAAGAAGTAAGAACGCTAGTGCAAGCTACGACCACTCGCACAACCCCGTGCCCTCCTCCGTAGTCCACTCCCGTTATGTAGTGACTCTCCACATGGTGCGGTGAGCGTGGACGGCCCTGCGTTAGAAACTTCAGATTAGCCGACTACTTTGTTCATTACCTAAGTCGTTGTAGGCTGGCAGCCGTCTTAGTCGCCATGGTCGACCCTGTAGTCGAAGCAAGCAAGGTCGTCCAGGGCTACATGTGCCAGATCCATGGCCCACGCGCGCGGCATGCATTCCGTGCGCCACCAGCAACGCTGGATCGTGCGCACGGGGATATTCATTCATGCGTCCGAGAGCCATGCGATGACATCTCGCATATTCGGCCGATAGCGCACCATCACGGGCGTGGCGCCCGCATCCTGCCACAGAGCCGTGACCGCACTGAGCCAGTGCTAGCGGTAGCGCGCCTTCATCGTTGCAATCAGTCCCTAATCGAACGACTGCGTGAAGGCGGTCGAGTTGGGCGGCAGGACGACTAGCATGATGTTGCTGAGGCTGCAAGTCCGGAAGCCGAAAAGGTCTTCGATGTGGCGTCGTCGCTCTGGCTATTTGCATTGTCCAAGAGGATGACGATCTGGCGGTCCTCTGCCACCATGGCGGCGTTAAGCTGGCCAATGGAGTGTGTGAATAGCTGCAGGAAATGCTAGGGCAGAAAAAAAACGCATCAGTTTCGCGATTTGTGAATCATATAAGCCATACAAACAACATCAAAATGGAGTAAAAAAGCAGGGAATGTGATGATAAACAGGAATGCTTACCGGCGCCGTCATCCAGCCCTTAGCGTTGTGACGCGAGTACCACAGCTCCTCAGGGTAGTAATTGGGAAGAAAGTTACGCGGGCGATTAGCCTTGTGGATGGCCAACAGGCGGAATGCGTGGTTACCGTCCGCATTCACGAGCAAACCGACGGTGAGGCGCTCCTTCGCCAACTTGCGCCCTGCCACGCGCGCAGCTCCGTACGTCTTGCGAGGTAAGACCAACAAATACAGGGCAGTCTCGTCGAAGTTGTATATATCGCTTGGATAGACGGAGAGGTACATCAGGAGTTGCGGGAGCTGCTTTCGGCGAGTACGAACGGCGGCGTCATCCTGGTTGGCGGCCTCCCCTGTTGCCCTGCGGCAAAGAATGCTGTTGCGCCGCATGGCTCGGCGAACCCACCCCATGGAGCAGCGGAAGGTGTCGGGAAGGTCCATGCCGGGGCGAAGGTAGCGACGTGGTCGCGGATCATCACCAGGGTGAGGGGAACACCCGCAGGGCCGGCGTTGCGGATCCATCGCACCATATCCTGTCAAACATATATATGGCTTAGGTTACTGTCCAGGCTGTAGTGGGGTTGACAATAAGGGGTACATCAGTTTAGGGTTTGCTGTTTTGTACCCAACTCATTCTCTAGTCACTCATTCCTAGCCTATCTTCTTGACATGGTTTCAGAGCAGGAGGTCCCTAGGACCTAATTCTGTGGGCCCACCGTACTAATCTGCCCTGCCTGCCCGCGTGCTGCCACGCGCGGTGCCCTTTTTTTTTAGTGTCGCGCGCCCTGCTGTCACCCCACGCGGGCCCTCCTGTCGCGTCGCGCCCTGCTGCCGCGTCGCGCCATGCTGCCGCGTCGCGCCCTGCTGCCGCGTCGCGCCATGCTGCCGCGTCGCGCCCTGCTGCCGCGTCGCGCCCTGCTGCCGCGTCGCGCGCCTTGCTGCCGCGTCGCGCGCCCTGCCACGTCACCCGCCCTGCTGCGTCGCGCGCGCTGCTACTGCGACGCCCGCCCTGCTGCGTCGCGCGCGCTGCTGCCGCGTCGCCCGCCCTGCTGCGTCGCGCGCCCTGCTGTCGCGTCGCCCGCCCTGCTGCGTCGCGCGCCCTGCAGTCGCGTCGCCCGCCCTGCTGCGTCGCGCGCCCCGCTGCCGCCTCGCCTGCCCTGCTGCGTTGCGCGCCCTGCTGCCGCGCCGCCCGCCCTGCTGCGTTGCACGCCCTGTTGCCGCACGCCCTACTCGTCGCGCTGCCTGCTGCCGCACGCTCTGCCTGACGCGTTACCTGTGCTAGCGCCCTCCTTCCTCGCGCCCTACCTGAGCCCTGCTCACCTGTCGCGCGCCCTGCTTGCACACTACTCCTGCTGCTCGTCACCACCTAGCACTATGGCCAGCCTTCGTGTTCTTTCCTTCGACACTGAGGGCCGCCCTGTAGAGTTCGACTCCTGGCTAGATGACTTGCAGCTCTACCTCATAAGCACTAGCAAAGACGAGATCTCACTATTTGACCACACCTCCGGGGCCCTAGCCGCTCCTGCTGACACAGCTGCCCTTAGTGAGCGCTCTCAGTGGGTGACGCGTGACGCTGCTGCCCGCCTTGCTATCCGCAACCACTTGCCGCTAGCGGAACTCAAGCACTTTGGCGAGCACAAAACCGCTAAGGCCCTGTACGACGCTGTAGTTGCTCGCTACTCCTCCCCTGCCACTGCTGCGCTCAGCTGCCTCATGTTGCCGTACCTGTTCCCCGAGCTGTCGAGCTTTGCCACCGTAGCCGACCTCATCATCCACCTTCGCTCTAGTGACGCTCGTGTCCGTGCCGCACTCCGCAACGAGTTTGTTGCCCAGCACCCTCCCCCGATGTACTGGACGCTCCACTTTATAGTGACCCGCCTCCCTGACACCCTTCGCTCCGTCAGGGACCACTTCCTAACGCGCTGTCCCTCCGACCTCACCATAGACCTCCTAGAGGAGCACCTCTTAGCCGCTGAGAGCAGCATTGTTAGTGTGGCTGCTGCTCGTGGCGCTCCTCGCATCCCCATCTTTGAGGGGTGTGCTCCTTCCCCTCTTGCCCCCTCCTACGCCACTGCTGCCGCCGTAGACTTCCTCGGAGCCGACTCGGTTGGTGCTGCCTCTACTTCTACCGGGCGGCGCCGCACCGGCAAGGGCAAGGGGGGCAAGGGCGGTGGTGGCGGTGGCGGCGGAGGAGGAGGTGGAGGAGGTGGGGGTGGCGGTGGGAGTGGAGGCAGTGGCGGCGGGGGTGCGGTGGGAGTGGCAGCGGCGGTGGGGGAGGTGGTGGTGGTGGCGGCGGCGGAGGGAGTGGCGGTGGTGGCGGTAGCAGCGGTGGTGGAGGCAGTGGAGGCGGTGGCGGTCGTGGTGGAGGCGCTTGTCAGAGACAGCAGCAGCAGCGGTCCCTTACGCCTCAGCAGCTTCGTGAGTGGTTGGCTCAGAGGGGTACGTCTGGGGGTGCTAGCTGTCCGTATGTCATTCGCACTGGCGAGCGTGCTGGTCAGACATGCGGCAAGCCCCACCCCCAGCAGCGTTGCTTCTCCCGCCTTGACGACGCCTGGCGTGAGGAGATGGGCGAAGGGGTTGCAACCCCTCGCTGGTATGATCTGCTTAAGAAGGGTGTAGACATCTTTGCTCTTGACTATGATGCTATTCTTGCTGCTATGTATGCATTGTCTGTTAGTGCTGAGGGTGACTGCTACCTGTGTATGCAGCCTGATCCAGGTATAGAGCTTGCAGCTCTTGGTGCTTGCGAGTCTGCGCTCTCAGGTACCGCGTCTGCTGCCTTAGGTGCGGGTGAGTCTGCTCTGTCAGGTACTGCGCCTTCTACCGTTTTCCACACCTTCACCCTTGACTCAGGTGCTTCCAGGTGTTTCTTCCGCGACAGCACAGCCCTCACACCGCTCCCTGCACCCGTTGCAGTCTCCCTGGCTGACCCCTCGGGGGGCCCAGTCCTTGCACGGTCCACCACTGTGCTTCCTTGCCCAGCGGTCCCGTCTCGTTCGCTGTCAGGTCTCCACCTCCCCTCGTTCTCTACGAACTTGGTCAGCAACGCTGTCCTTCAGGACCACTGGGTTGATACCTTCACCCCTGGAGGACAGCGTGTGGCGATCTGTACGTGCTCCAGGACTGGGCGACACCTGGCCACGTTCACGCGTGCGCCAGGGTCGAGCCTTTACACACTGACCACTGTGTCTCCCCAGGTCGCTGCTGTCGGTCAGGCGTCTGCGTCAGATCAGCTAGACTCCCCTTGCTCGTGTCGCTCCCTGTCGCACCAGACCATTCTCTGGCACCACCGTCTGGGCCACCCCTCCCTGCCCCGTCTTCGTGACGTGCACCGTCGCGTTCTTGTGTCTGGTCTTCCCCGGACCCTTCCTCCCCTCCCTGCTTCGCCTGCCCTGGCCTGCCTTCCTTCCGTCGAGGGGCGGCAGCGTGCCGCTCCTCACTCCTCCTCGTTTCCTCCGACAGAGGCTCCGCTGCAGACTCTCCACATGGACGTGTGGGGCCCCGCCTGCGTTAGTGGATGGGGTGGAGAGCGGTACTTCCTGCTGGTAGTTGACGACTACTCGCGTTACACCACGGTCTTCCCCTTGCGCACCAAGGGTGAGGTCCCTGCTGTCCTGATCCCTTGGATCCAAGCAGTTCGTCTCCAGCTCCGCAGGATGTTTCGCACCGACCTCCCTGTTCTGCGTTTGCACTCTGACAGGGGCGGAGAATTCGCCTCCGACCTCTTGCGCGGCTTCTGTCAGGAGGAGGGCATCACCTAGTCGTACACGCTTCCGGGCTCACCACAGCAAAATGGGGTTGCTGAGCGCCGCATTGGCCTGGTCATGGAGATCGCTCGTACCTCCTTGATCCATGCGGCGGCTCCCCATTTTCTGTGGCCGTTTGCGGTCCGGTACGCCGCAAAGCAGCTCAACCTCTGGCCCCGTGTCTCCGTTCCGGAGACCTCGCCCACACTGCGGTGGACGGGGGAGGTTGGTGACGCGTCGGCGTTCCGGGTCTGGGGTGCCCGTGCTCTTGTTCGCGATACGTCCGCGGACAAGCTCTCCTCCCGCACCCTTCCCTGTGTCTTCCTCGGCTTTCCGACTGACGCGCCTGGCTGGCAGTTTTACCACCCCACCTCGCGCAGTGTCCTGTCTTCTCAGGACGTCACCTTTGACGAGTCAGTTCCTTTCTACCGCCTCTTTCCCTACCGCACTGCCCCTCTCCCTCCCCCGCTGCTCTTCCTCACTCCAGGTCCCCCTCCGGTAGACCCCCTTCCCCCCCAGGGTCCTGCTCCTTCAGGTGTGTCTCAGGTAGACCCACCTCCCTTGGCTGAGCCTGTAGAGGTCTCTAGCGACTCAGGTGCTGCTGAGGGTGGTACTGCTCGAGGTGCTGCGTCTGGAGGTGCTGAGCCACTGCGTGAGGTACTGGAGGGTGCGGGGCCTGAGGGTGCTGAGCCGGTGCGTGAGGTGCTGGAGGGTGCGGAGCCTGGGGGTGCTGTGCCGGTGCGTGAGGTCCTGGAGGGTGAGGAGCCTGGGAGCACTAAGCTGGAGGGTGCTGGACCGGTTTCTCGCCGGCCCCTTACACCAGAGGAGCTGCGAGAGTGGTTTGCGGTTCGTCGGCGTCTGAGGAGGCGTCCTGGAGTTGGCGGTACTGCAGCTGGAGCTGGAGACACTCGTGCTGCTGACACCACAGGCCCTGGAGGTGCTCGTACTGGAGGTACTCGAGCTGCCGGAGCCGGTGGTGTTGGAGGAGGTCCTGCTGGAGACTCTGGTACTGGAGGTACCGGGTCTGGGGGTGCGGCTGCTGGGGGCCCGCTGTCGCCACAGCAGCTACGTGAGTGGTACACTGAGTGCTACCGCCTTCCGGGTGGGGGCGCTGGAGTTGGTAGTGCAGGAGGAGCTGGTGCGGCTGTTGGAGGTACTGGAGCTGGAGACCCTGGAGCTGCTGGTTCTGGTTCTGGGGGTGCTGCTGCTGGAGCTACTGGCGCTGGAGCTGCTGGAGGTGCTGCTTGCGTTGCTAGTGGTGCTGCTGGTGCTGGAGCTGCTGGAGGTGCTGCTAGAGCTGCTGGTGGAGCTGGTGGAGCTGCTGGAGCTGCTGGTGGTGCTGCTGGTGGTGCTGCTGCTGGTGCTGCTGGTGGAGCTGCTGGTGGTGATTCTGGAGCTGCTGGGGCTACTGGAGCTGCTGGTGGTTGTTGGTGCAACCCTACGGTTTGCACTCGGCTTGTTGTCCGTGTGCGTGAATGTGTGTGTGTATGGAATGGTATGAGGGCATGGGATAATATATATTTCATGCTTATAATTGTGTGTGAATGTTGAGTCATGATGTCGAGTGTGTGTGTCGAGTCAATAGCGAGTTATCGCTAGACGCGTGTTACGCGGTCGTTTGTGTCTCTCGCGCGGTTTCTATTTTGTCGTGCGCGGTTTCTATTTTGTCCTGTGTCGAACGTTCGGCATGTCGCAGGTGTGTGCAGCACACCCATCAAGAACTCAAGGATGAGTTTGTGATGAAGAGCCCGAGCCTTGGTGTCAAGCCTCAAGTGATTTCGAAGCTCGCCAAAAAGGGTACACCTCAAGATATTGAAGATATTTACATTACTTTGTGTAGTGTAACATTTCACTTGGTGTAGGCCCTAGTGAAGGGTAGTTTCGAGACCCTTCGTGGTTGGGGACAGTGTGGCACTGTTCCACATCACTGTACCTCGGCTCTTGGGGTTTGTAGGAGCTGGGAGTCATTCCCAACTCGTAACTCTTCCTATCTTGTGTTCTAAGACTATAGTGACTGCCATAGTACCGTTCGTTCAAACCGACGCTGTGTCGTCAATTCTTTATCAAATCGCGCAATCTAAATTGCTAATTGTAGACGACGTGAAGACGCTCCAGATCCAATTTGAATCAGGTCATTTGCAGCTGTGAGCAGAACGCTATCAACGTTTGAAGCCGCTGTGCAGAAATCCGTCTGTGCTCTCTATCTTTCGTTTTAGGCACATTCAAGCCTATTGTGACTATAACAAGTGGTATCAGAGCCCCTTGGAGAAGGTTTCGACAATTTCTGGACCTGAGGAAAGGGGTGGCAGAGGTGCTGGTGGCAGTGGAGAAGCTCAAGCTCAAGGCCAACCCCGTGATTCAGCCATGGCGCCCATGCAACCAAGTCTTGGCCCACCTAGGGATGAGCCTAGGGTGTTTGGGCTTGACAAGTTCAACGGTGACAACTTTGCTGAATGGTCCTTCAAGATGGAGAACATCTTTGACCACTATGACCTGCTGGAGGTGATGGAAGGAACGGAGAAGCGCCCCGAGAACGACCCGGAGAAGAGCCCGTGGGTGCGGAAGAGCGCACAAGGCTATCTCTTACTTGGGCAAGCGTTGGGGATCAGTCAGATCCGTCACATCAAGCCATTCCAGCGTGAACCAGAGAAAGGACCAAAGGCATGGGCTGCTCTCAAGGGTGTACATGCTCCTGCAACAGCGGCGGTAGCGGTGGTGTTGGAACGGCAAATGGCGGCACTACGAATTGAAGAAGACGAAGCGGTTGAAGAAGGGGTGCAGAAATTCTTCGACTTGTTGACGCGGCTTGAGGGAGCTGATTTGAACTACAGTGAGCTCCAAAAGAAGACCAAGTTGCTGGCCTTACTCCCAGAGTCATGGTCCTCGCTCATCATCAACCTTAATCGCGACTTGCCCCGCCTCTCGCTTGAAGACGTGAAGCGAGCTATCCTTCAAGAGGATTTCTGCCGCCGTGAGTTGGCGAGTGCGGATGGCGCTGGGGCAGCGAGCATCGGCCGTGGATATGGTCGAGGAAGAGGCAGAGGACGAGGGGGAGGAAGGTTTGGTGGCAGCAACTTCGGCGGAGGCCGCAGGAGTGGCGGTTACGGCAGCGACGACAAGAGCTACGGACGCGGTCGCGGCCGATTCGACGGCGAGTGTCACTATTGCCACAAGAGCGGACACATGTGGCGCGACTGCTACAAACTCCCTGATGGTTGGACCCCTGCTCAAGGCCAAGAGGGTAGAGGAGCAGGAGGAGGGAGAGGACGAGGCCGTGGAGGCCGTGGCGGTCGCGGTGGCGGAGCTGCAAACATGAAGAGCGGAGACAACGACAAGGACCCGAGCGACGATCGATACCCGGGTCTATTCTACTTCGTGTCGACGCAAGTACCGGCTGGTCCAGAGAAGGATGAAGGCTTTGAGGAGCCAGCAGCTGTGGGGAAGGTGACCCTACACCCCCTGGACTATTGGGTGATTGATAGTGGCGCTACCTATAGCATGACACCTCGCCCGGACTTGCTCACCGAACTCGAGCCGTCACCGGTGAAGCATGTCACATCGGCTTTGGGGCAGCGAGCAGAGGTGAAAGGCATGGGCAAGGCCATGTTCAAGGGTGCTGATGGGAAGATGGTGGGCCTCAAGAACGTGCTTTGGGTGCCCAGCCTTGCTGCAAACCTGATTTCCGTGCGGCGGTTGGCAAAGGCCGGCATGGACACGAACTCGAAGGGAGCCAAGACCTACACCGCAAGGCTTGGCGATCGAATTCTTTGGGACCTTCATGAGGACAGGGATGTCTACAACGAGATGTGGCAGATCCCAGTGGTCCCTATGCCTAAGGAGAGGCAAGTGGCAGCAAGCATCAGCACCAAGGATGGAGCGGTCGGTAGCGACGATGGCGCGAACGGTCGCGCTAAGGAGAATGAGCTCAAGAAGAGCAAACCTGGAGGGACCAGCAAGTTCAGTGAACCTAAGGAGAGTGGGGCAGCAACCAAGGAGCAGCAAAAGGGTGAGGAGAACCCAGAGGCAGCAGCGGAGGAGGACTACGGAGAGAGTATGTGGGGCGCTATTGCGAGCGCGGCATTCTCCAATCCAACTTCGGCTACGGGGGAGTGTGATTGGCTCACCTTGCATCGGCGCATGGGGCATGTGGCCCTGCCCATCTTGCAGCAGCTAGTGAAGAATGAGATGGTTGCTGGCGTACGTGTGAAGGGGGAGCCCGATGAGGTGCTTGGCTGCCCGACGTGCATTCAAGCCAAGTTCACCCGGTTTCCGTTCCCTAGTTCGGAGGCAACGGCAAAGGCACCGCTTGATGAGGTGGTGATGGACGTGGTGGGCCCCCTTAAGCTTGGAGCTGCTGGAGCTGAGTATTTTCTCACCATTGTCGACGTCTACACCCGCATGACTTGGGTGTACGTGCTGGCCAAGAAGAGCGACGTGGCTGAAACGTTGAAGACGGATTGGTTCCCGATGGTGGAGCGGCAACAAGACCGTCTAGTCAAGTCAATCCGCACCGATCGAGGGGGAGAGTTCCTGAGCAAGGATTTTGGGTTGTGGCTGAAGAATAATGGTATTCGGCACTCCCTCACCATGCCATACTCCCCTGCAATGAACGGCATCGCCGAGCAAGCGAACCGCACAATCACGGAGGCGGCACGCGGGTTGCTCATTGAAGCCGGGCTACCCGACTATTTCTGGCCTGATGCGGTGCGGAGCGCGTGTGTGGCCAAGAACAGAGCCTTGACTCATGTGGGAGCAGAAAAATGGGTGCCCTATGTGGAGTGGCTAGGAAGGAAGCCAAAGGTGGATATGCTTCGGGTGTTCGGGTGCATGTGCATGGCACTCGTGCCTAAGCATCTTCGGCACAACAAGCTTGGTGCCAAGGCGGTGTGGGCCGTGCACTTGGGCATGGCTCAAAACAGCAAGGGATGGCTTCTTTGGGACCCATTCACCAAGAAGTTCTTGGTGAGCAGGGACTGCAAGTTCATGGAGAACTTCATGTACAAGGATTGGAAGGCGGAGAATGAGGCGAAGATAGGCGTGCGGTTTGGGGAGGTGAAGAGTTCCGGTTTGGAGCATGTGGAGCTGCCTTTGGAGCTGAGCAGCGGCAGCACAACCACAAGGCAATCCTCCCTTGTGAATGGGGGAGAGGAGGCCAATGATGCAGAGGAAGAAGAGGAGGAGGTGCAGCAAGTGAGCGAGCGTGCACCGTCACTCCCTTCCCGTACTACGAGTGCTCCACGGATTCGAGCCACACCGCAGCAACGCCAAGGCCTTCAAGTCCCTGCAGCTGAGGAGGAAGGAAGGGGGAAGAGGAGAGTTCAACCCCCTAATAGGCTGACCTATGATGCGCCGGGAAAGCAGGGCAAGACAGCCCTGGCCGGAGCGGCAATGATGGTCGGAGACGACGAGGAGAGTGACTACGAGGAGTGTGCCTTCGCGTTCTTCTCTCCGGTGGAGATGCCGGAAGAACCAGCAACTCTCAAGGAGGCTTTGGAGAGTAGTGATGCTGAGGAGTGGAAGAAGGCCATGGAGAGTGAGCTGAAGAGCATCGAGGAGAATGACACGTTTGAATTGGTGGAGCTACCGGAGGGGCGTACGGCGATAACGTCCAAGTGGCTCTTCAAAATCAAGTCGGATGCCGACGGCAAGATCGAGCGCTACAAGTCTAGGCTTGTAGCCAAGGGGTACCAGCAGAAGGAGAAGGTGGACTTCAAGGAGCTGTTTGCCCCTGTGGTGAAGCCGACGACGCTGCGAACTCTATTCGCGGGAGCCGCCATCAAAGGATGGGTAGTAAAGCAAATGGACATCGTAACGGCATTCCTTAACGGCATCCTTGAGGAGGAGATTTTTATGGCGCAGCCAGAGGGGTTTGATGATGGTAGTGGCAGAGTGTGGAAGCTGAAGAAGGCCCTCTATGGGCTGAAGCAGGCCCCTAGGCAATGGTACATGAAGCTGCGCGAAGTGTTGGAGGGGATCGGCTTCACTCCCTCAACGGCCGATCACTCCTTGTTCATGCTTGGCGAGGGGGAGCAGAGGAGTTTCATGGTGGTTTATGTGGATGACATCCTCATTTTCTCACCCTCTTCTGACCTTGTGAAGGAGGTGATGCTGAAGCTTCAAGACAAGTTCAAGTGCAAGGCCCTTGGTGACGTGAGCTTCTACCTTGGGCTCCACATCGAACGAGATGTGGAGAAGCGGTGCATGCGGGTGCATCAACGAAAGTACCTGGAGGCATTGGCTGCCAACTTTGGGCAGAGTGAAGGCCATGTGGCTACACCCTTTCCCTCTGGGTTCAAGTGTGTGAAGGGACCAGAGGAGGAGAGCGTTGGTGAAGAGGAGAGGCGCCGATTTCACTCGTTGGTGGGCAGCCTCATGTATGCGGCGGTAAACACCCGACCGGACGTCGCGTTTGCTACCGGGCACCTGGCTAGGGTTGTGCAATGCCCTAATGAGGAGCAGGTAGCAGCTGGAATGAGGGTGGCCAAGTATCTTGGCCAAACACCGACCGTTGGGCTGCAATACTCGGCGGCGGCACAAAGGCGCCAAAAGGGCGCGGATGGTGTTGAACCCGGGCGTTTGTTCCTCACCGCCTACTCGGATGCTTCATATGCATCAGAACCAGAGGAAATGACAAGTGTGGGAGGCTTCATATGCTGTGTTGGTGGAGGCCCAACTGCTTGGGAGAGCAAGAAGCAGGTTGACCAAGCTTTGAGCTCGGTGGAGTCCGAGTACATGGCACTCTTCCGTGCCGTACGGGAGATTGTGTGGCAGCGGCGTTTGTTGGCTGAATTGGGGGAGGAGCAGCAAGGACCTACCCCACTGTACTGTGACAGCCAGGGTGCCATTGCTCTTGCTAAGAACCCTGTGTTGCATGGACTCACGAAGCACATGAGGGTGAAGTGGCATTGGACGAGGAGCATGGTAACCGCGGGTGAAGTTGAGTTGCGCTACGTGAAGACCACGGGGCAGCCGGCTGACATGATGACCAAGAGGCTGGTGAAGCAGCAGCATTGGAAGTGTTGCAAGCTGGCTGGGATGGCTCTGAACTGAGAGAGCAACATATCCTAAGGCCAACAATCCGAGGGGGAGTTTGTTGGTGCAACCCTACGGTTTGCACTCGGCTTGTTGTCCGTGTGCGTGAATGTGTGTGTGTATGGAATGGTATGAGGGCATGGGATAATATATATTTCATGCTTATAATTGTGTGTGAATGTTGAGTCATGATGTCGAGTGTGTGTGTCGAGTCAATAGCGAGTTATCGCTAGACGCGTGTTACGCGGTCGTTTGTGTCTCTCGCGCGGTTTCTATTTTGTCGTGCGCGGTTTCTATTTTGTCCTGTGTCGAACGTTCGGCGTGTCGCAGGTGTGTGCAGCACACCCATCAAGAACTCAAGGATGAGTTTGTGATGAAGAGCCCGAGCCTTGGTGTCAAGCCTCAAGTGATTTCGAAGCTCGCCAAAAAGGGTACACCTCAAGATATTGAAGATATTTACATTACTTTGTGTAGTGTAACATTTCACTTGGTGTAGGCCCTAGTGAAGGGTAGTTTCGAGACCCTTCGTGGTTGGGGACAGTGTGGCACTGTTCCACATCACTGTACCTCGGCTCTTGGGGTTTGTAGGAGCTGGGAGTCATTCCCAACTCGTAACTCTTCCTATCTTGTGTTCTAAGACTATAGTGGCTGCCATAGTACCGTTCGTTCAAACCGACGCTGTGTCGTCAATTCTTTATCAAATCGTGCAATCTAAATTGCTAATTGTAGACGACGTGAAGACGCTCCAGATCCAATTTGAATCAGGTCATTTTCAGCTGTGAGCAGAACGCTATCAACGTTTGAAGCCGCTGTGCAGAAATCCGTCTGTGCTCTCTATCTTTCGTTTTAGGCACATTCAAGCCTATTCTGACTATAACAGTGGTACTGCTGGAGTTGGAGCTGGCACTGGGGGTGTTGGTGCTGTTCCTGCTGGTTCTGGGGGTGCTGAGCGGCCGCGGCCATACTTCGTTCCGCTCCTTGAGCAGGTTCTTGGTCTCCCGCCTTCTCCTAGTCCAGCCCCTTCCTTAGAGTGTCCACCGTCTGTCCTGTCGCCGTCACAGCTACAGCCCACCTCCCCACTGCCTGCTCCTTCTCCTTACACTGGTCCGACAGGAGGTCTTGCTGAGCGTCGTGAGCCTGCGTCTCGTCCTGCGTCGCCTGTTCGTGCTGCTCGCACTAGTCGTCGTGGTTCGCGTCCTCCTCCTGTCCCTGGCACGCACCGGATGACTCTGCGTCCTGCTACTGCTCCACAGCGTGTCCCTCTGCCGTCTCCTCCTGCGTCCTCTCTTCCTTCCCTTGCTGACCCGGAGTCTGACTCCCTTCGTGCTGCTAGTCCTACTGTCACGCGTCTCCTAGCCACTGTTGTCACTGACCCTTCCTTTGAGTCTGCAGCTGCGTCTGCTCTTGTTGCTGAGCTTGTCGACTTTGCTGCTCGCTGTCGTCTAGACTACGCTGCCAGTCTTGTTGCTGAGTCTGAGTCTGTCTCTCCTCCGTCCGTCGGGGGTGAGTGTGCCCTTGGCACGGACGTCCTTGAGGACAGGCAGGAGGAGTTCCAGTGTTTGGCTGCTGCTTCACCTCATCTCGTGTCCATGCTGCTTGCCCCTGAGGGAGACCCGGATGCACTAGACATCCCGACTCCGCGCTCTTACGCAGAGGCGGTTGAGGGTCCCTACTCCTCTCAGTGGCAGGCAGCCATGGAAGCAGAGATGGCTTCCTGGAAGTCCACAGGCACCTACGTCGACGAGGTTCCCCCACCTGGGGCGAACATTGTCGATGGCATGTGGATCTTCAGGGTGAAGCGGCCACCGGGTTCTCCGCCTGTCTTCAAGACGCGTTACGTGGCTCGTGGCTTCAGTCAGCGGCAGGGAGTTGACTACTTTCAGACCTTCTCTCCCACCCCGAAGATGACCACTCTTCGGGTACTGCTGCACGTCGCTGCTCAGCGTGACTACGAGCTTCACTCTCTTGACTTCAGCACAACCTTTCTACAGGGCAGCCTGCACAAGGAGATCTGGCTGCGCCGCCCACCTGGCTTCACTGGGTCGTTTCCCCCTGGTACCCAGTGGAGCCTCCGGCGGCCAGTCTACGGTCTCCGCCAGGCACCTCGTGAGTGGCACGACACACTGAGGACTACGCTTGCGGCTCTTGGGTTTGCTCCTTCTACTGCTGACCCGTCGCTGTTTCTATGCACCGACACTTCGCTGCCGCCGTTCTACATCCTCGTGTACGTCGACGACTTGGTCTTTGCCACTGCTGACACTGAGACACTGACTCTAGTGAAGTCGGAGCTGCAGAAGAGACACACGTGCACAGACCTGGGTGAGCTGAGCAACTATCTTAGCTTGCAGATCACTCGGGACAGAGCACGCCGCACCATCACTTTGACCCAGTCACACATGGTGCAGCAGGTCCTTCAGCGCTTCGACTTCCAGTACTCCTCGCCACACTCCACTCCTCTGCCTACTGGTCACTCGCTCTCAGCTCTGCCTTCGGATGAGTCCGTGGAGCCGAGTGGCCTATATCCAGAGCTTGTGGGCTGCCTCATGTACCTGATGACGTGCACTCGTCCTGACCTTGCTTACCCTCTTAGCATCCTGGCACGCTACGTTGCGACCGGGAGACACCGTCCAGAGCACTGGAAGGCAGCTAAGAGGGTGATGCGCTACTTGTGCAGTACGTCGGGCATGGGGCTCGTGCTTGGAGGACGAGGTCCAATTGTCCTCACTGGTCACGCAGACGCTTCTTGGGTTGACGACTTGGCTACGCAGCGGTCGTCACAGGGTTACACCTTCAGCCTTGGCTCCGGTTCTTTCTCTTGGCGGTCTACCCGCTCTTCTTCTGTTCTCAGGTCCAGCTGTGAGGCTGAGATCTACGCAGGGGCCATGGCTGCACAGGAGCTGCGTTGGCTCACCTACGTGCTGACCGACTTGGGCGAGGTGCCTCGTTCTCCTCCAGTTCTGTACGTCGATAACAAGGCAATGCTTGCCTTGTGTCGCGAACAGAGATTGGAGCACAGAACGAAGCACATCGCTCTTCGCTACTTCCTTGCTCGAGAGCTGCAGCAGCGTGGTCAGCTTCGTCTTGCCTACGTGGCCTCTCAGGCCAACACTGCTGATGTGTTCACCAAGGCACTTTCGCCTCGTGACCATCAGCGCTTCTGTACTACACTTGGCCTTGTTCCTGTGACTTCTCACTTACTTACTTCTTAACCCTACCTGTACTATGATCTATATTATATACCTGCATTCCTGCTCTTGTTAGGTAGTGATCACTGTACTGTTGCTTTTGCATACATATCTCTGCATGCGGACTGGCCTTGTGGCCCTTTCCTTGTGCTCAGATTGTGTGGTGACGTTGTGATCCACCCTGAGCTTGCTTGTCCTTCTTGATTGTCCTTGTGACCCCTTGTTCTCCCCCACTTTGCCTATGGGGGTGTGTCAAACATATATATGGCTTAGGTTACTGTCTAGGCTGTAGTGGGGTTGACAATAAGGGGTACATCAGTTTAGGGTTTGCTGTTTTGTACCCAACTCATTCTCTAGTCACTCATTCCTAGCCTATCTTCTTGACATATCCTGCTCCAGATAAGGGTATGCGCCGCCACGTACGCGGACGGTGTTGTCGTGGAGGAGACGGCGTTCCAATGGTCGGCTCCTTTAAGCCACATTTGCGCTTGTAACACTCCTTCACGGAGTAAATGTTTCCTAAATGATGTTTGTTCGTTGCACGGGTAACCAACACCTCTGTGGGTGACGCCTGCGTAACTGTGGACGTTGTTGGGATTATATCATACCTCGGCAATGTATACGTGGCGAAGCTGGGGCAAGGTGTGTACGTTTGGTGCACGATGAGCCGCAACGACGTGGCGTACAGTCATGGGCAAAAATATGCGAGATGTCAGAAATACGTCCGCCACAATTTTCGCGAAACCTGTCCCTTGGCTAATAACAGGGATACCCTGGGGCTGTGGAGAGTCACTACACAACGGGAGTAGACTACGGAGGAAGGCACGGGGTTGTGCGGGTGATCGTAGCGTTGCGCTAGGCGTTCTCACTACTTGTTATGTTCATAAAGAGATATGGCAAGAATTCCATTAAGAAATTGAAAGAACATTAGATTACAATGAGGCATGCAAGTCGATATAGCTAGAATGGCATTACAACACCTAGCAAGCCCTCTGCAAGACGAACTATTCCACCGCAGCAGAAGAGCGGCTTGCCAACGCTGCAGCAGAGTAGTCTGCCAGCGTGGTATAGCAGCGGTCTGCCAGCGCGGTATAGTAGCGGTCTGCCAGCGCCGCAGAGGCAGGTGAACTTCTGCGCAGGTGCGCACCTACCAAGTAGGTGAAGGTAGACGACGCGCCGCCAGGCACATTACGCAGGTGCCAGGTAGAACATGTGCCGACGGTTTCGCCAGAGATGCACCGTTAAGCACGTGATGCCGTTCCGCAGATTGACTTCGCGAAAACCTCCTGGGCGACATTCGCCCATATGACAAATTTCGCAGTCGCGCAACTTCCGTAGAGTAGCTCGACGAATGCTCCGTCGAGCAGCTTTCGCCTAGACGAGCCCTCTACCAGCCTCGTCGAGGAGCTCCTATACCGGCCTTGTAGAGGAGCTCCTATACCGACCTCGTCGAGGAGCCCCTATACTAAGAAGGTCCCGTCGAATCGAACTCCTCGACGGACTCGTCGACCGCGTCCTCTGCGAACGCGTCGAGGTCGAACTATACGGGCAGGTCGAAGTCGAACTCTGTGCGCAGTCTACGACAACTTCTGCACGCCCCCCCAATTGCGAAGTCCGCTTCGCCCAAGCGAGGGCGGGGCCGATTCCCGTCAACACTCCCCTGCCGCGCTCACGCTTGGGCACAACACACACTAGGTCTACCCAGAACCCAAGGGATAGAATACAAGGAGAAATTCCATCTGCGTGCACCCAACGCATAGCACGCAGGTCACCGCACCAGCCGTGCAGAAAGGGCACGGCACCTACTGCTGCACCTCGTCATCACCGTCGCCGACGTCGGCTAGACGCACTTGGCCGATTGCGACATAGCACCGGTTGAAAGCCGGAAAATGCAGCGCTTTCGTCAGAAAATCAGCCGGCTGCTCGGAGGTCGGGATGTGTCAGACTTATATGATCTAGCCTGTGTAGGCTGTAGCGGGTTAGATACTAAGGGGTACACAATTCTAGGGTTTCATATTTGTATCACACTCATTCCTTAGTCAATCATTCTCGTTCTAATTCTCACATGATATCAGAGCAGGTTCCCTAGTGGGAACGCTTCCTAGGGCCCACCACTAAAATTCGACAATTTTTTTTTTCTGCCCGGAGCGCGAGTCGCCCCTGCCCGAGGCGCGCCCCGTGGGCCGCCCTCCCGTCGCGTCGCGCCCTCTTAGAGGCCCCCTCCCACGGCCCCTCGCTTCCCCTTAGCGGCCCCGTCGCCGCCCTTCGCGGCCCCGTCGCCGCCCATTGCGGCCCTGTCGCCGCCCTAGCGGCCCCGTCGCCGCCCTCAGCGGCCCCATAGCCGCCCGCAGCGGCCCCGTCGCAGGCCTCAGCGGCCCCATCGCCGCCCGCAGCGGCCCCGTCGCCGCCCCTCACGGCCCCGTCGCCGCCCATTGCGGCCCCGTCGCCGCCCTAGCGGCCGCGTCGCCGCCCTCAGCGGCCCCGTAGCCGCCCGCAGCGGCCCCGTCGCCGCCCCTCACGGCCCCGTCGCCGTCCACAGCGGCCCCGTCGCCGCCCTCAGCGGCCCCGTCGCCGCCCGTAGCGGCCCCGTCGCCGCCCTTGCGGCCCCGTCGCCGCCCTCCGCGGCCCCGTCGCCGCCCGCAGCGGCCCCGTCGCCGCCCGCAGCGGCCCCATCGCCGCCCTCTGCGGCCCCGTCGCCGCCCGCAGCGGCCCCGTCGCCGCCCCTCACGGCCCCGTCGCCGTCCTTAGCGGCCCCGCCGCCGCACCTCGTGGCCCCGTCGCCGCCCTTGCGGCCCCGTCGCCGCCCTTAGCGGCGCCGTCGCCACCCCTAGCGACCCCGTCGCCGCCCCTAGCGGCCCCATCGCCGCCCCTAGCGGCCCCGTCGCCGCCCTCACCGGCCCTGTCGCCGACCTTTGCGGCCCCGTCGCCGCCCTTCGCGGCCCCTCCCCGGCCCCACCAGCAGCAGCGGCCACTTCTGCCGTGCAGCCGCCGCCGCTACCGACTGCCGCAGCCGCAGCCGCCGCCGCCGAGCCGCAGCCGTCGCCGCTGCCGAGCCGCCGCCGCTGTCGAGCCGCCGAGGCTTCAGTCAGCGGCAGGGAGTTGACTACTTTCAGACCTTCTCTCCCACCCCGAAGATGACCACTCTTCGGGTGCTGCTGCACATAGCCGCTCAGCGCGACTACGAGCTTCACTCTCTTGACTTCAGCACTGCTTTCCTGCAGGGCAGCCTGCACGAGGAGATCTGGCTGCGCCGCCCACCTGGCTTCACTGGGTCGTTTCCTCCTGGTACCCAGTGGAGCCTCCGGCGGCCAGTCTACGGTCTCCGCCAGGCGCCTCGTGAGTGGCACGACACACCGAGGACTACACTTGCGGCTCTTGGGTTTGCTCCTTCTACTGCCGACCCGTCGCTGTTTCTGCGCACCGACACCTCTTTGCCGCCGTTCTACATCCTCGTGTACGTCGACGACTTGGTCTTTGCCACAGCTGACACTGCTGGACTCGCCCACGTGAAGTCCGAGCTGCAGAAGAGACACACGTGCACAGACCTGGGTGAACTGCGCAGCTACCTTGGCTTGCAGATCACTCGGGACAGAGCACAGCGCACCATTACCCTGACTCAGTCACACATGGTGCAGCAGGTCCTTCAGCGCTTCGGCTTCACGTACTCCTCGCCACAGGCCACTCCTCTGCCTACTCGCCACTCGCTCTCAGCTCTGCCTTCGGATGAGTCCGTAGAGCCGAGTGGCCCGTACCCAGAGCTTGTTGGCTGCCTCATGTACCTGATGACCTGCACTCGACCTGACCTTGCATACCCTCTTAGCATCTTGGCACGCTATGTTGCTCCTGGGAGACACCGACCAGTGCACATGGCTGCAGCGAAGAGGGTGTTGCGCTACTTGTGCAGTACGTCGGGCATGGGGCTTGTGCTTGGAGGGCGGAGTCCAGTGGTCCTCACTGGTCACGCAGACGCATCTTGGGTTGACGACTTGGCTACGCAGCGGTCGTCACAGGGTTACACCTTCAGCCTTGGTTCCGGTTCTGTTTCGTGGCGGTCTACCCGCTCGTCTTCTGTTCTCAGCTCCAGTTGTGAGGCTGAGATCTACGCAGGGGCCATGGCTGCACAGGAGTTACGCTGGCTCACCTACCTGCTGACTGACCTTGGAGAGCCGCCTCGTTCTCCTCCAGTTCTGTACGTAGACAACAAGGCCATGCTGGCCTTGTGTCGGGAGCACAGACTGGAGCACAGAACGAAGCACATTGCTCTTCGCTACTTCCTTGCTCGTGAGCTGCAGCAGCGCGGTCAGCTGCGCCTTGCTTACGTGGCCTCTCAGGCCAACACTGCTGATATCTTTACCAAGGCACTTCAGCCTTGTGATCATCAGCGTTTCTGTACTATGCTAGGTCTTGTGCCTACTTTGCCTCACTTGCTCACTTCTTGACCTTGCTTGTACTGTGATCTATCTATACCTGCACTTGCTTGTTTACCTTTATATGATCTTGCATGTAAACTGGCCTTGTGGCTTTGAACTTGTGCTCGGAATGTGTGGTGACGTTGTGATCCACCCTGAGCTTGCTTTGCTTTGCTTTGCTTGACTGGTCTTGTGACCCCTTGTTCTCCCCCACTTTGCCTATGGGGGTGTGTCAGACTTATATGATCTAGCCTGTGTAGGCTGTAGCGGGTTAGATACTAAGGGGTACACAATTCTAGGGTTTCATATTTGTATCACACTCATTCCTTAGTCAATCATTCTCGTTCTAATTCTCACAGGATGTACTGCAGAGCAATTTTCCCGCGCTTCACCATATGCTGCAGCCAAGCGTAGCGTCACTCCATGTGCTTCAGGTTGCCCTTGAGCCCCAAGCCCCCTGCGACCGTGATTGCCGACTGGTTGTCCACGGGAAGAATAGTCGGCTTCCTTGCGTCGAGAAGGCGGAATTCTGCAAGGAGGAAGCGGAGATGGCGAGCCTCTTTGCCAGCTTCGGTGGCCGCGACGTACTCTGATTCGGTCGACGAGAGTGTCGTGCACTTGATGCGCTGGCTCGACCATGAGACTGCGGCTCCGCCGAAGACGAACACATAGCCGCCCGTGCTCGTTCGATTTTGCTTGTCGCCAGCGTCATCGGTGTCCGCATAGTCGACCAGACGCAGCGACTCTGGTCCACCGCCGAACTCCAGAGCGGCGTCACGGGTGTCTGCGAGGTAGTGCAGACAACGGTCGACCTTGCGCCAGTGGTTGTCGCTCCGCACTGTCAGGCCGCTCCCCAGCTTGCTGCACGCGAAGGCAATGTTCGGCCTCGTCGTTGTCGCCGCAAACTGCAGCGAGCCGACCTTCTGCCGATACTCCTCCTCTTCACGCGACTGCGCATCCTCGTCGTCGAAAGTCAGTTCTGCGTAGGCGTCGATGGAGATCGGCGTCTTCGGCACTCGCCCGGTCTGCTCGTCGTCGATGAAACGCCGACGCAGCTTGTCAACGTAGACCTGTTGGTGGAGCCACAGCTTCCGCGCAGGTCGGTCGCGCACAATTTCCAACCCAAGGTACTTCTCGACCGGCTTGATCTCGCGCAGTTCGAAGGTGGCCTCCAGCAGCTCCTTCAGCTCCTTCAGCATAGCGAGGCTGCTGCTGGCGGGGAGAAGATCGTCGACGTAGACGAGCACCCAGCACATCAAACCGTCATCGCCAACTTTGAAGTAGAGAGCCTCGTCGACCTGGCTTTTCTTCCAGTCGGCACTAGTCAGCACGTCGTCGAGCGCCTTATACCACAGCAGCGGCGACTGCTTCAGCCCGTAGAGGCTCTTCAACAGCTTGCACACTCGGCCAGTCCCGTCGTTGTAGTGGTCCGGCTGGTACATGTAGAGGACGCGATCCAGCTTGCTCTGTAGAAACGCGTTCTTCATGTTGAGCTGCATTAGATGCAGGTCAAGGACTGCTACGATGCTGAGGAAGATCCGCAGAGTTACGTAGCTGCTCACCGGCGCGTACGTCTCGTCGTAGTCAGCGCCGTAGACCTGCGTGAAGCCCTTTACGACTAGACTGGCCTTCTCGCGGGCAACCGTGTCGTCGGCGTGGTACTTCGTCGTAAGCACCCAGCGATTCTTCATGATGTTGATGCCGCGTGGACGCTCGACCAGCTCCCACGTTCCGTTGGTGATGAGGCTCTTGATCTCCTCGTCCATGGTGGACTTCACCGCCTTCCCCTTCCAGCTCGCCGATGCCTCCTTCACCGTCATATTCGCAATGTCCCACCGATGCTCCGGGTCGGCGTGCATATCGGGGTCGAGCTCGGGTAGGTCGATGTTGGCGTATGCGTCGTCTAGGAGCGTGCTGTAGGGAGTCGGCGGCAGACAAGCGTAGTAGCTCAACTTCTCTGCGGGCTTGCCAAAGTTGGAGCGGGTAGAGCGCCGCAGCTTCGCTCCGTCGACCAGGACCTCCACCACGTCGATGTCGTCGGACTGCTCCCCTGTCGACAACTCCCCTGTCGACAGCTCCCCTTCCTCGCCACCAATGACTTCTACGACATCGCTCGACGCGCCATCGTCGAGCTGGTCCTCTGCAGTCGGCTCATCTGCCGACTTCGCCTCTGCCGACTCCCTTGCCGATTTCGTCTCTACCGTCTTCGCCGACTTCTCCTCTACCATCGGCTCTTCTACCGACTCCTCTGCCATGCGCTCCCCTGTTAGCTGCAACTTCTGCTCTTGGCCGTCGAGAGGCATTTCATCACGTCGGCCGCCGGCGATGCCACTGGTCGGTGCCGAAGGCGACGCAGCGATTCTCCCCTCATCGCCGATGGCCGACGGCGACGCCAGCTGCGGCAGATCAGCAACAAGGGGCAGAGGGGATGTAGAAGGGGGCGCAGAGGGAGGAGGGACATCCTCGACGTCGTCATCGTCGACGGCAAGCAAAGGGGTCGTCGTCGACGAGGGATCCTTCGGCGCGACAGCAGATTTCCGCGTCAAAACGGGGCCGTGCTCGGCCTTCCACGCCTCCAGCCACATCGCTTTGTAGAAGATCGCCTCGACGGTCGTCACCACCTTGTTGTTGGTGAGGTCGAGCACCTCCCAGCCCTTGCTCTCCTGCGAGACACCAAGATGAAGACCCCACCGGGCCTTCGGCGCCAGCTTCCCGCCGCGCTGCTGCTCGGGGACCATGAACTGCACCATGCAGCCCCACACGCACGCCAGCGTCAGGTCCGGTTTCTTCTCGAATAGCAGCTCGTACGGCGTCGTCCCCGAAGGCAGAGATGCCCGTTCGAGGCAGTTGCGCACCCAGACGGCCTGGCGGAGAGCAAGGTGCCACCAGTGGTGCTTCACGCTCATGTGAAGCAGCATCGTCCGCACGGTCTCGACGACCGTACGCATCTCCCTCTCTGCCATCCCGTTCTGCTGCGGCGTATAGGGGCATGTCAGATTATGCAGTATACCCTTGTCTTCGACGAGGTCGGTGAAGGCTCGACCGAGGAACTCCCCTCCGCGGTCAGAACGCAACATTTTCACCGTCTTCGACGTATGCCGCTCTACCAGTTTCAGCCACTTTTCGAAGACGACAAGCGCGTCGCTCTTCTTCGCGATCGGCCGGACCCACACATAGCGGGTCTTCCTGTCCTTCAGCAGAAGAAAGTAGAGGCTGCCATCGTTGGCAGCCACTCGAAACGGCCCGCAAAGGTCCATGTGCACCACGTCGAGCGCATTCTCGGCGTCCGATCCTTGGTTGGGGAAGGTATGCCGCGCCAGCTTGCCTCCGACGCAGGAAGCACACGGCAAATCCGTCGCGGTCAACTGCTTGATGTCTAGACCGACGGCGACTTCATGCTTCGCCGAGCTCTTGATCGTGTCGATGCCGACGTACACTAGCCTTGCGTGCCACATGCCCGGCGTAGTCTTCGTCGTCGAGGTGATCGTCCGTAGAGCCACCACCTCTGCCGGGGTCGACATTGACTCCATCGAGCAAGGGCGAAGGTCGGTGCAAAGAACCCGGCCGGTATACTTCGCCCAACCAAGCACGTCCCCCGCCGCCGAGACGAGCAGCATTTCGTCGCCTATGTCCTGCAACTTCACGCCGTTTTCCAGCAGCTGACCGGCCGACAGCAGATTAGCATGCATGCCCGGAACGTAGAGCACGTCGGGAACGAGAATCGGCTTCCCAATCTCCCCTCGCAGAGCGACGGTGCCACGGCCTTCGACGTGCTGCAATGCCCCGTTGAAGCCACGCACATGCTTGACGTCGCCTCCAGGCTTCATCTCGACGAACGCCTCCTTCGTTTCCATCAGATGGTGGGAACAACCGCTGTCGAGGAGCACCACCGTCAGGTTCGCCTGTAACGCTGCCGCGACCGCCTTGAAGTCCTCCCGGCCTCCGGCGCCAGAGAGACGGTCGACTCTACGACTTCGACCATCGAGCAATGACGCCTCCCCGTCGCCTCGACCTGTGCCGGTATAGAAGTCAGCATCCTTCGTCGACGACGTCGATTTCGACGACGGCTTCTCCTTTCGCGGCTTGTTGTCCCGGCGTCGACGATTGCCGTCGGACTTCCCGCGGCCTCCCTTGTCGTCGTCGTTGCTCTCCTCGCGGTCGGGGCACTCGAATGAGAGGTGGTCGGGGTCGCCGCATAGCCAGCATTCCCGCCGTCGATCGCCTCCTCCTCGACCGTTGTCCCGAGCCGACTTCGACCGCTCGGCGTTCTTCGCCGATTTCCCACCTCCGCTACCACCTCCGCTCTGCTTCCCGCGTTGCCCCTGCTGACGACTCTGCTTCGTCGGGGCGACGTAGTTCGCTTGCGGAAGGATCTTCGTGGGCCTCTCTGCCTCCTGCATAGCCTCATCCTTGATGATGTGGCTTGTGAGGGTATCCTCGTTGAGCGTCTCGTGCACGCTGGGCATCGCCATCATTCTCCGCATCAGATTATACCCGCTCGGCAGTCCCTTGACGACGTGCGTGATGTAGGACGCCGTCGAGTAGTCGACGCCCGCCATCCGCATGTCGGCGAGGATCCGTCGAGCTCGGTTTGTCAAACTTATATACTATAGTCTGTGTAGGCTATAGTGGGGTAGACAATATAGGGTACAACACTCTTAGGGCTTCCTACTTGTACCCACCTCTTTCCTAGTGCATTCATCCTCGTTTCTTCACATGGTATAGAGCAGGTTCCCTAGTGGGAACTTTTCCTAGGGCCCACCACTGAAAATCGTTAAAAAAAAAAAAAAAAAATCTCTGCCCGGAGCGCGAGTCGCCCCTGCCCGAGGCGCGCCCCGTGGGCCGCCCTCCAGTCGCGTCCCCTCCCCCTAGCGGCCCGTCGCGCCCTCCTAGAGGCCCTTCTCACGGCCCCTCGCGTCCCCTTAGCGGCCCCGTCGCCGCCCTTAGCGGCCCCGTCGCCCCCCTTAGCGGCCCCGTCGCCGCCCCTCGCGGCCCCGTCGCCGCCCTTAGCGGCCCCGTCGCTGCCCTTCGCGGCCCTATCGCCGCCCTTAGCGGCCCCGTCGCCGCCCCTCGCGGCCTCGTCGCCGCCCTTAGCGGCCCCGTCGCTGCCCTTTGCGGCCCTGTCGCCGCCCTTCGCGGCCCTGTCGCCGCCCCTAGCGGCCCCGTCGCCGCCCCTCGCGGCCCCGTCGCCGCCCTTAGCGGCCCCGTCGCCGCCCTTAGCGGCCCCGTCGCCGCCCTTAGCGGCCCCGTCGCCGCCCCTCGCGGCCCCGTCGCCGCCCCTTGCGGTCCCGTCGCCGCCCTTAGCGGCCCCGTAGCCGCCCCTAGCGGCCCCGTCGCCACCCTTCGTGGCCCCGTCGCCGCCCCTAACGGCCCTGTCGCCGCCCTTCCCGGCCTCCTCTCGGCCCTTCGTGGCCTCTTCGCAGCCCCTCCCCGGCCCCAGCAGCAGCAGCGGCCAAATCTGCCGTGCAGCCGCCGCCGCTGCCGACTGCAGCCGCCGCCACTGCCGGCATCCACCGCCGCTGCCGCCGCCGCCGCCGCCGCCGCAGCCGTCGAGCCGCCGCCGTCATTGAGCCGCCGCCGCCGTCGAGCCGCCGCCGCAGCCGAGCCGCCGCCGTCGAGCCGCCGCCGCCGTCGAGCCGCCGCCGCTGTCGAGCCGCCGCCGCTGCTGCCATTACCGGGGTTGCCGCCGCTGCCGCCGCTACCGAAGCCGCCGCCACTACTGCAGCTACCGAAGCCGCCGCCACTGCCGCCGCTACCGGAGCCGCCGCCACTGCTGCCGCTACCGGAGCCGCCGCCGCTGCCGCCGCTACCGGAGCCGCCGCCACTGCTGCCGCTACCGGAGCCGCCGCCGCTGCCGCCGCTACCGGAGCCGCCACAGCTGCCGCCGCTACCGGGGTCGCCGCCGCTGCCGCTGCCGAGGCCGCAACTACCGCCGTCGTACGCCTGCCCTTCTCGCCACTGGTGAGCACTGCCCTGCCCGTACTGTTGTTACTGCTGCTTCTTCTACTACTGCTCTTTCTACTGCTACTGCTGCTCTTGGCGTGGCCAGATGCACCTCCAGCGCATTCCGCGTGAGTCCCTCACGCCCCAACAGCTCCGTGAGTGGTATGCTAGCTGGGGTTGTAGGGGTGGCCGCGCTGCTACTACTGCTACTGCTGCTACTGCCGCTCCTGCTACTACTGCTACTGCTACTGCTGCTGCTCCTGGCGGTGGCCAGCTGCGGCTACAGCTACGTCCGCGTGAGTCTCTCCCGCCCCAGCAGCTTCGTGAGTGGTACGCTAGTTGGGGTCGTCGGGGTGGCCGTAGTGGGAGTCGTCTTGGAGTGAGTGGTTCGGGAGCTTCTTGTAGTGGCCAGGTGCTCCTGCAGCGTCGTCCGCGCGAGACCCTTTCGCCCCAGTAGCTTCGCGAGTGGTACGCTCAGAGCAGAGGGTCACTGCGCACTGCTCGCTGCCCGTACGTCATTCGCACGGGTGTCCGGACTGGTCAGCCTTGCGGGAATCCTGGTCACACAGAGTCCCGCTGCTTCGCCCGTCTGAGTGACGCTTGGCGTACAGCGTTTGGCGACGACGCTGAGATCCCCTCCTGGCTGGAGCTGCTTAGGCAGAGGGTAGATATCTTTGCTCTTGACTATGATGCTCTTCTCACTGCAATGTATGCATTGTCTACTAGTACTGAGGGTGCCTGTCACCTGTGTGTGCCGCCTGACCCCGGTATCCAGTCTGCTGCTCTAGGTGCTGGTGAGGTTGCTACTCTAGGTGCTCGTGCGTCTCCTGCTCCAGGTGTCGGTGACGGCGAGGGTGCTGCTCTAGGTGCCAGTGAGTCTCCTGCTCCAGGTGTTGGTGAGTCTGCTCTCTCTGGCGCTGCGCCTGCTGCGGTCTTGCACACCTTCACCCTTGACTCGGGTGCCTCTTGCTCCTTCTTTCGAGACCGCACCACCCTCACACCACTTAGTCGGCCGGTTGCAGTCTCCCTGGCAGACCCCTCTGGGGATCCTGTCCTTGCTCACTACTCCACTGTGCTACCGTGTCCGGCGGCCCCGTCTGGCTTCCTGTCAGGTCTTTACCTTCCCTCGTTCTCTACGAACTTGGTGAGTGGTGCTGACCTGCAGGATAGAGGGATTGACCGGTTCACTCCTGCGAGTCAGCGAGTGACCCACTGCACGTGTGCTCGGACAGGCCGACACTTGGCCACGTTTACCCGTCAGCCGGGGTCGAGCCTGTACACACTGACTACTGAGTCTCCTTCGGTCGCTGACTCTGGTCAGGTAGCTGCGTCAGGTCAGGTGTTTGCTGCAGCGTCCAGGTCTGGTCCTGAGTCTGCCCCCTGCTCGTGTCGTCTCCTGTCTCACCAGACTCTACTCTGGCACCACCGCCTTGGTCACCCTTCCCTGCCTCGTCTCCGGGGCATGGCCTCCCGTGTCCTTGTCTCTGGTCTCCCCCGGTCCCTCCCTCCCCTTCCTCCGGGGCCTACCCCTACCTGCGTTCCCTGCGTCGAGGGGCGGCAGCGCGCCGCTCCTCACTCCTCCGAGTTTCCTCCGACAGAGGCTCCGCTGCAGACGCTTCACATGGACGTGTGGGGCCCAGCCCGCGTCCGTGGACAGAGTCACGAGCGTTACTTCCTGCTGGTGGTTGACGACTACTCGCGTTACACCACCGTCTTCCCCTTGTGCACCAAGGGTGAGGTCGCGGGGGTGTTGATCGACTGGATCCGCGCAGCTCGTCTCCAGCTCAGAGAGAGTTTCGGCTCGGACTTTCCTGTTCTGCGTCTGCACTCTGACAGAGGCGGAGAGTTTTCCTCTGACCTTCTGCGAGCCTACTGTCGTGCACGAGGCATCCGCCAGACGTTCACGCTTTCGGCCTCTCCACAGCAAAATGGGATTGCTGAGCGCCGCATTGGCATGGTCATGGACGTCGCTCGTACGTCCATGATCCATGCGGCTGCTCCCCATTTTCTGTGGCCGTTCGCGGTTCAGTACGCGGCGCATCAGATCAACCTTCAGCCCCGGGTCTCCATGCCGGAGACCTCCCCTACTCTGCGGTGGACGGGGAAGGTTGGCGATGCGTCTGCGTTCCGTGTCTGGGGATCTCGGGCGTTTGTTCGCGACGTGTCTGCGGACAAGCTGTCCCCCCGTGCTGTTCCCTGCGTCTTCCTTGGCTTCTCCCCTGACGCACCTGGTTGGCAGTTTTACCACCCCACCTCGCGCCGTGTTCTGTCCTCCCAGAAATCACGTTTGACGAGTCGGTTCCCTACTACCGACTCTTCCCCTACCGCACTGCACCCCTCCCCCCGCCGCCGCTCTTCCTTGCGCCAGGTCCCCCCCCGGTAGACCCCCTTCCCCCTCAGGGTCCTGCCCCCTCAGGTGTGTCCCAGGTAGACGCAGTCGAGCCTGTCGAGGTAGCTGTTGACTCTGGTGCTGCTGGGGGTGCTGAGCCTGCGGGTGCGGGGTCTGGGGGTGCTGAGCCTGCGGGTGCGGGGTCTGGGGGTGCTGAGCCTGGGGGTGCGGAGCCTGGGGGTGCGGAGCCTGGGGGTGCTGAGCCTGGGGGTGCGGAGCCTGAGGGTGCTGGGCCTGCTCGTGTGGAGTCTGGCGGTACTCGGTCTGGAGGTCCTTCGGGTGTTTCGTCCCGACAGGAGCCACTCTCTCCGCGGGAGCTGCGCGAGTGGTTTGCTCGGCGCTGGAGCCGTGCTGCTGGAGCTGGAGGTGCTGCTGGTGTTGGAGGTTCTACTGCAGCTGAGGGTGCTGGTGCCACGGGTCCCGGAGGTGCTCGTACTGGAGGTACTGGAGCTGCTGGGCCTGGGGGTACTTCTGGTGCTGGAGCTGTAGGTGCTGCTGGAGGTGCTGGAGCTGGAGCTGGAGCTGCTGCGTCTCCTGGTGGTCCGGCTGGAGCTGGAGCTGCTGGAGGTGTTGGCGCTGGAGGTGCTGCTGGTACTGGTGCTTCTGAGGGTGCTGGAGTTGGCGCTGCTGAAGCTGGGGGTGCTACTGGTGCTGGTGCTGTTCCTGCTGGTTCTGGGGGCGCTGCGCGGCCGCGGCCGTACTTCGTTCCGCTCCTTGAGTAGGTTCTTGGTCTTCCGTCCTCTCTTGGTCCTGCTCCTCCCTTTGAGTGTCCGCCGACGGTCCCGTCCGAGTCACAGCTACAGCCCGCCTCCCCACTGCCTTCTCCCTCTCCCTAGACTGGTCCTACTGGAGGTCTTGCTGAGCGTCGTGAGCCTGCGTCTCGTCCTGCGTCGCCTGTCCGTGCTGCTCGCACTAGTGGTCGTGGTTCGCGTCAGCGTCCTCCCCCTGTCCCCGGCATGCACCGGATGTCTCTGCGTCCTTCCACTGCTCCGCAGCGTGTCCCTTTGCCGTCTCCTCCCGAGTCCTCCCTCCCTGTCCTTGCTGACCCGGAGTCGGACTCCCTTCGTGCTACCAGTCCTACAGTTACTCGTCTCCTTGCTACTGTTGTCACTGACCCTTCCTTTGAGTCCACTGCTGCGTCTACCTTAGTTGCTGAGCTTGTCGACTTTGCTGCTCACTGTCGTCTAGACTACGCTGCTAGTCTTGTTGCTGAGTCTGGGTCTGTCTATCCTCCGTCCGTCGGGGGTGAGTGTGCCCTTGGCACGGACGTTCTTGAGGACAGGCAGGAGGAGTTCCAGTGCTTTGCTGCTGCTTTACCTCATCTCGTGTCCATGCTGCTTGCCCCTGAGGGTGACCCGGATGCACCAGACATCCCGACTCCGCGCTCTTACGTGGAGGCGATTCAGGGTCCCTACTCCTCTCAGTGGCAGGCAGCCATGGACGCAGAGATGGCTTCCTGGAAGTCCACAGGCACCTACGTCGACGAGGTTCCCCCACCTGGGGCAAACATCGTCAGTGGCATGTGGATTTTCAGAGTGAAGCGGCCCCGGGTTCTCCGCCTGTCTTCAAGGCACGGTACGTGGCTCGTGGCTTCAGTCAGCGGCAGGGAGTTGACTACTTTCAGACCTTCTCTCCTACCCCGAAGATGACCACTCTTCGGGTGCTACTGCACATAGCTGCTCACCGCGACTACGAGCTTCACTCTCTTGACTTCAGCACTGCTTTCCTGCAGGGCAGCCTGCACGAGGAGATCTGGCTGCGCCGCCCACCTGGCTTCACTGGGTCATTTCCTCCTGGTACCCAGTGGAGCCTCCGGCGGCCAGTCTACGGTCTCCGCCAGGCGCCCCGTGAGTGGCACGACACACTAAGGACTACACTTGCGGCTCTTGGGTTTGCTCCTTCTACTGCCGACCCGTCGCTGTTTCTGCGCACCGACACCTCTTTGCCGCCGTTCTACATCCTCGTGTACGTCGACGACTTGGTCTTTGCCACAGCTGACACTGCTGGACTCGCCCACGTGAAGTCCGAGCTGCAGAAGAGACACACGTGCACAGACCTGGGTGAACTGCGCAGCGACCTTGGCTTGCAGATCACCCGGGACAGAGCACGGCGCACCATTACCCTGACTCAGTCACACATGGTGCAGCAGGTCCTTCAGCGCTTCGACTTCACGTACTCCTCGCCTCAGGCCACTCCTCTGTCTACTCGCCATTCGCTCTCAGCTCTGCCTTCGGATGAGTCCGTAGAGCCGACTGGCCCGTACCCAGAGCTTGTTGGCTGCCTCATGTACCTGATGTCCTGCACTCGACCTGACCTCGCATACCCTCTTAGCATCTTGGCACGCTATGTTGCTCCTGGGAGACACCGACCAGAGCACATGGCTGCAGCGAAGAGGGTGTTGCGTTACTTGTGCAGTACGTCGGGCATGGGGCTTGTGCTTGGAGGGCGGAGTCCAGTGGTCCTCACTGGTCACGGAGACGCGTCTTGGGTTGACGACTTGGCTACGCAGCGGTCGTCACAGGGTTACACCTTCAGCCTTGGTTCCGGCTCTGTTTCGTGGCGGTCTATCCGCTCGTCTTCTGTTCTCAACTCTAGCTGTGAGGCTGAGATCTACGCAGGGGCCATGGCTACACAGGAGTTAAGCTGGCTCACCTACCTGCTGACTGACCTCGGAGAGCCGCCTCGTTCTCCTCCAGTCCTGTACGTAGACAACAAGGCCATGCTGGCCTTGTGTCGGGAGCACAGACTGGAGCACAGAACGAAGCACATTGCTCTTCGCTACTTCCTTGCTCGTGAGCTGCAGCAGCGTGGTCAGCTGCGCCTTGCTTACGTGGCCTCTAGGGCCAACACTGCTGATATCTTTACCAAGGCACTTCAGCCTTGTGATCATCAGCGCTTTTGTACGATGTTAGGTCTTGTGCCTACTTGGCCTCACTTGCTCACTTCTTGACCTTGCTTGTACTGTGATCTACCTATACCTGCACTTGCTTGTTTACCTTTATATATGATCTTGCATGTGAACTGGCCTTATGGCCCTGAACTTGTGCTCGGAATGTGTGGTGACGTTGTGATCCACCCTGAGCTTGCTGTGCTTTGCTTGACTGGTCTTGTGACCCCTTGTTCTCCCCCACTTTGCCTATGGGGGTGTGTCAAACTTATATACTATAGTCTGTGTAGGCTATAGTGGGGTAGACAATATAGGGTACAACACTCTTAGGGCTTCCTACTTGTACCCACCTCTTTCCTAGTGCATTCATCCTCGTTTCTTCACATGGTTGCAGTAGTCTGTCGCCGACTCCTGCTCGCCCATCCTGAGGTGAGTCAAGCGCTCCTCCAGCTGGCCGATGTATAGGTCGTCGGTCGCCTGGTACGACGACAAGATGAACCGCCACGCCTGGTGGCCGGCGTCTAGTCGAAGTCGACACGGCTTCAGAGCGATCTGCACCATCGGCGAGCAGCAGCGCGAGATGACCATGAAGGTCAGCAGATGAGCCGCGCGGAATTCTGCCCGAAGCTCAACGTCGTCCTCTTCCGGCGTCACCACTGCACCATCTGCGAAGCATTTCAGACCCGCGATTTCCAACTGGGGCTCGATCGACTCCCTCCATGTCATGAGGTCTCGTCGACCTTCGAGCGGTATAGGTACAGCGATCTTGTCCGACGAAATTTCGAAATATCCGTAGGCTGGCGCGATTCCGCCCGCCGTCACATGCGTAGAGGAGCTCTACCTCACTCCACTTCTCTGCGGGGAGCGTCGTCGACCGTCCACGCCGCCGTGCGAGCTGCCCACACCCGCCGTTGACCGCTGCAGTCACGCATGTATTCCGCCGACACCGTCGTCGGCGGCCCTGATCACTCCACTCATCCTCCTCGTGCCCTCGTCGTTGCCGACTTGGTCACCGCCGTCGACCTGCTCGTCGACGCCACCTAGGTTGCGTGCCGGCCGGGGAGTGGCGGGCATACCATCCGCCTCAGTACGGGTCGTTGGATGATCGCGCGCCCACTGCACGCGGGTTCCAAGGAGCAGAACCTCCACGTTCGCTCCGCCGTACTCGCCAGCCGCGTGGCGTGCCCGAACATCATCTAACCTCGCCTGCAGGGTATCCTCTATGCCTGCTGCGACCTCCTGGTCGTCCATGACGGTCTAGATGGTTGCCGGCCTAGGACAACTTAGGTAATGAACGCAAAAGTCGACTAGTCTGAAGGTTCTATGCGGGGCCGTTCCACGCTCACCGCACCATGTGGAGAGTCACTACACAACGGGAGTAGACTACGGAGGAAGGCACGGGGTTGTGCGGGTGATCGTAGCGTTGTGCTAGGCGTTCTCACTACTTGTTATGTTCATAGAGAGATATGGCAAGAATTCCACCAAGAAATTGAAAGAACGTTAGATTACAATGAGGCATGCAAGTCGATATAGCTAGAATGGCATTACAACACCTAGCAAGCCCTCTGCAAGACGAACCATTCCACCGCAGCAGAAGAGCGGCTTGCCAACGCTGCAGCAGAGTAGTTTGCCAGCGTGGTATAGCAGTGGTCTGCCAGCGCGGTATAGTAGCGGTCTGCCAGCGCCGCAGAGGCAGGTGAACTTCTGCGCAGGTGCGCACCTACCAAGTAGGTGAAGGTAGACGACGCGCCGCCAGGCACATTGCGCAGGTGCCAGGTAGAACATGTGCCGACGGTTTCGCCAGCGATGCACCGTCGAGCACGTGATGCCGTTCCGCAGATTGACTTCGCGAAAACCTCCTGGGCGACATTCGCCCACATGACAAATTTCGCAGTCGCGCAACTTCCATAGAGTAGCTCGACGAATGCTCCGTCAAGCAGCTTTCGCCTAGAGGAGCCCTCTACCAGCCTCGTCGAGGAGCTCCTATACCGGCCTTGTAGAGGAGCTCCTATACCAACCTCGTCGAGGAGCCCCTATACTAAGAAGGTCCCGTCGAACCGAACTCCTAGACTGACTCGTCGACCGCGTCCTCTGCGAACGCGTCGAGGTCGAACTATACGGGCAGGTCGAAGTCAAACTCTGCGCGCAGTCTACGACAACTTCTGCGCTCCCCCCCAACTGCGAAGTCCGCTTCGCCCAAGCGAGGGCGGGGCCAATTCCCGTCAACAGGGGCAACGTCTGTTGTCACAAAGAACATGGATAGTTTTTGTTGACTGGCCACCCACGCACAAGTGGCACATGTGCTTATAAGCAGGGGTGCAACTGCTCGGGAAAAAAACACGTGGGCAGACTTTCGATTATGGGCAGGGCCAATTCGCGCACAGGGGTTGAGAATCGTATAACCAAAATATGGTTTTTTGTGTGGAAGCGAGCAGGTCAACAACATCACGTAGGCCCAGTGTGGGGATCTAGGATCGAGCTAAACAAAGAGAATTGTAATTCAATGATTCACATGGATACAACACGAGGCTATATATAGTCTCGACACAAAGCCAGTTACCCAGGTGTTACGCGAATGTCATGAGGGTCGCGAAGCGCCCCTAACAGAACCTTCCCGAACTCAGTAGAAAGCAATTCGGTGGAAACCGAATAGGCTTGAGTTCGGTACACATAACCTGTTTCGGTGTTATAACTATTATAAGATATAGGAATGCACCTAACCTAGGAAATCAAGCATATCTATGTATGATAAAATAAACCCAAGCTAGATATAGCGTAATAAAGTCTAGGCAAGCTAGTAAAGCCAGCATAAGCCGTCGTACTCTCACACCCAGGCACAATAGATTTAGGGGGCATTCTCGGGTCTGGACACCACTCAAAGTTTCCCCACGCGGTTCGCAAATGTTGACGTGGCATTATCTGACATTTCAATGTTCCCCCACGCGGTTCGAAGTCCGGACACTTTGCGTTCACCCAACGACGGTTCCAACGACAGCATTGCCTATCAGTGTGCGACCTCAGAGACCCATACTTTACCGTCTGTTTTCTACCAGCTCCGTCAAACATTTTGTTTATGACTGCCCACAAACTAGACTTTGGGTTCCTTTTCATAAAAATGCCAAATTGTGATTACAAAAACGAGGTGTAGCCAACTTGTAAGCTATAAATACTGTCAAGATAGCAAGCAGGAATGAAGGAAGAGGGGTTTGACTAGCAACAGTTTGGGATACAAATAGGAAACCCTAAGGGGCCGTACTCACTATAGAGTACCCCACTGCAGGTTAGACAAGCATTATATTCTGACACACCCCCATAGTCAAAGTGGGGTATAATCAGCACAGCAAGCAGGCATAGAGCAGGTTCACAAGGACAAGCAAAGCTAGAGGCATTCACAAAGGGCAAGTGAGAAGGAGGAGGCGGGAATGTAAGAGGAGAGGAGATAGAAGGCGACGGCTGAAGCTGCAGACACACGGGCAACAGGAGTCACACTGGCACAGCGGCTACCGGAACAGCGCCCCGGACTACTGGAGTAACTGGCTCCGCGGCTAAGACGAGCGGCAGGAGCAACGGACCCACGGGCGACTGGCGCAGCTGGCTACGACTGGGCTACCAGGACAGCGCCCCGGACTACAGGTGCTGTGGACGACAAGACGGCAGCCTCCGATCAACCACCCCCAACTGTCCCACCCCCCTTTCACACACCCCTTGTTGTACCCCTAGCTTCCCTCCCACGTCACCCCCCTAACACCACTCCTTCGGCTCCCACACACCCACCCCCCTGAGCGGTAGCTGCAGCAGCAGGAGACGGAGGAGGAGGAGGAGTAAGGGACGGCGCACACAACCGGCAACCCCACAACCGCCACCCCCACACTCCCCACCCCCAAACCCTAAAACGGGTGGCACGGGGTAGGAGCGCGGGGGACGGCGAGGGGGACGGCGCGCGGCCCCAAGGGCGCCACGAAGAAGTAGGGCGCGGCCCACGAGGGCGGCTCGACGGGCGGCGGGAGGGGCCGCGCGCGGGCCCCCAAGGCGCCGCGATGAGGCGACGGGAGGGGCCGGCGCGTGGGCCCCCAAGGCACCGCGATGAGGCGACGGGAGGGGCCGGCGCGAGGGCCCCAAGGCGCCGCGACGAGGCGAAGGGAGGGGCCGGCGCGCGGGCCCCCAAGGCGCCGCGACGAGGCGACGGGAGGGGCCGGCGCGCGGGCCCCCAAGGCGCTGCGACGAGGCGACGGGAGGGGCCGGCGCGCGGGCCCCCAAGGCGCCGCGACGAGGCGACGGGAGGGGCCGGCGCGTGGGCCCCCAAGGCGCCGCGACGAGGTGACGGGAGGGGCCAGCGCGCAGGCCACCAGGGCGCCGCGACGAGCAGAAAACCGCCGCGCGCCTCGGGGCGCACGGCGGGCAGAAAACCGCCGCACGCCCCAAGCGCACGGCGGGATGAAAAACGCCGCGCGCTCCGAGTGCGCGACAGGAAGAAAGGGTCGCGCGCCCGGGGCGCGCGACAGCAGTAGAGCAGCGGAAGCATCGGGTGGGGCCCACCCACAGGATCGACCCAGGAGGGTCGACCTGCTCTGATACCATATCAAGATTGTCAAAGTATATGGGCTGTAGTCTTTGTAGGCTATTGTGGGGTAGATACTATGGGGTACAACCCTTTTAGGTTTCACATTTGTACCCACCTGTTTTATAGTCATTTCATTCCTCCTTCTAATCTTCACATGGTATAGAGCAGGTTCCCTAGTGGGAACGCTTCCTAGGGCCCACCACGATAAATGTTTTTTCTGCCCGGAGCGCGAGTCGCCCCTGCCCGAGGCGCGCCCCGTGGGCCGCCCTCCCGTCGCGTCCCTTGCCCTTACCGGCCCGTCGCGCCCTCTTAGAGGCCCCTCTCACGGCCCCTTCGCGGCCCCGTCGCCGCCCCTCCCGGCCCCGTCGCCGCCCTTAGCGGCCCCGTCGCCGCCCTTCGCGGCCCTTTCGCCGCCCTTAGCGGCCCCGTCGCCACCCCTTAGCGGCCCCGTCGCCGCCCTTAGCGGCCCCGTCGCCGCCCTTAGCGGCCCCGTCGCCGCCCTTCGTGGCCCCGTCGCCACCCTTAGCGGCCCCGTCGCCGCCCTTCGTGGCCCCGTCGCCACCCTTAGCGGCCCCGTCGCCGCCCTCAGCGGCCCCGTCGCCGCCACTCGCGGCCCCGTCGCCGCCACCTAGCGGCCCCGTCGCCGCCCTTCACGGCCCTGTCGCCACCCCTTCGCGGCCCCGTTGCCGCCCCTAGCGGCCCCGTCGCCGCCCCTAGCGGCCCCGTCGCCGCCCTCAGCGGCCTCGTCGCCGCCCCTCGCGGCCCCGTCGCCGCCCTTCACGGCCCCGTCGCCGCCCTTCACGGCCCCGTCGCCGCCCCTAGCGGCCCCGTCGCCGCCCTTTGTGGCCCCCTCTTGGCCCCTTCCCGACCCCAGCAGCAGCAGCGGCCACTTCTGCCGTGCAGCCGCCGCCGCTGCCGACTGCAGCCGCCGCCACTGCCGGCCCTGCCGCCGCCGTCAAGCCGCAGCAGTCGCCACCGCCGAGCCGCCGCCACCGTCGAGTCGCCGCCGCCGAGCCGCCGCCGCAGTCGAGCCGCAGCCGCAGCTGCCGCCGCCACCGTCGAGCCGCCGCCGTCGAGCCGCCGCCGTCGAGCCAACGCCGCAGCCGAGCCGCAGCCGCAGCTGCCGCCGCCGCAGCAGCCGAGGCCCGCCGTCGCTGGAGTCGCGGCCCTATTCCTGCCGACGCGCCTCGGACCTACCCACCCGCCTGGTAAGAGCCTCTGCCACTGCGCTGCAGCTAGCCTACTACTGTCATGGCTACCCCTAGTGTTCTTACCTTTGATGCTGAGGGTCGGGCTGTCGACTTTGAGGTCTGGGTCGATGATCTACAGCTTTTCCTACAGTGCGATAGGACAGACGGACTCTCCCTGTTTGACCTCACGTCTGGTGCCTCTCCTGCCCCTGCTGCTGATGCTGACAGCACTGTTCGCTCACAGTGGGCCACACGCAATGCTGCTGCCCGTCTTGCTGTGCGCCGTCACTTACCGACCACTGAGCATGCGCATTTTAGTCAGTACAAGAGTGCTAAGACCTTGTACGATGCTGTAGTTGCACGCTACTCTTCCCCTGCCACTGCTGCCCTTAGCCGCCTCATGCTGCCGTACCTGTTCCCTGACCTCGCCGCTTTTCCCACAGTCGCTGACCTCATTACGCACCTTCGCACTAGTGACACCCGCTACCGCGCTGCGCTTCCTGCTGAGTTCTGCGCCAAGAACCCCCCCCCCCCATGTACATCACCCTCTACTACATAGTCACCCGGCTCCCTGACTCCCTTCGCTCGGTCAGGGACCACTTCCTCTCTGTTTGCCCCACCACTCTCACCGTTGACCTCCTCGAGGAGCGCCTCCTGGCAGCTGAGAAGAGTATAGTCGCTGTAGGAGCCTCTCGTGGTGACCCTCGTACCCCCTTCTTTGAGGGGTGTTCCCCCTCCCCCCTCTTGCCCTCTGTTGCCTCTGCTGCTGCGGCCGACCTCGTTGGTTTTGAGTCGGTCGGCGCGGCGTCTGCCCCCAGCGGGAGACGCTGCACAGGCAAGGGCAAGGGGGGCAAGGGCGCTGGAGGAGCTGGCGGGGGCGGTGGAGGTGGCGGTGGAGGCGGCGGAGGGGGTGGGGGTGGTGGTGGTGGGAGTGGTGGCGGGAGTGGGGGCGTCGGTGGCGGCAGTGGAGGCGGAGGAGGCGGCGGCGGTGGCGGTGGGAGCGGAGGAGGCGGCGGGGGCGGCGGTAGTGGAGGTGGCGGCGGCGGCGGTGGCGCTGGTCGGGGTGGCTCTGCGCAGAGGGCAGGCTCCGGTGGTGGTCAGCGCCAGCAGCAGCAGCAGCGCGCTCGTGAAACCCCCTCTCCTCAGCAGCTTCGTGAGTGGTACGCTGCGCGTCAGCGGGGTGGGGGTGCTGGTCCCTGTACTTACGTCCTGCGTACTGGCGACCGCACTGGTGAGCAGTGCGGGGGCCCGCACTCCACCCAGCGCTGCTTCGGCCGCCTGACGGACGCTTGGCGTCTCCAGTTCCCGGATGCCTCTGAGATCCCTCGCTGGGGCGAGCTGTTTAGGTCGGGGGTTGCTATCTTTGATCTAGACTTTGATGCTATTCTTGCAGCCATGTATGCTGCGTCTACTAGTGATGAGGGTGACTGTTACCTATGTGTCCCGCCTGACCCGGGCATTGAGGCTGCTGCTCTAGGTGCTGGTGAGGCTGCTCCTCCAAGTGCTAGTGCGTCTGCTGCCCCAGGTGCTGGTGAGTCTGCTCTCTCAGGTACCACGTCGGCTCAGGCCTGTCACACCTTCACCCTTGACTCGGGTGCTTCCCGCTCCTTCTTTCGAGTCCGCACCACACTCACGCCGCTTCGTCGGCCAGTGGCGGTCTCTCTGGCAGACCCCTCTGGGGGTCCTGTCCTTGCTAGCTTCTCCACTGTCTTACCGTGTCCGGCGGCCCCTTCTGGCACCCTGTCAGGTCTTTACCTCCCCTCGTTCTCTACGAACTTGGTGAGTGGTGCTGACCTACAGGATGGAGGGGTTCACCAGTTCACTCCTGCGAGTCAGCTGGTGACCCACTGTACGTGTGCTCGGACGGGCCGACACTTGGCCACGTTTACCCGCCAGCCGGGGTCGAGCCTGTACACACTGACTACTGAGTCTCCTCCGGTCGCTGAGTCTGGTCAGGTAGCTGCGTCGGGTCAGGTGTTTGCTGCAGCGTCCAGGTCTGGTCCCGAGTCTGCCCCCTGCTCGTGTCGTCTCCTGTCTCACCAGACTCTCCTCTGGCACCACCGCCTTGGTCACCCCTCCCTGCCTCGTCCCCGAGGCATGGCCTCCCGTGTCCTTGTCTCTGGTCTCCCCCGGTCCCTCCCTCCCCTTCCTCCGGGGCCTGCCCCTACCTGCGTCCCCTGCGTCGAGGGGCGGCAGCGCGCCGCTCCTCACTCCTCTGAGTTTCCCCCGACAGAGGCTCCGCTGCAGACGCTTCACATGGACGTGTGGGGCCCAGCCCGCGTCCGTGGACAGGGTCACGAGCGTTACTTCCTGCTGGTGGTTGACGACTACTCGCGTTACACCACCGTCTTCCCCTTGCGCAGCAAGGGTGAGGTCACGGGGGTGTTGATCGACTGGATCCGCGCAGCTCGTCTCCAGCTCAGAGAGAGTTTCGGCTCGGACTTTCCTGTTCTGCGTCTGCACTCCGACAGAGGCGGAGAGTTTTCCTCTGACCTTCTGCAAGCCTAATGTCGTGCACGAGGCATCCGCCAGACGTTCACGCTTCCGGCCTCTCCACAGCAAAATGGGATTGCTGAGCACCGCATTGGCATGGTCATGGACGTCGCTCGTACGTCCATGATCCATGCGGCTGCTCCCCATTTTCTGTGGCCGTTCGCGGTTCAGTACGCGGCGCATCAGATCAACCTTCAGCCCCGGGTCTCCATGCCGGAGACCTCCCCTACTCTGCGGTGGACGGGGAAGGTTGGCGATGCGTCTGTGTTCCGTGTCTGGGGATCTCGGGCGTTTGTTCGCGACTTGTCTGCGGACAAGTTGTCCCCCCGTGCTGTTCCCTGCGTCTTCCTTGGCTTCCCCCCTGACGCGCCTGGTTGGCAGTTTTACCACCCCACCTCGCGCCGTGTTCTGTCCTCCCAGGACGTCACGTTTGACGAGTCGGTTCCCTACTACCGTCTCTTCCCCTACCGCGCTGCACCTCTCCCCCCGCGGCCGCTTTTCCTCGTGCCAGGTCCCCCCCCGGTAGACCCCCTTCCCCCTCAGGGTCCTGCCCCCTCAGGTGTGTCCCAGGTAGACGCGGTCGAGCCTGTCGAGGTAGCTGTTGACTCTGGTGCTGCTAGGGGTGCTGGGCTTGCGGGTGCGGGGTCTGGGGGTGCTGACTCTGGGGGTGCTGAGCCTGGGGGTGCTGAGCCTGGGGGTGCTGAGCCTGGGGGTGCTGACTCTGGGGGTGCTGATCCTGGGGGTGCTGAGCCTGGGGGTGCTGAGCCTTGGGGTGCTTCGACTGGGGGTGCAGAGCATGAGGGTACTGGGCCTGCTCGTGTTGGGTCTGGTGGTCCTTCGGGTGCTTCGTCCCGGCGGGAGCTTCTTTCTCCACAGGAGTTGCGCGAGTGGTTTGCTCGGCGCTGGAGCCGTGCTGCTGGAGCTGGAGGTGCCACTGGAGTTGGAGGTTCTGCTGCTGCTGAGGGTGCTGGTGCCCCAGGTCCCGGAGGTGCTCGTACTGGAGGTACTGGAGCTGCTGGGCCTGGGGGTGCTCCTTGTACTGGAGCTCCTGGCGGTGCTGGAGCTAGAGCTGGAGCTGCTGGTGCTGGTGTTGGCGCTGCTGGCGCTGGGGGTGCTGCTGGAGCTGGTGCTGCCGTTGGGGGTGCTGGTGCTGGGGATGCTGGCGCTACTGGAGCTGGGGGTGCTACTGGCGCTGGTGCTGTCGTTGGGGGTGCTGGTGCTGGAGCTGCTGGCGCTACTGGAGCTGGGGGTGCTACTGGCGCTGGTGCTGCCGTTGGGGGTACTGGTGCTGTTCCTGCTGTTTCTGGGGGCACTGCGCGGCCGCGGCCGTACTTCGTTCCGCTCCTTGAGCAGGTTCCTGGTCTTCCGCCCTCTAGTAGTCCCGCTCCTCCCTTAGAGTGTCTACAGCCTGTCCTGTCCGAGTCACAGCTACAGCCCGCCTCCCCTCTCCCTGCTCCTTCTCCCTACACTGGTCCTACTTGAGGTCTTGCTGAGCGTCGTAAGCCTCCGTCTCGTCCTGCGTCGCCTGTCCGTGCTGCTCGCACTGGTGGTCGTGGTTCGCGTCAGCGTCCTCCTCCTGTCCCCGGTACGCACCGGATGTCTCTGCGTCCTTCCACTGCTCCGCAGCGTGTCCCTTTGCCGTCTCCTCCAGAGTCCTCTCTTCCTGCTCTTCCTGACCCGGAGTCGGACTCCCTTCATGCTGCCAGTCCTACTGTCACGCGTCTCCTTGCCACTGTTGTCACTGACCCTTCCTTTGAGTCCACTGCTGCGTCTGCCTTAGTTGCTGAGCTTGTCGACTTCGCTGCTCGCTGTCGTCTAGACTACGCTGCTAGTCTTGTTGCTGAGTCCGAGTCTGTCTGTCCTCCGTCCGTCCGGGGTGAGTGTGCTCTTGGCACGGACGTCCTTGAGGACAGGCAGGAGGAGTTCCAGTGTTTTGCTGCTGCTTCACCTCATCTCGTGTCCATGCTGCTTGCCCCTGAGGGAGACCCGGATGCACCAGACATCCCGACCCCGCGCTCTTACGCAGAGGCGATAGAGGGTCCCTACTCCTCTCAGTGGCAGGCTGCCATGGACGCAGAGATGGCTTCCTGGAAGTCCTCAGGCACCTACGTCGACGACGTTCCCCCACCTGGGGCGAACATCGTCAGTGGCATGTGGATTTTCAGGGTGAAGCGGCCGCCGGGTTCTCCGCCTGTCTTCAAGGCACGTTACGTGGCTCGAGGCTTCAGTCAGCGGCAGGGAGTTGACTACTTTCAGACCTTCTCTCCCACCCCGAAGATGACCACTCTTCGGGTGCTGCTGCACATAGCCGCTCAGCGCGACTACGAGCTTCACTCTCTTGACTTCAGCACTGCTTTCCTGCAGGGCAGCCTGCACGAGGAGATCTGGCTGCGCCGCCCACCTGGCTTCACTGGGTCGTTTCCTCCTGGTACCCAGTGGAGCCTCCGGCGGCCAGTCTACGGTCTCTGCCAGGCGCCTCGTGAGTGGCACGACACACTGAGGACTACACTTGCGGTTCTTGGGTTTGCTCCTTCTACTTCCGACCCGTCGCTGTTTCTGCGCACCGACACCTCTTTTGCCGCCGTTCTACATCCTCGTGTACGTCGACGACTTGGTCTTTGCCACAGCTGACACTGCTGGACTCGCCCACGTGAAGTCCGAGCTGCAGAAGAGACACACGTGCACAGACCTGGGGGAACTGCGCAGCTACCTTGGCTTGCAGATCACTCGGGACAGAGCACAGCGCACCATTACCCTGACTCAGTCACACATGGTGCAGCAGGTCCTTCAGCGCTTCGGCTTCACGTACTCCTCGCCTCAGGCCATTCCTCTGTCTACTCGCCACTCGCTCTCAGCTCTGCCTTCGGATGAGTCCATAGAGCCGAGTGGCCCGTACCCAGAGCTTGTTGGCTGCCTCATGTACCTGATGACCTGCACTCGACCTGACCTTGCATACCCTCTTAGCATCTTGGCACGCTATGTTGCTCCTGGGAGACACCGACCAGAGCACATGGCTGCAGCGAAGAGGGTGTTGCGCTACTTGTGCAGTACGTCGAGCATGGGGCTTGTGCTTGGAGGGCGGAGTCCAGTGGTCCTCACTGGTCACGCAGACGCGTCTTGGGTTGACGACTTGGCTACGCAGCGGTCGTCACAGGGTTACACCTTCAGCCTTGGTTCCGGCTCTGTTTCGTGGCGGTCTACCCGCTCGTCTTCTGTTCTCAGCTCCAGTTGTGAGGCTGAGATCTACGACGGGGCCATGGCTGCACAGGAGTTACGCTGGCTCACCTACCTGCTGACTGACCTTGGAGAGCCGCCTCGTTCTCCTCCAGTTCTGTACGTAGACAACAAGGCCATGCTGGCCTTGTGTCGGGAGCACAGACTGGAGCACAGAACGAAGCACATTGCTCTTCGCTACTTCCTTGCTCGTGAGCTGCAGCAGCGCGGTCAGCTGCGCCTTGCTTACGTGGCCTCTCAGGCCAACACTGCTGATATCTTTACCAAGGCACTTCAGCCTTGTGATCATCAGCGTTTCTGTACTATGCTAGGTCTTGTGCCTACTTTGCCTCACTTGCTCACTTCTTGACCTTGCTTGTACTATGATCTATCTATACCTGCACTTGCTTGTTTACCTTTATATATATACTTGCATGTGAACTGGCCTTGTGGCCTTGAACTTGTGCTCGGAATGTGTGGTGACATTGTGATCCACCCTGAGCTTGCTGTGCTTTGCTTGACTGGTCTTGTGACCTCTTGTTCTCCCCCACTTTGCCTATGGGGGTGTGTCAAAGTATATGGGCTGTAGTCTTTGTAGGCTATAGTGGGGTAGATACTATGGGGTACAACCCTTTTAGGTTTCACATTTGTACCCACCTGTTTCATAGTCATTTCATTCCTCCTTCTAATCTTCACAAAGATAGCAAGCAGGAATGAAGGAGGAGGGGTTTGACTAGCAACAGTTTGGGATACAAATAGGAAACCCTTAGGGGTCGTACTCACTATAGAGTACCCCACTGCAGGCTAGACAAGCATTATATTCTGACAAATACACCATTTACGTTGACTCGTTTGTTTACACCATTGGCGTGGGAGTTAGGTCAAAGCGAGTCCTAACGTTTTGACGATAGAACGAGATTGGCCGCGAAATAACTTTTGCTGGACACCTGTCAGGCGATACTGTCGCCAACGTAAGTTAGGTTCGGTATCCAAAGTGGGATAATTTCCCGCCATGACACCATCAGACTCGTAAATCGGTATGGTGGAGCAACTTTGATGGTGTCCAAACCCCGAACTCGATCTTAGACGATCGATTTTTGGATGTGATCGATGTGTGGATTGGTTACCCTAATTATCGGCATGTAAACAAGCTGGTTACCGGCATGTCACATTACTTGCAAAAAAATGTATCCACTCATACAATACTACGGATTGTCGATTTGCGGTGACCACTCGCGACATTGTCACGACTCAATACGCAACCAACCGAGCATAACAATGACGTTTGATCCACATGCTTGCGAAGTGCAAAAGTTTCGCAAAGCGTGTGAACGAAGTCACACCACTATATACATTTCTCCTGGCTATCAATTCGCAAGCCTGGTTGCCATATGGTTTGCTATTTCCGTAGTTGTGCGTGTACTAAAGTTCGTGAAGCGGGTGGCGTATGCGAGTCAATACGCTCCCCACAAATAGAAAACTCTGTTCATTCCGATTGCTACAACAACGAACGTACATGGTTTACTAATCGACTGGCATGTAACTAAGCTACAGAAGCAAATTCTACTAAAAATCATATCCACTTATACGATACTACAGATTGTCGATTTGCGGAGACCAGTCGTGGCATGACGCGACTCAAATGCGGGACGAACCGAGCATAACGATGACGATTGATCCACGTGTTTGCAAAGTGTGAAGAAATGAGGAATGGATGAACTAGGAAATGAGTTGGGTACAAATATGCAACCCTAGAATGCTGTACCCCATACTGTCTACCCCACTACAGCCTAGAAAGACTATAGCATATGAGTTCGACACACCCCCATAGGCAAAGTGGGGGAGAACAAGGGGTCACAAGACCAGTCAAGAGAAGCAAAGCAAGCTCAGGGTGGATCCCAACGTCACCACACATTCTGAGCACAAGTTCAAGGGCCACAAGGCCAGTTCACATGCAGGTATATATATATATATAAAGCTAAACATGCAAGTGCAAGTATATATAGGGCAAAGTACAAGCAAGGTCAAGAAGTGAGCAAGTGAGGCAAAGTAGGTACAAGACCTAGCAGATTACAGAAGCGCTGATGATCACAAAGCGCGAGTGCCTTGGTGAAGATATCAGCAGTGTTGGCCTGAGAGGCCACGTAAGCAAGTCGCAGCTGACCACGCTGCTGCAGCTCACGAGCAAGGAAGTAGCGAAGAGCAATGTGCTTCGTTCTGTGCTCCAGTCTGTGCTCACGACACAAGGCCAGCATGGCCTTGTTGTCTACGTATAGAACTGGAGGAGAACGAGGCGGCTCTCCGAGGTCGGTCAGCAGGTAGGTGAGCCAGCGTAACTCTTGTGCAGCCATGGCCCCTGCATAGATCTCAGCCTCACAACTGGAGCAAAGAACAGAAGACGAGCGGGTAGACCGCCACAAAACAGAATCGGAGCCAAGGCTGAAGGTGTAACCCTGTGACGACCGCTGCGTAGCCAAGTCGTCAACCCAAGACGCGTCTGCGTGACCAGTGAGGACCACTGGACTCCGCCCTCCAAGCACTAGCCCCATGCCCGACGTACTGCACAAGTAGCGCAACACCCTCTTCGCTGCAGCCATGTGCTCAGGGAGGTGTCTCCCAGGAGCAACATAGCGTGCCAGAATGCTAAGAGGGTATGCAAGGACAGGTCGTGTGCAGGTCATCAGGTACATGAGGCAGCCAACAAGCTCTGGGTACGGGCCACTCGGCTCTACGGACTCATCCGAAGGCAGAGCTGAGAGCGAGTGGCGAGTAGACAGAGGAGTGGCCTGAGGCGAGGAGTACGTGAAGCCGAAGCGCTGAAGGACTTGCTGCACCATGTGTGACTGAGTCAGGGTAATGGTGCGCTGTGCTCTGTCCCGGGTGATCTGCAAGCCAAGATAGCTGCGCAGTTCACCCAGGTCTGTGCACGTGTGTCTCTTCTGCAGCTCGGACTTCACGTGGGCGAGTCCAGCAGTGTCAGCTGTGGCAAAGACCAAGTCGTCGACGTACACGAGGATGTAGAACGGCGGCAAAGAGGTGTCGGTGCGCAGAAACAGCGACGGGTCGGCAGTAGAGGGAGCAAACCCAAGAGCCGCAAGTGTAGTCCTCAGTGTGTCGTGCCACTCACGAGGCGCCTGGCGGAGACCGTAGACTGGCCGCCGGAGGCTCCACTGGGTGCCAGGAGGAAAAGACCCAGTGAAGCCAGGTGGGCGGCGCAGCCAGATCTCCTCGTGTAGGCTGCCCTGTAGGAAAGCAGTGCTGAAGTCAAGAGAGTGAAGCTCGTAGTCGCGCTGAGCGGCTATGTGCAGCAGAACCCGAAGAGTGGTCATCTTCGAGGTGGGAGAGAAGGTACGAAAGTAGTCAACTCCCTGCCGCTGACTGAAGCCTCGAGCCACATAACGCGCCTTGAAGACAGGCGGAGAACCGGGCGGCCGCTTCACCCTGAAAATCCACATGCCACTGACGATGTTCGCCCCAGGTGGGGGAACCTCGTCAACGTAGGTGCCTGTGGACTTCCAGGAAGCCATCTCTGCGTCCATGGCAGCCTGCCACTGAGAGGAGTAGGGACCCTCTATCGCCTCCGCGTAAGAGCGCGGAGTCGGGATGTCTGGTGCATCCGGGTCTCCCTCAGGGGCAAGCAGCATGGACACGAGATGAGGTGAAGCAGCAGCAAAGCACTGGAACTCCTCCTGCCTGTCCTCAAGGACGTCCGCGCCAAGGGCACACTCACCCCCGACGGACGGAGGACAGACAGACTCAGACTCAGCGACAAGACTAGCAGCGTAGTCTAGACGACAGCGAGCAGCGAAGTCGACAAGCTCAGCAACTAAGGCAGACGCAGCAGTGGACTCAAAGGAAGGGTCAGTGACGACAGTAGCAAGGAGACGCGTGACAGTAGGACTGGCAGCACGAAGGGAGTCCGACTCTGGGTCAGGAAGAGCAGGAAGAGAGGACTCAGGAGGAGATGGCAAAGGGGCACGCAGTGGAGCAGTGGAAGGACGCAGAGACATCCGGTGCGTGTCGGGGACAGGGGGAGGACGCTGACGCGAACCACGACCACTAGTGCGAGCAGCACGGACAGGCAACGCAGGACGAGACGCCGGCTCACGACGCTCAGCAAGGCCTCCAGTAGGACCAGTGTAGGGAGAAGGAGCAGGCAGTGGGGAGGCAGGCTCCAACTGTGACGCAGACTGGACAGGCGGCGGACACTCTAAGAGAGGAGCAGGACGAAGAACCTGCTCAAGGAGCGGAACGAAGTACGGCCGCGGCCGTGCAGCGCCCCCAGAACCAGCAGGAACAGCACCAGCACCCCCAACGGCAGCACCAGCACCAGTAGTACCCCCAGCTCCAGCAGCGCCAACTCCAACACCTCCAGCACCCTCAGAAGCCCCAGCACGAGAAGCACCCCCAGCGCCAACACCCCCAGTAGCTCCAGCTCCAGCCGGACCACCAGAAGACGCTGCAGCTCCAGCTCCAGCAGTACCAGCAGCACCACCAGCAGCACCCACGCCGACAGCACCACCAGCTCCAGCTCCAGCAGCACCAGCAGGCCCAGCAGCTCCAGTACCCGCAGGACGAGCACCTCCGGGACCCGCGGCACCAGCCCCCTCAGCAGTAGTAGAACCTCCAGCACCAGCAGTACCTCCAGCTCCAGCAGCACGGCTCCAGCGCCGAGCAAACCACTCGCGCAGCTCCTAGGGAGAGAGGAGCTCCCGCCGAGACGAAGCACCCGAAGGACCTCCAGGCTCAGTCCCGCCAGACGCCACACGAGCAGGCTCAGTACCCCCAGGCTCCGCACCCCCAGGCTCAGCACCTCCAGGCTCAGCACCCCCAGTCTCAGCACCCCCAGAGTCAGCACCCCCAGAGTCAGCACCCCCAGACCTCGCACCCGCAGGCTCAGCACCCCTAGCAGCACCAGAATCGACAGCTACCTCGACAGGCTCGACCGCGTCTACCTGGGACACACCTGAGGGGGCAGGACCCTGAGGGGGGAGGGGGTCTACCGGGGGGGGACCTGGCGCGAGGAAGAGCGGCGACGGGGGGAGGGACGCAGTGCGGTAGGGGAAGAGACGGTAGTAGGGAACCGACTCGTCAAACGTGACGTCCTGAGAGGACAGAACACGGCGCGAGGTAGGGTGGTAAAACTGCCAACCTGGCGCGTCAGGGGGGAAGCCAAGGAAGACGCAGGGAACAGCACGGGGGGACAGCTTGTCCGCAGACAAGTCGCGAACAAACGCACGAGATCCCCAGACACGGAACGCAGACGCATCGCCAACCTTCCCCGTCCACCGTAGAGTAGGGGAGGTCTCCGGCATGGAGACCCGGGGCTGAAGGTTGATCTGATGCGCCGCGTACTGAACCGCGAACGGCCACAGAAAATGGGGGGCAGCCGCATGGATCATGGACGTACGAGCGACGTCCATGACCATGCCAATGCGGCGCTCAGCAATCCCATTTTGCTGTGGAGAGGCCGGAAGCGTGAACGTCTGGCGGATGCCTCGTGCACGACAGAAGGCTCGCAGAAGGTCAGAGGAGAACTCTCCGCCTCTGTCGGAGTGCAGACGCAGAACAGGAAAGTCCGAGCCGAAACTCTCTCTGAGCTGGAGACGAGCTGCGCGGATCCAGTCGATCAACACCCCCGTGACCTCACCCTTGCTGCGCAAGGGGAAGACTATGGTGTAACGCGAGTAGTCGTCAACCACCAGCAGGAAGTAACGCTCGTGACCCTGGCCACAGACGCGGGCTGGGCCCCACACGTCCATGTGAAGCGTCTGCAGCGGAGCCTCTGTCGGAGGAAACTCGGAGGAGTGAGGAGCAGCGCGCTGCCGCCCCTCGACGCAGGGGACGCAGGTAGGGGCAGGCCCCGGAGGAAGAGGAGGGAGGGACCGGGGGAGACCAGAGACAAGGACACGGGAGGCCATGCCTCGGAGACGAGGCAGGGAGGGGTGACCAAGGCGGTGGTGCCAGAGGAGAGTCTGGTGAGACAGGAGACGACACGAGCAGGGGGCAGACTCAGGACCAGACCTGGACGCCGCAGCAGACACCTGACCCAACGCAGCTACCTGACCAGACGCAGCAACCTGAGGAGACTCAGTAGTCAGTGTGTACAGGCTCGACCCCGGCCGACGGGTAAACGTGGCCAAGTGTCGGCCCGTCCGAGCACACGTGCAGTGGGTCACTCGCTGACTCGCAGGAGTGAACTGATGAACCCCCCCATCCTGTAGATTAGCACCACTCACCAAGTTCGTAGAGAACGAGGGGAGGTAAAGACCTGACAGGGTGCCAGAGGGGGCCGCCGGACACGGTAAGACAGTGGAGAAGTGGGCAAGGACAGGACCCCCAGAGGGGTCTGCTAGGGAGACCGCCACTGGCCGACTAAGCGGCATGAGTGTGGTGCGGTCTCGAAAGAAGGAGCGGGAAGCACCCGAGTCAAGGGTGAAGGTGTGAGAGGCCTGAGCCGACGTGGTACCTGAGAGAGCAGACTCACCAGCACCTGGAGCAGCAGACTCACTAGCACCAAGAGCAGCAGTCCCAATGCCCGGGTCAGGCGGAACACACAGGTAACAGTCACCCTCATCACTAGTAGAAACAGTATACATGGCAGCAAGGATAGCATCAAAATCCAGATCAAAGATAGCAACCCCCGCCCTAGACAGCTCTCCCCAGCGAGGGATCTCAGTGGCGTCAGGGAACTGGTGACGCCAAGCGTCCGTCAGGCGGCCGAAGCAGTGCTGGGTGGAGTGCGCGCCCCCGCACTGCTCACCAGTGCGGTCGCCGGTGCGAAGGACGTAGGTACAGGGACCAGTACCCCCACCCCGCTGACGCGCAGCGTACCACTCACGAAGCTGCTGGGGGGTCGGGGTCTCACGAGTGCGCTGCTGCTGCTGACGCTGACCACCACCGGAGCCACCCCTCTGCGCAGAGCCGCGACCAGCTCCACCGCTGCCGCCACCACCTCCGCCGCCTCCGCTGCCTCCGCCTCCTCCGCTCCCACCGCCACCACCGCCGCCTCCTCCGCCTCCACTGCCGCCACCGACGCCCCCACCCCCGCCACCACTCCCACCACCACCCCCACCCCCTCCACCGCCTCCACCGCCACCTCCACCGCCCCCGCCAGCTCCTCCAGCGCCCTTGCCCCCCTTGCCCTTGCCGGTGCGGCGTCTCCCGCTAGGGGCAGACGCAGCTCCGACCGACTCGAGGCCAACGAGGTCGGCTGCAGCACCAGAGGCAACAGAGGGCAAGAGGGGGGAGGAGGAACACCCTTCAAAGACGGGGGTGCGAGGGTCACCACGAGAGGCTCCTACAGCGACTATACTCTTCTCTGCTGCCAGGAGGCGCTCCTCGAGGAGGTCAACGGTGAGTGTGGTGGGGCAAACTGAGAGGAAGTGGTCCCTGACTAAGCGAAGGGATTCAGGGAGCCGGGTGACTATGTAGTAGAGGGTGATGTACATGGGGGGGGGGTTCTTGGCGCAGAACTCAGCATGAAGCGCAGCGCGGTAGCGGGTGTCACTAGTGCGAAGGTGCGTAATGAGGTCAGCGACTGTGGGAAAGGCAGCGAGGTCAGGGAACAGGTACGGCAGTATGAGGCGGCTAAGAGCAGCAGTGGCAGGGGAAGAGTAGCGTGCAACTACAGCGTCGTACAAGGTCTTAGCACTCTTGTACTGACTAAAGTGCGCACGCTCAGCGGTCGGTAAGTGGCGACGCAGAGCAAGACGGGCAGCAGCATCGCGTGTGGCCCACTGTGAGCGAACAGTGCTGTCAGCATCAGCAGGCGGGGCAGGAGAGGCACCAGACGTGAGATCGAAACGGGAGAGACCGTCTGCCCTATCGCAGTGTAGGAAAAGCTGCAAGTCATCGACCCAGACCTCAAAGTCAAGAGCCTGACCCTCAGCATCAAAGGTAAGGACACTGGGGGTAGCCATGACAGCAGCAGTCTAGTGGTGAGAGCGGCAGGCTAGAGGTAGTGCAGTGGCAGAGACGCTGCTCGGGAAAGCTCTCACCAGTCCCGGTGGGGAGGGCCGGGGCGCGCCGGCAGGAACAGGGTCGCAGCTGCGGCGGCGGCGGCTCGGCGGCTCAGCAGCGGCTCGGCGGCGGCTCGGCGGCTCGGCGGCGGCTCGGCGGCTCGACGGCTCGGCGGCGGCTCGGCGGCGGCTCGGCGGCTCGGCTGCAGAGGCGGCGGCTCAGCGACGGCGGCGGCAGGGCCGGGGAGGGGCCGCACAGAGCGGCGAAGGGGCGGCTGTAGGGCGGCGACGGGGCCGCTGAAGGGCGGCGACGGGGCCGCTGGAGGGCGGCGGCGGGGCCGCTGGAGGGCTGCGACGGGGCCGCGGTAGGGCGGCGACGGGGCCGCTGAAGGGCGGCGGCGGAGCCGCTAGAGGGCGGCGACGGGGCCGCGGTAGGGCGGCGACGGGGCCGTTGAAGGGCGGCGGCGGGACCGCTAGAGGGCGGCGACGGGGCCGCGGTAGGGCGGCGACGGGGCCGCTGAAGGGCGGCGGCGGGGCCGCTAGAGGGCGGCGACGGGGCCGCGGTAGGGCGGCGACGGGGCCGCTGAAGGGCGGCGGAGGGGCCGCTAGAGGGCGGCGACGGGGCCGCGGTAGGGCGGCGACGGGGCCGCTGAAGGGCGGCGGCGGGGCCGCTAGAGGGCGGCGACGGGGCCGTTTGGAGGGCGGCGACGGGGCCGCGAAAGGGCGGCGACGCGGCCGCGAAGGGCGGCGGGTGGGCCGCGAAGGCGGCGACGGGGCCGCGAGAGGGTGGCCGGGCCGCAAGGGGCGGCGACGGGGCCGCGAAGGGTGGCGACGGGGCCGTGAGGGGGGGGGGGCGTAAGAGGGGCCGCTAAGGGCGGCGCAACGGGCCGCTAAGGGGAGGGCGGCCCACAGGGCGCGCCTCGGTCAGGGGCGACTCGATCTCAGGGCAGATTAAAAAAAAAAAAAATTAGTGGTGGGCCCAAGGAAAAGTTCCCACTAGGGAACCTGCTCTATACCATGTGAAGAAATGAGGAATGGATGAACTAGGAAATGAGTTGGGTACAAATATGCAACCCTAGAATACTGTACCCCATACTGTCTACCCCACTACAGCCTAGAAAGACTATAGCATATGAGTTCGACACAAAGTGCATGAGTTTCGCAAAGCGTGTAAATGGAGTCGAACAACTATACACATTTCACGAGGCTGTTAATTGCCATCCTAGTTGCCGTATGCTTTGCAATTTCCTCATTTGCGATTGCCCTAAAGTGTGTGAAGCCGGTAGTCACTGCGCGCCAATATAATCCTCACAAATAGGAGATTTTACTCAATTGTTTATCCCGATCGATACAACAACGGACGTGCATGTTTTCACTGATTGATCCCCTAAAAGCAACTGGGATAGCTGATATACACCAATGATCTTTCGGAATGGACACTTCTACCGCATCCTTAGGACGCCTCATATTTGCCAATTTTCCACGCTATACAATCGCCCAACTATCAAGTTTGAAAGGGCCAAGCCTAGATATCGAAATGCTGTCCCTGTTTTTAGGGTTTAGAATAATTCTCTCGGCGTGGATATTTCAAACTAGAGTAGGGAAAAAATTATTCAAGAAGAGAATTACGGTACCCTAAACACCCATAGTTGCTTACGACGGTTTCTTTCCTGATTTTATTATTAACCAAGTAGGTTGGAGGCAATTAGAGGGTGAATACAGGTATACACATTTATCCCATAGAGGATGACCTGTCACGGTCAAAACAATCGCACGCGAATCGATATGTCCGACCCCACCACATGCACCTGAACACCATGCGGAATGTTCATTTCATGCGGAAAAAATACATCGAGGCCTCGGGCAGCCCAACAACGACTTGAGAACATCCCTGCACGTCATCACTACCACACGCAAAAAATTCCCGCCGAAACCACTCCCCTGCCTCCTCACCACCCATATCTATTTCTACCCGGAACTTCTTCGGACACCCAATCAAAGTCGCCCAACTGTACATTGTCAGATTTATATGACATAGCTACTGTAGGCTATAGTGGGGTAGCACATATGGGGTACAGTTTTCTAGGGTTTACATTTGTACCCAACTTTCCCTTAGTCATTTCATTCCTCGTTTCTTCTCATGGTATCGAGCAGGTTCCCTAGTGGGAACGATTCCTAGGGCCCACCACCACGAAATTTTTTTTCCTGCCCGGAGCGCGCTTCGCTCCGGCCCGAGTCGCGCCCTGTGTGCTCTCCCTACCGTCGCGCCCTCGCTAGGCCCCTCACGGCCCCGTCGCGTCGCCCTTAGCGACCCTCTCACGGCTCCCTAGCGCCGCCCTTACGGCTCGTCGCGCCGCCCTTACGGCCCGTCGCGCCGCCCCTACGGCCCGTCGCGCCCGTCGCGCCGCCCTCACGGCCCCTCGTGCCGCCCTTACGGCCCGTCGCGCCCGTCGCGCCGCCCTCACGGCCCCTTGCGCCGCCCTTACGGCCCCTCGCGCTACCCTTACGGGCCCCCCCCCGCGGCCCCTTCGGCCCCTCCCGTCGCCAGTCGGCCCCTTACGGCCCCCCTCGCGGCCCCTCGAGCCGCCTTCCGCGGCCTCCTCACGGCCTGTCGCCGCCCTCGACGGCCCCTCGTGGCGCCCTTCACGGCCTCTCCGCCGCTCTTCGCGGCCCCTAGCGGCCGGCAGCCGCCGTCCCTGAGGCAGCAGCCGCAACCGTCTCTGCAGCAGCAGTCGCCACAGCTTCTGCGACTGCTGCCGCGGTCGTCACCAACCACACCAGCCGCCGAGCCGCCCAGCAGCCGAGCACCCGAGCCGCCGAGCCGCCCTGCAGCCGAGCAGCCGAGCCGCCGAGCCGCCGAGCCGTTCAGCAGCCGACCGCCGAACCGCCCGGGCCGCCGAGTTGCCGAGCCGCCCGAGCCGCCCGAGCCGCCGAGTCGCCCGAGCCGCCCGAGCCGCCGAGCCGCCCGAGCCGCCGTGTTGCCGACCCGCCGTCCTGCCGAGCCGCCGAGCCGCCCGAGCCGCCCTGTCCGGTAAGAGCAGCGCCTCTATCACTGCACTGCCCTTACCCTACTGTTCGCACTGCTAGTCTACTGCTGTCATGGCTACCCCTAGTGTCCTCGCCTTTGACGCTGAGGGTCGGGCCATTGACTTTGACGTCTGGGTAGATGACCTGCAGCTTTTCTTACAGTGCGATAGGGCAGACGGTCTCTCCCTCTTTGACCTCACCTCTGGTGCCTCTCCTGCCCCTGCTGCTGATGCCGACGCCACTGTTCGCTCACAGTGGGCCACACGCGATGCTGCTGCACGTCTAGCTGTGCGTCGCCACCTGCCTACCTCTGAGCGTGCGCACTTTAGCCAGTACAAGAGTGCTCACACCTTGTACGACGCTGTAGTTGCGCGCTACTCCTCCCCTGCCACTGCTGCACTGAGCCGCCTCATGCTACCGTACCTCTTCCCTGACCTTGCTGCCTTTCCCACAGTCGCTGACCTCATTACGCACCTCTGCACTAGTGACACTCGCTACCGCGCTGCGCTTCCTCCTGAGTTCTGCGCCAAGAACCCCCCCCCCATGTACATCACCCTCTACTACATAGTCACCCGGCTCCCTGACTCCCTTCGCGTAGTCAGGGACCACTTCCTCTCAGTTTGCCCCACCACTCTCACCGTTGACCTCCTCAAGAAGGCCCTCCTAGCAGCAGAGAAGAGCATAGTAGCTGTAGGAGCCTCTCGTGGTGACCCTCGCACCCCCGTCTTTGAGGGGTGTTCCCCCTCCCCCCTTTTGCCCTCTGTTGCCTCTGCTGCTGCGGCCGACCTCGTTGGTCTCGAGTCGGTCGGCGCTGCGTCTGCCCCGAGCGGGAGACGCCGCACCGGCAAGGGCAAGGGGGGCAAGGGTGTTGGAGGGGCTGGCGGGGGTGGCGGAGGTGGCGGTGGCGGCAGTGGAGGGGGTGGGGGTGGTGGTGAGAGTGGTGGCGGGGGTGGAGGTGTCGGTGGCGGCAGTGGAGTCGGAGGCGGCGGCGGCGGTGGCGGTGGGAGCGGAGGTGGCGGAGGTGGCGGCGGTGGAGGAGGCGGCGGCGGAGGAGGTGGAGCTGGTCGGGGTGGCGCTGGGCAGAGGGTCGGCTCCGGTGGTGGTCAGCGCCAGCAGCAGCAGCAGCAGCGGCAGCAGCGCACTCGTGACATCCCCCCCCCTCAGCAGCTCCGTGAGTGGTACGCTGCACGCCAGCGGGGTGGGGGTACTGGTCCGTGCACCTACGTCCTACGCACCGGCGACCGCGCGGGTGAGCCGTGCGGGGGTGCGCACTCCACCACGCGCTGCTTTGGCCGCCTGACGGACGCTAGGTGTCACCAGTTCCCTGAGGCCACTGAGATCCCCCGCTGGGGCGAGCTGTCTAGGGCGGGTGTAGCTGTCTTTGACCTTGACTTTGATGCTATTCTTGCTGCCATGTATGCTGTGACTATTAGTGATGAGGGTGACTGTTACCGGTGTTTTCCGCCCGACCCGGGCATTGAGACTGCTACTCTAGGTACTGGTGAGGCTGCTGCTCTAGGTGCTAGCGAGGCTGCTGCTCTAGGTGCTCGTGCGTCTGCTCACTCAGGTGCTGGTGAGTCTGCTCTCTCAGGTACTGCGTCGGCTTCGGCCTCCCACACCTTCACCCTTGACTCGGGGGCTTCTCGCTCCTTCTTTCGAGACCGCACCACACTCACGCCGCTTGGCCGGCCAGTTGCAGTCTCTCTGGCAGACCCCTCTGGGGGTCCTGTCCTTGCTCACTTCTCCACTGTCCTCCCGTGTCCGGCGGCCCCCTCTGGCACCCTGTCTGGTCTTTACCTCCCCTCGTTCTCTACGAACTTGGTGAGTGGTGCTGACCTACAGGATGCGGGGGTTCATCAGTTCACTCCTGCGAGTCAGCGGGTGACCCACTGCACGGACACTCGGACAGGCCGACACCTGGCCACGTTTACACGTCGGCCGGGGTCGAGCCTGTACACACAGACCACTGCGTCTCCTCCAGTCACTGCGTCTGGTCAGGTAGCTGCGTCGGGTCAGGTGTTTGCTGCAGCGTCCAGGCCTGGTCCTGAGTCTGCCCCCTGTTCCTGTCGCCTCCTGTCGCACGAGACTCTCCTCTGGCACCACCGCCTTGGTCACCCCTCCCTGCTTCGTCTCCGAGGCATGGCCTCCCGTGTCCTTGTCTCTGGTCTTCCCCGGTCCCTCCCTCCCCTTCCTCCGGGGCCCGGCCCTACCTGCGTCCCTTGTGTCGAGGGGCGGCAGCGGGCTGCCCCTCACTCCTCCCAGTTTCCTCCGACAGAGGCCCCGCTGCAGACGCTTCACATGGACGTGTGGGGCCCGGCCCGCGTCCGTGGACAGGGTCACGAGCGCTACTTCCTGCTGGTGGTTGACGACTACTCGCGTTACACCACGGTCTTCCCCTTGCGCAGCAAGGGTGATGTCACTGAGGTGTTGATCGACTGGATCCGCGCAGCTCGTCTCCAGCTCAGGCAGAGCTTCGGCTCGGACTTTCCTGTTCTGCGTCTGCACTCTGACAGAGGTGGAGAGTTCTCCTCTGGCCTTCTGCGAGCCTACTGTCGTGCACGAGGCATCCGCCAAACCTTCACGCTTCCGGACTCTCCACAGCAAAATGGGATTGCTGAGCGCCGCATTGGCATGGTCATGGACGTCGCCCGTACGTCCATGATGCATGCGGCTGCCCCCCATTTTCTGTGGCCGTTTGCGGTTCGGTACGCGGCGCATCAGATCAACCTTCACCCCAGGGTCTCCATGCCGGAGACCTCCCCAGCTTTGCTGTGGACGGGGAAGGTTGGCGATGCGTCTGCGTTCCATGTCTGGGGATCTCGGGCGTTTGTCCGCGACTTGTCTGCGGACAAGCTGTCCCCTCGTGCTGCTCCTTGCGTCTTCCTTGGCTTCCCCCCTGACGCGCCAGGGTGGCAGTTCTACCACCCCACCTCTCGCCGTGTTCTGTCCTCCCAGGACGTCACGTTTGACGAGTCGGTCCCCTACTACCGCCTCTTCCCCTACCGCACTCCGTCCCTCCCCCCGCCACCGCTCTTCCTTGTGCCAGGTCCCCCCCCGGTAGACCCCCTCCCCCCTCAGGGTCCTGCCCCTTCAGGTGTGTCCCAGGTAGACGCAGTCGAGCCTGTCAAGGTTACTGGTGACTCTGGTGCTGCTGAGGGTGCTGAGCCTGGGGGTGCTGACTCTGGGGGTGCTGAGCGTGTGGGTGCTACGCCTGGGGGTGCTGAGCCTGGGGGTGCTGAGCCTGGGGGTGCTACTACTGGGGGTGCTGAGCCTGGGGGTGCTGAGCCTGGGGGTGCTACGCCTGGGGGTGCTGAGCCTGGGGGTGCTACGCCTGGAGGTGCTGAGCCTGGGGGTGCGGAGCCTGAGGGAGCTGGGCCTGCTCGTGTGGCGACTGGCGGTGCTGAGCCTGGAGGTTCTCCGGGTGCTTCGTCTCGGCGGGAGCCACTCTCTCCACAGGAGCTGCGAGAGTGGTTTGCCCGGCGCTGGAGGCGTGCTGCTGGAGCTGGAGGTTCTTCGACTGCTGAGGGTGCTGGTGCCGCGGGTCCCGGAGGTGCTCGTACTGGGAGTACTGGAGCTGCTGGGCCTGCGGGTACGTCTGGAGCTGGAGCTGCTGAGGGTGTTGGCGCTGAGGCTACTGCTGTCGGTCCTGGAGGCGGTCCTGCTGGGGGTGCTACTGGTGCTGCTGGAGGTGCTGGAGCTGGAGGTGCTGCTGGCGCTGGTGCTGCCGCTGGGGGTACTGGTGCTGTCCCTGCTGTGTCTCGAGTCGCCGCGCGGCCTCGGCCCTACTTCGTTCCGCTCCTTCAGCAGGTTCTTGGTCTCCCGCCTTCTACTGGTCCTCCTCCTCCCTTAGAGTGTCCACAGCCTGTCCCGTCCCAGTTACAGTTACAGCCGGCCTCCACACTGCCCGCTCCTTCTCCCTACACTGGTCCTACTGGAGGTCTGGCTGAGCGTCGTGAGCCTGCGTCTCGCCCTGCGTCGCCTGTCCGTCTTGCTCGCACTAGTGGCCGTGGTTCGCGTCAGCGTCCTCCTCCTGTCCCTGGCACGCACCGGATGTCTCTGCGTCCGTCCACTGCTCCTCTGCGTGCCCCATTGCCTTCTCCTCCTGCGTCCTCTCTTCCTGCTCTTCCCGACCCGGAGTCGGACTCTCTTCGTGCTGCCAGTCCTACTGTCACGCGTCTCCTTGCTACTGTCGTCACTGACCCTTCCTTTGAGTCCACTGCTGCGTCTGCCCTAGTTGCTGAGCTCGTCGACTTTGCTGCTCGCTGTCGTCTAGACTACGCTGCTAGTCTTGTCGTTGAGTCTGAGTCTGTCTGTCCTCCGTCCGTCGGGGGTGAGTGTGCCCTTGGCACGGACGTCCTTGAGGACAGGCAGGAGGAGTTCCAGTGTTTGGCTGCTGCTTCACCTCATCTCGTGTCCGTACTGCTTACCCCTGAGGGAGACCCGGATGCACTTGACATCCCGACTCCGCGCTCTTACGCGGAGGCGATAGAGGGTCCCTACTCCTCTCAGTGGCAGGCAGCTATGGACACAGAGATGGCTTCCTGGAAGTCCACAGGCACCTACGTTGACGAGGTTCCCCCGCCTGGGGCGAACATCGTCAGTGGCATGTGGATTTTCAGGGTGAAGCGACCGCCGGGTTCTCCGCCTGTCTTCAAGGCGCGTTACGTGGCTCGTGGCTTCAGTCAGCGGCAGGGAGTTGACTACTTTCAGACCTTCTCTCCCACCCCGAAGATGACCACTCTTCGGGTACTGCTGCACATAGCTGCTCACCGCGACTACGAGCTGCACTCTCTTGACTTCAGCACTGCTTTCTTGCAGGGCAGCCTGCACGAGGAGATCTGGCTGCGTCGCCCACCTGGCTTCACTGGGTCTTTTCCTCCTGGCACCCAGTGGAGCCTCCGGCGGCCAGTCTACGGTCTCCGCCAGGCACCGCGTGAGTGGCACGACACACTGAGGACTACACTTGCGGCTCTTGGGTTTGCTCCCTCTACTGCCGACCCGTCGCTGTTTCTGCGCACCGACACTTCTTTGCCACCGTTCTACATCCTCGTGTACGTCGACGACTTGGTCTTTGCCACAGCTGACACTGCTGGACTCGCCCACGTGAAGTCCGAGCTGCAGAAGAGACACACGTGCACAGACCTGGGTGAACTGCGCAGCTACCTTGGCTTGCAGATCACCCGGGACAGAGCACGCCGCACCATTACCCTGACTCAGTCACACATGGTGCAGCAGGTCCTTCAGCGCTTCGGCTTCACGTACTCCTCGCCTCAGGCCACTCCTCTGCCTACTCGCCACTCGCTCTCAGCTCTGCCTTCGGATGAGTCCGTAGAGTCGAGTGGCCCGTACCCAGAGCTTGTTGGCTGCCTCATGTACCTGATGACCTGCACACGACCTGACCTCGCATACCCTCTTAGCATTCTCGCACGCTATGTTGCTCCTGGGAGACACAGACCGGAGCACATGGCTGCAGCGAAGAGGGTGTTGCGTTACTTGTGCAGTACGTCGGGCATGGGGCTTGTGCTTGGAGGGCAGAGTCCAGTGGTCCTCACTGGGCACGCAAACGCTTCTTGGGCTGACGACCAGGCTACGCAGCGGTCGTCACAGGGTTACACCTTCAGCCTTGGTTCCGGCTCTGTTTCGTGGCGGGCTACCCGCTCGTCTTCTGTTCTCGGCTCCAGTTGTGAGGCTGAGATCTACGCCGGGGCCATGGCTGCACAGGAGCTTCGCTGGCTCACCTACCTGCTGACTGACCTCGGAGAGCCGCCTCGTTCTCCTCCAGTGCTGTACGTAGACAACAAGGCCATGCTGGCCTTGTGTCGAGAGCAGAGACTGGAGCACAGAACGAAGCACATTGCTCTCCGCTACTTCCTTGCTCGTGAGCTACAGCAGCGTGGTCAGCTGCGGCTTGCGTACGTGGCCTCTCAGGCCAACACTGCTGATATCTTCACCAAGGCACTTGCGCCTTGTGATCATCAGCGCTTCTGTACTCAGCTGGGTCTTGTGCCTACCTTGCCTCACTTGCTCACCCCTTGACCTTGTTTGTACTGTTGCATATATATATACACCTGCTCTTGCTTGTCTAGCCTCATATATATATGTAATCCTGCATGTGAACTGGCCTTGTGGCCTTGAACTTGTGCTCGGAATGTGTGGTGACTTTGTGATCCACCCTGAGCTTGCTTTGCTTTGCTTGACTGGTCTTGTGACCCCTTGTTCTCCCCCACTTTGCCTATGGGGGTGTGTCAGATTTACATGACATAGCTACTGTAGGCTATAGTGGGGTAGCACATATGGGGTACAGTTTTCTAGGGTTTACATTTGTACCCAACTTTCCCTTAGTCATTTCATTCCTCGTTTCTTCTCATACATGTCGCCTGTTCGCACCGTGTTGCAATACATTAAGACGCGAAGTTGACTAAACATTAAGATGCGACTCGATAATGTTGGCATTGAGACACAAGTGTCGATCCAAGATTGTACCCTAATGACGGTTAGCGGAACGAATGATTGGCTGGCATGTCAGACTTATATGATCTAGCCTGTGTAGGCTGTAGCGGGTCAGATACTAAGGGGTACACAATTCTAGGGTTTCATATTTGTATCACACTCATTCCTTAGTCAATCATTCTCTCATTCTAATTTCTACATGATATCAGAGCAAGTTCCCTAGTGGGAACGCTTCCTAGGGCCCACCATTGAAATTCGATAAAAAAAAAATCTGCCCGGAGTGCGAGTCGCCCCTGCCCGAGGCGCGCCCCGTGGGCCGCCCTCCCGTCGCGTCGCGCCCTCTTAGAGGCCCCTCTCACGGCCCCTCGCGTCCCCTTAGCGGCCCCGTCGCCGCCCTTCGCGGCCCCGTCGCCGCCCCTCACGGCCCCGTCGCCGTCCACAGCGGCCCCATCGCCGCCCTTGCGGCCCCGTCGCCGCCCTCAGCGGCCCCGTCGCCGTCCGCACGGGCCACGTCGCCGCCCTCAGCGGCCCCGTCGCCGCCCGCAGCGGCCCCGTCGCCGCCCCTTACGGCCCCGTCGCCGTCCTTAGTGGCCCCGTCGCCGCCCTTGCGGCCCCGTCGCCGCCCTCAGCGGCCCCGTCGCCGCCCGCAGCGGCCCCGTCGCCGCCCTCTGCGGCCCCGTCGCCGCCCGCAGCGGCCCCGTCGCCGCCCCTCACGGCCCCGTCGCCGTCCTTAGCGGCCCCGCCGCCGCACCTCGTGGCCCCGTCGCCGCCCTTGCGACCCCGTCGCCGCCCTTAGCGGCCCCAACGCCGCCCCTAGCGGCCCCGTCGCCGCCCTCACCGGCCCCGTCGCCGACCTTTGCGGCCCCGTCGCCGCCCTTCGCGGCCCCTCCCCGGCCCCAGCAGCAGCAGCGGCCACTTCCGCCGTGCAGCCGCCGCCACTACCGACTGCCGCAGCCGCAGCCGCCGCCGCCGAGCCGCAGCCGTCGCCGCCGCCGAGCCGCCGCCGCTGTCGAGCCGCCGCCGCCGCTGTCGAGCCGCCGCCGCCGTCGGGCCGCCGTCGCTGTCGAGCCGCCGCAGTCGAGCCGATGCTGTCGAGCCGCCGCCGTTGAGCCGCCGCCACAGCTACCGCCGTCGCCGTCACTACTGTCGCGGCCTTGTCCCTGCCGACGCGCCTCGGCCCTACCCACCGCCTGGTAAGAGCACTCCCGAGCAGAGCCTCTGCCACTGCGCTGCATCTAACCTACTGCTCTCACTGCTAGCCTACTGCTGTCATGGCTACCCCTAGTGTTCTTACCTTTGATGTTGAGGGTCGGGCTGTCGACTTTGAGGTCTGGGTCGATGATCTGCAGCTTTTCCTACAGTGCGATAGGACAGACGGTCTCTCCATGTTTGACCTCACGTCTGGTGCCTCTCCTGCCCCTGCTGCTGATGCTGACAGTACTGATCGCTCACAGTGGGCCACCCGCGATGCTGCTGCCCGTCTTGCTGTGCGCCGTCACTTACCGACCACTGAGTGTGCGCACTTTAGTCAGTACAAGAGTGCTAAGACCTTGTACGACGCTGTAGTTGCACGCTACTCTTCCCCTGCCACTGCTGCCCTTAGCCGCCTCATGCTGCCGTACCTGTTCCCTGACCTCGCCGCTTTTCCCACAGTCGCTGACCTCATTACGCACCTTCGCACTAGTGACACCCGCTACCGCGCTGCCCTTCCTGCTGAGTTCTGCGCCAAGAACCCCCCCCCCATGTACATCACCCTCTACTACATAGTCACCCGGCTCCCTGACTCCCTTCGCTCGGTCAGGGACCACTTCCTCTCTGTTTGCCCCACCACACTCACCGTTGACCTCCTCGAGGAGCGCCTCCTGGCAGCTGAGAATAGTATAGTCGCTGTAGGAGCCTCTCGTGGTGACCCCCGTACCCCCTTCTTTGAGGGGTGTTCCCCCTCCCCCCTCTTGCCCTCTGTTGCCTCTGCTGCTGCGGCCGACCTCGTTGGTCTTAAGTCGGTCGGTGCGGCGTCTTCCCCTAGCGGGAGACGCCGCACAGGCAAGGGCAAGGGGGGCAAGGGCACTGGAGGAGCTGGCGGGGGCGGTGGAGGTGGCGGTGGAGGCGGCGGAGGGGGTGGGGGTGGTGGTGGGAGTGGTGGCGGGAGTGGGGGCGTCGGTGGCGGCAGTGGAGGCGGAGGAGGCGGCGGCGGTGGTGGTGGGAGCGGAGGAGGCGGCGGTGGCGGTGGTAGTGGAGGTGGCGGCGGCGGCGGTGGCGCTGGTCGGGGTGGCTCTGCGCAGAGGGGAGGCTCCGGTGGTGGTCAGCGCCAGCAGCAGCAGCAGCAGCGCACTCGTGAGACCCCGTCTCCTCAGCAGCTTCGTGAGTGGTACGCTGCGCGTCAGCGGGGTGGGGGTGCTGGTCCCTGTACTTACGTCCTGCGTACTGGCGACCGCACTGGTGAGCAGTGCGGGGGCCCGCACTCCACCCAGCGCTGCTTTGGCCGCCTGACGGACGCTTGGCGTCTCCAGTTCCCGGATGCCTCTGAGATCCCTCGCTGGGGAGAGCTGTTTAGGTCGGGGGTTGCCATCTTTGATCTAGACTTTGATGCTATTCTTGCTGCCATGTATGCTGTGTCTACTAGTGATGAGGGTGACTGTTACCTGTGTGTCCCGCCTGACCCGGGCATTGAGGCTGCTGCTCTAGGTGATGGTGAGGCTGCTCTTCCAGGTGCTAGTGCGTCTGCTGCCCCAGGTGCTGGTGAGTCTGCTCTCTCAGGTACCACGTCGGCTCAGGCCTGTCACACCTTCACCCTTGACTCGGGTGCTTCCCGCTCCTTTTTTCGAGACCGCACCATACTCACGCCGCTTCGTCGGCCAGTGGCGGTTTCTCTGGCAGACCCCTTTGGGGGTCCTGTCCTTGCTAGCTTCTCCACTGTCTTACCGTGTCCGGCGGCCCCTTCTGGCACCCTGTCAGGTCTTTACCTCCCCTCGTTCTCTACGAACTTGGTGAGTGGTGCTGACCTACAGGATGGAGGGGTCCACCAGTTCACTCCTGCGAGTCAGCGGGTGACCCACTGTACGTGTGCTCGGACGGGCCGACACTTGGCCACGTTTACCCGCCAGCCGGGGTCGAGCCTGTACACACTGACTACTGAGTCTCCTCCGGTCGCTGAGTCTGGTCAGGTAGCTGCGTCGGGTCAGGTGTTTGCTGCAGCGTCCAGGTCTGGTCCCGAGTCTGCCCCCTGCTCGTGTCGTCTCCTGTCTCACCAGACTCTCCTCTGGCACCACCGCCTTGGTCACCCCTCCCTGCCTCGTCTCCGAGGCATGGCCTCCCATGTCCTTGTCTCTGGTCTACCCCGGTCCCTCCCTCCCCTTCCTCCGGGGCCTGCCCCTACCTGCGTTCCCTGCGTTGAGGGGCGGCAGCGCGCCGCCCCTCACTCCTCCGAGTTTCCTCCGACAGAGGCTCCGCTGCAGACGCTTCATATGGACGTGTGGGGCCCAGCCCGCGTCCGTGGACAGGGTCACGAGCGTTACTTCCTGCTGGTGGTTGACGACTACTCGCGTTACACCACCGTCTTCCCCTTGCGCACCAAGGGAGAGGTCACGGGGGTGTTGATCGACTGGATCCGCGCAGCTCGTCTCTAGCTCAGAGAGAGTTTCGGCTCGGACTTTCCTGTTCTGCGTCTGCACTCCGACAGAGGTGGAGAGTTTTCCTCTGACCTTCTGCGAGCCTACTGTCGTGCACGAGGCATCCGCCAGACGTTCACGCTTTCGGCCTCTCCACAGCAAAATGGGATTGCTGAGCGCCGCATTGGCATGGTCATGGACGTCGCTCGTACATCCATGATCCATGCGGCTGCTCCCCATTTTCTGTGGCCGTTCGCGGTTTAGTACGCGGCGCATCAGATCAACCTTCAGCCCCGGGTCTCCATGCCGGAGACCTCCCCTACTCTACGGTGGACGGGGAAGGTTGGCGATGCGTCTGCGTTCCGTGTCTGGGGATCTCGTGCGTTTGTTCGCGACTTGTCTGCGGACAAGCTGTCCCCCCGTGCTGTTCCCTGCGTCTTCCTTGGCTTCCCCCCTGACGCGCCTGGTTGGCAGTTTTACCACCCCACCTCGCGCCGTGTTTTGTCCTCCCAGGACGTCACGTTTGACGAGTCGGTTCCCTACTACCGTCTCTTCCCCTACCGCGCTGCACCCCTCCCCCCGCGGCCGCTTTTCCTCGTGCCAGGTCCCCCCCCGGTAGACCCCCTTCCCCCTCAGGGTCCTGCCCCCTCAGGTGTGTCCCAGGTAGACGCAGTCGAGCCTGTCGAGGTAGCTGTTGACTCTGGTGCTGCTAGGGGTGCTGGGCTTGCGGGTGCGGGGTCTGGGGGTGCTGACTCTGGGGGTGCTGAGCCTGGAGGTGCTGCCTCTAGGGGTGCTGAGCCTGGGGGTGCTGAGCCTGGGGGTGCTGAGACTGGGGGTGCAGAGCCTGGGGGTGCTGGGCCTGCTTGTGTGGGGTCTGGCGGTACTGGGTCTGGTGGTCCTTCAGGTGCTTTGTCCCGGCGGGAGCTACTTTCTCCACAGGAGCTGCGCGAGTGGTTTGCTCGGCGCTGGAGCCGTGCTGCTGGAGCCGGAGGTGCTGCTGGTGTTGGAGGTTCTACTGCTGCTGAGGGTACTGGTGCCGCAGGTCCCGGAGGTGCTCGTACTAGAGGTACTGGAGCTGCTGGGCCTGGGGGTGCTCCTGGAGCTGGAGCTGCTGGCGGTACTGGAGCTGGAGCTGCTGGGGGTGTTGGCGCTGGAGGTGCTGCTGGTGCTGGTGCTTTTGAGGGTGCTAGTGTTGGCACTCCTGGAGCTGTGGGTGCTACTGGTGCTGGTGCTGCCGTTGGGGGTGCTGGTGCTGGAGCTGCTGGCGCTACTGGAGCTGGGGGTGCTACTGGAGCTGGTGCTGTCGTTGGGGGTGCTGGTGCTGTTCCTGCTGGTTCTGGGGGCACTGCGCGGCCGCGGCCGTACTTCGTTCCGCTCCTTGAGCAGGTTCTTGGTCTTCCGCCCTCTACTAGTCCCGCTCCTCCCTCAGAGTGTCCACAGCCTGCCCTGTCCGAGTCACAGTTACAGCCCGCCTCCCCTCTCCCTGCTCCTTCTCCCTACACTGGTCCTACTGGAGGTCTTGCTGAGCGTCGTGAGCCTGCGTCTCGTCCTGCGTCGCCTGTCCGTGCTGCTCGCACTGGTGGTCGTGGTTCGCGTCAGCGTCCTCCTCCTGTCCCCGGTACGCACCGGATGTCTCTGCGTCCTTCCACTGCTCCACAGCGTGTCCCTTTGCCGTCTCCTCATGCGTCCTCTCTTCCTGCTCTTTCTGACCTGGAGTCGGACTCCCTTCGTGCTGCCAGTCCTACTGTCACGCGTCTCCTTGCCACTGTTGTCACTGACCCTTCCTTTGAGTCCACTGCTGCGTCTGCCTTAGTTGCTGAGCTTGTCGACTTCGCTGCTCGCTGTCGTCTAGACTACGCTGCTAGTCTTGTTGCTGAGTCCGAGTCTGTCTGTCCTCCGTCCGTCGGGGGTGAGTGTGCTCTTAGCACGGACGTCCTTGAGGACAGGCAGGAGGAGTTCCAGTGTTTTGCTACTGCTTCACCTCATCTCGTGTCCATGCTGCTTGCCCCTGAGGGAGACCCGGATGCACCAGACATCCTGACCCCGCGCTCTTACGCAGAGGCGATAGAGGGTCCCTACTCCTCTCAGTGGCAGGCAGCCATGGACGCAGAGATGGCTTCCTGGAAGTCCACAGGCACCTACGTCGACGAGGTTCCCCCACCTGGGGCGAACATCGTCAGTGGCATGTGGATTTTCAGGGTGAAGCGGCCGGCGGGTTCTCCGCCTGTCTTCAAGGCACGTTACGTGGCTCGAGGCTTCAGTCAGCGGCAGGGAGTTGACTACTTTCATACCTTCTCTCCCACCCCGAAGATGACCACTCTTCGGGTGATGCTGCACATAGCCGCTCAGCGCGACTACGAGCTTCACTCTCTTGACTTCGGCACTGCTTTCCTGCAGGGCAGCTTGCACGAGGAGATCTGGCTGCGCCGCCCACCTGGCTTCACTGGGTCTTTTCCTCCTGGTACCCAGTGGAGCCTCCGGCGGCCAGTCTACGGTCTCCGCCAGGCGCCCCGTGAGTGGCATGACACATTGAGGACTACACTTGCGGCTCTTGGGTTTGCTCCTTCTACTGCCGACCCGTCGCTGTTTCTGCGCACCGACACCTCTTTGCCGCCGTTCTACATCCTCGTGTACGTCGACAACTTGGTCTTTGCCACAGCTGACACTGCTGGACTCGCCCACGTGAAGTCCGAGCTGCAGAAGAGACACACGTGCACAGACCTGGGTGAACTGCGCAGCTACCTTGGCTTGCAGATCACTCGGGACAGAGCACAGCGCACCATTACCCTGACTCAGTCACACATGGTGCAGCAGGTCCTTCAGCGCTTCGGCTTCACGTACTCCTCGCCTCAGGCCACTCCTCTGTCTACTCGCCACTCGCTCTCAGCTCTGCCTTCGGATGAGTCCGTAGAGCCGAGTGGCCCGTACCCAGAGCTTGTTGGCTGCCTCATGTATCTGATGACCTGCACTCGACCTGACCTTGCATACCCTCTTAGCATCTTGGCACGCTATGTTGCTCCTGGGAGACACCGACCAGTGCACATGGCTGCAGCGAAGAGGGTGTTGCGCTACTTGTGCAGTACGTCGGGCATGGGGCTTGTGCTTGGAGGGCGGAGTCCAGTGGTCCTCACTGGTCACGCAGACGCGTCTTGGGTTGACGACTTGGCTACGCAGCGGTCGTCACAGGGTTACACCTTCAGCCTTGGTTCCGGTTCTGTTTCGTGGCGGTCTACCCGCTCGTCTTCTGTTCTCAGCTCCAGCTGTAAGGCTGAGATCTACGCTGGGGCCATGGCTGCACAGGAGTTACGCTGGCTCACCTACCTGCTGACTGACCTTGGAGAGCCGCCTCGTTCTCCTCCAGTTCTGTACGTAGACAACAAGGCCATGCTGGCCTTGTGTCGGGAGCACAGACTGGAGCACAGAACGAAGCACATTGCTCTTCGCTACTTCCTTGCTCGTGAGCTGCAGCAGCGCGGTCAGCTGCGCCTTGCTTACGTGGCCTCTCAGGCCAACACTGCTGATATCTTTACCAAGGCACTTCAGCCTTGTGATCATCAGCGTTTCTGTACTATGCTAGGTCTTGTGCCTACTTTGCCTCACTTGCTCACTTCTTGACCTTGCTTGTACTGTGATCTATCTATACCTGCACTTGCTTGTTTACCTTTATATGATCTTGCATGTGAACTGGCCTTGTGGCCTTGAACTTGTGCTCGGAATGTGTGGTGACGTTGTGATCCACCCTGAGCTTGCTTTGCTTTGCTTTGCTTGACTGGTCTTGTGACCCCTTGTTCTCCCCCACTTTGCCTATGGGGGTGTGTCAGACTTATATGATCTAGCCTGTGTAGGCTGTAGCGGGTTAGATACGAAGGGGTACACAATTCTAGGGTTTCATATTTGTATCACACTCATTCCTTAGTCAATCATTCTCTCGTTCTAATTTCTTCATGGCAGGCTAGAGATAAGATGACTAGCTAGGCTAGGACCGATCTACTGATATCATCTCAAAGAGTAAAACATCAGAATAGTGTGATGAGTAGGGCTGGGGTATACAAATCTAGGAAATTATGTACCCTAAAGAGGGCAACCTACTATAACGAAATATCCACATAGAACATTTGACACGTATGACCCTTGGCGACCTCGCTGAGGGACCTGCCCTCATGCAAGGAAGCGTCCTTCTCAGCTGTACCCGAAGCTACACTTGCTGCCACAAGCTTCGTCAGCTATGGGCTAAAAGATGCAGAGCGGTCTTCAGGGCCCGAAAATTCGAAGGTGTTGTGTAATAAGGAGGATTGCGACAGCTTCGTAGTAAATGCGCATGTACACATTACGGAGAATTCTACCCTGCAAAGGAGACAGCGTGATGGCGCGAGAGGTAGAGTACGGGCTGTTGCTCTTGACAGAGTTGTTGACTTAGCATAATTCAAGCAACGTTTCACTAAGGAAAAGAAAGGAGTTTGAACAAGATAAATTACAAGCAAGATTGAACCAATATACTAGAACAAGGGAACCCTGTGGAAACGTTCTTGAGGAACGTTCAGCTAACTACCATGCATGTGCCATGCTAACGCAGCAATGGCACGTGAAAAACAAGCCCATGTATTTCCACCTATCTAGGTAGTTGCCCAGGTTGTACATCATTTGTGGATATCACGCTTTTGTAGTTACAAACGTGTAGCGGGTTCTCCTTCTGTTGCTGGTTCAATTCCTCCTGACGGGTACAATTTCCGCCAGAAGATGATTGGTCAAAATTTCCTTGCGCACTTATTGGTCGAAATGCGCGCACATTGAATTTATCGTGAGTTCCTACGGGCCCTGGTGGGCGCAAACCCACCAGGTCCCTCTCCTGGTGGAAGTCGAATCCACCAGGACGCGGAGCCGGCGGAAGCCTTCTGCCCGGGGCAGAAAAAACTATTCCCCATCGCGACCTGCATGCCGTTCGGGAGCCTCAACCCTAAGATTTTAGGGTTGATGCTCCCGAGCCGCATGCCTTCCGGATGGGTTTTAGTTTTTTTCTTGCCCGCGGGCAGCTCGCTTCCGCGAGCACGCGGAAGCGGTCGCGGATTCGCCCGTGTTTTACTGTTCCTGCTCATATGAACCTTTGAAATTCTTCAGTGCGTTCGCGTGGGTGCGCAACGGTTACCCTAACCATGCGCGAATGAACTTCCGCGATCTTCTGCACCAGCTGCGCCTTCTGCACCAGCTGCGCCCTCTGCACGTGTGCACGAGATGTTCCGTTGCACCTGCGGATGCTACAGTGCTCGTGCACGGGTTCCCTTGTACACCCTAATGCTCACTCAACCGCCCACTCTGAACACGCCCACTGCCACTCCATACGCCCAGTGGTCGACATTCACAGCCAACGGCCCGCGCGTTACTAGCCCACGACAAAACCAAGATGTTCGAGTTTCCCAGACAAAACACGCTGGGCTACCCACAATTTCCGCAACTGTAGTTTTTTTGTCAACCTTTGTTCTACATTCAGTCCCATTCTGCCCCTAGTGAACGCATGCTCGAGAGAGGAGCACAGGGAAAGATGGGGAAGGGGACTGAAATGGGCATCATGTGTACAACCCTCGTACACCCTCTTTCTCATCATTTTCACGTTGCGCGACTCGTCGCTACAGTAGTTGTCTCTTGCGATCTGGTGCCATTAAGCGTTCCTGGCAAATTGGGGGGAAAAGCTGAACCACGTGACAAACTGGCTCAAGGGCGTAAAATTTCCGTAATCGCTGTATACCTTTCCCAACCAAATGAAAACGTTGACAAAGCTGTTTGTAAAGTGCATCACCTCACCTAACCGCATTCTTCGCATTGTGCTTGTACAGTAGGTGACAAGACCGTTCTGAACGTGGTGACGTTCTACAACCCGTGTATGTTCTGCAACCAGATGCTCTACTATCACGAAAGAGGGTGTACAAGCAACCTTTCTCCTCGTGCAGGAGGTCTTGGCCCAGCCTGCGCAGAAGTTCCACATTTCGCCCATGATTTGCAGGATTTTCTCAACACACATGAGGACCTTGGCCGTTAAAACTAGGAAATCAAGTAGTGTCGAGCATAATGAGGTGCATCAAATCTTAATGGTGCAACATCCTTGTTTTCTAGAGCACATAAAGGAGAAAACAATTATTGGTGGTAGTAGTATGCCAAATGCGTGGCATTATGGGATGCTCCGAGGATGATATACATCCCACCGTAGAGAGAAACACAGAGGCATGACTAAGGGTCCTGGCCTCCACATTAAGTTATGATTGTATTCATTCATTAACAAGCTCTCTCGTGTATATTTCACACTACCGAAACAAGCATTCAGAGAAGGCGCGCTGTTGCTGCTGACACATACTGGGAAGCTTCTGTACCCTTTCTGTTTTCGAGCCGCAACACAACTCATTTCACGCCACACAAACATCGCGCCCGCCCATAGCAACTGGCAGGTTTGGCCGTCACTAGAATACGGTGGACCAATGAGGTCGTACTCTGGTGAAGGGGGTAACGGCGTATCGGGGAGTAGGGCTGTCGTGAAGTCGTCGTCGTCGTAAGTCGTCAACCCTCAGAGTGAACCGCCGACATGTGCGACTATGAGACAGGATCTCTCACCTGCGCCTCCCTCCTGAAATGTGACGCGATGCGATTTCCCATCCATTTCCTGCCTTGCATCTGCAAATCACCTGTCCGTCTCAAGTATTACATACAACCACATCAGCACATTGCAATTGGTAATCTAATCTCCGATCGACATCTCAGCACATTCCTACTCAGATGCCAGGTGGACAGCCAGATAGTTCTCAGCCCCCAACCCTCTCGGGTGAGCGGTCATTAACATTTACAGTCACGGTTCGTATTTCATGACGGTATTGAACGATTGAACGTGGTGTTCTTATTAGCTACGAATTCAGTCGTTATGAAACGTAACACCCGTACAGGAGACGTATCAGTTAGATACCCCCTAGGCGCAGCCTTACCAGGGAAGCCTATCGAGCCCCTTCTTGCAGCTTTCTTGCCACTCTCCCGCCTATTTCTGTCACTTTCTTGCTCGTCTTACCTCATTCTTGTTGTAACCATTTCACCCTTGTTGCAGCTTTTGGGATCACCGCCAAGACCAGTTCCAGTCTCCATCATAATTCCCATCGTTCACAGAAAAGCGCTTTCTGCTAACGAAGTCCCGATTTCCCGCCTCTTCCGACGTTCTCCGCTTCCTGTTTTTCCTCCTCCGCCAAGCTCGTTTGTTGCACCCGCCGCCACTTATTCGTGTCCCCATCGCTGCGGTCGCCCTCGTCTTTGACAGAGTTTGCTTGGACGTCTGCTCCCGTCCGCGTACCAAGGCAAAAACGACCTTAGTGCGCGCAAGGGTCAAGAAAAGTCGCTGAGATATTTACCGGGCATCACGTCGCGACATCTACGTCGCGTCGCCTGTGTGCCACATCTAGACTCTAGGAGCTGTTTTTAGTAGTCGCTTTTCAGGTGCTGCCACCGCTTCAGCGAACCAGTGATTAACCACCTTCGCAATGGCTTCTTCACTTCTTTCGATCCTCGATTTCGCCGCCACCTCCAAGCTCGTATCCCCCACTGGTACCAACGCCACGTCAACCACTGCCAACACCCCGTCAACCACAACCAACGCCACGTCAGCCGCAACCAACGCCACGTCAGGCACTGCTGCCGCCACATCGGAGGCCTGGGAGGAGGCCATGCGCGCTCAGCTCGCCACGTGGTTCGACGACCCGGATTTCGTGGACGAGGTTCCGTCAATGACGGTTACCGTCGGCGATAACGCCCTCTGTCAACTCGACGGCGTCGCGACGGTCGCGCTTCCTCCCGACTCGGTCTTCTCCATCGTGTGCGATCCGCACAACCGGCGCGTGTTCAAGAACATCAAGTCCGTGAAGAACGAGCGCGTCGTGAGTGACTGTAACGGGGTGAAGGAGCTCGAGATGGACATGGTCTTCGCGTTCCAGCTGCCCTTCTTTACAGGCACATTCGACGCCGAAGTGCGAATGGTCCACGATCGCCCGAACCGCAGGATGACTTTCGCGCTCAAGCAACCCGGCTTCATGCGCAAATTCGAGGGATACTGGCAGGTCGAGCCGCTTCTCGTCCCCGCGTCTTCCGCGACTGCCCCCTTCCCCACCTCTCTCGCCTCCATCTCCTCCTCCTCCGCCCCCTGCTCCCCTAATTTCACTTCCGCGCCGCAATCTCCCATCTCGGATTCTTTCCCGTCGGGTCGCCCGGATGGCGACGAGACTGACTGGCCTGGTAGCGCCAGCAGCAGCCCGGACCGCCTGCCGAGCTCCGCGGACCCCGGCGCGGGCGGCGCGGGGGACGCCGCCGCGATCGGCGCGGGCGTGCGGGTGGCGTCGCGGCTGACGCTGCATCAGGTGGTGCAGCCGTCGCTGGCGCCGCCGGCGATCTTCAAGCGATGCATCCACACGATTCTCCAGATGGCCACGCGCACCGTGCTGGTGGTGTTTCAGCACGAAGCCGCGCGGATCCGGAGCAACAAGGGGGAAGCGGAGGTGGAAGCGGAGGGGGAGAAGGGCGGAAGGTGGGGCGCACTATTTTTGCACAAGGAGGCGTTTGGGACCAAAAAGAGTGGGGCGGGGTTGGGGAAGGTGGGCCTGGGGAAGGTGGGGTTGGGAAAGGTGGGTCACGGTTTGAAGGGAGCAGTGCATAGGAAGTAAGGGGAGGATGTTGATTTAGGAAAGCAATATGAGCGGATATCGCCTACAGCTCACAGCACTCCAGTGGAAGCAGCATACTACAAAGACCCTGAATCAAGTACGGTATACATTCTTCATTCGAACTAGGTTGGTGGGTGGTTTGATGGAGCGGCAGCTTGGGCAGATTAGAAAGGGAAAGGATGGGATGGGATGGGACGGGATGTGGTGGCAGCAGGTGACGCATCAGAGCAGTTTTACAGTGCGGCCCTTAGGCATGGTGCTGACACCACCAGCAGCAAGAGTGGCAGGTTAGCAGATGTGGAGTTTGGGAGTAGATGTGGGGAACACCTGGTTTTGTCAGCGACATGCTTTAGAGTCTATCTAAATTGTTTCATTGTGGAGGCTTTTGGGGTTCTAGAGGGCTCTGATGTTGGGAGTTGACTGTGCATGACCTGCTACTAGTACACTGTTTGCATGTTTTGATCTCAATAAACATGAAATTTTTCGAAAGTGTGTAACACTTTCTAAAAATGTATATTTTTAAAAAGCTGTAACGCTTTTCAAAATTATGTATTTTGAAAGCGAAGCTGCTTGTAATGTAGGATTTGGCAGCGTCGAGCCGCGCTAAACGCCCGTTTTGGAGTACAAAACGTGGGCTGGAGGTCATTTCCCTCCACCCACGTCTCTCATTTTCAAACGGTTTAGCCGATTTTCCTTCTCAACTCTCGTCTCCCACTCTCAAGCTGGCGAAGTTGAAGTCTCTTCCCCGATTTCAATCCCCGTCGACTTTACTCTCTGACATTTTCGCTCACAACGCAGCAACCATGGCACTTAACGACGGCGAGGGTAATACCGCTACCGCCTCTGTTCGACCCGAGTCCGGAAGAAACGCACGCGAAATTGCCAGCGATCGTCCTAACAAGCGTCGGGCAGACGACGGGGAAATTTCCCCGACTGGCGTCGACGTACTGCTGGGCGCGACCGAGGCTCACGCCCCTGGAGTCGAGGCACACGCCCCTGGAGTCGAGGCACACGCCCCTGGTGTGCCTCGAGCCCCTGTGGCCCCTCAGGCGCTGGCCGCGACAGAAGGCGCCAAGTCGGCGCCAACCAGCGCGGCTGGCACCCCGCGTCCGCGTCAGCGCCGCAGGCCCGTGGGCCCTGACGCGCCTGTGGGCCCTGACGCGCCTGTGGGGCCTGACGCGCAAGTGGCGCCAAGCTTCACTGCAGCCCAACTGCAGCAGCTTTTGTCCCTGTTACAGCAGCAGGCCCCTGCTGTTACGGAAGAAATCGCTACACCGAACACGACTTCCGTTTCTGCTAAAAGCGAAAAGGCGAAAACGGAGTCTGTGAAGCGCGCTCGCACGACAAAAACCGGAAGGGGCGAAGACACACGCGCCGCTGCCGCTCCAGTCATGAACAACCCCATCGACAGCGACAATGAAGACGACGACGATGGTGAGGCACATGCCTTAAATGCCGCTTTTGCACCCGTTGAGCAACTCCCCCCACTCCCGTCTCCCAATCCCACTCTAACCACCGCCTCGTTCAAGAACGCCGCCGTGCGCGAGCAAGCCGAGGTCCTGGAACACCTGCGGGCATACCTGAAGCATGCAGAGCACAAGGTGCGACACAACGAGCCGGAAAGCGCCCTCGAATACCTTGGCGAAGCTTTCACACTTATCACCAACCGCTTCAAGCTACTCCACGTCGCCGACTACACCAACTTCCGCACGGCAAATCGCTTCAAGCTCTACGAAGATAAGAGCGTCTTCACCTCACGCCCGTTCAAGCAAGCCGTCGCGGACGTGGCGGCGATGGAGCGCGCACAAGGCAATTTCAACCGTACCCCACGTGGCGGAGGGCGCGGGCCCATGGCATTTGGCAACAAGCGCGGCCCCCCATTTGACGGCAATGGAAGGAGCTTTCGTGGCTCATGCTTCCGTTGTGGGCAGCCAGGCCACATGGCCAATGCTTGCCCGGAAAATGGGGGAGGAGCCCAAGGGCCGGCACCGGTGGTGTGAACGCCCTAGGGGGCGGTGCCGAGAGGCTTGAATGGAGATGATGGCACTAGGGAGTGCAAAGGCCGCTGGCCTATCCCATAGGGGATGTTAGAAAGGCCGCGGGCCTACCCCAAGGCAAGGGGTGTAGGACTAGGAGTCCTAGGTGAACATGTGATTGCAAGTAATGCTTGTATGCTCTTTTGAATGAATGGGAAAGGCCTAATGGGCAAAGTTGTTGGACTCGCTTGAAAAAAAAAAAAAAAAAAAAAAAAAGGAGCATGCGCTCTTGAGGTGTGGAAGATTCTGAAGCGGGGAACACCTATACGGCATGGAAGCCTACGGTACATGCGAACAAGAGAGAAAGAGATAGAGAGCAAAAAAAAAAGAAAAAAAAAAGGGAAGTGGCAAGATGTGCGGGCTATGCAAGCCCTGAAATGCAAAGGAATCACGGGTGAAGGGGGGGAAAAAAAAAAAAAAAAAAAAAAAAAAAAAAGGAAAAAAGGAAAGAGTGGGTGTGGGACTTGGGGTCCCATGATGCCAAGAGCACACGCCATAATGCAAGAGTGGCCTACCAAACATGGAAGGCAGCAAATGGCCATCCGAAGAGCATGCGGCACGTGAAAAAAAAAAAAAAAAAAAAAAAAAGGCAAGGGCCAAAGCGGCCGAACGAAGGGGCTGCTCCGGTGGAGCACCTTCGGTTGGGCACATCTCAGAACACCAGAGTGCAGGTGTAGGCACGCAAAGGTCTCACGAACCACAAAAAAAAAAAAAAAAAAAAGAGAGAGAGAGGGAAGGGGAAGGGGCGTCGGCATGAACATTTGCGGGCATTGGATCTAGTTAATCGTACGCACAACCTACTAGCCAAACGCCCCTGCTTAAAAGAAGCCCGTCCCGAATTACCGAGTCGGATGGTAGAGTGTCACCACTCTCACGCGATTGGTCCAGAGTTTCACGTGGGTTTCGACAGGACTGGCTTCCGATTCCCTAACCGAACCGCCGCTGGGGTTTTTCCGAACCTACAATTTTCCGTTGACTTCCTTGTGTAATTCGAGTCTTGAGTTTTAACGAAGCACGCCCCATGTTGCCCCCACACCCATGGTCCACTGGCTACAGATATGCCGGGGGGTGGAACGATCGAGGGGGGTGGCCCCTATGAGTTCGCGGTCACTGACAAGCTCGTCACGACCATGCGTGGGCGCCTGCGCACGGCATTTCCATGGTGGAGCTCGTGGTGCGAGAGCAGTTTCATACTCTCGGTGATCGCCAATGGCTACTGGATGCCATGGAAGCATGGACCACCCACGCCGTTCCGGCAAGACAACCACGCGGGAGCGCTAATCCATTCCACGTTCACCAAGCAGGCAATAACCGAGCTTCTCGAGAGTGGTGCGGCCACACCCGCCCCCGCGGAACAACAGCTATGCATCAGCCCGCTAAATGTGGTGGTTCAAAGAGAAAAGTGCCGACTGATTCTTGACCTCCGAAGGGTGAACCAAAATTTGTGTATCCCCAAATTCAAGTACGAAGGACTGAACCGGGTGGCAGAGCTCGTTCATGAAGACGACTGGATGTTTGCAGTCGATTTAAAATCAGGATACCACCACGTTGACATCCACCCTTCCTACTGGAAGTTCCTCGGGTTCCAATTCGATGGGCGCTCGTACGTCTTTCGATCTCTGCCATTCGGGCTGGCGACAGCCCCGTTCGTTTTCACACAGCTCATCAAGCAGCTCGCCCGTCGTTGGCGGGCTCTCGGGGTGCGAGTCATCCCTTACGTCGACGACATCCTTTTTCTGTGTCGCACGGCAGCAGAAGCGCGAACCACGGGTCAGATGGTGGTGCAAGACCTCAGCAAGGCTGGACTGGTTATCAATTCCAAGAAGTCGCACTTGCAACCCACCCAGCAGCTACGGTTTTTGGGTGTCGAGCTGGATACACAGCGCGGCAAGTTCTCCATTGGTCCCGAGCCGCGAGCATCGTTACATTCAACCATTCGCGAATTATGCATGGCTGGCAAGGCCGAACGCAAAGTCCCGATCCGCCACGCAGCCAGAGTTACCGGCATGCTCGCGTCGATGTCGCTTGCCATCGGCGCAACCGCGCGCGCATTCAGCCAGAATCTACTACAGACCATTCAGGATGCCCCTTCCTGGAACAGCAAAGTGCAGTTGGTCCCTGCGGTCATCGAAGAGCTCGAGTTTTGGCTACATGAATTTGACAGATTCAATGGAGCCCCATTCCATGTCCCGAACAGCTATGACGCAGTAATCCATGTGGACGCCAGCGCACACAGCTGGGGAGCGACACTAGATATGTTTCCAGGGAGGCGAATCGAGGCGAGCGCGACCATGCCCGTGCACCTCACGACAGCCTCCAGCACACAACGGGAAATGGACGGAGTCCTATGGGCATTGCAGACATTCTCGGGAAGGATCCAGCACCGACATGTCCTCGCCAGAACCGACAATCAAGGTGTCTTCTTTATTCTTCGCAAAGGTGGTTCGCGGACCCCGAGCCTCACAACAACGTGCAGAGCCATCATTCAAGCGTGCGTCACCTTTGGGATCCGGTTGACAGTTGAATGGATTCCGCGCGAACTCAACACACGAGCGGATGAACTTTCAAAGATGATCGATCGCGACGACTACGCAATCAAAGCACCATGGTTCCGGCTCATCGAGCGGCGCTTGGGACCGCACTCAATCGATTTATTTGCCAATGCGAACAACACCCAGCTGGCTCGCTTCTGCTCCAAAACTCCTCACCCTGACGCAGAGGCAACGGACGCCTTCTCCATATCATGGGCCCCCGAGCATGCATATGCGTTTCCACCACCCCACCTCATCCCAGCGGTGTTGCATCACGCCCAAAGGACGCGAGCATCGCTCACGCTCGTCGTGCCTCATTGGCCAGGGGCAAGCTGGTGGCCGTTACTACAACCCGCCCCGCCCCAATGGGCCGCCTGCATTCTCGCTCATATCTGCCTCACCCATGGGAGCGAGTGCCTGACCGCAGGCACCCACACTCACGCATTTTCTGGGGAAGGATTGCCTCATAGCCCGATTCTTGCATTACAAGTGTCCTTCGCCACCTGACCATTCACACATCTGGTGCAGGATTGCTCGAGCGGCTCAAGCAAGAGTTGCTTCGGATAACGACGCATACAAGGGCTGACTCCACCATTCGCACCTACGAACCATACTGGGCCAAGTTCCGAGCATTCTGCATAGACGTGAAACTGCAGTTCCTGCCATGCACAGACATGACACTCGCATTATACCTGGTCCACGCGATTCAACAGAAGGCCACCATATCAGCAATACAACTGACATGCCCGGCAGTCAGCTTCGCGCATCGGATGATTGGGGCCACGTGCCCGTCGACCGGGCCGTTCACATCCAATGTGCGAGACTTCGCCAAGCGACATTGTCCGCGACCTCAACGACTCAAGGATCCCGTCTCGCTGCATCAAGTACATGCAATGGCGGCGGAATTCCTGAAATCGAACAACCCGGGCGAGTTTCAGAAGGGGCTCATCCCACTACTCATGTACGCCGGCTTCCTGCGATACTCAGACCTCGTCGCACTCAATTGGCACGAGATTGAGTTCGAGAAAGACGCTATGTGGCTCCTGATCCCCCACTCTAAAACAGACCAGGCAGGAGAAGGCGCATGGGTCCCAGTAGCCGCCAGTCCGGGCCCTTTCTGCCCCGTACAATGCACCAAACGCTTCATCCAGTTGGCAGGCTATGGCCGCGCACAATACGGCCCGTTGATACGAGTCTTTGGTTCAGACACTACGGGTCGCGTTAGTACGACAACACCACCCTCCTATACAACAATCCGCAATTGGTGCAAGGAGGCATTTCACAAGATTGGCCTAGGACTCGAGCACCTCGGAACCCACTCATTCCGCAAAGGCGCAGCAACCGTCGCCGCCAACGCAGGAGTACCTGATCGCATTTTGAAACAGCTGGGGAGGTGGCGCAGCGATACGGCCAAGGAGATGTACATCACTCTGGCGATAGAACAGTTGGTTGGAGCACCTCGACATGTCCAAGATCCGGCGAGAGCCTCGTCACCGACGCAACACTCCGCGGCGCTGACACGACATCGCCAACCAGCACGACACATGTCTCAGAAGACCCATTTGAAATGAGACGATGCCAATTGCTACATGCAAGAAAGCAAGCTTTCTAAATATGTATATTTTTAAAAGCTGTAACGCTTTTCAAAATTATGTATTTTGAAAGCGAAGCTGCTTGTAATGTAGGATTTGGCAGCGTCGAGCCGCGCTAAACGCCCGTTTTGGAGTACAAAACGTGGGCTGGAGGTCATTTCCCTCCACCCACGTCTCTCATTTTCAAACGGTTTAGCCGACCCATTTGAAATGAGACGATGCCAATTGCTACATGCAAGAAAGCAAGCTTTCTAAATATGCGTATTTTGAAAGCGCAGTTGACTGTCACGAAGCAAAGCAACGGCGAATTACAATTCGCCGAGTACATAACGAGGGTTGGAGGCCATTCGGCCTCCACCCACGACTTCATTTCGGAACTTTGCAGTTCCACTCATTCTCGTCCAACCACCTCGAAAGTTTCCTCTGTCACTAGAACTACTTACTACGACTCACCTACAAGCTATCGATTTTCATGAAGGGCAACAATATCACGCGTGCGACTGTACTTAGCGGGCGCTCAACTGAGAGCAAAGTGTGCCGGACGAAACGCCAACAGGCGCGCCAAAGACGAAATCGCCAGTGGCACGCACTAGTGACGAAATTGCCACTGGCGCCAGTGGCTCGCGCTAGGGACGAAATCGCCACTGGCGCCAGTGGCAGGCGATTGGGACGAAATCGCCACTGGCGCAAGTGGCGCGCGCCAGGGACGAAATCGCCACACGCGCGCATGTGGCGAAATTGCCACGTGCGCCAGTGGCGAAATCGCCACTAGCGCGCCATGGACGAAATGGCCGCTGGCGCGGCAGTGACGAAATTGCCACTGCAGCGCCTTAGTCGTTTTACTGGGCGTCATTTGTTGCCTAAGTGCTGCAAGTCATTTTCTTTCAGTTTTATTTTCGTTATGTCCTCTTCGTTTATTTTCTATTAAATCTATAAGCTCCTCTTATCCCTTGGTGGCAGAAAATCAGGCCCAACACTACAGTGGTGGAAAGACTTTTATAAAAGGCTCTACTAGTCGCGCGGGGAAATTACATGGACTACAGGATCAAACTGCACGCGCACCCAAGGACGTCTCTCAATAAAAAGAGCGGACAGAGGGTCTCCCCGTGTGGCCTGAGAGCCGTCCCCCGGGGGGGGAAGGGGACCGAGGGTCCTCGTGTGGCCTGAGAGCCGTCCCCCAGGGGGGGAAGGGGACCGAGGGTCCCCGTGTGGCCTGAGAGCCGTCCCCCGGGGGGGGAAGGGGACCGAGGGTCCCCGTGTGGCCTGAGAGCCGTCCCCTAGGGGGGGAAGGGGACCGAGGGTCCCCGTGTGGCCTGAGAGCCGTCCCCCAGGGGGGGAAGGGGACCGAGGGTCCCCGTGTGGCCTGAGAGCCGTCCCCCAAGGGGGGAAGGGGACCGAGGGTCCCTGTGTGGCCTGAGAGCCGTCCCCCAGGGGGGGAAGGGGACCGAGGGTCCCCGTGTGGCCTGAGAGCCGTCCCTCAAGGGGGGGAAGGGGACCGAGGGTCCCCGTGTGGCCTGAGAGCCGTCCCCTAGGGGGGGAAGGGGACCGAGGGTCCCCGTGTGGCCTGAGAGCCGTCCCCCAGGGGGGAAAAGGGGACCGAGGGTCCCCGTGTGGCCTGAGAGCCGTCCCTCAAGGGGGGGGAAGGGGACCGAGGGTCCCCGTGTGGCCTGAGAGCCGTCCCCCAGGGGGGGAAGGGGACCGAGGGTTCCCGTGTGGCCTGAGAGCCGTCCCCTTGGGGGGGAAGGGGACCGAGGGTCCCCGTGTGGCCTGAGAGCCGCCCCCCAGGGGGGGAAGGGGACCGAGGGTCCCCGTGTGGCCTGAGAGCCGTCCCCAAGGGGGGGAAGGGGACCGAGGGTCCCCATGTTGGGCTTGCCGTAAGATGGGCTGAATTTCGAACAATGTGTGTGTTAGTATGGATCATCCTTGGCTATTGATGTAACCGTATATGATAAGAGTTCAAAAAAAAAAAAAAAAAAAAAAAAAAAAAAAAAAAGGGGGCTCAAACATTTTTTGACAAACAAAGGTTGGTGGGTGCCCCATCAATTTCCAGGGAAGCAATTGTTTGGAGTGACCTGGTTACAAATGGTTGGTAGAGTGCAACTCAAGATGGATTTTGAATCTGACTTGACTACGGTTGTTCACACACACTCCTACATCGCATTCAATGTTCTCTCCAAATAAGGGCAATGAGAAAGGGATTGGTTTCCATCATGCTCATCCCACTCTCTTAGATCGCACCCGAGATGGAAATAAAAGCACGGGAGTTGCGACTAGCATGCTACCACAAGTTGCGTCTCGTTAAGAACTTGAATGGGCTTTAGGTGTTGGGAGTTAAAGACGGAATTCGTGTGGGAAAAAAAAAAAAAAAAAAAAAAACGGTACCTATTTAACCAAAATGACGGACACACCCTCCCGCTACTACCAACTCAGCCCATACATCCACGTTGTAGATAGCCCCGAACCTCAAACGGTTGGAAGCGTAGAGTACAGCAGAGCACATGGTAAATCCCAAGATAAAAGTTGTACCGCCCATTGGGTGTGTAGACCTTGGTTGAGAACCACCAATTGCAACCACTATTCTGCTGCATCAACAAACACGCACATCTACACTAACAGAACGCAACCTTCGCACACACAACATTTCGAACGCCATCGACATAGAGATCGCGATTACCAACGCCACCTCTCTCGGCACTTCGTCAAGGCCATCAATCGCAACTACACTCGCCACGTCTTCAACACCCCAACTGCACATGTCTCAGAAGACCCAATTGTAATGAAGCCCGTTGACTTTGCAAGAACAGAAAGCAAGCTTTCTCAATATGAAATTTTTCGAAAGTGTGTAACACTTTCTAAAAATGCGTATTTTGAAAGCGCAGCTGACTGTCACGAAGCAAAGCAACGGCGAATTACAATTCGCCGAGTACATAACGAGGGTTGGAGGTCATTCGGCCTCCACCCACGACTTCATTTCGGAACTTTGCAGTTCCACTCCCCACCCACCCACCCTAGTTGTATATATGTATAATCCATCCATAGTTGGACGAGAATGTTGTATTACTGCAATTGTAATGAAGCCCGTTGCCTTTGCAAGAACAGAAAGCAAGCTTTCTCAATGAGCCTCTTCAACATGCACAACAGCTCATTCCACCGCAAGAAAGATTGAGTTTCCAGGGGTGTCTGATCTGGACAATATCCGGCCTCCAATAATGTGTGAGGTATGGGATGGGAAACAAGTGCCCTACGAACTTCACAACACAACCACCGTGGATTCTCACACAACACACAAATCGTACCAAAAATGTTTCAGCTTTACCAGTCTTCAGGTTCAACCCTAATCCGTATCAGCAGCATTCATGAATCTGAAGTGATGTTTCAAGTAGTCTAGATGTTTTTCCCAGAAAAAACAAGGCGCCACTCACTTGAGCAGAGAAAACCGGTAGTAGTGAATTTATTCTACTCGACCATTGAGAGATTCGAACTCGCGGGCAGAGCTCATGTTCTTAGCAGGCACACGCCTTAACAACTCGGCCAAATGCTCACGATTAATCGACTCGCTAAAATTGATTTAATGAATTGTAACTTAATTTCTGCTTCCAGTTGTTTCCGACATAGGTATCGCAACCTTACCAAGTCAAAAATGCGTGCCTGCTGTAGCTTGTTACAATTTTCGTGAAGCAGCTCCGGTTCAATTTTCACACCGCACAGCACTGCACTGCACCAGTTGCAACCCCTTCTTGCAGCTTATGAACAGAGGATTCCGTTCCCCACCATACCGCGCAACAAAATCTGCATCTGAACCTTCACCTGATAGTGCTTCAGCTGCCGATGTAGAAACTATCCAGGTCAATGCATTCATCCTGTCTCTACCGGGTTCAGTTAGCTGGCCATGCGAAGCTGCTTGGAAGGAGGGGACCCACAGGGAGGAATGGGGACGACAGGGGGGAGAGGGAGTAACAAGAGAGGGGAGAGAGGGGAAGTCAAGACTCTCATGTGCATGTGAGCGTAAGTGAAGACTCTCATGTGCATGTGAGCGTGAGTCAAGGCTCTCATGTGCATGTGAGCGTGAGTCGAGACCCTCACTCTGGATGGTTTCTTCGTCTTGCTTCTCTCCCGTGCTGCACCCTCTGCACCGTCCCCTGCTCCTCCTGCTCCTCCTCCTCGTTCTTCTCCTCCTCTTCCTTCTCCTCCTCTTCCTCCTCCCACAGGAGTCCCCTCTCCCCTTCCCCCAACACCCCCCACCGCTCCTCCCCCCACCCCACTCGCTGCTGCCAGTGTAACCCCTGTATCTGCATTAATTGGTCCTCGTGCATTACCCTCTGTACTCACTTCCCCTCGCGCCCTTCCCCTGCCTCCTCCCCCCTTCCCCCCTCTCTCCGCACCCCCTCCTCCCCCTCTCCCACCGGGCCCTTTCCCTCTCCCGCGCCCCTTCCCACTCCCTTTCCTCCTCCCTTGCTCCTCCGCCTCTGCTGCCGCTGCCGCTGCTTCTGCTGCTGCAGCCACAGCAGCAGCAGCGGCCAGAGCAGCAAAAGAAGAGGCAGCAGCAGCAGCAGCCGGGGGGAGGACAGAGTAAGGTTCCCCCTCAGGGGGAACGACCCACTGGGGTAGAAGAGGGGCGAGGGTAGGAGCAGGGAGACGGGCAATTGTATTGCTGTTACTGCCTACATGCCCGCCTGTCCTTGAGCCTCTTAAAGCAGCAACCCCAGCACCACTACTACCACAGCCACCAGCACTGCCACCCCCACCCCCACCACCAACCCCACCACGGCTACCACTGCTACCACTACCACCACTACCAGCAGCAGAGCCAGCGGCAGCGGCGGGAGCAGCGGGGAGAAGAAAAGCTGCTGCTGCTGCTGCGGCTGGGTCGAGGGTCGAGGTGAGCAAGGGGCGGCCGTTGGGGAGAGAAGAGAAGATGGATGCTGGATGAGGGGCGGCGGAGGAGGCGGTGGTGGTGGTGGTGGGGAGGTTGGAAGTGCGAGAGCGGGAGGACTGAGTTCTAATGCCGTGACGAGAGGAGGGACGAGAGGAGGAGGAGGAGGAGGAGGAGGAGGAGGAGGAGGAGGAGGAGGAGGAGGAGGGGAGGGAGGGGTGCGAGGGGAGGCGGGACTTGGGAGGAAGGTCTTTGAGAATGAAGAGTACCATGGCTGAAGGGACTGTCTCGCCTGGGAAGGAGAGGAGGGAGGGGGAGGAGGGAGGGGGGATAGATGGTTTGATGGAGAGTTGCAGAAGTGGAGGAAATGGTGTGAGAGGAAGGCCCTTGAGAATGAAGAGCAGCATGGTTGAGGGGACAGTGCCGCCTGGGGAGGGACGGGACGGGGAGAGGAAGGGATGGTGCGATGTGAGTGGCCAGCACAAGAGGGGAGGTGAGGCGGCAATTGGGAGGAAGGGAAGTGAGAATGAAGGGAACCATGGCTGAGGGGAGAATGAAGGGAACCATGGCTGAGGGGAGAATGAAGGGAACCATGGCTGAGGGGAGAATGAAGGGAACCATGGCTGAGGGGACTGCCTCCCTTGGCAGGGGGAGGGTGCGATTGGGTAGATTTGATGAGCATGTGTAGGATGGGAGGGGAGGCGTGACTTGTGGGGAAGGTCCTTGAGAATGACGAGCACCATGGCTGAGGGGACCGGGGTGGGGAGACTTATGACGTGAGGGACAGGTACAGGAGAGGGACAGGTACAAGAGAGGGACAGGTACAAGAGAGGGACAGGTACAAGAGAGGGACAGGTACAAGAGAGGGGAGAATGGACTGACTGGAAGGTCCTTTAGAATGAAGAGCACTGCTGATGCTGCACCCTCTGTGGAGCTATGCAGTGGTGCTAACAGGGCTGCTGGTGCTGCTGGTAACAGCCCATCACTGGCAGGAAGACGCGCCTATGCAGTGGTAGGTGAGGAACCAGAAGGGCAGCAGGTTGCTATTGAGTCGGCTCAAGAGTCACCTTGCTGGCACTGCTGGCACTGCTGGCACTGCTGCCACTGCTGGCAACGCACCTATGCAATGGTAGACGAGGAACCAGAAAGGCAGCAGGTTGCCATGCTTGTCGCGAAACGACAGATTCATAATGGGCTGCGCGGCATGAAGGGCGGGTCACGAGGGGTGGGTGGGACATGAGGGGTGGTTCAGGGCAGGCAGGGTCCAGCGGAATTCAAAAAGGGTTGGAACAAAAAGGTAAATGGGCAGTGGGAACATGGAGAGCGGAATGAGGGCACAGTCACACCAGAGATGCATTGATCAGTCATGGAGATGCATTGATTTCATTGAGGACTGCTCCCTTTGATTTCCCACTAATGCATTGAAACGCCTCAAATCTCAGAGATATCAAAGCGAGTGAGGTGACTGACTGACCGGGATGTATTTAGCGAGGACAATGAATGCACGGAAGCAAATGCTGAGGGTTACCATGAGTACTTGGCCGAGGGTTACCATGAGTACTTGGCTGAGGGTTACCATGAGTACTTAGCTGAGGGTTACCATGAGTACTTGGCTGAGGGTTACCATGAGTACTTGGCTGAGGGTTACCATGAGTACTTGGCTGAGGGTTATCATGAGTACTTGGCCGAGGCTTACCATGAGTACTTGGGTCACCCTGACTCATGTTTCGAAGGGCTGCAGTAGTAGAGAGGACGCTTAAGCAAAGGAATCAAACAGTGAAAAAAGGTGAGAAAAACGCAGATCTGAAAAAACCCTTAGCTTCCGAAAAGCCTCCTTGCGTAAACTAGTTTCGGCGGATGGGCGAACCCAATCACGCCTTCATCAGTACAGCACAATTCGGAACTCAGAAACAGAGAGTCTGGTAGCAGCTAAAATAGCTAGACTACCCTCGAGATCTACGTATAAGAAACCCAACTACCCAGAATCCAACTAGGAAAGGGGTTCGCCAACTAGGCAATGAAACAAATTCAGGGTGCCAAGTCAGCCTTCGGGAACTTCTTCGACAGCATTGGCGAGTGACTTTGGTAACCGCGCCCTTACGAGTAACCGCTGAAGGATACGTGCACACTTCCATGCAATTATAATTCTCCCCACATAAAAACCGCGAGACATGAGACGACTTTTGAGGCGCCTCAAAAGCACCCCCAGCCTGAGACGTCCGGTCAAAGGTGTGAACAGTGTCTTCAAGACTAGGGGGCCGCGTTCGGGGGGAGTTTCAAATTTGTGTGCGTGGCGGGCAGCAGTCTGTTCCAGAAGGAGAGGTCGTTGTCGAAAGAAAATGCTCCTGAAGATGGGTAGAAGGAAATCAGAGGGGTAACCCCGACTTCGTAGCCGCTGGTAGAAAGCGCGCTTGGAGGCGAGAAAGGTATCTGCAGAAGTCGAGCGGAGAAGATAACGCTTCAGTTCAGCTGCAATGAAACCAGTCTTGCAGTGTCGGGGATGAAAAGACGAATAAGGGAGATAAAGGTATCGGTTAAGCGGTTTCTGGAATGTCTTCAGATCCAAGATACCCTGCCCAGCAAATCTCGGTCCCTTGAATAAGACCAAATCAAGAAAATCAGCTGAGCTGTCCGAAATCTGCCACGTCAGTTTGATATTCGGGTCAAGCTCGTTGAAGGTCTGCAGATACTTCTCCAACTCACTCCTCGATCCAGGCCAAAGAATCAGGCCATCGTCGATGTATCTGACATGGCGTAGAGGTTGCGTTCCGGACCATCTCTCCCTCAAAAGTTCATCCAGGCGGCTCATGAAAAGTACCGCAAAGCAGACCGCTGCAGGAGTTCCCATAGCGGTCCCTTGCGTCTGGTGGTACAGGTGGCCGTCGAACTCCACGTAAGAATTCATCATGACCCACTCCAGTAGGGCCATGACTGGTTGAAGACTGTGGTGACTCCCTCGTTGCAAAATGCTGCTCACCGCATCGAGTCCGCGCCTAAGAGGAATACTGGGGTAGAGCGACGAGACGTCGTACGTGGCTAGAAGAATCTCTTTAGGAAATGAAGTTTCCTCCAGCGACAAGAGTAGCGAAAGAGAGTCTCGGAGGTAAGTATGCTGTCGTAGCACCCACGGCCTTAAGTTCCGCATCTAACCATCTACTGACATTCGAAGTAACCCATGAATGCGAAGCGGCGATCGGACGCCCAGCGAGCTGCTTCTTATGTAGCTTAGGAAGGATGTAAAAGGCTGCGGGTTTCCAACCTCCAGGTGGTTCGTCTAGAAAATACTTCCAAAGGCTGTCGGGATAAGCAGGGCCCCATGCGTGACGCAGTTCGTGCAGTCCCTGAACGACTAAGGCAGTAGGATCGTGGAGAACCGGGGTGTAAGTCGATCTGTCGCCTAGATGGTCCATACAGAGACGAACATAAAGTTCCCGATCCATCACAGTGATCCCGATGTTCTTGTCGGCCGGTTTAATAACCACACTACGATCTGCGGCGATGGAACGCAAGGCCTGTCGAACACGTAACGAGATGTTTCGGTGTCGAGGAGGCCTAGATGCTTTCAGCAGAAAAGATAGGTCCGAGGACGAATCTCTGAAAACCTGCTCCGGAATCTCACTCCGATCAGGTGCCCAACTCGGATTTCTCACTCGAAAACGATAGTCCTTAGCCGGGTCTGCATCCTTGAAGAAGAAACGTAGCGAAATCTGTCGGCAAAGCTGATCTAACTCGACCGTAGAAAGGGAAACAGCGGGCGTTGGGATAAACTTCAGACCAAGCCCCAGCGCTTTCTTCTCGTCCAAGGACAAGACTTTGGCGCTGAGGTTATGAACTCCGCGGTTGCGAACTCGTAACGCCGCCTGCCGAAACGTTAGCTTCGCGAACCAACGGAGCGCTAAATCGTGGCTGGTCACTTCTTGTGCGGCCCTTTTCCGGGGCCGCCTCCGCCGTTTTTTGGTCCCTTGGCCTTCGATGTGGTAGGGCCTTTCGCCTGCTGCTCTTTGTCGGCGCTGGAATTCTGCTTCTTTGGAGTCTTACCACCCCGCTTCTTCTTCGGCCTAGGCTTCCCAGGTGCACCGTCCTGCCTCCCAGGTTGAGCCGTCTGCTTCTTGTCAGCGGATGCGGCCTGCGAAGAGTTCTGCTCTCCGATGTGAAGATTCTTCTGCAGCTTCTTAGATAGACTGGCCTCAAGCTTCTGCGTAATCTCCCGCCGAAGCTTGTCTTCAATCTTCTTGGCATGCTTAGCCAGAATCTCCTCAATCGCAGGCTCCATTTCCATCTCCTGCACCTCCTCAGCTGCAGCAGCCTTCTTCAAATCCTCAGCCGCCAGCTTATGCTGTCGATCGATCTCTCGGATGGTCATCTCATCCTTGGCCGCCGCGATGTCAGATTGAGCCTTCTCGATGCACCGCCCCTTCAGTCGCCGATAGCGTTCTTTGGCGGTATCAGAAACCACCAGATCGGGGTCGGAGCTGAGGCCCTTGATGTACTCTTCCATCTTCGTCGCCAGAGTCGTGACATGCGTGCCGACAGCTGCCTGAATTTCTTCAACCTCCAGTTCTTTAGAAGCGATAAACTCCGCCTGCAGCCGTTTTTGATTCTCCAAGTGGATCTTCGCGACAGCTGCTGCAGATTTCTCTTTGACGGAGTCGTTCTTCGTCTGGAATTCGACCGCCTTAGTCCTGATGCTGTGCAGAATAGAACCTTGGCGATCCAACTCCTTCATCTTTTTAAGCTTGCTTTTCGCTTTAAGAAGGTCCTTGAAGCCGTCCCGGAAATCTTTCACCGCTGCAGTAGTCCAACTCTTGAAAATTTCAGGAATCGGAGAATTGTCAACGGGCTGATCCGGCATCTCCATGCTTGGACGACTCCCAGAAGGTCCGGGGGGAGGAATCTCAGGTTGCTTGCTTCGTGAAACAGGTTCGTAGGTCAACTGCAAAGGCGGAATACGACTGCCGTCCCGCGAGTGCTTCGATGCACTCCTGGTAGCAGGACGCGACGATCCTCCGCGCCCACGAGCTTTCTTCGACGAGCCGCGTCCTTCAGTACCGGCCTCTTCGTTTTCTGGAAACCATTCGGTATCCCAAGGGTCACCCTGACTCATGTTTCGAAGGGCTGCAGTAGTAGAGAGGACGCTTAAGCAAAGGAATCAAACAGTGAAAAAAGGTGAGAAAAACGCAGATCTGAAAAAACCCTTAGCTTCCGAAAAGCCTCCTTGCGTAAACTAGTTTCGGCGGATGGGCGAACCCAATCACGCCTTCATCAGTACAGCACAATTCGGAACTCAGAAACAGAGAGTCTGGTAGCAGCTAAAATAGCTAGACTACCCTCGAGATCTACGTATAAGAAACCCAACTACCCAGAATCCAACTAGGAAAGGGGTTCGCCAACTAGGCAATGAAACAAATTCAGGGTGCCAAGTCAGCCTTCGGGAACTTCTTCGACAGCATTGGCGAGTGACTTTGGTAACCGCGCCCTTACGAGTAACCGCTGAAGGTTACGTGCACACTTCCATGCAATTATAATTCTCCCCACATAAAAACTGCGAGACATGAGACGACTTTTGAGGCGCCTCAAAAGTCGACTTTTGAGGCGCCTCAAAAGTCTGAGGGTTACCATGAGTACTTGGCTGAGGGTTATCATGAGTACTTGGCCGAGGCTTACCATGAGTACTTGGCTGACCGGGGACTGACCGGGATGTATTTAGCGAGGACAATGAATGCACGGAGGGAGAAGCAGAGCAGACACATGCCCGCCAGCCATGCAATCTGATGCAAAGGGGTTACGAAATTGAGGGGAGGGGGGTGTGGTGCCATGCCCCATTGCGCCATGCCCCATTGCGCCATGCCCCATTGCGCCATGCCCCATTGTGCCATGCCCCATTGCGCCATGCCCCATTGTGCCATGCCCCATTGCGCCATGCCCCATTGTGCCATGCCCCATTGCGCCATGCCCCATTGCGCCATGCCCCATTGCGCCATGCCCCATTGCGCCATGCCCCATTGTGCCATGCCCCATTGCGCCATGCCCCATTGCGCCATGCCCCATTGTGCCATGCCCCATTGCGCCATGCCCCATTGCGCCATGCCCCATTGCGCCATGCCCCATTGTGCCATGCCCCATTGCGCCATGCCCCATTGCCCCATGCCCCATTGTGCCATGCCCCATTGTGCCATGCCCCATTGTGCCATGCCCTCTCGTGCCATGCCATGCTGTGGCATGCCATGCAGTGCCATGCCATGCCATGCTGTGGCAGTCATACCAGAAGGAGAGGAGCAGCAAAAAGGTTGCGAGGAAGATGATTTGCGGTATGGCTGCAATGCACAGAAAGCACCCAAGGGCACACACGGATTTGAGCAGCAGCCACTGACAGGTAAGGCAGCAGTAACATCAATACAAGCCACGCACGCAAGCAGGAACACAGGGAGAGCTGCACTCATGGTTCAACAACAAACAAACGATTTTCACGGAAATGGAAGTTACAAAAAAATGATGCAGAACACACAGGGAGCATGTGTACATGGGAGCATGCACATGGGAGCATGCACATAGAGAGAGATGGGGCACTGCAGTATGGGCCACAGTCCTTGGGCGAAAAGGCTCAGCCGTTTGCAGTCTCCCAAGGAGGAGGAGGAGGAGGAGGAGGAGGAGGAGGAGGAGGAGGAGGAGGAGGAGGAGGAGGAGGAGGAGGAGGAGGAGGAGGAGGAGGAGTGCAGCAAAAGAGGACAGCAGGACAGCAGGGACGCACCGAGAGCAATGAAGCTGCAGGCATGGGACCAGCAGAGCCATTGGGAGCAGGAGGCGAAGGGGTTGACGACAAAATAGATGCAGTAGCCTGTGAGGGAGAGGGGGAGGCGGTAGATGGGTCAAGTCGGGAAAAGAGGTCGTAGCTGCAGGCATGGGAACAGCAGAGCCATTGGGAGCAGGAGGCAAAGAGGTTGGTGACGAAATAGATGCAGCAGGCTGTGAGGGGGAGGGGGGAGGGGGGAGGGGGGGAGGGGGGGAGGGGGGAGGGGGGAGGAGGATGAGGCAGGCAGATGGGTGAAGGTTGGGAAGAGACTCACCTATCTGCCTCATCCTCCTCTCCCCTCACCAAACCTTGCAGCAAGGAGCATGGCATGGTGTGAAGGGAAAACCGGTGGGGCACATGCGACATGTGTCATGTGAATCGCCATGCAATGCCACGGACTCAAGGCTCATGTGAATCGCCATGCAATGCCACGGACTCAAGGCTCATGTGAATCGCCATGCAATGCCACGGACTCAAGGCTCATGTGAATCGCCATGCAATGCCACAAACTCAAGGCTCATGTGAATCGCCATGCAATGCCACACGGATACTTGTGTTCATCACCACGGACTCAAGACTCACCAAGGTTTGCTGCGAAGACCATGGTGTGGAAGACCTGTGGCGGGGAGTCACCGCAATGACAAGGCATGTGAGAGAGAAAAACGAGGTGATGGGACGGACACATGTGCGTGTGAGAATTCACTCGGGCAACATGAGTGAGTGAGGGCACACGGGAGGGGATAGATGTGCCAAGCACATGTGCTGGATGGGCTTTGCGGACAAACTTTCTCAAAAAAATATCGACAATGCTACATATGTCCATGTGAGGAAGGCGTGGGCTCGCAGCACTTTTGGGGGTGTGCATGGGATGGGGAATTCACGGGTTGGGGCGTTCATTGGATGGGGGTTTCATAAGATGGAAGATTTATGAGATGGGGTGTTCATGGGGATTTCAAAGTTGGGGGATCATGGAATGGGGAGTTCATGGGATGAAGAGTTCATGGGATGGGGAGTTCATGGGATGGGGAGTTTATGGGATGGAGGATAGGATGGATAAGATGGCGCATGCCCATCTCCACCAGCGCCTACCTTTTGGCGCGTCCACTTGCCGTTCTGCACATGGCGGCAGATGCGAATGAGCTGCAGGCGAGCATGGGGGGAAGGGAAAGCCGGGAAGGGGCTGGGCATGAAAACGTGGGTCAATCGTTTCCAGCGTGTCATGCATTAAACAGTGAATGATGATGTATTCATCAAGAGTCTGATGGGTGGTTTCAGCAAGAGTCAATGCATATCTCAATGCATGTCTCGCTGCATGTCTTCATTGCATGTCTCACGGCATGATCCATCCGTGTTCATGGCCCGTACCCGTACAGACCTCTTTCCTCACCTGAGCACTGCATTATCGAACGGTCCAGACGACACATGCCTCACCTGAACGGTGCATTATTGAACGGTCCAGATGATAGATGACTCACCTGAACCAGCGCGGTGATCCAGATAACGCCGTCGATTCCCGCCATCACCCAGTTGGTCACCTTTAACGGGTCTGATATGCACTTCCTCGTTCTCCCTATATCGGGTATACAATGGGTCCCAGCCACCGCTATAGCGGGGATACACTCCTCGATGAAGCGCCGTATTCCCGACCCTAACGAAGCCAGCCATCGGAGAGACTGCTTCCAGATAACACCTTCCCCAGCCAACCCTCCCCCACCTTCCCCAGCAAATCCTCCCCGATCCAAAACTCCTCCTACCGCACCCCCTCCTCCTCCTGCTGCGCCGCCAGCTTGCCAGTCCCGATGGAAGCCGATCGTTGGCTCGTGGCCGTTGATCAGCGCAGGATGGCCGTCGATCAGTGCTGGCCGACCGTCGATGAGCCCTTGTCGGCCGTCGATCATGGGAGCTGCACCTCCGTCTGTGATTCGGCGAAGGACGTCTGAGGCTACAGGGTTCATGGCGCTAGACTCGGGTTATGCCGCTTGGCTCGGTTGATTGTGCTAGGCTCGGTTCAAGCTCCAGGTTTGATTCATGGCGCTAGGCTCGGTTCATGCAACTAGACCAAAGCGACACATTCACGCGCACGAAGCAATGGCTACCTCTCAAAAATCGACTCAGAAAGCCGTGCCAGATAAGAAATGGGTGGTATCAAAATATAGTAACAACCACTACTACGCGCACGATGGAGTGAGCTACCACTCGCCAACCGTGTCTGGCTGTGGCTGTGGCTATTGCAATAATCCCCAATCGCACCTAGCCTCGGATCCTTCAGCGAAAGTGCACTTCTGCAGAGGGTTGGGAAATCTCCAAACACACGCGAGACGTATGCTGGGCCATGTCAGAAATGAAGTTGTCGTGCGTAATGACTGCAGGAGCAAAGCAGATTGCACTTCGACCGAATTAATCGGTTCCCGTAACGACTTGACGCCTCATAACGAGCAAGCAACTACGCTAGATGCCCAGACCAGTATCCTACTGCTTCGCTATCTCAAGCTTAGCTATTAGCATGACTTCCTTGAAAATGGATGTAAATGTTCGTCATAAGCCTTTGACGCTCTGCGAACTGGAATCTCTGGGAATTGGTGTTGCCATGACCTATGATTCTGTCGGACAGCGTCGCTTTTAAATCGCAGAGAGGTGTTCGCGAACACTCCCTGACACAAGCGAAGCTTCTGCGCTAGATGACGATGCCTAGGTTACAACGACGAAGACTGCTGGGTTCGTCGTCACGGAGCTGTGCGAAACGCGGCGACATCTTCCAGCACGCCGACCTCGCCGCTGCAAGCAACCTTTGCTGGAATGCAGCGAGTACGAGCTTGCCATGTCAGACTGCTGACCTCCACGTGCCCACAGGTTAGGAGATAAACCAGGTACTGGTGGTGAGGTGATGCTGTGGTGGAATACGGTACAGAGCCACTGGAGTTTTTTATGGAGGTGGCATAAATTATTGCATTTCAAAGAGCATCCTCTCTCCACTGGGGCCCGGACCCAAAAGTCAATTACACAAGCGGTTGAGTTCGATATCGCACAGTCCAGAGTGGTCTTATCTCATCACCACTTTGAACCGCTACTCACCAGCCTGAACATCCATAATAAAAGAACGTCAATAATTAAAAGGGTGTTTCATTACATAATATGTACGTTCATTATTAATGTTGGCCTCAACCACGAGCTCCGCGGTTCTCGCCTCCTAAATCGCACCATGGGCTACGAGTATGATACAATTATTGCAAAGCGGATCTGTGACGCGCGATGCGCTGCTGAGCGGCCCACACGAACACGTTACTCGTAGGCTCGGACGAAGCAGCTCTAGATAGTGTCGCGCCGCGAACCATAGCTGACGCTGGGCGGGATGTTGGCGGCGTTCCAACACGAACTGGATCCGAGACTCCGATAGTGGTTTGAAAGCGTCGTCCGTACGAGGAGACGGCCGCTGGTGAAACGGACCCGCTGATGGTTCCAGGCTGCGATGCCTCGGATAGTACTGGCCACCGCGGCGACGCATGTCGTGGCACGGGAGAATTTAGGGTTGCCAAAGAAGGAACGCTCTGCCAGCGTGACAGGCTTCTCCGGCTTGTAGCTGCTTCTAATCCCGCAGCCCTCTCAGGAACACTCCCTCGCTTTTCCAGTGTCTCCCGCGTCTCCCGCATCTCCTGTGTCTTTAATGTCCTCCGTGTGGTTGGTGATAATTCAAGTGACTCATAACCCGCCACTTCAAGCTGCGCCGGTCGGGCTTGACAGCGAGCAGCCGCAACCTCCGCCGATGGAAGAGCATCACCAGACGTTTCAGCCGCGGAATATTTGGCAGACGGAATATTCGTGTTTTCGGGTGCAAGAGATGAAGCATCCTCAGGCGTCGCGATGATCGGAGAACTCCGGGAGCGCGCGGGCCGCGCGCCGAGAGGGGAGGTACGTTGGTGCTTTGTAGTACTAGCGGAGCTTCCCGTACCGAGGTTCCACATTTCCAGACGAAGGTTGATGTTTGAAAAACGACGGCCGACTGACATGACATCCTCCGAGGGTACATGATCGGATGATGCGTCGCCGGCGGAATCATTTAACTCCGCCGACTCGGACTCTGAGGCACCGCCGGCGGCGCCGCGAAGCACCACGTCTGTCTGGCAGGGGAGGACCTCGAACTGCGATACGGCCGTTACGGAGTTGCGCCGCCGCGGGTCGCGGAGAGTCGGCGCCGTGTTTTGTCCCATTGGGAGAATCAGAGGGGATGTAGCAGCAGCAATAGCGGTGGGAGCTGATGAAAGCTCTGTCGGTAAGCGTACGATCAAGGATCCCATGAGTTGCAACTGGAGGTACCACAACCTCAGTTTGAAGGCGTCACGAGTGTATCAGTAACTATTTCTGAACTGGTAAGCGAGCCTATTAGGGGAACAGCTTATTCACGCTTTTGCTGAAAACAGAAACAAATGAACAAATAGAACTCGAATGTCTCCTATGTCAACTGAGGGACCGCCTTTTACGTGTTTACGAACGAAGCTGGTGTGCAAGCCCGTAAGGTCAAACAGGAGAAATACTAACGCGAGTAACACCGCTGACCTTCGCTAGGTTTGAATTTTGGAGCCTGAACTCTGGACTTAGCCTGAGGCGCGTGCGACCGGCCGCCCTGGCCATTGGTTCTGAGGAGGTCGGTGTATGATGGCAGATACAGCGGTGCAGCAATTCCAGCCGCGTCGGCACACAGTGGCTTCTCGCCTAACGCGTTCGCGGTTCGACACTCGTGACGGGCCTGAAAATCCAGCTGTCGGACGGGAGGAAAGGAAAGTCGTCGTCCGCCTGATCTAAAACAGTCAAGACTACTTGCCATTCGACGCGTGTGTGCGTGATGTGCTGGAGCCTGCAAACAATGGTTTGTGGGTGTTTGCATTAGGGTGATTGGTGGAGCAGTTTATGGACCGATTTCCCGCCAACAAGAAGCTAGAAGAAGCTTATGGCTTGTGTGAGGCAGTGGGGTGGGGGAGGGTAGTGGAGTGGAGGAGCCCGCCCAGCTTCACAACGAACCTTTTGAACACATCCCGCCTGTGGAGGGGCCATCATCAGGCATGAGTTGACGTGCGCGCGTGACTTCAGCTGAGTACAGACAAGCTTCAATACATTTAAAGCCCAAGACCTGAATTACTCAACGGAAGTCAACTGAGTATTGATAGGTTCGGCAGGCTGGCAGTTGGAGGTTCGGATGGGTTGAGTGACAGGCGAAGCCTCAAAAACAGTTTGCGACTGAAAGCAGTTCGCCACAAACTTTGGAAGTGCTGAGTGGTTGTAAAAAGCAGGCAGGGCCCTTCTTCCCAAATGCGACAAACCTGAGAAGCAACGTGCCAGGGAAACTGTGCACAGTTTGAGCAGGCACACATGCACTCGAACAAACATATTAGTTGTTTATTCCGTGTCAGCAGGGCGCGACCTTAGATTCTAGAGGAACGCGGAAGAGCCTAAGGGAGCGAATTTGGGTGTGGACTGTACCGGTGAAGTGCGATGTTTGCTGAGAGGATAGCAATGACGTGCTATAGCCAATGCGCACGTGGGGTAGCGAGACACATCGAGGGCTAAAGTGGCGTTTTATTCTGCTAGATAAAAAATATAAGCTAATACACGGGCACTCGACAACGCTCGCTTCCCATAGGTCACAGGGCGGAAGTATCTGTCGTCTGCAATGCGTAGCTTTCTTACGCCGTTCGTCGGTGCCGAATAGACTCCCACGCGCTAGAGGCGCTCTCAGCATCTGGCCTCCCGCCCTGCCGTCACCATCCCCTCCCCGCCGTTTTCTCGCGCCCGCCTTTCATATATCGCATGGTGAGAAGCTTCCCGTCGCCCTCATTTCAGCTTCCCGTCGCCCACATTTCAGCTTCCCGTCGCCCACATTTCAGCTTCCCGTCGCCCACATTTCAGCTTCCCGTCGCCCACATTTCAGCTTCCCGTCGCCCTAGTTTCAGCGTCGCCCTCATTTCAGCTTCCCGTCGCCCTCATTTCAGCTTCCCGTCGCCCTCATTTCAGCTTCGAGTCGCCCTCATTTCAGCTTCCCGTCGCCCTCATTTCAGCTTCCCGTCGCCCTCATTTCCCTTCCCGTCGCCCTCATTTCCCTTCCCTTCGCCCTCATTTCCCTTCCCGTCGCCCTCAATTCCCTTCCCGTCGCCCTCATCCCCCTTCCCGTCGCCCTCATTTCCATTCCCGTCGCCCTCATTTCCCTTCCCGTCGCCCTCATTTCCCTTCCCGTCGCCCTCATTTCCCTTCCCTTCGCCCATCATTTCCCTTCCCGTCGCCCTAAATTCCCTTCCCGTCGCCCTCATTTCCCTGCACGTCGCCCTCAGTCCCCTTCCCGTCGCCCTCATTTCCCTTCCCGTCGCCCTCATTTCCCTTCCCGTCGCCCTCATTTCCCATCCCGTCGCCCTCTCTTCCACTCACCCTCTCATCCTCCGTTCATCTCATCCGCCCTTCATCTCATCCGCCCTTCCTCTCATCCGCCCTTCATCTCATCCGCCCTTCCTCTCGTCCACCCTCCCCCTCATCCGCCCTTCATCTCATCCACCCTTCCTCTCGTCCACCCTTCCTCTCGTCCACCCTTCCTCTCGTCCTCCCTCCCCCTCATCCGCCCTTCCTCTCATCCACCCTTCCTCTCATCCTCCCTTCCTCTCATCCTCCTTTCCTCTCGTCCTCCCTTCCTCTCATCCTCCCTTCCTCACATCCTCCCTTCCTCACATCCTCCCTTCCTCTCATCCTCCCTTCCTCTCAACCTCTCTTTCTCTCATCCTCTCTCCCATTCATCCGCCCTTCCTCTTATCCTCCCTCCCTCTCATCCGCCGTTCCTCTCATCCTCCCTTCCACTCGTCCTCCCTTCCTCTCAACCTCTCTTTCTCTCATCCTCGCTTCCTCTCATCCTCCCTTCATCTCATCATCCCATCCTCTCATCCTCCTTTTCTCTTATCCTCCTTTCCTCTCGTCCTCCCTTCCTCTCTTCCTCTCTCCCTCTCATCCTCCCTTCCTCTCATCCTCCCTTCATCTCATCATCCCATCCTCTCATCCTCCATTTCTCTTATCCTCCTTTCCTCTTGTCCGCCCTTCCTTTCATCCTCCTTTCCTCTCGTCCTCCCTTCCTCTATTCCTCTCTCCCTCTCATTCTCCCTTCCTCACATCCTCCCTTCCTCACATCCTCCCTTCCTCTCATCCTCCCTTCCTCTCAACCTCTCTTTCTCTCATCCTCTCTCCCATTCATCCGCCCTTCCTCTTATCCTCCCTCCCTCTCATCCGCCGTTCCTCTCATCCTCCCTTCCACTCGTCCTCCCTTCCTCTCAACCTCTCTTTCTCTCATCCTCGCTTCCTCTCATCCTCCCTTCATCTCATCATCCCATCCTCTCATCCTCCTTTTCTCTTATCCTCCTTTCCTCTCGTCCTCCCTTCCTCTCTTCCTCTCTCCCTCTCATCCTCCCTTCATCTCATCCACCCTTCCTCTCGTCCACCCTTCCTCTCGTCCTCCCTCCCCCTCATCCGCCCTTCCTCTCATCCGCCCTTCCTCTCATCCTCCTTTCCTCTCGTCCTCCCTTCCTCTCGTCCTCCCTCCCTCTCATCCTCCCTTCCTCACATCCTCCCTTCCTCACATCCTCCCTTCCTCTCATCCTCCCTTCCTCTCAACCTCTCTTTCTCTCATCCTCTCTCCCATTCATCCGCCCTTCCTCTCATCCTCCCTTCCTCTCATCCTCCCTTCATCCCATCCTCTCATCCTCCATTTCTCTTATCCTCCTTTCCTCTTGTCCGCCCTTCCTTTCATCCTCCTTTCCTCTCGTCCTCCCTTCCTCTATTCCTCTCTCCCTCTCATCCTCCCTTCCTCTCATCCTCCCTTCCTCACTTCCACTCTCCCTCTCATCCTCCCTTCCTCTCGTCCTCCCTTCCTCACATACTCCCTTCCTCACATCCGCCCTTCCTCTCATCCTCCCTTCCTCACATCCTCCCTTCCTCTCATCCGCCCTTCCTCTCATCCTTCCTTCCACTCATCCACCCTTCCTCTCATCCTCCCTTCCTCTCATCCTCCCTTCCTCTCGTCCTCCATCCCTCTCGTCCTCCCTCCCTCTCATCCTCCCTTCCTCACATCCTCCCTTCCTCACATCCTCCCTTCCTCTCATCCTCCCTTCCTCTCAACCTCTCTTTCTCTCATCCTCTCTCCCATTCATCCGCCCTTCCTCTCATCCTCCCTTCCTCTCATCCTCCCTTCATCTCATCATCCCATCCTCTCATCCTCCATTTCTCTTATCCTCCTTTCCTCTTGTCCGCCCTTCCTTTCATCCTCCTTTCCTCTCGTCCTCCCTTCCTCTTTTCCTCTCTCCCTCTCGTCCTCCCTTCCTCTCATCCTCCCTTCCTCACTTCCACTCTCCCTCTCATCCTCATTTCCTCTCATCCACCCTTCCTCTCGTCCTCCCTCCCCCTCATCCGCCCTTCCTCTCATCCACCCTTCCTCTCATCCTCCCTTCCTCTCATCCTCCCTTCCTCTCATCCTCCCTTCCTCTCGTCCTCCCTTCCTCTCTACCTCTCTCCCTCTCATCCTCCCTTCCTCTCGTCCTCCCTTCCTCTCGTCCTCCCTCCCTCTCGTCATCCCTTCATCTCATCATCCCTCCCTCTCATCCGCCGTTCCTCTCATCCTCCGTTCCTCTCATCCCCCCTCCCCCTCCACAACATTTTCATTCTCTGTTTGCCATTTGACATTCTTTCCTTGTTTGCTACCATCCCAACCCCCTCTTCCCTCGCCCTTTCACGTCCCAGCAATTGCAGATACTGACGCAATCCACTCGCGTTCTCAATGTTGCGGTCGTACATCTACAGTGCATGCCCGTCTTCAAACCCTCGCGTCTCATGGTCCCTCATATTTTGAACTCTCCACGTTTCCGTTGGATGCGCTACCGGATAACAATATTGCTGACATTGCAAGGCATAAAACCCTCTCTACGTCGGCATGCCTGAGACCTCAACAATGTAAACATGAAAGTCATGGACAACTCTGAGTTTTGCACCTCCAAACTTCATTGTGTATTACAAAACACTCCCAGTTTGCAAGCTTAAACCATTCACATTGGCTAATTTGAACAGAGATGGCTGCTGTAGTTCCCTTCATATCAGTGTACATACGCCTACTATGAATCAAAACAATATACAGAGCATGTTCCAGAACGGTGGTAAGTAACATGGCTTCTTGCATACAAGGGAGGATGAGAGGAAGGGAGGATGAGAGGAAGGGAGGATGAGAGGAAGGGAGGATGAGAGGAAGGGAGGATGAGAGGAAGGGAGGATGAGAGTTAGGGAGGATGAGAGGAAGGGAGGATGCGAGGAAGGGAGGATGAGAGAAAGGGAGGATGAGAGAAAGGGAGGATGAGAGGAAGGGAGGATGAGAGGAAGGGAGGATGAGAGAAAGGGAGGATGAGAGGAAGGGAGGATGAGAGAAAGGGAGGATGAGAGGAAGGGAGGATGAGAGAAAGGGAGGATGAGAGGAAGGGAGGATGAGAGGAAGGGAGGATGAGAGGAAGGGAGGATGAGAGAAAGGGAGGATGAGAGGAAGGGCGGATGAGAGGAAGGGCGGATGAGAGGAAGGGCGGATGAGAGGAAGGGCGGATGAGAGGAAGGGCGGATGAGGGGGGGGAAGGACGAGAGGAAGGGCGGATGAGGGGGGGGAAGGACGAGAGGAAGGGAGGACGAGAGGAAGGGCGGATGAGGGGGAGGGAGGACGAGAGGAAGGGTGGATGAGAGGAAGGAAGGATGAGAGGAAGGGCGGATGAGAGGAAGGAAGGATGAGAGGAAGGGCGGAAGAAGGGAAGGGAGGAGGAGAGGAAGAGAGGGTGAGAGGAAAGGAGGATGAGAGGAAGGGAGGATGAGAGAAAGAGAGGATTAGAGGAAGGGAGGATGAGAGGGAGGGAGGATAAGAGGAGAGGAGGATGAGAGGAAGGGATGATGAGATGAAGGAAGGATGAGTGGAACGCGGACGTGCTGGGCATATCCATGCACATCGCATGCGGGTAGCCCACCCATTCCCGCGTCACGTGCGACGTCACTCCGTCCACCTGCAGCGGTGCCTTCACAACGGAGAAGGGAGGGGAGGACGACTGTGGGGGAACGAACGAACAGAGCCAGTCAGGAGGGCAGGGTATAAGGGTGGAACGGGGGATAGGAGGATTCCTGGACCCAATTCTCCCTCCCCTCCGCCTCCCCTGCCACGCGAAACACCGCCCTCCCTGCCCCGCTCCCCCGCTCCCCTGCCGTGCCCCCTGCAGCACTGCGCCCCTTGCTGCCCGACCGCACGCGTTGCCGCGGCTGTGCGCCCTGCGCTCTGCTCCAAAGCCGCAGCAGCACCTGCCATGCGTGCGGGGTTGGTGCAAGACAGAGAAGGGTAGGGGCCCAAGACCACGCACCCTCCCACATCCCACCGCGAACGAGTCACGACCCCATCCCCAGCGCTCGAGACCGGCCCGCCATACGTCCGCGGCCAGGGTGGGTGAGAGGCAGGGAGGGAGGGAGAATGAGAGAGAAGGAAAGGAGGTTGCAAGGGTGGGGTGGTAGGAGTAGAGAAGGTGGCAATGGGGAGTGCGAGAGCGACCAAATGCGGCAATGGGAAGGGAAGCAACAACGAACCTAAAGACGATAGGCACGGATGAGAGAGTGGGCGGCGCAGGTGGAGAAGCGATGGTGATGAAGAGGGGGAACGTGACAGGCAGGGGAGTGATGACGACGTGGAGAGAGGTGGGAGGGAAGAGACCTCGGCGGGGAGGGAAATTTCCAGGCGACAGGGCGGACGATGGGAGGGGAAGCGTGGGCGACGGTGGTGGGAAGCGTGGGCGACGGTGGTGGGACGACTTGGCGACGGTGGTGGGAAGCGTGGGCGACGGTGGGGGGACGACTTGGTGACGGTGGGGGGAAGCGTGGGCGACGGTGGGGGGTAGCGTGGATGAAGGTAGGAGGAAACGTGGGCGACGGTGGGAGGAAGCGTGGGCGGTGTGGGGAAGCGTGGGCGACGGTGGGGGGAAGCGTGGGCGATGGTGGGGGGAAGCGTGGGTGACGGTGGGAGGAAGCGTGGGCGACGGTGGGGGGAAGCGTGGGCGACGGTGGGGGGAAGCGTGGGCGACGGTGGGTGGAACCGTGGGCGACGGTGGGGGGAGGCGTTCGCGACGCTTCTCTGGACGGTCGCGAAATGGCGTGCTTATTCCGGTACGAAATTGGCGGATTACTGCAGAACTACTGACCTGCATCTGGCTGGACCGACATTCGATAAAGTCAGGGACTTTTTAAAAATCGCGGACTGACGCCGTGGTTTCGCGAAAGACATGTATGTTAGGCCGATGGGAGAGGGAGTTAGGGTAGAAGTGGTTCAAGAACAAGTTTCGAAATGACGGGATCTAAGCGCCTTCGAAGTTGTAACGAGTTTTAGCGCGACGCAATGAGAGGAGATTGGACGCGCAATCTTCCATTCGGAATGAGTCACTGCAGTGGCGTGTTCTCGCCGTAGTCATTGTTCTGCTCGTTTTCGCTCCCATCGTCGTTCTGATGGCATTCGGCTCCTCTATCGTAAGATGCCGGGAAATTCGGTCGGCTGGCCCGTACGTGAAGGTGTTTGTTGCTTTTAAAATCTACCACGCGTGCGCGTTCCGCTGCTTTCTTACGCGAAGGGTCACGCGATGAAGCCATTAATGCCGCTACTACCCATATAAGTTCAATCTGTGTCCGATTCCGCACGGAGGGGGGTGGTGCGAGCGACTTGGCAACCGCAATCCCGTTGGGGTTTCTACTTTTGCCGTAGGATAGATACGCCTGGAGTTCTAAGGGTCTCGGAATGAATGTGGAAGTGCTCGTGTCCTATGCTATATTGTCGTTTTATTCTGCTAGATTGAATCTAAGAGTACTATGAGGATGGGCACGACCTGAATTACGTGAAGGGCAAACTGTGCACACTTTGAGCGGATGTTCCTTGTGGAGGGTGTTGTTGGGACTATCGCCAACCAAACCTGTTCTGCTGAACGACTCAGTGTTTTTTGTATGCGATCCTTTGTGGTAACTTGCCTGGCTCGGGAGGTCAACTGTGAGTTCGGTAGGCAAACTGTGCACAGTTTGCCCTTTTTTTTTTTTTTAATTCGGGTCTTGGGCTTTAACAAGACACAGCACTAGAACGAGGAGAAGCAGTGCAACAGAACCACAAGTGGCTGTGGAGAATTGCGGTACCGCTAGGTCTGGTTCGGCTAGACAGGGTTGAGGAGATTGAAGCAGTTTTGGTCGCGTTGTCGCTTTTCCGAGCAAGAAACCAAAAGTCAAATGTTAACCCGGTAAAACGTTTGGATGTCGATAGGAACCATATTGCACCTCTCATAACACAACAGCTTCAAGCCACCCATCAACTTCGCTTCACAGGATGATTTTTTTTATTATTATTATTATATGTTAAATATACACCGATGATGCTAGTGCACACAAACATATAGCAGTCGTAACTGAGCGTGAGAGGCCCGGCAGCGCGCCTGCCTCAAGGGATGACTCTAAGGGGGATGTAGTGCCCCTCGCGCAAGATTCCATAGCGCGCCAAAGTGACGGGACCATTTCTAGCCTTTGCCTTCCAGAGTCCGGATACGTCCAAGGAGCCGACACTCCTGATCTGCCAGCGCGTACGTCTTCCCGCTCTGTTTCAAATTGCCCTTCATGCCCAGCTTTTTCCCTGTTGCCCGAGTATACACCCGCACATGTAGCTTGAAAGCTGCTTCAATCCTCCTCAGTACCCGTCTGGCTCGAAATCTCTTGCCTCGAAACACGCAATCGCACCGCTCTGTCCAAATCTGGTGTATTGCAATTGCCGAGAGAGACGCTTCCGGAAAAGCTGAGGTGGAAGCGGTATTGCCAAACAGTATGTCACCCAAGCTGTCAACTTGCCTTGTCGGATTCAGCATGCGCAGAGCCTTCCGAACTGCCCCCACCACCGTTTGGATTCTTGGACAGGTGTAGAGGCAGTGTTCAAGGGTCTCAAACTCCCCGCAGTGCGGGCAGATCGGCTTTCCACTCAAGAAAGAAAGCCTTTCTCCCACTTGGAGGTTGAGACTGTGGATTCTCAGCAGCACATCACGCGGTCGGTTCGGTGTCACCAGCGAGTCCCGATTTTTCACAACCCTTTTCCAGTCGATAACTCCTGCCCATCTGCCCGCCCAGAGCTCCCGTTTGGCTGATTGATGTTTCGGCTGTTGCCAGTTCCCTTTCAGCTCCTTCAGCGATGGTAGCCCCCCGCCACTGAAAGCCGCTGTGCGCTGGAGCGGAGTGCGGAGCTGGGTGGCAGGTGCGCCAGATTGCTCGGCTGAGAGGAGAAGCAGCTTCCAGCTCTGCGGTGCTGCTTCCCACGCCCGTAGAGCAAGTTTCGCCTGCTTTGAGCCACCGAGCTCCCTCGCTAGGGTTTTATCATCCTTTACATGCCAACTCCCGTCACCGCCCGCAGTCAGCAGGTCTCCCAAACGCACCTCCCACAATTTCTCCGCGGCTTTCTGGCTGCCCACCGGGGTCGTGCCTTTCATCAGGATATGGCGATTGAAAACGATCCTTTCCCTCGCCACTTCCTCCCGTGATAAGTCAAGCGGCGTGCTGGCGAGCGGCGACTGCATGAAGTTAGCGCACGCAAGCTTCCACCGCTCACTTTTCCCGCGCCAGCATTTGAGCAGCTTCACGTGAGCGACGAAGGTATCCATTCCCAGCGGCAAGTCCGCAGCCTGGAGCATGATGTCGCGTTTCAGCGCGTTTGTCTCGGTGAGCAGCAGCCCGATCTTTCTGGCGATTAGGCAGGTAAGTGCGATTTTCGGGTCCTTCACACCGACGCCCCCCTCTTCTCTGGCCATGTACAGCAGCTCTCTACTCCACAGTATGAATTCCTTGTCGGTAGAGGCCCGATTTCCCGACATGAAGTTGTGCGTCAGTTTCAGTATCCTCCCCCAAATATCCACCGGTGGCGGGTACACCTGAGCCTGAAAGAAGATTATCGGTGAGATGTAGCAGTTTATCACCGCAGCACGCGCGCCGGTTGTGAGGTGCTGCGCCTCCCACTGCGACAATTTCCGCTTAATCTGTGCGAAAGCCTTCTCCCATGTGGGATTGCAGCTTCCGGCAGGAGTCACCCACACTCCCAGTAGCCTTTCTGCCTCATCAGCCTTCGCCCATTTGAAGCCATCGGTCTTCCAGGGCTGCTTGCCCAGATTCGACCCCAGCGGTAAGACAACTGACTTCTCCTTGTTAGTAGCAAGGCCTGATTCCCCTGCGAACTCCTCTAACAACTTCTCTGCTGCTGCAATCTGCTCCTCCCCCTCCAGGATAAGAGTTGTGTCGTCGGCATAACCAAGGTACGCCAGCCGCTGATCACCCTCGGAAATGCCTATCCTTCGGTTCGCCGCTTCCTGCGCCAGCGGTTCCACCGCGCACAAAAACAGGTAAGGCGCGAGGGGGCAACCCTGACGCACCCCCGAGACCACTTCGACTGCCTCACCAATCCAACCGTTAACCAACAGGCTTGTCCGTGTGTTCTCATGCAGGCCTCGAATCCAACCGACAAAACGGGGGGGGAAGCCCATCTTCTCCAGCACCGTAAACAGGAATCCCCTCGACACCGAGTCGAAGGCCTTCCTGAAGTCAACGAGCAGGAGGTACCAATCTTTATCTTTATTTTTGGCCGCTTCGATAATGTCCGCCACCAGCCCCACAGCGTCCGACAACCTCCTTCCGGGTAAGAAGCCAAACTGCTCCGGTGAGACTACCTCCGAGAGCACTTTCTTCATCCTGTCCGCTACCACCCGCGCTATCACTTTGTAGGTGAAGCTGAGCAATGTGATAGGGCGATAGTTCTCCAGCTGATCCCTCCCCCCTTTCTTGTGCAGCAGGATGGTCACCGCGTCCTTGGTGGAGGCTGGGAGGGACGCCGTGTCCGAGAAGTTTTTCACCAGCGACATGAAGTGTTTGCCCAGGATGTCCCAATGCACTTCAAAGAGCTCCTTTGGCAAGCCGTCCCGGCCAGGAGCCTTGTTTTTCGTCATCGACTGAAACGCGCTCTTAACCTCCTCCTCCGACCACTCGGCAGTCAACGACTCCGCCACTGCCGACGACAATCTTCTGTCCGCCGGGGGTTCCCACTCAGATAAGACCGTCTGTCTGTCTGTTCCAAACAGCTGCCGGTAGTACTGCGAAGCTGCACCCAAAATGCTTTTATTGTCACTGACCATAGTGCCTCCCACGTTTAACTCCGTGATTTGTGTGCGTTCCTTCCGGCCCTTAATCTTCGCAGATAGGAAAGGTGATGCAATCTCACCCAACGTCACCTCCTTCATCCCGGCCATCACGTGCATTCTCTCCTGCCGCGACTGCTGATAGCTTCTCAGTTGGAGCTCCCTTTCACCCAGTAGGTCTTTCAGCCGGACACAGCTCGGGTCCCCCAGCCACGCCTGTTTCAGATCAGCAACTGCCTGTTGAAGGAAGGTCATCGTGGCGCGAACTCTCTTTCTCTCCTCCCTGGCGTAAGCCTTGAGCCCCGCGTTCAGTCTCGCGATTAGCAGCTCGTAATTGTCGCCCGATTTCTCCATCTGACTCGACACTCTTTCGATCACCTTTCTGACACCCGGTCTCCCCACCATGTATGCAGGTAGTCTCCAAAGGCCCGGTCCCGTCTGCACTTGCGTGCTCATCCTGAAGGCCACCTTAATCGCGAAGCTGTGGTCCGAGATTGGGTCAGCAGGCATGATGTGGGAGGCGAGCAAGATGATGTCATTCCCTCCCTCCTCCCAAGTCCCAAGTCCAGACCAAGTGCGGCGGGCAACCCCAACCACGACAAATTGCCAGTTGGCGCCGCGTCAAACCCACTGTTTGAAACCACGTATAGTGCGCGCTGCAGAGTCGCGCGATGGGTTTGGATGAGATGGGCTGGATTGGGTGCGCGAGGAATGAAGGGAAGTGAACGAAAGGAAACTTCCCTTGACCAAATATCCAAGAGGGCACCCTCCCACGCACGAACAAGAATGAGAGGTGTTGTACAAGGTTGGGTGTTCATTCAATTGGGTGTAAACCAGATATGCAGCTTATCCCACATCACATATTCACAAAAAGCAGACCCCCCCTACCCACGTATATGTTGTATGATATGAACGCATGCATGCACGTCGGACTTTGAAGCATTACTAGCTGTGTTAGCTCTGAGTTGATACTTCTTGGTTTATTCCAAAAACCAGCCTAAAAGTTGGTGGGGGATCACTTGGGAGCAGTGGGTCGTCTTCTGCCTGGCGGTGGCCTGAGCGGGACACTCATGACATCCATGGCTGCTGGCACTGAGCCAGAACGACAAGGTCGATGATACCCGAGCTTCCCTGTATTGTTCCCTCCCATACCGGAACCTCCATCTGTGGTTCCACATCTTTGCTTGGAGCCAAGGGCGGTTGTTGACCCTTGGTGTTGCCGAGCGGGAGTATCTCTCTGCCATGGTCCGTTGTGGTTTCCCAGGGGCACCACGGTTCCAGTCCTCTGCTTCGCCGAGTAGGTTTCGATACTGTCACCATCTAGCAGCTGCCGCATGTCTATTGCACTTCCGTAGCGCTGAATCGTCCCGCCGTCTTTCCAGCGCACCTGAAATAGCAAACCGGCAGCGTTAGTACTTGAACCCCGTCAATGTAGAAGTTTCATAATACGAGTGTAAAAAAAAACCGGAGAGTCCACAAAACAGATCGGAGAAATTCCGGCAAGGCAGGTAAGCGAGTCACCTGATTTGTCGATTGGTCGCCAGCTAGACGAAGCATCTCCTGCATCCACTCCTCGTCCATTTCCCCCTCGCCGTTGCCTTCGATGTGAATTCTTCTGCCCGTTTCCGGCTGACATGCCATCGCGCGTAGTGTCCAACCGTCAGCTGTCCCGGATCTGTGTCCATCGCAAGACAAAATAATCACGACGTGGGTATACCAAACATACCAGATTACGGCCTTACGATCGCAAAGCAATTTTAAGCTCATGTGGGCCACCGTGGCCGTTGCCCGTGATATCTGAAACATGAGAGACTCGTTCCTGACCTGGAGAGATGCCGGCCGAGGTTATCAGCGCTGCGAGCCTTAGACGGCGGAAGGTTGGCGACGCCGTTGACGACCAAGTCGGAGAAGCCGTCGGTGACTTTGGGAGCTCGGCAGCTGCTCGTCATGCTCTTGGCGTGCCGCTTCCAGCGACCCAGCTTGCGCAGGATCTGCTTCCATACCCGACCTGCCACGCCAAGCAAACCGTGTGATGCAACACACATGAATCAAGAATGGTACAACGCGAGTCATAATGATTAGAAAAGCGCGTGTTCCAGTGTAACTCACTGATTCGCAATCTCATGCAGATCAGCTGTTATGGAGCTGTCCCGTCTTGAAGCGCTATTTCGGCTCGAAAAATGTTATCCTTATACAACGACCCGTCTTGTACAGAAATCAGTATGGTGAGCGGCGAATGCCTATTCTAGTAGACCTAAATAGACCATGGAGTGACGATGGAGACGTTATTTTAGTCGGTCAGGAAGGTGACGGGTGATATTGACTCGGATATCAGGAGGCTACTTCTAGCCGTTTCGAAAACTTATGAATACGATTGTGGTACCAAGACACTAATACAGGTGACTCTAATCGTGCTTCAAGAAGGTGAAGCGAAATGCGGCCAAGGTAACTTTCCATATCGCCGCGGAAAAGAGGATGAGGCACAGCGGCAGCGTCCCAGCAAGGCTCAGGAAAGCGCTTCCAGCCACACGTTTTGAAAGCGCTTCCTGACATGCGGATGGACGAGGCGCTGTTTTGGTGGCTTCTTTTTGTAGTCTGGAGGAGCTATGGCGGCCGAAAAGGTGACAAGTTTGAGCGGCAAACAGGGCGGTTCGCCGCCGTGAGCAGAAGGACGGTGTTTCGTTGTTGGCGAACTCGATGCAATGTATGAGTTTCGAGAAATAAGTTTTGCAATCACGCAAATGCTTTTATAAGCACGCATACTAAACTGCTTCACAATACAGATAACATACCAATGAAGATAAAATACCAATGAACATACCTAAATCATCTAAGGGTTAAAAAAAAAAATCACCCTGGGGGTTTACAGTACGTCTAGTTTAGTGTTAGACGATTAATGTCCACCAAAAAGGCCCAAAACCAGGCTACGATATTGCACATTTTCAGTCATCCTTGTAACGAAACAGGGCGTCCCGAGGCAATTCACCCTCAACCCTTCAGCCCTGTCCCCTCCCTTCACCTGTACACACTCAACTCCTTGCGCAAATATATGCTCGCTCCCTGCTGGTATTTTTGCGAGATTAGCGGAAGGTGGGCACTTTGAACTGGTTACTTTGTCGCATTTATATCGTGTTCGTTACGCGTACCTGCTCTTTCTGCTCCTGATCTCCCACCGATCGGACAGCGCTTGTCCTTTTCTCGTGTTCGTCGCGATCATGACTGCCGTTCGTGCCTTGGAGCACGCCGTATTCGCTACAAGCGTCTCCTATAGTACGACGCGTCAACCGATAGCGCATCTCAGCTGCTCCTGTAGCTTGGGATCTGTGCTTCCCCGCAACGCGCGGCTATCAGTCGCTGCTTGCCCTGCGACGCCTGCGACACCTGCGACGCAGTCCCGGAGGCGGTTTTGTCGCGCGGTTTCTGCGAGGGCTGCAGCGGATGACGCCACGAATAGCGGAGATAGCGACACGTCAAATGCGGCGCCAGTGCCGGCCCTATCGATGAAGAAGGCGTCGCTGAAAGCGCGGCAGCAGACGTACCAACAAACGCCTGAGGAGACTGGTAAGAGACGAATGGCGGGATCTAGCGCAAAGGACAGGTGTTCTCGTAGAAAATAGAAGCGCCAATTGCGCTGCAGTAGGCATACCAACAAAGGTTACTGGTGCTTGTGAGATGTAATGCACCCGATTTTAGCTCAATGCTGTAACAGGGACGTTGTAGCAGGGAGGCTGTAGCAGGGAGGTTGGCTGTAGCGGGGAGGTTGGCTGTAGCGGGGAGGTTGGCTGTAGCGGGGAGGCTGTAGCGGGGAGGCAGTAGCGGGGAGGCTGTAGCGGGGAGGTTGTAGCCGGGAGGCTGTAGGATGGAGGCTGTAGCGGGGAGGTTATAGCAGGGAGGTTTTACAGGTATCATATCATTAGCACATTTCATCCGCGATGTCAGCAGGCTCTTGAGGGTTGTAGGGGCTCAGATTGGTTCTATGAAGTTGTGTCGGTGTTGCTTGGGTTCGTTTTCCTGTATGGGGGATGAGATGTGCGGAAATATGGACAAGCATGGCTCATTCAGTCACAATTTCCCTCAGGTACCAAGTAGCAAAGCATGGGTCCATCATCATGTATCACCTCAGGTAGGTACCTCGTGAGTCGTGACACACTTTTCATCATGTATCCCCTCATTTTTCATCTCGTCGCTTTTCCCCCATCCAGTGTTCCGCGTCTTAAAAAAAAAAAAAAAAAAACCTCAAGTGCCAGTTTTTTCTTTCATCATCTTGCAGTGTACCTTCACTCTGTGTTTTGTTTGTATCCGCCACACAGACCAACTCGATACCATCCTGGACCTCGAGCTTCAGAGCGCGTTCGACGTACCTCCACGTAAGCATGGCAGTCTCCCCTGCTTGCTCTTTCACCGAGTTCTTGTGTTACTTCTTACCAGTGTGCGTCGCTTCGTTTCGTCGGGGTGCAGATTTACTTTACAGTCTCGTAGGCCCTGCAGCAGACGATTTTTGAGGCGCCTGAAGATATACTTTACAGTCCTGTCCTGTAGGACCTGCAGCAGGCAGACAGCAGGCAGACAGCAGGCTGACTGCAGGCTGCCTGCGTCTCTTTGTTTCGTTGGTGCTGAGTTGAGACGGATGTGCTTTGCATGCATGCATGCATGCTGCTTGGTTTCGCAAGCTCACTTGCGGAACCTTGCCGAAATTCGCACTCCACCGCTTTTGAGACCCGGCGTAACCCATCAGACCATACTTCACTGCGAATTGGAAGATATGGTACTGCGTGTATGGATTACACCCACCACCACCACCGCCCGGCGCTGTCCCCCTTCCCCCCACCCATCCCTCCCGCAATCCACACCACTTCTCAAGCATTTTTCTACTCAATTGCAAAGATGTCACGTTCCCCCTCCCCTCTCTCCCCCCCTGCAGTTCCCGTCCTCCATTTCCCCCCCTTTCCTTTCTTCCCCTTTTCCGCTGCCCCTTCCCTCCTCCCCCTCGCCCTCCCCCTTTTCCTCCCCCCTCCCTGCCAGGCCACTATGAGATGATATTCCTGGTGCACGAGGGGCGCACGGACGAGACTCCTGCCGTCATAGAGAAGATCACAGGTGGGTGATGGATGGCTGTGGGGCGCAGATGGGGTGCAGGTTGGGTGCATGTCAGTATAATGGCATCGGATGTTACTGTGATTCTAATGGCTGTTACTCCTTGTGTGATTATGCATGTGCCTACGGGTGTGGGAATCAGTGTGGCTCGTTTTCCTTTGTGTGATGGATGGTGGCTGTGTGCCTTATCACACAGAGAGCTGCACACTCACCTTTCCCCTTCACCTCCCATTTCCGTTCCCACCTGCCCCTCTCCCCCTTCTACGAATTCCGACACGCTCAGGCATGTCCCATCATCCCTTTCCCTCCCCTTGATCTGTGCTCATGAAGAAGGGCAGCAGTAGGCAAGGTCGCCTTTAGCAAAGGGATGATAGTCAACCAGTGAAAAAAGTAACCCTCGAAAAAATTGATTAAGATCCGAACGTACAACTCAGTTCAAACTCTAGACGAAAGCAAACATGTTTCGGCTTTGCACGGGGATCATACCCGCTAGGCCTTCATCAGTGCAAGAGTTCAAAGTGAAAGAGCGAACAAGCAAGGGGTCTTAAAGAACACCCAAGCCTCGAGATCTACACAGGGAAATCCTACCCCGGGCGCGTAACTAGATAAGAAATGCGCCAACTAGACACAAAAGAAAATTCCTAGGTGTCCAGTCACTCTTCGGGTTTGTCTTCGGCAGTCTTGGAATTGGGTGGTGGTAACCTCGCGCGAACCAGGCACTGTTGCACGTTACGTGCACACTTCCAAGCAAGAAGAATTCGATCAATATAAAAATTGCGGGTAGAGAGACGACTTTTGAGGCGCCTCAAAAGTACCCCTAATTTGAGACGGGCAGTCACAGGTGTGAAAACCGTCTTCAAAACTAGGGGCCCGCGTGATGAAGTTGAATCCTGTTGCTTGAGTAAGTGTCGCGCCGAGGTCTGCTCGAGAAGATCACCGCGTTGTAGAAAGACGACGCTCCCGAAGATGGGGCGAAGGAAATCCGGAGGGTAACCACGTGCACGAAGCCTGCGGAAGAAATAATGCTTCGTTGCGAGGAAGGCCGAGGCTGATGACGAGCGGAGTAGATACCGCTTCAATTCGGCCTGGATGAACCCAACCTTGCAGTGACGTGGGTGGTATGATGAGAATGGGAGGTAGAGATACCGGTTCATAGGTTTCTGGAAGGTCCGGAAATCCAAGGTACCGCAGGCAGCGAACCGGTCCCCCTTGTAGAGGACCATGTCGAGGAAATCCACTGACTGCTCCGAGACATGCCACGTAAGCTTGATATTCGGGTCGAGGCTGTTGAACGTGTTGCAGTACCGTTCCAGCTCATCTCTGGTTCCAGGCCAGACAATGAACCCATCGTCGATGTATCTGACGTGTCGAAGCGGCTGCGTCCCGGTCCACCTCTGCTTCAGCACCTCGTCCAGTCGGCTCATGAAAAGTACCGCAAAGCAGACCGCCACGGGAGTTCCCATGGCGGTCCCTTGAATCTGGCGGTAGATGTTGCCATTGAACTCCACGTAGGAATTCAACATGACCCACTCCAGCAGGGCCATGACCGGGAAGGCCTGACACGAGTTCTCCCTCTGCAGAAAGTCGCTGACCGTATCAAGACCGCGCCGAAGTGGAATACTGGGGTACAGCGCGGTGACATCATACGTCGCCAGAAGCACATTTCGGGGAAGAGTAGTGCGTTCCAGCTCAAGTAGCAGCGAGAGGGAGTCGCGAAGGTAGGAAGGTTGTTTAAGAACCAGCGGCCGCAGTTCAGCATCCAACCAAGTGCTGACGTTAGTAGTGACCCACGAATGCGAAGCAGCGATCGGACGCCCCGCCAGGGTTTTTTTATGCAGCTTCGGTAGGATGTAAAATGCCGCTGGTTTCCAGCCCCCGCTAGGTTGATGTAAGAAATACCTCCATAGACTATCTGGAAGAGCAGGGCCCCATGCCACCTGAAGTGTGCGCAGTTGCTGGAAGACAGAATCTGTGGGATTGGAGAAGACTGGTTCGTAGGTGCTCCGGTCTTCGAGATGATCCAGACACAGCCTGACGTAGTGCTCCCTGTCTAACACCGTCACCCCCAAGTTCTTATCCGCCGGTTTAATCACCACGTTGCGGTCGGCTGCAATGGAACGCAGAGCCTGGGCGACGCCGAACGAGATGTTCCGAACACGCCTCGGTCTGTTAGCTTTCAACAGGACAGAAAGGTCAGAAACCGTTTCTTTGAAAACCTGCTCTGGAATCGGATTCACATCAGGGACCCAACCGGGATTCCGTACACGAAAACGCGAACCCGCCGCTGAACCACCTGACTCGTTGAAGAAAAAGTGAAGGGAAACCTGTCGGAGTAGCTGATCGAGTTCCACTCCGGAGGAAAGGGATCTGGCGGGCGTTGGTATGAACTTCAGACCCAACCCAAGCGCCGTCTTCTCGTCAGGAGACAAGATTCTGGTGCTCAGGTTGTGTACTCCCTGGTTCAGTATGCGCGACGTCGCCTGCCGATACGTCATGCGACCGAACCAGCGGAGAGCCAAATCATGGCTCGTTACTTGTTGCGCGGCCCTTTTCCGGGGCCGCCTCCGCCGTTTTTTGGACCCTTGGCGCTGGATTTGTCGTTGTTGTTGGCGCCTTTCCCCTGCTGCCCGTCGTCACCGTTGGAGTTCTGCGTTTTCGGCTTCTTAGCTCCGCGCTTCCTTCTCGGCTTCGAAGGCGCATCGTTCTTCTCCTTCTTAGCCTTGGAGTCCGCGTTGGAGGCTGTCGTAGGTTCCTGTTCACCCAGAGAGAGCTCCTTCTTGAACTTCTTCGATAGCTTGGCTTCAACACTCGTTGTGATCTCCCTGCGAAGCTGATCCGCCATCTTCTTAGTGTGGTTCTTCAGGATCTCCTCCATCGACAGCTCTGTATCCATCTCCTTCAGTTCCTCCGCGGCAGCGGCTTTCTTCAAGTCCTCAGCGGCCTGCTTTCGCTGTCGATCCAGTTCTCGGATGACGATCTCATCCTTAGCAGCAGCAATCTCAGAGTTAACCTTTTCGATGCAGCGTCCCTTCAAGCGACGAAATCGCTCCTTGGCGGCGTCAGACACCACCAGCTCTGGGTCGGCGGAAAGGCTTTGTATGTACTCCTCGAGCTTTGTTGCCAAAACCGTGACATGCGAGTTGCTCGCTGCCAGAATTTCCTCGACCTCCGCTTCTTTAGACGAAATGAAATCCGCCTGGAGACGTTTCTGGTTCTCCAGATGCGTTGCTGCGACGAGCCCTGCAGATTTCTCCTTGATGGTGGCGTACTTTGTCTGGAACTCCACCGCCTTCGTGCGGATACTGTGAAGTATCTCGCCCTTGTCGTTGAGCTCCTTCATCTTTTTCAGTTTCGCCTTCGCCTTCAGATATGACTTGTAGTCGTCCCGAAAGCCCTTAACTGCAGACAGCGACCATCCCTTGAACGGCTCAGGGATTGGAGTAACGTCAGCAGTAGCTTCTGTCGCGAACGCGCACGAACGACCCGACGAGCCAGCAGCGGGAAGAATTTCTGGTTGCTTCTCAATGAAACGATCATCGCGGACCAGTGGCAAGGGAGGGAACGTAGAACCCGCAACGCGATACTGCTTCTCAGCAGAAAAACCCGGGCGGCCAGACGAACCCCCTCCGCGAGATGAATTCTTAGAGTGACGTCCCTTCATACCGGCCTCTTCTTCCGAAAGAAACTTTTCAAAGTCCCACGGATCTGTGCTCATGAAGAAGGGCAGCAGTAGGCAAGGTCGCCTTTAGCAAAGGGATGATAGTCAACCAGTGAAAAAAGTAACCCTCGAAAAAATTGATTAAGATCCGAACGTACAACTCAGTTCAAACTCTAGACGAAAGCAAACATGTTTCGGCTTTGCACGGGGATCATACCCGCTAGGCCTTCATCAGTGCAAGAGTTCAAAGTGAAAGAGCGAACAAGCAAGGGGTCTTAAAGAACACCCAAGCCTCGAGATCTACACAGGGAAATCCTACCCCGGGCGCGTAACTAGATAAGAAATGCGCCAACTAGACACAAAAGAAAATTCCTAGGTGTCCAGTCACTCTTCGGGTTTGTCTTCGACAGTCTTGGAATTGGGTGGTGGTAACCTCGCGCGAACCAGGCACTGTTGCACGTTACGTGCACACTTCCAAGCAACAAGAATTCGATCAATATAAAAATTGCGGGTAGAGAGACGACTTTTGAGGCGCCTCAAAAGTCTTTCCTTCTCCCCTCCGCTCCCCCTCCCCCTCCCCCTCCCCCTCCTCCTCCCTTCGTGCAGAGATGGTGAAGGATGCTCGAGGAACAGTGTGGAGGGTGAACGACTGGGGCATGAGGCGCCTGGCATACCGCATTCAGAAGACATGGCAGGCGCAGTACATTCTCATGAACATCGAGGTTCCCTCGGATAAGATTGCAGCGATTGAGAAGGTTCTGCTGCAGGACGAGAGGGTGATTCGGCACCTTGTGACGAAGCAGGATAAGGCGGAGAGGAAGGATTACCCAGCTCCGGTGATGTACAATGCGGTTGGGAGCGGTGGGGATGAGTCGGATGATGATGAGGATGAGGAGGATGAGGATGACGAAGAGGATTGGGAGGATGAGGATGAGCAGGGTCCTCGCTAGGTTTTGAACCCCCCTGATGCATCAGACGGGCCCGAAGGGCCCGTCTGATGCATCAGAATTTTTGCTTTTGAGTGTCTGACGAATCAGAAATTTTCAAAAACCTTGTCTGACCAATCAATACAGAGTTACGAGTGTGCAGATGCACGTGGGAAAAAAATTGAGTCGAACTTCTCTCTCGCCTGTCGCATCCATTCGAAGGGCACACAACACTCACCCTGTCATACTACATTCGCCCCGTCACACCACATTCGCCCCGTCACACCACATTCGCCCCTTCACACCACATTCGCCCCTTTTCACCACATTCGCCCTATCACAAGAGGGGTTCGCACTGCGTATAAAGATTCCAACGAGTCAACCTGTCACAGCAATGATCCATGCACTGTCACAGGAGAGATTCCCTTCCCACCACTGGAAATCGTGATATGCTATGTTTCGATTTCAGACGAAACAGAAAACACGTGTCTGATAGAACAGATGGAAACTAAAAACCATTTCTGACCCATCAGACGGCATAATGCACCCATTTCTTGAAAATCAGATGAGTGAAAACAAATCTGTCTGATTTCTCAGAAAAACAGACAAAAATGTCTGATAGCGAGGGCCTGAGGATGAGGATGAGGAGGACGAGGAGGAAGAGGGGGAGGAGAGTGAGGGAAAGAGGTTACCAGCAGAAGTGACAAGTCGTAAAGCCTAGAGGATGATTGGTAGAAGATGAATAGCTGATTTGTGTTGCGCATTGTGAAAACACCGCTGGCAACACCTCAGGGCTTGTGATGTGATGTATGGAGAAGAGGACAGATTGAGGAGGACGGGGAACAATGGAAGACGAGTGTTGTTAATGAGTAATGTGATAGATGGCTCATTTGATTGGTCCATATTGAAGGTAGACTCATTTCTGAAAATGTGTTTCTCTTTCTGGCAGTTCAATTCTTGGTTTCCTTAACCAATCTACCATATTATCTGGTTTGGTGGCAAATTCTTACAGACTTTTTACTGCGATATCAATACACTAGAATCTAGTACACGAACAAATAACCTGTTCGCTAATTCGGCAGCGTTGAGCCACCCCTCAATCACGAACGGTAACCTGCACGCTTGAGGCGATTGTTTCGCCCCAGGCAGATCCGTGAACCACCCTTCCCTCCCCTCCTCTCCCACTTCCCCCCCTACCGCTGTATGCTGCTGCCTCATCAAAACTAGGGTTTCCCTTCCCTGCCTTTGTCTTTCACAGCGGTCTTCATTTTCGCTAGGACGTAGCTTGTTTCTTGTTTCCTGTTTCCTGTCTCCACTGTGACTAGGGTGTAGTTGTTGCGGGTTCTTGGTTAGGAGCTGCGTAAGGCCGTAGTGGTGTGACCGTGAGCTCATGCGGAGCTGTGATAATCTGGTCGACTTGGATTTCGTGAAACCGGCAGCGCTGAAGTCCCCAGCAGGAAATGCCCCTTGCCGAAAGAAGGGGGAAATGGGAAGCAATGACGAGTCAGAGCGAAAGAAGCGGCCATCAGCAGCGGGAAGCATCATGTCGCCTCCTGCTAAAAGACCATCGCTATCGTGTCTCGGTGACGAGAAGAAGGTGTGCATTCTCCAGGTTTTCAATTACCGTTTATTTTCCCGACTTTACCTACGTTTAAGTACTAGCCGGGTTCAGTCTTCTTAGTCACTCTTTCCGTCTCCTATGGCCAGATCGACCCGTCAGTGCTTCAGTTTCAGAACCAGAAGCTGAGTCAGCAGTTGGAAGTCCAGAAGGAGCGAATCCATGAACTGGAGTCGCGGTTCGAGGATCTCAAGGCACGGCAGTCAGACTACGATGATACACTGATGACAGTCAACAGCGCGTGGAACCAGGTTCGGCTTTGCAAGTCCGCACCTTGATTGGGAGCGTTTGGTCGCCATGCATTAGATCTTGAGGTAGCAAGGTGGATTTCTGACGTCTTTCTGTTCCCTTTTTTAACAGCTAGTTGACGATCTGGAGATTCTGGCAGTTAAGGCGAATGCTGGTCTTAACGGTCTTCAGCAAATGTCTAATGCCACTCCTCTTGAAGGTAACTCGTCGAATATCTTGAGTTCTGTGTGATTCAACTTCAGATCCATGCTTCCTAAATTTTACCCTAATTTTGGTTGCCGTTTTTTTTTCCTCTTCTGTCAGATAGAGGGGATTCAGATGGTCCTTCAGAAAGCATTTTTCTTCGGAAGCTGTTACAAGCGAGTCCGAAGGTCGAGGACGAAGGGAATGCGAGGAAGAAGCTTCATTCCGCGTTACAAGCTCGGAGCTCGCAAACGTATAAGGTCCTCAAATGCATAGTGCAAGCCGTCGATCAACAAAGACTACGAAACGAGGAATTGGCAGTCTCCTTGAAAAAGAGTCTAAGTTCAGACGGTACGTAATTTTCATATTATTCAGCTATACATCCTTCCCTCTTCCGTTCAAGATTCGGGCTTTGACAGATGTTTTTCCCGACATTTTTCATTTTCTACCTCCCGTTTTGCTCGAGGCAGAAGCTGCAGAGCTATTAAGATCGACGCATGAGGAGTTCAGATCCGAAGTGTCGCACATGCGAGCTAAGATGGACGAGATGCATCTGCAACACAGAAGCCTGTCATTGGAGCTCTCGGAAATCCGGGACTTGAACGCCAAGAGCCAAGCAGAAGTCCGGAGAGTTTCAGGTGAGAAATTTCACTAGGTAAGCTTCGTCCAGGGTAGGACCGATTACTCGGTAAGCTTCGCCAAGGGTAGGACTAACTACTAGGTAAGCTTCGTCTCTAAGGCTTGTAGGGAAGGTCTTAACATTTACTGGGGTCGGACTGGGGTTGCTGTATTGGCGTCAGACGCGCGAACTCTGCGATTTTCTAACGCATTCCGTCATCCTCCCTAGCGCATTCCGTCAACTCCCCTAGCGCATTCCGTCTTTTCCATGGGACCCGCATCTGGCGTTTCCGTCACAGATCATCTCGAGGATTCCCTCATGCATCTGAAATCAACGAGGCGAATTCGGCCATTTTATAAGCGTATTCCGTCATCTCCCCTAACGCATTTCGTCACCCCATTGGAACCCGCATCTGGCATTTCCGTCACAGATCATCTCGAGGATACCCTCATGCAGCTGGAATCAACAAGGCGGAAACTCGTCGCGGCGAAGCAGTCCGCTTCGTCGTCTGGGCCCGGCGCGTTTCCCGCGTCTCCGTCGCTTGTGAAGTCGGATTCGAGAGACGGGGGGCAGGAGAGCAGGATCGCGTCTGGGGAGGCCCGTGAGCTTGAAGCTGCACTTGAGGAAGCGAAGGTGAGAAATGCGTCGTTGTTTCTGATTTGTATGCTTGCATTAACGTTCACACGAGACGAGAGCTTTATCGTTCACACGAGACGAGAGCTTTTGTGACGGAGTTTCGTGTGTGAATTTATGCGATTCTGCATTTTTTTCTGTTTTTCAGAAGCTTTCCGCTCAACGCTTGACTGAGATTGAGGACAAGCAGCAGACGATACTGGAACTGAATCAGAAGCTACGAGAGTACCAGGTTTGTGTTCCCTTACACTAATATCACGGGAATGCCAAGATTAGGGTTTGTTGATATGGTCACATTCAGCCCCCAAAGCATGTCTCATTCCAGCCTTTTAACTGTCTTTCGGCCTCCCTTTCGTAACCTCATCAACTTCTCCTCTTGCGTTGTCCCTTCTAGCCTCCTTCACACTCCACCTAAGCGCATCGGTTCTCCTCCTAAAAGATAAGCCTCATCTTCCCTGCATCTGCACAGTCAGTGTTTTGAGACGTCCGAAAACTCTTTCCCTTTTCCTGGCAATGAGGCATAATGAAGCGCATATCCTTCCCGCACCCGTGCAGTCAGCGTCAGAAGACGAGCAGCGCATCAAGTCATCACGGCCCTACTCGATTCTGGCGGAGCAGCTCATCGCAGCCAGAGCGGAAGCTGAGAGGAACCGGTTGATTCTCGAGCAGCTGCAAGTGAGTTTCCCATCCCCCTCTCCTTCCGCCATTTTCAGTTTCCACCAACCCTCTGCCTCCCGTTCCACCTAACTGCATACCGCGCTTTCAGTCGCACCCCACGAGACGCGCATGTCTTCTTGAATCGTGACAAGTCACCAGTTCCCCCACCCCCGCTAGCGTGGTGTCAGCTCATGTACTAGTCCTGACACGAATCCCTCTCTGCGTGTTCCGTGGGGCCATGGCGGCAGAGGGAGAGGGACGCGAGCAATTTTTGAGTCGACTCAAAAGTCACCTCAGTTCCCCCACCCCCGTTAGCACTGGTCTCAGCTCATGTACCAAGTCCTGACACGACGTATCCCCTCTCTGCATGTTCCGTGGGTCCATGGCGGTGGCGGCACAGAGGGAGAGGGACGCGAGCAGTCTGCGCGAGAAGGACATGGCGTTCCGCGCGGAGGCGGGCGATGCTGCGCGGAGGGCGTGCCAGCTGGCGGAGGCGAGGGTGGAGGAACTGGAGAAGAAGCTGGAGCACGCGTGCAGGGAGCGCGACGTGCTGCAGCAGCGATTGGAGGAGGCGCACTCGTCTCTTGGTACGCTGTGTGGCATGGGGGGGAAAGTCGGGGTTGTCTTCTGTATTATTTTTAAGAGAAGCTCGAGCTCGCGTGCAGGGAGCGCGACGTGCTCCAGCAGCGGTTGGAGGAGGCGCACTCGTCTCTTGGTACGCTGTGTGGCATGGGGGGGGGGGGGGAGTTTGGGGTTGTTTTCTGTTTTATTCTGAAGAGAGGCTCGAGCACGCGTGCAGGGAGCGCGACGTGCTGCAGCAGCGCCCTGAGGAGGCGCACTCGCCGCTGGATAGGCTGTGTGAAATTCACGTGTGGCGGTGTAGTGCATTGCGGTGGTGATCCGTTTGTGGGTACAGTTCAATTTGCTGTACTTGGGATTAGTATAGCTTGGGATTCAGGTAGTCCTGACCTGCATGAAGCTGACGGTGAAAAGCGTGGTGAGTGTGTGGTGTGTGTGGTGCGTGGTGTTGTGTGAATGGTGTTGTGTGAATGGTGTTGTGCGAATGGTATGTGTTGAGGGTGGCAGGGAGGAAGGAGACGGTGGCGGAGCTCAAGGTGATGATAGCGACGCTGCACAAGGAGATGAGCATGATGCAGGCGCAGCTCACCAAGCATAAAGACGCCGCGCAGCAGCTCATCACACTGCGCGCCGATAACGAGTCCCTCAAGTCCGTCCTCAGTAGAAAGGTGAGTTGATCTTCCCTCCCACGCACCAGCCACACATTTAGATTAGCATGATGCAGGCGCAGCTCACCAAGCATAAAGACGCCGCGCAGCAGCTCGTCACACTTTGTGCTTATTAACGAGTCCCTCAAGTCCTTCCCTAGTGAAAAGAATGAGCTTTTGTACCAGCTGTGTCATTGTCTGCCCAAGGGCGGCCGTTTTTGTCTGCTGCCATGTCATTGTTTCGTCGTACTGCAACCGGGCTGGCCTGCTTATCATCCCCCTTTGGCTGTGCGCCGTGTGATTGTTCGTCCCTGCAGGCTAAAGAGATTGAGCAACTAGGAAAACGAATTTTGTCGCAAGTGTCAGAGCAGAAGGCGTTGAAGGCAGAGGTATGTCATGGAAACTATCTGCATGATTGTACGTGATTCTGTCTATCTGCATGTTCCTGAATCCTCATGATTAATAGGATGTGGCGGTCCCCCTTCCATACCTCCTTTCAGTTCTCCTTCCATTCCTCCTTCCTTCCGCCCCTTCCCCATCTTTGCTGCATCTGCCGGCCTGCATTGGTTTGACCTCTTTTATGGGTGCAATGTGACGGCGTGTGCCACTGCTGCAGGTGGCGCAATTGAAGAGCTCCGAGTGCGAGCTGCAGATGTTCATGGACATGTTCGAGCGCGAGTCCACTGATACCAGGCAAGTCAACATCTGAAACAAAGACTTCCATTCAGACATGTTCGAGCGCGAGTCCACTGGCACCAGGCAAGTCAACGTTTGAGAGTTGTAGTCCATAGCGAGTTTCTCTCACATGAGGACCTCTTAGTGCGAGCTGCAGATGTTCATGGACATGTTCAAACGCGAATCCACTGACACCAGGCAAGTTTATCCCTGTCTGTTGACCTACCTAATGTCCATCCAAACATTTGAGGCACCTCAAAGACACGGTTAAAGAGCTTCGAGTGCGAGCTGCAGATGGTCATGGACATGTTTGAGCGCGACAGCACTGACGTTAGGCAAGTCAACGGGTGAGAGTGTTAGAGAGTACATGAAAATCTTCCACATGTGACAGCACTGAACGTCTCAGTGCGAGCTGCAGATGTTCATGTTCGAACGCAAGTCTACTGACACCAGGCAAGTTCACTCCTACCTACTTTATAGGCGCCTCAAAAGTCGCTTGTGAATTGAGTAGCCCGGAGTGTGAGCTGCAGTGCAGGCGCCGACGTCAGAACTGTAGCCTCACCTCCTTCGCTCTGGATCTTTCCCCATCCTCGCGCCTCCCGCCCCCCCTAATCATTGGCTCCCCCTTCCCCCCCCCCCCACCCTCCGCAGGGACATGAAGGAGGTGAAGGCGGCGGAGGTGCGCGCGTTGGCGCAGGTGGCGCAGCTGGGCGCGGAGCTGGACGAGCATGGGCTGGTTGTCTGGTCACTTCTGAACCCATATACCGTTCCCCTTTCCCCCCTCTCCCCTTCCCACCCCCCACAGGGACATGAAGGAGGTGAAGGCAGCGGAGGTGCGCGCGTTGGCGCAGGTGGCGCAGCTGCGCGCCGAGCTGGACGAGCACGGGCTGGCGCTGCGCGTGAAGGCGGCCAACGAGGCGGAAGCGGCGTGCCAGCAACGGCTGGTGGCAGCAGAGGCGGAGATCAGCCAACTGCGGCAGCAGCTGGACGAGACGGAGAAGTAGGTGCTCTCGGTGTGGTACTGGGCTCATAGGTGCCATTATCAGCCAGTCTAACAGCCGGACAGTAGCTTGAGCCCTTATGGTTTGGCTGCCATGCGGCCGCTGTTGGTAGCAGCAGCGTGCCAGCCATGGCTGGTGGCAGCAGCTAGTGGAGACGGAGAAGCAGATGGTGTCCGTGTGAACGTGGGCTCATAGGTGGCATTATGTGTCAGTCTAACATCCGGACAGTAGCTTCATCCCATCTGGTTTGGCTGCCATGCGGCTGTGGGTAGCATTGTGCCAGCAGTGGCTAGTGGCAGCAGGGGGAGGTCAGTCAGCTGCAACAACAAGAGCGAGGGAGAGTGGGTGTGCGCATGACATGATCCTAGCTGCTGGGTTTCGCCCAGCTGTGCTGTAGCTGTAGTTGAAGCTGTCGATGTTTGAGTCTTCAGCTGTGCAGAGAGTTTGCCCCTTGTTGTTCTTCTTACCCTCGTGATCTTCCCTTGGTCTCACCTCCGCCCATCTCTCTCTGCCACGTCTCCACGTGTGCTGCAGGAGAATAGTAGAGCTTCAAGAGACGGTGAAGGCGAAGGAGGAGGAGGGAGAGGCGTACATTACCGAGATAGAGGTCCGTATTCCTTTTGTTCTTGCACAGAAGTCTGTTGGATTGTGCACAAGTCTGCAAGGTGAAGGCACAGACAGGCTAGCCTGCTCCCGGAGTCATCACCCCGAGTTGCAATCACGTGGCTGTGCCTCCTTTGGCTGCCAGAATGATGTCACGCTCATGTTGCTGCCATGTCATAACCGCACTCTCCTTTTCCCAGAGCTCAGCTGCGGCACTCTACCAGCACATTTATATTTAGAAAAGGCATGTACTCCCTGTCGCCCCGCTGACCATAGGAGTAGCCAACGAGGAGTTGCAGTCGCAGAACCGGTGGGTTCAATGCGTCAATGTTGTTAATTCTTCGTTCCCTCCCTCCCTCTCCCTCTTTCCCCACAGACCATAGGAGCGGCCTACGAGGAGATGCAGTCGCAGAACCGGCGGCTGCTGCAGCAGATATCGGAGCGGGACGAGTACAACACGCAGCTCATCGCGGAGGGCGTCAAGGCCCGCCAGCTGCAGGCGTCGCTGCAGGCGGAGAAGCAGAGCATGGAGACGCGCATGCAGCACGCCACTGCCGCTGCGGACGTGCACAAGCAGCGGGTGGTGCGGTTGGAAGAGCAGGTATGTAGGGGGGTTTGGATGGGTGTGGAGGTGTGTGGAGAGGTATTTGGAGGAATTTGGAACGTTGCAGTTCGATTTTTGAGGAGTATGCTGATGTGCCGGTAGGCCAGGCAGCTGCAGGCGGAGAAGCAGAGCATGGAGACGCGCATGCAGCACGCCAGTGTTGCTGCTGACGTGCACAAGCAGCAGGTGGTGTGGCTGGAGGAGCAGGTGTAGAAGGGTGTGCCAATGTGCAGGGGAATGTGGAGGGGTGCGCAGGTGTGTAGATGTGAAGGAATTCGCAGGTGTGCAGGGGTGTGGAAGAGTGTGCAGTGCAGGTAGGCCAGGCAACAGCTGCAGGTGAACAAGTTCAGCATGGTTACACTCATGCAGCACACTATCACCTCTGCTGATGTGCACGCGCAGCAGATGGCAACGAGAGCAGGTGTGGGGAGGTATGGGGAGCAGGTATGGGGAGCAGGTATGGGGAGGTATGGGGAGCAGGTATGGGGAGGTATGGGGAGCAGCTATGGGGAGGTATGGGGTCCATGTTTAGCGAACCTGTAGCGAACCTGTCTCGTCCAGCACACATGGGAGCAGGTTGGATGTCAAGGACGCGAGGGTCATGAATGGAATTTTTTAGGCGCCTCAAAAGTCGCCAGGGGCATGGCGGGAATTCTTTACGCGCCTCAAAAGATGGCAGCTGCATGGCGAGGATGTGGAGAAGTGAGAAGGATGGAGGCGCAGAGGCAGACGCAGCAGACAGCCCGCGTATCCTTTTCCACCCCCTTCCCTTCCACCCGCTGCTTCTCCATCTGCCATACCTTCCCTACCTTCCCCCCCTCCCCCTCCTCCTCCTCTCTCCCCCTCCCTCTCTCCCTACTCCTTTCCTCCCTTTCTCTGCACGCGTGCAGGTGAAATTGGTGTACGAGCAATTGGGGAAGGCGGTGGAGGGCACAATTTAATTATCTTCCACCCTTCTCCCACCCCCTTCCTCTCCCTCTGTTCACACACTCGCGAGCAGGTGAAGGCGGCGTGGGAGAGCTGGGGAAGGCGGTAAAGGGCGCGAGGGGCATGGCGGGCAGAATTGTGAAGCTTCTGTCTTCCCCTTCTCCCTTCCCCCTTCCCCCTTCCCCCTTCCCCCTCCCCCTCCCCCCCCAACCGTGCGCACGTGTGCAGGTGAAGGCGGCGTGGGAGCAGCTGGGGAAGGCGGTGGAGGATGCGAGGGGCATGGCGGGGAGTGTGGAGGCGGGCAAGCGCAAGCAGGCGGAGATGGAGAGGGAGACGGCGGCTGCTAGGGAAGCCATGGAGGGGCTTCAGAAGGACCTGAGTTCGCGGAACACACAGATGGTGGAGGTGGAGGAAAAGCTGGAGAGCGAAAGGTGGGTTGGCATTGGCGTGTATTTGTTTTGGGAACCAGGGAGGAAGTGTGTCTATGAAATGATAAGGTGCAGGTGGTGGAGGTGGAGGAGAAGCTGGAGGGCGAACCATTTCTCAAGCGTGTAAATGATTCCATCCGTTCACGCTTGCCGTCCTGCCCTTTCTCTCTGCAGGAACAAGCGGAGGCGAGTGGAGGAGGAGAGGGACGCTTTATCTGCACGACTGGCGAGGCTGGGGCAGTCGATGGAGCGGGGCGGGGGGTCGGGGGGGCCATCGGTGGAGCAGCTGCAGGAGGAGCTGCGGCAATACAAGTCCATCATGAAATGCTCCGTGTGCCACGACCGACAAAAGGAGGTGAGTTTTCATGAGCCGTCGTGGTGTGGTTCATGATGCGGTGCCACGACCCTCTGAAAAAGATGACGCTCGTTAAGTGCCTTATATAGCATCTCTGACTTAAACATACACCACCCCTTGAGAGCTTATTCGATCCCAGGAAGACAGAACCTCCTTGATGAGACCCTAATGATGTTTGTGAGGCGCCCCAAAAGCCGCGACGATGTTCTATACATGCTGTTGACGCCGACGGTGATGGCAAAGCTGTCATGTGGGATTGAGAGGTTCTCGCTGAGTCTTGAGTCGACTCAAAACTCGGCTAATTACACGCGGTTTTTTTTTTTTTTTTGAGTCGATCAAAAAAATGACGGCGACAGTAATGGCAAACCTGTCATGTGGGATCGAGAGGTGCTCGCTGTGATCCTGGAGGGTCTGTGTCAGCACAATTGATGTGTATGAAGTACCCCTGTTCCTCTTCCATTCCCCCTTCCCCCACCGTCCGCCCCCCCACTGCTCTCTCCCTCCCTCTCCCCTGTCCGTCAAGTTGACAGGTGGTGATTACCAAGTGCTTCCACCTCTTTGCGCGCTTTGCATTCAGGGAAACTTAGAACTAGAGCTGCAGCTGCAGCGTTGCAAGGCCACATTCAAATAGCTCCTGCTTTTGCTTCCCTCCCCTCCTCCCACAGGTGGTGATAACCAAGTGCTTCCACCTCCTCTGCTCGCCCTGCATCCAGAAGAACCTAGAGCTGCGGCTGCTTGAATCAATCTTGAATAGCCCCTGATTCTCCATCCCCCCCATTTCCCGCCTCGCCCACCCTCACTGCCCCCCCTACTCACAGGTGGTGATAACCAAGTGCTTCCACCTCTTCTGCTCGCCCTGCATCCAGAAGAACCTAGAGTTGCGCCATCGCAAGTGCCCTGGCTGTGGTGTGCCCTTCGGCCAGAACGATGTCAGAAACGTGTACATCTAGCCCTCCATGTGATGGGGTGCGATGCGGTGCGGTGCAGTGCGATTTGATGCGTTCCATACTCTGCCGGTTTAGATTTTACGAGGCTGCAGTGCAGTGCCTTCAAAACACGCCGTTGGTTAGCTCTCGCGTTGAGATGCACCTAATGTACACATGAGACTGCTATTCTGCCTTGCTGATACTGGGTAGGATGGCAGCAGCTTTGATTCTTTTGTGTACTGCTGCAATGCAATGTTTGAGATGCTTGATTTGGCATACCAGCTATTGGCGACGAGCACAACGTGTGGCTGTAACAGGCAGTGCCAGTGTAACCTTCGGTGGTGTGATGGATGGAGTTGTAACAGTTGTAATCACTTTAGCCTGCAGGAACATACCTGCGCTGCAATGCTCTTGTTTGGCATGTCCTCAAGGACTTGCTGTAGCACAACAACTACATGGCTCCTCATCCGTCATAATGGCTGGCTGCTGGATGGGTACCTACGTATGTTATAAAGTGCAGTCATACAGTATACGAGTTACTCTCCGACCTACCTCTTCATTATGCTCCACAAGAATAATCCAACTTTTCTCAAACACAGCCATTGAACACATCAGAACCTAATCACATCCTCTTTATGGAACCTATACCCTTTCACTAGCCGTTGGTTGTAAGCATGAATTCAGGTCAACCCTCTTACGCATCAATGGTCTCTCATACTCCCCCCCATCTCGCTTCCATGAGAACGAGCAACTGACAACACAGCACAGTGTCAGGGAGGGATAGACATTGCCCACAGAAGCCGCCTCTTCAGAGAAACGAGTTGGAAAGAAAATGGCTTGCAGGCTTGGAGCATTGATGGAGGGGGGCCGCACTGGTGTGGACATGCTCCTTTCGATCCATCCAGGCTCCCCCATCCGAGTTTCAGGTCGAACGTCTTCCACAGCAGTCTCTCTCATGTCCTCATAAGCTCTTCCGGCATTCACGACAATCCCAAGGCTCTTCAGCCTCGTCCACTCTGCATCCACCTTGTTCAAAGGGAGATCGTGCTTCACTACAAGCACCTCCACTGTTGGCGCTATGGCGCCAAGCCACTGCGTCAAGGAGATGTTAGAAATGTCAGGTGGAATGTAGTGAGAGCTCCTAGGTGAGCTGGACGGCCCATCAATGATGGATCCATTCAGAAAGACGGATCTGGCAGATCTGAGAGGGAGGGATGAAGCATCCAGCAACTTGCAGCCGTAAAGCATGAGATGGTCAAGAGAAAGCGGAGCTTCGGCCTTGCAGGCAAGCTCTAAAGGTTCTCCCAAAGCAGAGAAGGACTTGAGAGAGGGAGGGAGGGTGAGGCTGAGTTTGAGATACTGCCTGGGGAAACAGAAGCGGACCACTCGAGCCACATAGAACTCGAAGTCAAAGCTGGTGATGCCGCGATGGAAACCAGGCATGTTAACAATGACAAGTTCTGGACCGCAAAGAGTGAACTCGTGCAGCTGTGGAGTTATGGCAGCAATAAACTTCATGTCTTCGCTTCTGCAACTCTCAGTCTTGATGGTCAAAATGCGCAGAGACCTGCACCATCCCACGTCCAGCAATCCCAGATTCCAAGAATCGGAACACAACTTGAGACACTGGAGCTGGCCGAAATCCTTCAAGAAGGAGAGGCGATTATCCGTGCATTTGGATTTCGGATACAGCCTAAGCTGTAAGCGATTGAGGGAGGGCCTGGACGGTGAAATCAGATCTCGAAGAGAACGGAGCTCTTCTGGAGAGAGAATGATTTCAAGCGACTTGTGGCCCCTCTGTTTGAGAAACCAGCAAAGCCTGTTCGTCCACTGGGGGTAGCTGTTGTTGAACTTGAAAGAGATGGGTTTTATTTCCTGCAAGCAAGAATAGACAGGAGTATTAGACACCTTAACACCATACTCTGCAGACATGTTGAAGAGACCAAGTTCCCCACAGTAACGGTTACAGCCAACTTGACGATTACAACCAGCAGTTAAACTTGAGGACTGGTGCAGAAAAATCGGAATTTTGTAAATCTTGAGTCCTACGGTCACTGAAAGCTGGAAATCTAGAAACGATAAACTAACGAGGACCATACATACCGAGAACGAGAGGACATGGTGGAATAACCTCTTGCTGGCAGCAGCACAGGAGAGTAGTGCTGCAGAGGATCCATACTTTTCAAGAAACTCGTTATGCTCCTTGCAGACAAAAGCGTGCTCAGCAATGGGAGACTCCGGTGAATAATGCATTTCTTGATGAGTTCTAGCATGCGACTTCAGAATTCCGTAAGGGTCTTACGGGGGGAGCGGCGGCAGAAGCAGACGGCGGAAGATGATGTGCCAGACGTGAGCAGGCAAGCGGTCTACCACATCGCCGATCTGATGGTGGGCGGGAAACGAACGAGAGAGACCAGATCCAAAGGATAGGATGGGTGAGGCACAGAATTAATAGCACTTGACACCCTCTTGAAGAGTATTCGCTTCAAGAGGCAAGAAAAGCGGGCATCTTGAACGGCAATCGCACTGAACGAGCATTAGTAGCCCAGACTGCGGCAGGAAGAACTTACGCTGGCAGTCGCATCGGGGGGAGCACTTGTGAGTTGTAACGCGTGTATCTGGTTCTCGAGGTCAGCCATTGCAGATGACAGATCGAATCGAAAACATAAACGAGTCAACCGAGTAACTCAAATGTTTAGTCGATCCAGGGAGGCTCGCTGCACAGGAGCACACCGTTGCTAAGTCGCTGCTTCACACATCATTCTAGACTGAGCACTCAGCATGTGTAATCGCCTGCGCATCAATCGCTTAGAATATTGCACTGGAGAACTGCTGCGTCGAGAGTCATTCTCACGGTTCATCGCGGTTTCTCGGCCTCGCAGCGCGTTGTCCGGATTACTCTCAAGTCGGACAAAAGCGCTGAGCTGAGCTGCAAACGAATTCTCTAGGTCCTGCGGTGGACCTATGAGCTGGCTGGATGCCTGAAGCGTCGCTTAGAATTCCAGCAATTTCCACGGAGGCAATATCTCGTTATAGCACGAAGGACAGAGAATGCAAGAGGAGTCGATATGCAATATCTCGCTAATTTGAGCATTCACAATCACATCTTGTTTTAGGAGTTGATATGCAAGAGAATGAGTTCACAAAACGGCACTTCATTTTCCAGTAGGGTGTCTGCATGTGTGTAAGCAGAGCAAGCGATGATGAACTAATGGGATGAAAACCACCACCAAGAAAAAAGAGAAAGGGAAATACTACAAGCCATGAACTTACTTGATAAGCAAAGCATCAGATTCTACGCGTTCCTCTGGAGTGAAAGATGCCCTGTCTTAACTCCAACCCATCAATATGTCCATGAAACCAAGAGTACTCACACATATCGAACCATTTTCTTCATCACATCAGGCACACGCCACCCTACGGTCACACACACCAGCAATAAGCTCTCAGAAAGCTTCCTCGTCCCAGCATACACTTTCCCCACAATTGAGTCGCCCCAACGTCCCAGCAGCATACACCTTCCCCCATAACTGAGCCGCCCCAACGTCCCAGCATACACCTTCCTTCCACGCCCCTCTCTACCAAGAGCACGGCTCCACTCACTCGATACCTCAGCCAGTATTCTCCTGCTCGATAAAAGAGCGAAGTCATTCAGAGCGTTTGAAGGAACTGCATGATCCGCTCATCCTGCACCATGTCCTGGCTCATGCTGCGAGTAGATTCATCTGGCCTCACCTGCACTACGGGCTTGTTGCTCCGCTTCTCCTCCTGCCCTTCCCAGCGAAACGATCGCCCAACAATGCAGTAGAGAACCAGAGAAGGGAAGTGCTGATGCAGAGAAACCAGGGTGCTGGGCTGCCAGTGCTGCGTGGCAACGAAAACAGAGTGCAGCTGTGGAGCATTGATGAAGGGGGCGTGAATGCCTTCGTGCTCACTGATGCTGCTGCTCCTGCCCCTCACACCAATCCCAAGGCATCGCAGGCGGCTCCACTCTACATTCACGCTCTCCAAAGGCCAGCCATGCCTCACTACAAGCGTCTTCACTGTTGGCCGATGCTGCTGAGAAGCTGCGTCAAGGAGAGTGCATGCCAGAACGTATGATCCAGGGTGCGTGGCCCATTCAGAAAAACAGTCTTGGCAGAAGCGAGTGGTGGGAGGGAATAAACGACGAGCTCCATACGGCCAATGAGAGTGAGCGAGTCAAGAGAGAGAGGGCTGGCGCTCTTGCAGTCGATTTCCAGCTCCTCTGATTTGACTGACAATGCCTTTAGAGTGGGAGGGAGGGAGAAGTCAACGACAAGCATTTGATGCTCGAAACTGACTGATATAACTCGAGCAACAGAAAATTCGAGTTCCAGGCTGCAAAAGCGACGGCTGCAGGAGGAGAGAGAGAGCTCATGCAGCTGCGGTGAGATGGAAGACAGGAAGTTGAGGTCGTGGTCGTTGCAGTCCACATGCTCTATGGTCAGACTCCTTAGTGCTCTGAACCATGCCGCATTCATTCTGCTCAGCTGCCACCTCCTGCGGCCTAGCCTTAGCCGCTGCAGCTGCCCATACTGCTTCAAACATGCTGGATCGATCAACTGGTATTGGATGGATCGATATCGGTAGAAAAAATCCTTGAGCACAAGGCAAAGGCTTGTGAGGGAGTGAGAAGAGGAGGCCACAAGCCGGCTGAGACTCTTCATGTCCGTCAAGCTACTGGAAACGAGGTGGAGAGACGTATGACCTGGCTGTTTGAGGAACCAGGAGAGCATTTCTGTCCACTGGGCCTCGTGGGGGTTGTATACGAGGGACATGGGCTCCAACTCCTGCACACACAGAGACATAACTTGTCTTCAGCAATTCAGCACTCAAACAAAACTTCCCATGCGGTGAGCTGACATGCGGTGAGCTGACAGGCGGTGAGCTGACAGGCGGTGAGCTGACAGGCGGTGAGCTGACAGGCGGTGAGCTGACATGCGGTGAGCTGATATGCAGTGAGGTGATATGCAGTGAGCTGACATGCGGTGAGCTGACATACTTGACCAACAGTTTGTGCAATTTAATGAGGAATTGGCAGAGCACTCACGGAGAAGGAGATGACGTGGTGGAGGAGCCTCTTGCAGGCCATGGCACAGTGCAGCAGAGGCCAGGAGGAGCCGAAACGCCTCACGTTCCCCTCATGTTGCTCCCTGGCGGAACGCGGCCTTGCGGAGGCGGAGGAAGCAATGCTTGCGTCCAGCTGTAGTTCATCAAATGAGTCGACCCGCTGCTGCGATTGAACAAAATCCACCAGGTCACACAAACTTCTGTCTGCTCCCTGCGACAATGATTCCCCTAAAGAATCGTTTCGTTTATGCAGCTGAGCAGTCTCGTCGAGTGGTAGCAGCAGATGGCGGAAAATGATGTGCCAGATGCAGCCGGGAAGCAGATCAACCACGTCCAAGCCGCTCTGGTGGGTGGGGAGAGGAAAGCATTGGAAATGGGAGAGGAAGAGAGCGGGAGAGAGAAAACTAGAGGATCAGATGCACCGTCTGATGCATCACTCTCACCTCATGAGAATTCTCAGCAACAGAGGGGTAGGTGAGTCTGCGAGCAGGCATGTTCTGCAGCAGCCCATGCCCATGGCTGGTAGCCATGGGCGCGGTGACAAGTAAGGGAACCGATTCGTCTTGGCTAGACCGACGGTTGGTTGGATACGGACGGTCACAGAAGGAAGAAAAGAAAACACACATATAGCAAGTGTCTATTTAGGATTGAGTCCGCCTGGCGCTCACTTCGCTGACAACAACTTGAGCTCCCTGACCTGAGATATCTGCTATTCGGAGTCTCACGCCGCTCGCCATACTCGCGCCATCGTGAAAACCCTTCCACACTCGCCTGTCAGGTTCGGCCGTGACGAGGCCGCGCCTGTCGTCGCCATGGCGGAAGCAATAAAAGTCGGCGTCGCGGGCTGACTGAGTCCGCAGCAGCGCGACACGGCGAGGCATGGGAGGGCGCCGAGCGGCGGGGGAAGTCGGCGAGGACAAGACGCGACAACCGCGCAATGTGTTTCCGCGGTGTGCCTCTAAGCGAGCCCCTCTTAGAGTGAAGCAAAGTCGTTTCTACTGAATCGGAATACATCGAGACAATAACCAGCGATAAGCATGCTGCTGCTATGGCTCCTTAGCTGGCGGTTGGTTCTCGTGCTTCGGGTGGCTGACCAGTGGCAACAGTAGCTGTCTCATCCGGACATCGTAAGCATTTGAGGACCCTCGAAAATCGTTTATTCAAGTGGCAGCGGCAACAGTCACACGCCTCAACCAGCAGCAGAAACCCGCGCCGACGTGCGAGCCGTGCCAATAACTTTCCTGGTGGCTCGTCTCAGTGCCTTCCGATACCGTAGCCATCAGCAATACCCAAGTATGCGTGCATGCCACTTCGGCTTGCACGGCAGTTATGAATCACATGCATCCCCGTTGCTGGACTCCCGAGGGTCGTCGAGTTGCTAAGCTTCAGGCACCGCGCTGCCTCGAAAGGTATCTCACATACGCCCGTACCCGTTTGAAGGTGTCGAAATCACCGTGCGTGATTTTGGACAACCGTGTGGTTCATTACGAACGCTCAGTCACACTTAGCAGATTTTCACTCATGGTTTTGGTTTGGGGTTGAGTAGAGTAGCCACCTATATTTTTTTTCCACATTTGGACGTTTGAACGTTGTAAACACCGTCTCCAAACAAATGCGTCACATAGTAGACAAAAATCACTAACTTTGAATTAAAAAATGCATGTACGGTACATTGTACGTACGTACGTATCCAATGTTGAAATTATGAATCCATTCATCACTCTCTCAACAAAATGATACATCAGTATGTAATTACATCATCTTTGTGAAGCCTATACCCCATCACCAGCCGTTGGTTGTGAGCATGCATTTCCTGCCTAACACTGGGACAGGTTTTCACACCAAAATCGCCCCCACCCAATAGGATCGACTCACCCCTCTCATGCATCAACGGTTCCTCGTTTTCCTCCCCATCTCGCTTCCAGGAGAACGAGAAATCGACAATGCAGTACAGTGTCAGGGTGGGAAAGATCTTGCCCACAAAACTGGCAAATTGAGAGAAGCGAGTCGGGAAGAAGATGGCCTGCAGGTTTGGAGCATTAATGAAAGGAGGCCATACTGGTGTGTACTTGCTGCTGTTGCTGCTGCTGGTGCTGCTGCTGCTGCTGCTGCTGCTGCTGCTGCTCCTCCTCCATCCAGGCTCCCAAGGCTCAGTATAACTATCATTTTGACTGTCTTCCACAGTAGCCTCTGTCTCCCTATCGAAAGCTCGTCCGGCATTTAAGACAATCCCAAGGCTCTTCAGCCTTGTCCACTCTGCATCCACTTCCTCCAGAGAGAGATCATGCTTCACCATAAGCACCTCCACTGTTGGTGCTATAGTGCCAAGCCACTGCGTCAAGGATCGATTGGAAATGGCAGGAGGGATGTAGTAAGGGTGGCTAGGGTCGCTGTATGGCCCATCAATGGTAAAGCCATTCAGGTAAACGGATCTAGCAGATTGGAGTGGGAAAGATGAAGGGTCCAGCCGCTGGCAGCCATAAAGCGTGAAATGGTCGAGGGAAAGCGGAGTTTCAGCCTTGCAGGCAAGCTCAACAGGTTCTCCCATGGCAGAGAAGGACTTGAGAGAGGAAGGGAGGGTGAGGCTGAGTTTGAGAGGTTGCTTCCAGAATCGAAAGCGGATCACTCGAACCACCGAGAACTCAAACTCAAAGCTGCTGAGGCCAAGAAACTCTTCACCGTGGGGCGAGAACGGCGAGAAGACTATGCCATACGTTGGACCGTAAAGAGTGAACTCATGTAGCTGTGGTGTTAAGGTGGACAGGAATTTCAAGTCTCCACTTCTGTAGCTCACATTCTTGATGGTCAACATGCGCAGAGACTTGAACCATCCCACGTTAAGCAGTCCCAGTTTCCAATGACTCGAGTACAACTTGAGCCGCTGCAGGTTCTTGAATTCCTTTAGAAAGGAGAGGTGACTGTCCGTGAAAAAGCAGTTTCGAATCATCGTAAGGTGTAAGCGAGTGAGAGAGGGTTTGGAGGACGAAATCAGATGGCCAAGAGATCGGAGTTCTTCAGTTGAAAGCGAGATGTCAAGAGACTTGTGCCCGCTCTGCTTGAGAAACCAGAACAGTCTCTTCGACCATTGGGGGTAGCGCTCCTTGAACTTGACGGAGACGGGCTTTATCTCCTGCAGGGAAAAAGAGAGTAGTATTGAATAGATTGCTTATCATATTATACTCCCCAATGCATGTCTAAGGAACAAAGTCCCTTACAAAAAAAGGTTACAACGAATAATCACAACCAGGAGGAGGTAGAAACAACGGATTCTGTGAAGGCACCCTAAAACGTTTTGGGAAGAAAAAAATGACTTCAGCGCCTTACACACCGAGAACGAGAGGACATGTTGGAGTAGCCTTTTGCTGGAAGCAGCACAGGCGAGCAGAGCTGCTGCGGAGCCATACTTCTCAAGAAACTCGATATGCTGCTTGCAAGCAGAAGCATATTCAGCAAGCTGAGGTTCAGGTGAAAGCTTCATTAGATCAGAGATCATGCTAGGCGATTTCAGAAAGCCTCTGGGATCTAACGGGGAGGGCGGCGGCAGAAGCAAACGACTGAAGATGATGTGCCAGACGTGAGCAGGGAAGAGGTCGACCATGTCACAGCTCTGATGGTGGGATAGAGGGAGATGTACAAGAGAGACGAGATTCAAAAGAAAAGATGGGTGAGGCACATAAATAATGTCACATGGCACATGAAAGCGCTCTTGAAGGTTTATCTCTTCTAGCGGCAACAGAAAAAAGGCGTAACGAGATGGCACAGTCACAGAAGGAGGCACTCGCAGTCCAGGGCTGTGCTAGGAGGTACTTACGCTGGCAGTCTCACTGGTGGCGGGATCACTTGTGAGATGTAAATCCTGCATCTTCTCCAGTACCTTCTGGTTCTCCAAGTCAGCCATCGGAGGTGACAGGCCTGAACCGAGTCAAGGGAATTGATACTTTTTCTTAGGCTCCTCACAAATCGCAGGTGATAGGCCGAAACCGAGACAAGCGAATGGTTGATTCACCGAGTGAAGCTTGCTGAACCAGACCTTAGCGTTGCAACAAATAATAGCTGCAGCAGCTGGTCGCTGTAATTAACCTTGAGATAACCTTCGAGACTGCCCACACGATAATCGCCTGCACATCGATCGCTAAGGACATCGCGCTTGACGTAAACGCTAGTGATTCGCGCGCACTTCTGCGGGGAGAGCCACCGTCGCGGGTCATGGCGGTTCCGCGACCTCGCAGCGCCTTGTACGGTTTTTTTTCTCAGTCCAGCCAACGCGCTGAGAACACGCGCCGCGCAATGCATTTCCTAGTTTTCCGACCTTTCGTGCAACGCTCACTAGGAATCCACGTGGCATGACTGGAGCCATATCGATGGTGCTCCAACCATGCTCGCGTAGGACTTCGTTTCGACATCGAAAAGCCTGCGTACGAGACATCTGGATGCTTGAAGCGTAGGATGCGCAATGAGCTCGCAGGGCATTTGGCTGTTCTGTTCCCGAGCCGAGGCGACGGGGCGCTCCTTCATCCTGCACGGTTCTAGCCGCTGCGTTTCAGTACGAACAGGCGAAGCTTGCATAAGCAAATGTATCTCATGCATTCTGAATTAACACCTTACAAATCTGAACAGAATTGTACTGGATTTTCCTAAGCATGAGTAAGGAAATCATAGCTATGCAAAACACATGGGAGGGACAATGTGAGAAGAAACCCAACAAAAGCGCACTGAGAAATACCACTAGGCCATCCCTATGTGAACATGGACATGCCTAGGTACTTATCCAACCCATCAATACTCTTGCCCTTGATCCAGCTCGCACAGATCTTGGTAACACTGCAGCACTTCTGTTCTTCCTCTCCATCTGCAGCAGCAGCAAAGTACCACGAGCACAACAGTTTGCCGAAATATTACAAGCAGCACGGACCCGGGCAGCAGACGCAATAAAAAAAATCGAACATCATCGCTAAACGCAACGCCGACCACCACCGCAGACCTGTCACTTATCAGCCCGACGACCAGGGCTTACTTTATCAGACAATTTTTGTCTGAATTTCTGGATTCTGAACACATTTTTACTGGTTCATCTGATGTCGTAGACATGCTGCTTAATTTCGTCTGATTTTTAAGAGAAGCTTTTTCTATTCATCTGATTTCTCAGACAGCCTTATACAGTTCTCTCAAAGTTAGCGAACAACGGAATGATTGGAATAGAAACGAATGGGGTACAAATGAGCAACCCTAGAAGCTGTACCCCCTAGAGTGCAACTCACTATAGCCTATCATATCAATGTTCAACATTTGACACACCCCCATAGGCTAAGTGAGGGGCATCAAAGCAAGCAAGGTGAACAAACGGTCACAAGACCAGTCAAACCAAGAACCAAGGCAAGCTCAGGGTGGATCTCAAGGACACCACACAAATTCCGAGCGGCCACAAGGCCAGTTCAAGAGTTCACTAGGATATAAATACAAAGCACAACAAGCAGAGCAAGCAACAGGACTACACCAACCGAGGGCCTACCTCAACAAGCCCCAACTGCACACAGAACCTGTGGTGGTCACCAAGCGCCAAGGCCTTGGTGAAGACGTCTGCAGTGTTGGCCTCTGAGGCCACAAAGTCCAGGCGTGCCTGACCGCGTCGCTGCAGCTCTCGCAGGAGGAAGTACCTCACGTCAATATGCTTCACTCTGCTCTCCAGTCGAGGCTCTCGACACAGGAGGATCATGGCCTTGTTGTCAGCGTACAAGGTCGGTGCAGAGCGAGGCCGCTCACCAAGGTCAGCGAGCAAGAAGGTCAACCAGCGAAGCTCCTGTGCCGCCATGGCACCAGCGTAGATCTCTGCCTCTGCACTGGAAGTAGCCACAGACGACGACCGTGTAGACCTCCACGACACAGCACCAGCTCCCAGACTGAAGCAGTAACCCTGAGTCGAACGCTGAGTCTCCACGTCGTCAGCGTAGGAAGAGTCGCAGTGACCAGTCAACGCCACTGGCTGAGTCCCTCCAAGCACAAGCCCCAAGCCTGATGTAGTCGCCAGGTACTTCGCCACCCTCACAGCAGCTGTCCAGTGGACAGGGCGGTGTCTCCCAGTCGCAACAAAGCGAGAAAGGATGCTGAGTGGAAAGGCGAGGTCCGGTCGAGTACAAGTCATCAGGTACATGAGGCAGCCCACCAGCTCTGCGTAGGGTCCACTGGACTCAAAGGGCTCGTCAGGAAAGGGGCCCGTGAGTCTGTGGTCAACAGCAAGAGGAGTGGGCTGTGTGGTGGAGAACTGGAAGTGGAACCGCCGAAGGACCTGCTGCACCATGTGTGACTGCGTCAGTGTGATGGTGCGAGCGGCTCTGTCCCGGGTGATCTGCAGGCCAAGGTAGCGCTGCAGCTCACCCAGGTCAGTGCACTTGTGTCTCTTCTGCAGTTCGGACTTCACCTGAGCCAGGGCTGCCCTGTCTGCTGTAGCAAACACCAAGTCGTCGACGTAGACAAGGATAAAGAAAGGAGTAGAACCCGCTCGAACAAACAGCGACGGGTCGGCGGAGGACGGGCTGAACCCAAGGTCACAAAGCGTGGAGCGAAGAGTGTCGTGCCACTCACGGGGCGACTGGCGGAGACCGTAGACTGGTCGCCTCAGGCTCCACTGGGTCCCAGGTGGGAAGGTGTCAGTGAAGCCAGGAGGACGGCGCAGCCAGATCTCCTCGTGCAGTCGGCCCTGGAGGAACGCAGTGGAGAAGTCGAGGGAGTGCAGCTCGTAGTCTCGCTGCGCTGCTATGTGGAGTAACACCCGAAGAGTAGTCATCTTCGGGGTCGGGGCGAAGGTCTGGAAGAAGTCAACTCCCTCACGCTGACTGAAACCCCTAGCCACGTAGCGCGCCTTGAACATCGGCGGTGCTCCAGGCGGCCGCTTCACCTTGAAGAGCCACATGCCATCGACTACGTTCGCCCTGGGAGGGGGAACTGCGTCGACGTAGGTGCCTGTGGATCTCCAAGACGCCAACTCTGAGTCCATAGCCGCTTTCCACTGAGAGGCCCACGCCCCTGACACTGCCTCGCGGTAAGTGCGAGGAGTCGGTATGTCAAGGGCGTCGGGGTCTCCCTCAGGGGAGAGCAGCATGGCACACACAGAGGGAGAAGCGGCTGCCCAGTACTCCAGCTCAGACTCTCTGTCCTCTAGGACGTCACAGCCAAGGGCAAACCCACCCCCGACGGACAGAGGACGGTAGGGAGGAGCTGGCACCACACGGGTGGCGTAGTCAAGGCGGCTGGCGGCAGCAAACTCAGCGACAGCGGCAGTGAGAGCCGAGACAGACGACGGAGGGAAACGAGGGTCGGTGACAAGAGTGGTGAGGACACGTGCGGCAACAGGACGAACAGCGCGGTAGTAGTCAGAGATAGGAGTGGGGAGGGCAGGTAGAGAGGACGGAGGAGGAGACGGGAGAACGGACACAGGAGAAGGAGAACGACGACGAGACGAACAAAGGAGGGCAGTGTGGAGGTCAGTAACAGGGGACGAGTGACGAGCACGCGGAGGACAACGAGTGATCAAGTCGCGACGGACAGAGGGAGGAGGAGACTGAGGAGGAGGAGAAGACCAGACCGCCGGACGGTCGTCAGGAGGAGGCAACGGAGGAACAAACACAAGAGGAGACTGGGAGCGGACAGGAGGAGAGGAGGAAAGGCCAAGGGCCCGCAAGCCACTCACAGGCGGGAACAACCGCCGCTCTAGAGGAAGCTGCGGTGGCGGCTGCGGCCGCTGCGGCTGCGGCTGCGGCTGCTGCTGCTGCTGCGGCTGCGGCTGCGGCTGCGGCTGCTGCTGCTGCTGCTGCTGCTGCTGCTGCTGCTGCTGCCGCTGCTGCTCCAGAAGGTCCAGCACCCGCAGCTCCTGCCGCTCCCTCTCCAACCGCTCCTGCTCCTCACGCTCACGCCGACGGGCAGCCTGGAGACGCGTGTCGTGGCGGTGGGGGGGCGGGGTGGACTCCGCAGAACCAGGGTCTCCAGCGTCAGTCTCCTCAGACTCAGCACCCCCAGAACCAGTACCGCCAGTGCTAGGACCTCCAACTCCAGCACCCCCAGAACTAGCACCGCTAGTGCCAGCACCCCCAACTCCAGCACCCCCAGAACCAGCACCTCCAGTGCCGGCACCTCCAGCTCCAGCACCCCCAGAGCTAGCGCCACCTGCGCCAGCACCTCCAGCTCCAGTACCCCGCGACCGAGCACCCCCAGACCGAGCACCGCCAGCGGCTGCACCTCCAGCTCCAACACCAACCGAGTCCACAGTAACCTGTCGCGGAAGTGCCGAAGGCTGCTGAGGGGACTGTGAGGAGGACTGCGGGGAGGGAGACGCTACCTGACGCGCGACCGAGGGGAGAGGGGTAGCGTGGGACACACCAGACGGGGCAGGACCAGGGGGGGGCGGGGGTACCGGAGGAGCGGGAGCAGGAGGAGGAGAGGGTGCGAGGAAGAGAGGGGGAGGGGGTACCGGGAGACCTCGACAGGGGTACCGGGTGTAGTAGGACACGGACTCGTCAAACCGGACGTCACGGGAATCTAGGAACTGGTGGAGGGGAGGGTGGTAAAAGGACCAGTCAGCAGAGTCCACTGGGAAACCAAGGAAGACACAGGGGACGGCGCGTGCCGAGAGCTTGTCCGCGGAGGTGTCGCGAACAAGTGCAAGGCAGCCCCAGACTCGAAAGGCCGACCCAACACCAGGGGATCCAGTCCAGAGACTGGTCGGTGAAGCCTCGGGCCGCGAGACACGCGGCTGGAGGTTCAGCTGGTGTGCGGCGTAGCGAACCGCGTGAGGCCACAGAAAATGGGGCGCACGGGCATGAATCATGGACGTGCGGGCGATGTCCATGACCAAGCCTATGCGGCGCTCAGCAACCCCATTCTGCTGTGGGGACTCTGGCAGCGTCCAGGACTGGGTGATGCCCTGTTCGCCGCAGAATCCGCCGAGAATGCCGGAGCGAAACTCGCCCCCACGGTCGGAGTGAAGACAACTGACTCGACGACCACGAGTGCCCTCAGTGGCTAGAAGCCACCTTATCAGCGTAGCAGTCACCTGGGACTTCTTCGCAAGAGGAAACACTGTGGTGTACCTGGAGAAGTCGTCGACGACCACCAGAAAGTAGCGCTCCCTCCCAGACCCCTGCGTCGGGGCAGGGCCCCAGACGTCCAAGTGGAGAGTCTCGAAGGGAGCGGTGGCCGGACGAAGGGACCGGCGACGCACGGAGAGCAAGGAGGGGCAAGCGAGGGAGGGAGCGACGGGAAGGTGCGTGGGAGACCTGTGACTAGTCCCTGACTGAGCATGCCACGAAGGCGAGGGATCGACGGGTGGCCAAGACGGTGGTGCCACAGGACGGTGCGGTGGGCGAGAGAGCGACAGGAGCAAGACGCAGCGACTGGACTGGACACAGCGAACGGACTGGACACACCCACCTGACCGGACTCTGCTACCGGGGGGGACGAAGCAACCCGACCAGACGCAGCTACCTGCGGGGGCGGAGTGTGCAGGACGAAGAGACCTGAGTGGGGCTCTCTGGTGAACGTGGCAAGAACTGCCCCGGTGGAAGAGTCCGTACAGATCGCAGTCCTCCCGTGCGCAGGAAAAGTGACTGTGATCCCCCGGTCCTGAAGGTATCCAACACCCACCAAGTTCCGAGAGAACGAGGGGATGTAGAGACCAGTGAGGAAACCAGAGGGGACAGCCGGGCACGGGAGGGTGGTCGAGCTACGAGCAACTGCTGGTCCTGAAGTAGGATCAGCCAGGGCAACTGGGACTGGAGCCGAAAGAGGTGTGACAGTGATGTGGTCGCGGAAGAAACACTGAGACGCGCCGGAGTCCAGCGTGAAGGAGAGCGACGCAACAGCAGTCGTCACGGCTGGGCTAGTGACTACACAAGCACCTACACTAAAAGCACAAGTACCGACACTAGCAACAGGCAAAGGTCCTAAGCTAGGTACACGTAAGCCAAGAGATCCGTACGTGACAGAATAAACAGCATCCATAGACATATCAAACACAGGGAAACCACTACGAAACAAACCGGGCCAGATCGGGGGAGCCGACTCAGGCCCAAAACGCTCACGGTAAAGGTCGTCGAGGCGGCTGTAGCAGCACTGTGCAGAGTGGTCAGGACGCCAGCAGGTAGTGCCAGCACCAGGGCCGGTCAGGATCCGGTACTGGCAGGGGCCGACGTCGCGGCCACCGCGACGAGCCCCCCAGCTGGCTGGGCCGCTGCTGCAGCCAACGCGACCTGAACCACCAGGCCCCCATGGCTGCTGAGGGCGCCACAGCTGCTGAGGGCGCCCCTGCCGCTGCGGAAGCCACTGCTGAAAAGGCCGCTGCTGCTGTCCCTGCTGCTGGAGAACCCTAGCGGACTCCATGATAAAAGCTAGCGGGGTGCAGGAGCGGCAGGCTAGGAGCGACAGGAGCGACAGGCTGCTGTGAAAAACGAGAACAACTAGGAGCGCAAGGTGAAACCAGGCGAGTAACTGCTGGAGCACGGAGCGAACTAAGCTAGGAGCGCCAGGTGAAACCAGGCGAGTAACTGCTGGAGCACGGAGCGAACTAAGCTAGGAGCGCCAGCTGAAACTAGGCGAGGAACGGCTGGAGCACGGAGCAAACTGAGCTAGAAGCGCCAGGTGAAACTAGGCGAGGAACGGCCGGAGCACGGAGCAAACTGAGCTACGAGCGAGGAGCGAGAACGGCTGGAGCGAGAATGGCTGGAGCTAGAAGCGGCGAGCTAGGGCTGGCTGGAGGTAGGAACGGCCGGGGCTAGAGACCGTAAGTGAGGCTGTCGGCTGCCGCTAGTAGAGCCACTGGCAGTGGAAAGTACGTGCGACAGTAGGGGCTGCAGTACTGACGGCTGCGGGATGTAGGCAACTGTGCAGGTCGTCCGGCAAGCAGGAACGCGGGCGACAGTCGCAGGCCCCCACTGTGAACCCCTTTTTTTTTTTTTTTTTTTTTTTTTTTTAGGGTTTAATTTATTTATTTATTTTCTGGCACTAAAGCACCCCGGGGCGCGCTGCCTGCAGGGTGTGCTGCCTGCGGGGCGCGCTACCCGCGGGGCGCGCCTCCTGCGGGGCGCGCTACCCGCGGGGCGCGCTACCCGCGTGGCGCGCTGCCTGCGGGGCTGGGGTGACGAGCCAGGGAGGGCGCCTGGGCGACGGGCTAGGACGGGCGCCTGGGCGACGGGCTAGGACGGGCGCCTGGGCGACGGGCTAGGGCGCAGGCCTGGGCGACGGGCTAGGACGGGCGCCTGGGCGACGGGCTAGGGCGCAGGCCTGGGCGACGGGCTAGGGCGGGCGCCTGGGCGACGGGCTAGGGCGGGCGCCTGGGCGACGGGCTGGGGCGGGCGCCTGGGCGACGGGCTGGGGTGGGCGCCTGGGCGACGGGCTAGGGCGGGCGCCTGGGCGACGGGCTAGGGCGGGCGCCTGGGCGACGGGCTAGGGCGGGCGCCTGGGCGACGGGCTAGGGCGGGCGCCTGGGCGACGGGCTAGGGCGGGCGCCTGGGCGACGGGCTAGGGCGGGCGCCTGGGCGACGGGCTAGGGCGTGGGCCTGGGCGACGGGCTAGGGGCGCAGGCTAGGGGCGCGGAGGGCGCTAACGCGCGGAGGAGGAGGGCGCTAAGGCGCGGAGATGGCGCGGAGGGCGCGGTGGCTAAGGCGCGGAGGGCGCGGAGGGCGCGGAGGGTGCTAGGGCGCAAGGGCGCGGAGGGCGCGGAGGGCGCGGAGTGTGCTAGGGCGCAAGGGCGCGGAGGGCGCTAGGGCGGGAGCTAGGCTAGGCTAGGCGAGAGGATCGACACCTACTCATGATACCATCTCAAAGTTAGCGAACAACGGAATGATTGGAATAGAAACGAATGGGGTACAAATGAGCAACCCTAGAAGCTGTACCCCCTAGAGTGCAACTCACTATAGCCTATCATATCAATGTTCAACATTTGACAAGTTCGCCTGAGACTGCAGATATCGGGTCTTATTCGGTACCATTTCTACTGGTTGGACCACTAGATATGGTACGTTACCTCCCTATTATTCATATACTTTATTTATACAGTATATTTATTGCTAGTATATGTTCTCAGAAATCTCAGACTAGTATTTAGGATTCGTCTGAAAAGCTAGACAATGTTACAGCTTTCGTCTTACAATCAGACAAGGAGCCAGGACCCGGTCTTGACATCAGACGGGCCATTTTACTAAAGTTAGCCCTGCCGACGACTTAGTTTTACTTGACACTCAGAACCTCCGACTGCCCATCACCCCGAAACTCCGCCCCCGATACTGCGGGCCATTTCGCATAAGCCACATGATTACACCCGTCACCGCCCACCTCCTCCTCCCTGCTGACTGGTACGTCAGCTCCTCATTCCACGTCAGCCTGCTTCGCCCTTACGTCCCGTCCACGAGCCAACTGCCACGCAATCGCCCAGCAAGCATGACAAGACCCCCAACTGAACCAATCATCACCCCCGAGAAAATCGTGAGTCACAGAGTTCGCGACCCTCGAGGAGCCCGAAGGATCGAGTTCTTGCTCCGCTGGAAGGACCGTACACCCACCGAAGACAATTGGGTTCCCCTGGACAGAATCGAAAACCACCCCGTCCTCACCGAGTATCTGCGCAGCCGAAATTTCAGGGATGTACATGCACTTTCGTAAGGAGGACCTCCGGGGGTAGTGTAAGGAAAATCCCTTTTCCTTACTTCGCATCCCTGCTCAACGCGTACATCACTGTAGCACCACAGTCAGCACCATTACCACTCGCAACCCTCGCATCGACAATCCTCCCGCCACCTTCGCACATCGCACCCCGACCTCACGGCTCGGCGGGTAACCCGCGCTCCGGGCCTCCGCTTCGACACTTTTCCCAACCTCAGTCCCAGGCCCGTCACGCGACAACCACAGTCCATTACCGTTACCACTGTAGTTTCGCTATATATTATTCGCTCATGCCTTCGCTCATTGGACTCTTGCTTCGATAGTGCAATTCTCGTTCGTTCACTCAATTGCACCCGTAACAAGGGGGATCAATACGGTATCAGCAACAGGATGCAAGCTTACAGCACTCGATATGTGTTTGCATCCTGGCAACAAGAATAGGCATTAGTATGTTAATATTGTAAGACGAAACTTACAGTACACTACATTGAAAGGTGTGGGTGGAAATGACCACACCAAATCCATCACTACCTTACACTCTCTAAAGCTTCAATCATGATCACACTATTTCCGCGAATCACCTGCAGAACGAAAGCAAAGCAACGGATTGTGAGTCCAGAGGAATACAGGGGGGTAAGGCAGCCCAAGAAAGGAACACCAACTCAACACAGATATTTCTGGTTCTAGCTGAAGCTGCAGAATAGAGGAAGCACAGAGCATAGCCATGAAACCAAGCAGAGAGAGGAGAGAGAAACTGCGAACCAAGTCAATGGAGCACAAGGAAGGCACAGCAGCAGTTGATGGGGGAGAGAGGGGAGAAGGGCGGTCATAGAGGGGAGAGCGGAAGCAAGGCGGGGCGCCACAAGGAGGGGTCACGCGAGAAAGGCGAGAATGGGATGGGTGGAAAAACGTGGGAATGACGGGGCGTCGGGCGAGAGAGGGGAGGAAGGAGGGGTCAAGAGGGTGAGAGGGAAGGAGAGACGGAGGTAGTGGGAGGCAGGGGTGGGGGGGAGGAAGGAGGAGGGAGGGAGGGAGGGAGGGAGGGAAGGAGGAAGGGAGAGAGGGAGACATGGTAACAGGAAAAAGTTCAGGCAAGACGAAATAAGGATGGACGGGAGGGAGGCACTGACCACCATGCCAATGTCGGTCCTGTCATCACCGCTCATCTCAACAGTGTTGTCGAGCACGAGATTCATGAACTGGTCGAAACCCCTCAGCACACCCACCACCGTGCGATTCGCGTTCAGCTTTACTGCAGATAGGAAAAGGGGACCAAGAAGGAGGGAAGCGAGCAGGGGGGTGGGAGGAGGAAGAGAGGAGGGGGGTGAGCAAGGAGGGGAAGAGTGAGGAGGGGGAGGGAGACCTCCACAGTGCTGTCGAGCACTAGGTCCATCAACTGGTCGAAGCCCCACAGCACCCCCACCACCATGCGGTTCGTGTTCAGCTTTACTGCGCGCAGGCAGGGGAGGGGTGTGGGAGCGGGAGGAGAGGAGCGGAAAGTGAGGAAGGGGAAGGGGATTGGAAGAAAGGAAGAACAAGAGTGGAGGTTTTAGAGGAGTGTGAAAAAACTAAAAACAACCATGAGATGCCGCATTCGTTGATGGAAAGAAGGGGGAGAAGTAGGAGGAAGCGACAGAAGGAGCGTAGAGTCGGTGTTGGATATTTGTAAGAGCAGAGCAAGGGGGGCATGAGTGAGTTGCGTGAAGAGTTATCGCGCGAGTGACCATCAATGACAGGGTAGATGTGTGCGTGGGAGTGTGGGTGGAAGAACCAGTGTGTGAGTGAGAAAGCAGCTTCGTGAGGGAGTGTCGATGTGCAAACACGTGGGGAGCCAATGGGCAGTGCGGCTGAATAGAAGCAGGAACGGAACGCTCCTCTGATCTTGACGGAAGCATTGGAAATCAATCTGTGGAGCAGGAATGTAGAGAGAGTGCAGCGAGAATGGAGCGAGAGTGCAACGAGAGTGCAGCGAGAGTGGAGCAACACTCACTGTTTAACTTCTTGTCCATGTACCTGCGTCGAACCGGGAAGGAGTGGGGAAGGGAAAGCAGGCAGGAAGGGGAAGGGGAGGCGAGAGGGGGGAAAAGGGAGGAGGGGGGACGACAGGCAGGGGAGGAGGAGGCGTCGGGGAGGGAAAGGTAGTGACTTGTTGAGAACACGGGAAGCGCGAATTTGATGAAGATTATAAAGACCGCTGAACGCGAATTTCGAAGCTACCCTCGTGGCTAACGAGGGAGATTAGGGTTTCAGGGAGCAAAAATGAGTAACTTTTCGACTCGTGGTTCCAGGGTTCAAGCCTTCGCTGCACCCTAAAAAAGACGGTCCGATGACCGGAAAAAAATCAACGAAGCCAGTGGAAACAAACGACGAATGCGATCAGGGAGCTATGTGTGGGGGATTTGGAAATGGAAGCGACTTGGCGTCAAAAGAAAAGGCAAATGAAAGAAACCGCAAGAGCAGCTTACTTTTTCAAATCGGGAGCCTGGCCTGATCTACTCATGGTGATCTGTGGATTGTAGAGACCACGCTGTTGAATGGGAAACCCTAACGACCGCTAAAGGCAGTGGCTGGAAGAACGGCTCCAAGTCTCTCCTGTGGTATAATGTTAAACTTAGATCCGTCCGTCCATGTGCAATCTGGCACCTAAGTGTGAACGCGCAAGGAGGGAGGTGGTGGTGCCGCGACAAAGAGGTAAAGGAGGATCAGCAGCAGACCTCGCGAAAGGAAACGAACAGATAATCGATGTTTCAGTGGTAAGCCTGGCTATACTCGTTAGAACCTGCGGGTTTGCCGATTAGGACCTCAAGTGTCAAACTAGTGTTTTCCACGATAGGTGTTACATGTTTTCTGGTACTAACTATCATATATGAATTATAGAATGAGATTCAGGTCAAAATAAAAATTTTCATAGAGAAATATGAGCACAAAACTGTTTATTTAGCGCGCTGTAAAAAAAACTCAGTTAATTCACCAAATCAATTTAGGTCAGAATTTACAAGCGCGCTAAGGCGGCATCCAAGAGGCTCGGTGCCACTCGTCCTGGACTGGATGATGACGAGTGCCGGGTCTTGAGCCACATCCTCGACAACACAGCACAACCGGCCACGTGGTCTAAAGGGTTCATGGCCATCTGGTCGAACTCAAGGGCTGCTTTCCGTCCCCCTTATAAGCTCGGGATGGGTACGGAGGGTGTTATCCCCCTAGGCCCATCAGCTACAGTTACGACTGCCGATGTATTTTGCAAATTTTAGTGTATCTTGCATAAAAAAAACTCAATCAATTTAGCACATCTGATTAGCCATACATTCATCAAACCCCCAATCGATACTCTTATTACCGAGTTTCTGTTTGCCTTTCCTGTCACGCAAGGAAGCGCCTCGCCTCAGCAGCACCCGATGGTGCAAGTGACGGCGATACGAAGTGGCGCTGGCGGCGAGCGAATTCGGTTTCCACTTTGACGAAACTCTTCTTTTGATCGACGTCTCGGCTCGGACCATGCGGGATTCGCATGCACGTTCCATGAACCCAGCAGGGACAATTGGTCAACCTGCAGGTCAGCAGAAACAGCAAAGCAGCATCTCATGAGCTGAACGTCATCCGAGTCGCATGTGCAACCTCGGATTTACCGCGAGCCCCCAGCCCGCCCCAGCCCCAGGCAGACACCCTGACCTGACTTCCGTCCCGTCAGCACGACGCGTGCTCTGAACTAGAAGCAGCCAATTGCAAGAGGTCTTGCATTCAGCGACTTTCTCAAGCCGCGTTTTCAACATGGTCTTTTGAGGTGGAAGGAAATTCGGTCTTTGTTTCAGTATGGTTTGGTGCGGTAGTGGGAAGCAGGCTCGGTGAGTCGCTGACTGTACGCTGAGCACCAGCCCCTTCCAAGGCATATTCGCGGTTGGTCGGTTCGCAGCTCGTCTGCAAACAGGCATCGCCGTTCCGCGGTGGTTCGTCCCCCCTCCCCAGGTCAGCCATGGCCACGCGGAAGGGAATTTGCGTTCAGTGGCTCAGCTCACCATCACCAGCCAGCCCACCACCCGCCGCCACTACACTGTAGCCCAAATTCGCTCGGCGCAGTTTGCCGTCACTGAGTTTCATTTCATCTGCCCGACCAACAAGCGGAGGTTGCGCAAGACGCGCTGAGGGGTCATCTGGGCTGGGAGTCAATAACGCAAAAACGCCAGCACATAGCTGGAAAAGGATTGGATGGCATGGCATCCCACACCCATAATGCAATTCATCGTCGCCACCGAACGAGAGAATGCTCTGATTGGTCAAGGATAGTCGTGCTCGTTCGCCGAAGCACCGAGGAAGTGTGTGCGACGACGAACGAGAGTACACCGACACATCCAAAAACCGTCGCACATCAGTGCCGCCGACCCATAAAACCACGCGATAGGCAGTTTCAACACTCCGTACTGTTTCGCTCCAATAATCCAGTCCAGCCCGTCGCATCTTCGTCGCATTCACTCATCCCCAGCAGCACATCCGCCCCCACCCCACCCCTACACCGCCGCAAGAGGCGGTGTCTGCGCGACGGACCAACAAAAGGCACATTTGCAGCGCTGACTTGAATCACTCGACGTGACGCACAACTCAGTCCACCACACGCAAGGTTCTTTTTCGTCCCCCCTCGCACGCCAATAGCAAGCAGTACCAAGCCAAGCCAAACACCAGCAGTCAGTCAACCAGTTTCGGTTTCATCCAGGCCAGCAGCGACGATCAGGTCGTGTAGCTCTTTGTTTACTTTTCCCGCAAGGCAGCTTGTCGCGGACGCTTTTCTCTTTAGGACCCAGAGCGCTGTTAGACGCTTATTGTTATCTTAGCCTAGACGCGTTCGCCCTCGATTGTTTTCTCTAGCGGCTGAATCAGCACCAGAAGCATCTAAACACAGGCAGTCACAATCCCTGCTCGTCAGATTGAAAGATTGTCGGGATTCTGCACCGTTCTTTTAGAGTCAAAGATACTCGCGATGACGGTGCCTCTTCCCTCCACTCCTCCGCCCCCTCGGGATTTCCTCACCGAGTACTCTCTAGGCCGTCACTTAGGCAAGGGCGCGTTTGGCGAGGTCTTAGAATGCACGCATAACGCGACGGGTCGCCAGTTCGCCTGCAAGAGAATCGACAAGCGATTAATCACCTCCGAGTCGGACGCCGCGGAAGTGCGGAAGGAGGTCGCGATTCTGCAGCAGCTCACCGCCGCGGGCCCGAGCCGCCACGGCGGAATCGTGCAGCTCGTCGAGGCGCTAGAAGACGGCGCCGCGGTGTACCTCGTTATGGAGCTATGCGAGGGCGGGGATCTATTCGAGCTGATCAAATCCGATCACGCGGCGGGCATGCCGGAGGACATGGCGCGGGAGATATTCCGCCAGGTGGCGGTGGCGGTGGCGTACTGCCATGCGCGCGGCGTGCTGCATCGCGATATTAAACCCGAAAACATCCTCTTCACAGGCCCCAACCAGTCCGCACCCGCTGCAGATTCCTGCGCGGAATTCGGCGCAGAATTTGGGGCCGCGGAATGCCCGCAGGAAGATTCCGAGGATTATTCCGCCGCCGCGTGGCGCTGGCGGGTGCGCGTGGCGGACTTCGGGCTCGCGCTCTTCCTCCCGCACGGGCAGATGGGGCACGGCATGGCGGGGAGCCGCTTTTACACCGCGCCGGAGATGGTCCGCGGGCGCAAATACGGCAAGCGCGCGGACGTCTGGAGCATGGGCGTGGTGCTCTGCGCCATGCTCACGGGGCGCGTGCCCTTCGCGGGGAAGGACCGCGCGGACGCGGAGGGCCTGCGGAGGTCGATTCTCCGCGGGGCGATCAACTTCTCCGCGCCCGCGTGGGCGCCCGTGAGCACGGGCGCGCGCGACCTCGTTCGGCGCATGCTGGAGGTGGATCCGCGCAGGCGGCTCAAGGCGGCGGAAGTGCTGCAGCACCCGTGGGTGCTCGGGCTCGAGCTGCCGGATCTCACGGCGGCAGATGCGGCGGCGGATGTAATGTCGGCGGACCCTGCGGGATCCGGGGAAAAGGTTGTTCCAGTGAAAGCGCAAGCGGAATCAAATCTCGCGGTAGCGGAATCAAATCTCGCGGTAGCGGTAAAGGCGTCGTGTCCTGTGGATTCGAAGGAAGCGGGAGAAGTGGAGAGAGAGAGGAGGATGAATGCGAAGGAGAAGGAGTTTCAGCAGCAGACGGAGCAGCAAGCGGAGGTTAGCACCCGGGCGGTTTCTAGCAGCGCTGCTCCTCCGCCCGTCGCTCCCCCAGCCTTTTCTCCCCGAGCTCCACCCACTGCCCCACGCGTCGCCTCCCCTCTCCGCTCCGCTGCTTTTCCCTTTCGCCCTGCGTCCCCTGGTCGTCCTGTTGGGTCTCCAATTCCCATTCGCCCCATCGCTCAGCCGCCTCTTGGTTCCGCTACAGAGCGATTCAATAAGGTCTGGCAGCAACAGGATCGCCCGCAGCAGCTCCCAACGTGCCACCCAACCACCCCGCCCCCTCCATCACCAGTCTGCACCGCTCTCAAAACCCCCTTTCCTCTTTGCGGAAACGCACCTCCCCTTGCCCCGCAACAACCGCTCAACCTGCCCGCACCAGCAGTTTCTTTCTCGGGCTGCCCGTCGTTCAACTCCCCCTGCCCGTCACAGTCCTCCGCGTCTCAGTCCACCCCACCCTCCTCCGCCTCTCGCTCCTCCCCGTCCCGCTCCTCCCCACCTCCTCTCTCCTCCTCTCTCTCCCCATCGCTCTCCAACTCCACCGCCACCTCAGCGTCAACTTTCACTCGAATGGAAGCAGCAGACATGGATGATTGCGGCATGGCGGATGGGGCTGGTGGCGTGGATGGCATGGCTGCGGATGGCATGGCAGGGGACGCGTCTCTTTCCATTCCGCTCAGCCTCTGCCCGCCGCCCATTGCTGTGTGCCGGAAAAAGAGCCGCCGGGAGGAGTACGAGGAAGCTTTTGTTCCTGGCTCTCCCTGGTTCTCCCCGCGGCCTCTACCTCTCACCCCCGCCCAGTTGACCCACAAGCAGCAGCAGCAGCTGCACCAGAAGGGCAGGAGGGAGGAGTGTGAGGAAGCTTCCTCGGCTTTCTCACCCTGGTTCTCCCCTCGGCCTCTCCCGCTTGTCGCCGCCCCGTTTTCACATGAGAAGCAGCAGCAGAAGCACCACTACCATCAGCAACAGCAGCGGCAGCAGCAGCAGCAGGTGCATTGCCCTGTGGGGTCATCCCTGTCAGGGGATGAGTTCAGCAACAACAGCAACATGTGCGGAGCCTCCTCGGCTCTCTCCTTCCAAGCAGCTTCCCGCTGCTTCATGGCCTTCAATCCCTGGGGATCTCCGTGCATCCACACCATGCCTGATACCACCACCACCACCACAACCACCACCACCACCACCACCACCACTGGTGGTTCCAGTGGTGGCATTGGATTCAGTAACCATGCTCCTGATTCAGGGGTTGAAGTCCCGGCAGAGGGTTTCAAGAAAATTCCCCTGCAGTCTTTGTCGAATGAGAACCAGCCGCCTGTTTATGTGGCTTGGGAGAGTAGGCGCACATGTGGCTTGGGTAGGTTTTGCTCTTAGGTTAATGGCTTTGTCTGTATTATTCACTCATTAATTTAACATTATGCTTGCTAGTCTGGATCAAGATTAGTCACCAGAGACAATGTTCCAGTTGTTATCTAGATGTTGGTCAGACTGTTGGTCTCAAACGGTTACCACAATTAAAATCCATCCATTATCTAGTGTTTCGATGTACGGTACGTGCAAATTAACGAGTATACCCATAGCGGCTTCGCTGCTCAGGAACAGAAAACCAAGCAAGCTCCTCTGAAGTCCTTGCTCTTCCCAAAACTAGCCGTTGCTCCTGGTGACATTGACGCGGCTCGATTTCCCCCCTCCGTTATCCACGCTCGGTTGTTGTCTTCATTTTAGCTCTCGACTAGGGACCCTTCGTCGTTAAATATACGGTATTTGGTTCGTCGCACAAGATACTTGGTTACTAACGAGGATGCGCCACTGCCGTGCACACTGTCGCCCGTTACAGCAGTTTCTGTACTCGTTACAAGCTAATCGACGGCATGATTTCTGCCGCGAATTCGCGAGTGCAGTGGGTTTTACGAGAGCAGCGCGACCGGCGGCGGAAAGAGCGGCGGGAGTCGCTTTGAGAGTAAACAGTCTATTAGCAACACCATCACTCCAGCACCCTCGTATCAAGCAGGAAAATACGAGCGCGTTCGTATTAAAGGCGTTCAGTTCATCGCGTCGCGCGGGCGAGCATGTCGAACAAAGGAAGTCTAGAACCTTCAATATCGCGTCGCTCGTGCCGCAGCGAATGGCCGAATCGCCACGATCCGATCACTCGAGATCACCAGGCGCAGTACTCCGCGGAAGCGTCGATCCGTCTAGTATTCGCGGCTTCGATACAAACAGACTCGCTTCTAGCGCCCGATTACACTCAGCGAATCCGGACGCTGCCGCTCTCCCCACCCGGCGGATCTGCTCCGCCTTTGTTCCTTCCGCCAATCCAATTCCGCCATGCCCCCTCGCGCACGCGCACGCGAACGCGCATCCCCATCCCCACTCTCACAACTACTCTCGCACGCGGCGGAGAATCGACACCCACTCGCCCCGTCCATTCCATCTCGGCTCGGGAGAAGGGATCAGACCCGTAGGCGGCGAGAGCGATCGTGAACAACTCGCAGGGCTTACGAAGGGTTTTAACAATCCAGATTCTCCTTTCGCCGACTTGCTTTCCGCCGACTCCCCTCTCGCCATCGCCGCGAATCCGCCCCATGCCTCCGCCGCTTCCGCTGCTCTCCGTAATGGTGGATTAGGATTAGGCATCCGGCACGCTTCTTGGTCGAGTAGCAGCAGCAACCTGAGCAGCGGCGGCGGCGGCGGAGGTGGAGGCGGAGGGTTTCTGGGTTTTTCGTCGCCTTCCAAGAAGTTTCAAGAGAAACGCTTGATTGGGTGGGTGTGCATGGCTCCTCGCCTGCTCTTCCCGTGACACATGACCCATGATGACCCATGATGACCCATGATGACCCATGATGACCCATGGTGACCCATGATGACCCATGATGACCCATCATGACCCATGATGACCCATGATGACCCATGATGACCCATGATGACCTATGATGACCCATGATGACCCATGATGACCCCTGATGACCCATGATGACCGATGATGACGCATTATGACCCATGATGACCCCTGATGACCCATGATGACCGATGATGACCCATGATGACCCATGATGGCCCATGATGACCCATGATGACCCATGATGATCCATGATGACCCATGATGACCATGATGACCCATGATGACCCATGATGACCCATGACCCTCTTCTGCTCCCCCAGCTATTCACCAGAGCAGGTGTTTGACGTGGTGGCCGGGGTGGAACACTACTCTGCCTTCCTGCCCTGGTGTGTGGGCTCGCATGTGCTGTGGCGGGCACCGGATGGCATGGAGGCGGAGTTAGAGATCGGGTTCCACATGCTGCGGGAGAAGTACCTTTCGCGGGTTACCTACAAGCGACCGCTGTTTGTTACCGTGAGTCGTGTGTTTGGGTGCACAGAGCACATGTTCTGAGTGTCAAGGGTGCATGCTCGGAACGCATTCATGAAGGTCGTAGCCGGAAATTGAAGGGCGGAGCCGAAAATGCGAGAGAGTTCCGCACTCTCACAAGTCACCTACAAACGACCAGTCTTCAAGGGTGCATAGAGCACATTGAGTCCCCCACCCCCCCCCCTCCTCCCAAGGTACGCCCTTCAAGAGCACGTGCCCACAGCTCAGTGCTCGTTCCACACAGAGCACCATCTCAACCAACACAGTGCTCCTCCACCATCTCAACCAACACAGTGCTCCTCCACCATCTCAACCAACACAGTGCTCCTCCACCATCTCAACCAACACAGTGCTCCTCCACCATCTCAACCAACACAGTGCTCCTCCACCATCTCAACCAACACAGTGCTCCTCCACCATCTCAACCAACACAGTGCTCCTCCACCATCTCAACCAACACAGTGCTCCTCCACCATCTCAACCAACACAGTGCTCCTCCACCATCTCAACCAACACAGTGCTCCTCCACCATCTCAACCAACACAGTGCTCCTCCACCATCTCAACCAACACAGTGCTCCTCCACCATCTCAACCAACACAGTGCTCCTCCACCATCTCAACCAACACAGTGCTCCGCCACCATCTCAACCAACACAGTGCTCCTCCACCATCTCAACCAACACAGTGCTCCTCCACCATCTCAACCAACACAGTGCTCCTCCACCATCTCAACCAACACAGTGCTCCTCCACCATCTCAACCAACACAGTGCTCCGCCACCATCTCAACCAACACAGTGCTCCGCCACCATTCCAACAACCACTGTGAACTCCCCTCTGTGCTACGACCCTCCCGCCCGTCTCACGCTTCTCTCTTCTCTCGGCCCTCCTAAATTCTTTTCCACTCTCCCAGTCCAATCCTCCTCAGGCTCGTTCTGCAGACACGGGCAGTTCTTACCTGGGAGTTCCTACCTGGCAGTCTCCCCAGATCCTGCCTCCTCATTGCCTTCCTAAACGCTCTTCCCTACTGTCCCTCTTCCTGCTCTCGCAGGCTCGTTAAGCGGACACGAGTCCCTTCCACCCTCTGGACAACCATTGGGAGTTCTTGTCTGGCCGCCTCTCCGGCTCAAACCCCTCCTCATTGCCTTCCTGAACGCCCTTCTTCTAACCTCCCCATCATTTCTGCAGGCACGCTCAGCAGACATGGGTCGCTTCCACCATCTGGACAACCACTGGGAGTTCGCTCCTGGCCGCCTTCCCGGCTCGAACCCCTCGTCCTTGCCTTTTGTATCACTCTTCCTTCCTGCCCCTCCCTCAGGCGCGTTCAGCGGGCACGGGGCTCTTCCACCATCTGGACAACCACTGGGAGTTCTCCCCTGTGCTCAGACCCCTCGGCCCATCTCACATTTCTCTTGCACCTGTGCCCTTCTTCTAACCTCCCCGCCATTCTCGCAGGCTCATTCTGCTGACACGGGGCTCTTCCACCATCTCGACAACCACTGGGAGTTCGCCCCTAGCCTGGCCGCCTCCCGGGTTCAAACCCCTCCGCCATGACTTCCTGAGCACTCTCCCCTCCTGCCCCTGCTTTCCTATCCTCAGGCTCGTTCAGCGGACACAGGTTTATTCCACCATCTGGACATCCACAGGGAGTTCGCCCCAATGCTCAGAACCGCCCTCTCGTTCCTCTGCCCTATCAGGCTCGTTCAGCGGACACGGGGCTGTTCCACCATCTGGACAACCACTGGGAGTTCGCCCCTGGCCGCCTCCCCGGCTCCTGCCTGCTCTCCTTCTCCGTTGACTTCCAGTTCCGCTCCCTGCTCTACACCCAGGTGTGCTCTACACCCAGGTGTGCTCTACACCCAGGTGTGCTCTACACCCAGGTGTGCTCTACACCCAGGTGTGCTCTACACCCAGGTGGGCTCTACACCCAGGTGGGCTCTACACCCAGGTGGGCTCTACACCCAGGTGGGCTCTACACCCAGGTGGGCGCTACACCCAGGTGGGCTCTACACCCAGGTGGGCTGGGCTGTAATTCCAGGTTATCTAAGGTGGATTTAGATGCACCTAAGCTCCACAACACACAAGTCCATGCGTCTGTGGTCACTGCAATCAGCTACCGCGGCACGGTTACAGCGAACATTGTCACATTTGTTATGAAATAAGTAGTTCACCTTAAAGGTCAGAGGCACTCTTTTTGTTGACTTCAGCTGTTGGCAGATTCTCCTCCTCGCCGAATGAAGCTTCCTCCTTTGCGGCGGTTTAACCCTAGCGAAATGCCGTATTTTGTTTTGTTTCGTTCTATTCTGGTTTCTTTCGCATCGTCCCTACAGTTTCTGGACCTCTTTTTTGACGAGGTGGTGAGCAGTCTTGTCAACTCGTTTGAGCGGCGGTGCGAGGAAATTTATGGTCCAAGTAAGGTAGTTATGACAATTTAATGTGTATATTTTTGGGGTTACGCCTTTCCCAACAATCTACAAGTCAATCTGGACACGAAAGCCTGGAGTGGTGGTAGCATGGAATTTTTATATATTTATCTGATATTCTTAATCTTTCTATCTGTAACGGATACAATGAATCGAGGTAGCGAGGATTGCACTAAGGTGTCAAACAAGTACAAAATGTGAGCGAATGCATGAGCGAACATTTGTCAAAGTTATACTCTACAGTTTGTTTAGGCTGTAGTGGGGTAGTTACTATGGGGTGCAGTAAGTTTAGGGTTTCCTACTTGTACCCACCACTTTCCTAGTGCAAACACACTTGTTGATTCTGACATGGTATTACGAGCCTAGGTTAGGAACCTAGGACCGCTTAGTCCTAAGGGCCCACCGTTCCGCTAGAAGCGCCCTCGTGCGCCCCACCTCCTCAGCGCCCTCGTGCGCCTCTCTGCTAGTGCGCCCTCGCGCGCCCTCCCTCTCACGCTGCCCGTTTGCAGCCCGCTAGCCGCCCGAGCGCGGCCCCCCCGTTTTTAGCGCGAGCAGCCCGCTAGCCGCCCGTGCGCGGCCCGTTTTTTCTCGCGCGCGCCAGTAGGCCGCCGCTCGCCCGTAGGCCGACGCTCGACCAGCCGCCGCCCGCCCGCAGGTCGCAGCCCGCGCGCAACGGCTGTCGCGCGTCGGCTGCTGCAGCTCGCGCTTAGCCGCCGCACACACGCAGCCGCGGCCCGCGCGCAGCCGCACCCTAGACGCGGCCGCGCACCGTGCACAGGCCCGTCGTCGAGCCGCCCTACCTGCCCGAGCCGCGCCGCGCCGTCCTGCCCGAGTCGCGCCGCCCTTACCGAGCCGCGCTGCCCCACCTGCAGCAACTGCTGCTTCTGTTCCTGCTGCTACTGCTGTTCTTACTGCTACTGCTGCTACTGCTACTACTGTCACTGCTACTGCTGCTATTGCTACTGCTGCTACTGCTACTGCTGCCACCATGGCTACTCCCACCATTCTCTCTTTCGATGCTGAGGGCCGCCCGGTTCAGTTTGATGCTTGGCTCGACGACCTACACCTGTTCCTACAGATCACTGCTAAGGACGATATCTCACTGTATGATCACGTGTCCGGAACCGCTCCCGCACCTGCTGAGACTGCTGACAGTACTGCTCGCTCCCAGTGGCAGACTCGTGACGCTCACGCTCGCCTAGCCATTCGCAGCCACCTACCGCTAGATGAGCGCGCGCATTTTGGCCAGCACAAGATTGCTAAGGCACTGTACGATGCTGTAGTAGCGCGCTACTCCTCGCCTGCCTCTGCTACGATCGGCCGTCTCTCGCTGCCCTATCTTTTCCCCGATCTGGCCGCCTTTCCCACAGTCCCTGACCTCATTATTCACCTCCGCACTAGTGACACTCGCTACCGAGCCGCCCTTCCTGCTGAGTTTCTAGCCAAGAATCCTCCCCCGATGTACCTCGTTCTCTACCACCTAGTCACCCGTCTCCCTGACTCCCTTCGCGCAGTCAGGGACCACTTTCTCGCCCTCTGCCCCACCGAGCTCACCGTTGACCTGCTCGAGAAGCACCTGCTTGCAGATGAGGCTAGCATAGTCTGTAGGTGCCTCTCGTGGCGACCCCCGCACGCCCTTCTTTTCTTTCGTCCTGCACAAGAACAGGTGGAGGTGGCGGTAGCTGCCGTCCCTGGAACTGTTGGTTGGGGTCCTTGTAGGGTTTCAGTAGCTGCACATGGAAAGCATTGTGAAGCTTCCACGTATCTGGTAAGCGCAAGCGGAATGTAACTGGTGTCACCTGTGCCTCAACGAGAAAAGGACCACAGAAGCGAGGCCGGAGTTTGGATGGGAGGTGAGACAGGTTCAAGTTGCGCGTGTCAAGAAGCACCTGATCTCCGACTGCTACTGAGTGATCACGTCGCTGACGATCGGCATACTGCTTCTGGGAGGTCTGCATCGTGGTGAGTCGTCGCTGAGTCTTCTCCCATAGCTGCTGCATGGTGGTGACGAAGTCATGTGCGGCTTGGACGTGTGCCGGTGTGGTAGGCTGCTGTGGTGTGAGTGGTTCCCGTCCGTAACACAGGAAAAAAGGAGTTTTCCCTGTGGCCGCATGTGACGCGTTGTTGTAAGCGAACTCTAGGGTCGGTAACTGTGTGTCCCAGTGGCTGACGTCGTCCTTGCAAGCTGTGCGCAGTAACTGTTCAACCACTTGATTGAGTCGTGTCAGAATGTTATTGTTCTCTAGCCTGCAGTGGGGTACTCTATAGCGAGTACAACCCCTTAGGGTTTCCTATATGTATCCTGCTGCTTTCTAGTGAACCCCCCTCTTTTTGCCTAAACTTCTCTTGCCTAGCTAGGGCTTACCTAGCTATGGCTCCTAACTTTGCTTACTATCTCAACATGCTATCAGAGCGGGTACGCTCCTGGCCTGTGGGCCCACCTGCTTCCGCTGCTACTCGATCTGTCGCACGCCCCGTGGCGTGCGACGCATTTTTCATCCCGCCGCGCGCGGCCCCGTTGCCGCTCTTCGCGGCCCCGTCGCCGCCCTTCGCGGCCCCCACTCGGCCCCTCCCCCTCCCTTCGCGGCCCCGTCGCCGCCCGCAGCGGCCCCGTCGCCGCCCGCAGCGGCCCCGTCGCCGCCCTCTACGGCCCCGTCGCCGCCCGCAGCGGCCCCGTCGCCGCCGCAGCGACCCCGTCACCGCCCGCAGCGGCCCTGTCGCAGCCCGCAGCGGCCCCGTCGCCGCCCGCAGCGGCCCCGTCGCCGTCCGCAGCGGCCCCGTCGCCGCCCGCAGCGGCCCCGTCGCCGCCCGCAGCGACCCCTTCGCCGCCCGCAGCGGCCCCGTCGCCGCCCTCCGCGGCCCCGTCGCCGCCCGCAGCGGCCCCGTCGCCGCCCTCTGCGGTCCCGTCGCCGCCCTCCTGCTGCCCCTTCGCGGCGCCCTGGGGAGCCGCGCGCGGCCCCTCGCTGCCCCGTGGTGGCGCCCTGGGGGCCGCGCGCCGTTCCCCTCGCCGTCCCCCGCGCTCCTTCCCTGTCCCACCCGTTTTAGGGTTTTGGGGTGAGGAGTGTGGGGGTGGCAGTTGTGGGGGTGTCGGTTGTGTGCGCCGTCCCCTACTCCTCCTCCTCCTTCGTCTCCCACTACTGCAGCTGTCGCTGAGGGGGGTGGATGTGTGGGAGCCTGGGGTTTAGGGTTTAAGGGGGGGTGCCGTGGGAGTGGAGCTAGGGTTTGAGCAGGGGGTGTGTGTCGAGGGTGTGGGGCAGTTGGAGGAGGTTGTGTGAAGGTAGCTGTCGTGTCGCCTGCAGCGCCTGTAGTCCGTCGCCCTTGCTTCGGTAGCCAGTGAGCCTGTTGCACCAGTCGCCAGTGGGTCCGTTGCTCCTGCCGCTCGTCTATAGCCGCGGAGCCAGTCACTCCAGTAGTCCGTCGCCCTTGCTTCGGTAGCCACTGAGTCAGCCGCTCCTGTGCCCGTGCCTCTGCAGCTTCAGTCGTTGCCTCCCATCTTCTCTCCTTCCACAGTTCCTCCTCCTCCTCACTTGCCCTCTGTGATAGCCTCTAGCTTTGCTTGCAATTGTGCACCTGCTCTATGACTGTGTGCTCTGCTGATTACACCCCACTTTGGCTATGGGGGTGTGTCAGAATGTTATTGTTCTCTAGCCTGCAGTGGGGTACTCTATAGCGAGTACAACCCCTTAGGGTTTCCTATATGTATCCTGCTGCTTTCTAGTGAACCCCCCTCTTTTTGCCTAAACTTCTCTTGCCTAGCTAGGGCTTACCTAGCTATGGCTCCTAACTCTGCTTACTATCTCAACAAGTCGCTCTGTCTGTCCGTCAGTCTGTGGGTGGTATGCTGAGGACATCGCAAGTTTAGTCCCCAATAATCCCATGAGCTCCTTCCAAAACTTACTGGTGAATTTTGGGTCTCTGTCTGAGATGAGTGTAGCGGGGATGCCGTGGATGGTGATGATGCGGTCGAAGAAGAGGCGAGCAGTTGCTTCTGCTGTGGCGGTGGCGTTGGTCGGTAGGAAGTGCCCCATTTTGGAGAACTTATCGATGACTACGAGGATGGAATCATGTCCCCGTGAGGTCGAGGGAAGTCCTGTGATGAAGTCGAGACTAACGACCTGCCATGGCTGCTCCGGTACGGGTAGAGGCTGAAGTAACCCTGCTTTCTTCTGCTTGCTGCTCTTCATCCGCTGGCACGTGTCGCAGGAGGTGACGAACTGCTGCACATCTGCTGCCATCCGGGGCCAGTAGTAATACTTCGCCATTCCTGCTAACGTCTTGTTGCTCCCGAAATGTCCCGCGTATGGTACGTCGTGGAACTCCTCCAATAGGATCTGCCGTAGCGGGGCGTAATTCGGTACCCAAATCTTTCCTGAACCCTTCCTTACCGCTAGGTCTTTCTCCCACTGTAACAGTTTCTGTTTCTCTGCCGTTGCTATCTCGCCGTCCACGGAGTACCCATGTTGGAATAGACCTTTTAGCAGAGGGTTCATCCCGTCGAGTTGGATGCCTGCTACATGACCTGGGCGGCTCAACGCGTCTGCTTTGTTGTGTAGCCCGGGCTTGTAGATGATGTCGTAGTGGAAGTGGGTCTCCAAGAAATCCACCCACCGTACCTGTCGTCGTGAGAGCGTAGGCTGCGACTTCAGGTATTTGAGGCTGCAGTGGTCAGTATAGACTGTGGTCTTGGCTCCCTCGAGGTAACACCTCCACGCCTTGAAGGCTACGACTATAGCTAGGGCTTCCTTGTCGTGGATGGGGTAGTTTAGTTCTGCTCCGTGCAGTTTCTTACTGAGGTAGGCGATAGGCTGTAAACCGTTCCCGTGATCCTGCATCAGTACTGCTCCGACTGCCTGGTCACTAGCGTCTGCTTCAACTACGTAGTCCTTCTCGGGGTCTGGTAGGATGAGTACTGGGGCTGTGGTCAGTGCTGTCTGTAGCTGTTCCATGGCTTGCTGATGAGGAGTATCCCATTCGAAGGGCGTATCCTTTTTCAGTAGGTCGGTCAGTGGCGCTGCAATCTTAGCGTACTGTGGCACGAACCTGTTGTAGTAGTTGGCGAATCCTAGGAACTGCTGCAACTCCTTCACGTTCTCCGGAACTTTCCACTTCTTGACGGCTTCGATCTTACGCGGGTCCACGTGTACGCCCTCGGCACTCACCATGTGCCCGAGAAACTGCACCTTCTTCAGGGCGAAGTCGCTCTTCGACAGCTTCACGTAGAACTTGTTTTTCCGCAGGATCTCGAACACCTTCCGCAGATGCTCCACGTGCTCCTTCATGTTCTTGGAGTAGATGAGGATATCGTCCAGGTACACCACTACGCACTCGTCCAGCAGGGGCCGTAGAATATGGTTCATTTCCGCCTGGAACGTTGCTGGTGCGTTGCAGAGTCCGAACGGCATCACCAAGTATTCGTAGGAGCCGTATCGAGTACGGAACGCCGTCTTGTGGATCGAGTTGTCCGCCATCTTGATCTGCCAGTAACCCGACCGTAGGTCCAGCTTCGAGAAGACTGTTGCACCACGCAGTTGGTCCAGTAAGTCGTCGATGCGCGGTATGGGGTATTTGTTTTTAACTGTCTGTTTGTTCAGTGCGCGGTAGTCGATGCACATCCGTAAGCTGCCGTCTGGTTTTGGAGTGAAGAGAACTGGTGCACCGTAGGGAGAGGTGGATGGGCGGATCAGTTGTCTGTCCAGTAGATACTCTATCTGTTTCTTCATATCTGTTAGTTCGGTCGGACTCAGTCGGTATGGTGCACGTGAGACGGGTTTCGTACCTGGTTCCTCCACGATCTCATGCTCGTGGGTGCGTGCTGGAGGTACGCCTGCAGGTAGGTCGTCGGGCATTATATCTTTGTACTGCTCCAAGACCTCCTTCACTGCTGCAGGGAGCTCGGAACTCGGCTTCTCCTCCTCTGCTGCTGCCATGACCAGTGCTAGGTAACCCGTGTTACTCTCGTTCACTGTCTGTTCGAACCGTGCCAGTGTCGTCTCAGGTACGTCCCCTGTATCCGTCCAGCTTCGTAGTGCTATCCGCTTCCCGTTGTTGTAGATGCACACCTTGCTGTTGATCCAATCGATCTCGGGGTTGAACCCCTTCAGAAAATCTCGCCCCAAGATAAAATCTAACCCTTTGATGTTGGTGACTGGTAGCTTCGGCTTCCACCTCAACGCACCTATATGCAGCTGCAGTGATGCTTCGCCGTGGATAGGAAGTTTCGTACCGTCCACCATGGTTGCTGAAAACTGGGTCTCCTCTGCCTTCTCTCCAATTTTCTCCAATGCTCCGCGGTCACACACCGAGTGAGATGCACCGCTGTCCACCAGTGCCTGGAGGCGTCGTCCATTGCATAACACCTCGAGGAGTAGTGGTTTCTGCTGCGCTGAGTAGCCAAAGAGGGTCTCATTAATAGGATCATAAGGTACATCAAACTTAATACCTTCCCTTTTTCCTATACCCGACTCAGCACTTTCCAACTTCACCTGGGGGGTGGGAGGATTTTTCCGAGGCTTGTATATTTTCTCCTGAGCCTGGATGCCTCCTCTAAGCCTTGGCAGCTGTGTAGGCTTCACCTGTGGGCAACGGGGAGCCTTAACACTGTGCTGCGGGGAGAGAATATTAACTCCACGGAACGCACGACCTTTTTCTACGCTCCGTAGTACTTTGCCCAACTTCTCAGGTACCTGAATGATTTCTAAAGGCTTTTTCTTAGCCTCTAAACCTCCCCTGATTTTTTCAAAGGCTTGAAAACCACGAGAAGCAATATTCTTCGTTAGAGTATCTTTATAGGATACTTTTAACGAATTCTTACTTTCGTGGGTGTTCGGCTGGAGTTTCCCGGTCGGTGCAGAGTCTTTTTTCGCGGAGCCTCCATTCGCCTCGGCGATTTCCCCTGATGCCGGCCGGTCGTGACGTTTTTGATTCGCGCCATCATTTTCTCCTTTTTTCGCCCGCTCCGAAGTCGCCACGTCGTCGCCTTTTCCTGCTTTTCGGATCTTTACGCGATCGCCAGGTCGATCCGCGGCTACTGGCGATTCCCGTTTTTTTACTTCGGGGGTGCTCCACTGTTTCCGTCCCGGAGTGCCGCACGTGCTTTCTTCATTTTGTAGCACGACAAAAACTGATGCCCTGCTGCGCCGCAAAATTCGCATTTTGTCGGTTGCTGCTTCGCGTCGTATTTGTCGATATCCATCGGTTCGGCGAACGTGGGGGGTGCCGATCGCTCCGTGCCGAATGTACGGTTCGGCGTGAAGCGTCGTGTTTCGGGTTGACCTCGAGTCAGCGCGTTGTATCGCTCGGCAGCACGCACGATGTCCCTGTAACTGCTGTAATTCGCCGCAATCACCTGCCGCCGAATCTCCATTTTTAACCCTTCGGTGTACGCCTGGATTTTTTCGCCTTCGGTCAGGTCGGTGATGTGGTTGAACAGTAACTCCATCTGCTGCGTGTACTGTGCTACACTACTGTATTGCTTGTGTCGGTGTATCTGCTGCCGCGCCATGTAGGTCGTATTAATTGGTTCGAAACGCTCGATTAAATCTGCCCGAAACTGCTGCCACGTTTTCTCCCCGCGGGCTACGTCGGTGTAGTAAATCCATTCGAGAGCCGGACCACGTAACAGTGTCGCTGCGAGCCGAATCCTTGCTGCGTCGTGTTGCGGGGTCGAACAGCCAATGGCCTCGAAGTAAATTTCGAGGGTGGCCACAAATCGCCGGACGTCGGATCCCTTCGCGCTTGGATCGAACGCCTCAGGGAGCCTCGGTCGTGCTGCTTCGAGGTTCGGCGACAGTGGTGCCATCGGTCCGTGAAATGTCGGTGTCGCCACTGCTGCTGGAGTTGTCGGTGCTGCAGTCGCTGCGGTCGTCGCTGCTGCGGTGGCGAACCCTGGTTGGCTTGTCAGAAAAGCCTCGAGTCGACGAAGCGTCGCCTGCGTCTGCTCCATGTCGGTGCGGAGGCTCGCGATGTCGCTCGTGGTCGCGTAGTTGTCGCCTTGGCCTTCCATGCCTGACATCAACGCGTCCGAAAAACCGAATCGAGGGGGAGCGAAAAACACGGAACCGGTTTTACGTACCCGAAATCGATGTTTAACTGCGTCGCCCCCGCGGTTTTTTGAAGACTCGTTTGTAGCGGTCGAAAGAACTTCGCGTGTAAACGGGCTCTGATTACCAAGTGTGAGGATCTAGGATCGAGCTCAGAAAAGAGAATTTGAATTGAATCGAATTGAATGATCACCTGGGTACAACACGAGGCTATATATAGGCTCGACACAAGGCCCCGTAACCAGGTGTTACGCGAAGGTTCCGCGGGTCGCGAAGCGTCCCGAACAGATCCTTCCCGAATTCGGTAGAAGGCAATTCGGTGGTAACCGAAAAGCCAGAATTCGGTGCACGCAACCTAGCTCGGTGCTATAACTATAATAAAATATAGGAAAGCACCTAGCCTAGGAAATCAAGCAATTCATGCATGCATATAATTTTCCTATGCTAGAAATAGCATAATAAAGTAAAGGCAAGCAAGCATAGCTGGCATAAGCCGTCGTACTCTCACAGTGTTCCCCTCCCCCACTTCTCCCCTCGGTCGCCTCTGCTGCCGCTGTCGACTACCTTGGTGCTGAGGAAGTCGGGGCTGCGTCTGCTCCTAGTGGCAGGCGCAAGGGCGGCAGGGGCAAGGGGGGCAAGGGTGGTGGCGGTGACAGCGGGGGAGGTGGAGGTGGAGGTGGAGGCGGTGGGGGCGGTGGGGGTGGTGGCGGTGGTGGGGGTGGTGGCGGGGTTGGGGGGGTCAGTGGCAGCGGCGGGAGTGGTGGCGGCAGTGGTGGTGGAGGGGGCCGGGGTGGAGGCAGTGGTGGTGGCGGCAGCGGGCGTGGTGGCGGCGGCTGGGGTGGTGGTCGGGGTGGACCAGCGCAGCGTGGAGGTTCGGGTGGTGTCTAGCGCCAGCAGCAGCGTCTCGGAGAGACCCCGTCGCCCCAGCAGCTTCGTGAGTGGTACTCTCAGCATGGGGGGTCTGGGGGTGGAGGTACCTGCCCGTATGTCATCCGCACAGGTGACCGCGCTGGTCAGACGTGTGGGAGGCCCCACACGCAGCAGCGCTGCTTCTCCCGTCTCAACGACGCCTGGCGTGCACAGTTCCCTGACGCCTCTGAGCTGCCCCGCTGGGCTGATCTGCTTAAAAAGAACATTGATATCTTTGCTCTTGACTTTGACGTTATCCTTGGTGCTATGTATGCATTGACTATTAGTGTTGAGGGTGACTGTTACCTGCATGTCCCGCCCGACTCGGGCATTGAGTCCAGTGAGGCTGCGGCTCTAGGTGCTAGTGCGTCTGCTGCCCCAGGTCCGAGTGAGGCTAGTGCTCTAGGTGCTGGTGCGTCTGCTGCTTCAGGTGCTCGTGAGTCTGCGCCTTCAGGTACTGCGTCTACTGAGGCACTGCACACCTTCACACTAGACTCAGGTGCTTCCCGTTGTTTCTTTCGAGACCGCACTGCCCTAGCACAGCTCCCTAGGCCTGTTGCTGTCTCCCTGGCTGACCCCTCCGGGGGTCCGGTCCTTGCGACCTCCACCACCGCCCTCCCTTGCCCTGCTGTCCCGTCCGGCACGCTGTCGGGTCTTTACCTCCCCTCGTTCTCTACGAACTTGGTGGCGGGTTCCGCGCTCCAGGACGCGGGTGTTCACCAGTTCACCCCTGCCTACGAGCGTATGACACACTGCACGTGTGCTCAGACGGGTCGTCACCTGGCTACCTTCACTCGGCAGCCAGGGTCGGACCTGTACACACTGACCACTTAGTCCCCTCAGGTAGCTGCGTCTGCGTCAGCGTCAGGTCAGTTGTCCGCCCCCTGCTTGTGTCGCACCTTGTCGAACCGGACGGTCCTCTGGCATCACCGCCTTGGTCACCCTTCGATGCAGCGCCTTCGTGGCATGCACTCCCGGTACCTTGTCTCTGGTCTCCCCAGGTCACTGCCTCCCCTACCACAGTCCCCTGCCCCTCCTTGCCTTCCCTGTGTCGAGGGGCGGCAGCGCGCTGCCCCCCACTCCTCTGAGTTCCCCCCGACGGAGGCTCCTCTGCAGACCCTTCACATGGACGTGTGGGGCCCGGCCCGCGTCCGTGGACAGGGCGGAGAGCACTACTTTCTGCTGGTAGTTGACGACTACACGCATTACACCACGGTCTTCCCCTTGCGCACCAAGGGTGAGGTCCCTGATGTCTTGATCCCTTGGATCCGCGCTACCCGTCTACAGCTGGAGAGGTGCTTTCACACGGACCTTCCCGTCCTGCGACTGCACTCTGACAGAGGTGGTGAGTTTTCCTCCGGCCTCTTGAGGGCCTTCTGTCAGGGGGAGGGCATTGAGCAGACGTTCACACTTCCGGCCTCTCCGCAGCAAAATGGGGTTGCTGAGCGCCGCATTGGCTTGGTCATGGAGGTCGCTCGTACCTCCTTGATCCATGCGGCTGACCCCCATTTTCTGTGGCCGTTTGCGGTCCGGTACGCCGAGCATCAGCTCAATCTCTGGCCCCGTGTCTCCGTTCCGGAGACCTCGCCGACACTGCGTTGGACGGGAGATGTTGGCGATGCGTCCGTGTTCCGGGTCTGGGGATCTCGTGCCATTGTCCGCGATACGTCCGCGGACAAGCTCTCCTCCCGTGCCGTTCCTTGTGTCTTCCTTGGCTTTGTCCCTGACGCGCCTGGTTGGCAGTTTTACCACCCCACCTCGCACCGTGTCTTCCCCTCTCAGGACGTCACGTTTGACTAGTCGGTACCCTTTTACCGTTTCTTCCCCTACCGCACTGCCCCGCTCCCCCCTCCGCCGCTCTTCCTCACGCCAGGTGCTGCTTCGGTAGACCCCCTACCTCCCCAGGGTCCTGCTCCCTCAGGTGTTTCCCAGGTAGACCCAGTCGAGCCTGTCAAGGTAGCTGTCGACTCTGGTCCTGCGCGAGGTACTGAGCCTGAGCGTGCTGAGACTGGGGGTGCTGAGACTGGGGGTGCTGAGACTGGGGGTGCTGAGACTGGGGGTGCTGAGCCTGGGGGTGCGGAGCCTGGGGGTGCGGAGCCTGGGGGTGCTGAGCCTGGGGGTGTTGAGCCTGGGGGTGCGGAGCCTGGGGGTGCTGAGCCTGGAGGTCCTGAGCCTGGGGGTGCTGCGCCTGGGGGCGCTCTGTCGTCCCAGCAGCTGCGTGAGTGGTACTCTCAGCACTTTCGCCGCAGACGTGGTGCTGTGGGAGCTGGGGGTGCTATTGGAGCTGGAGCTGAGGGCGATGGAGCTACTGGTGCTGGTGTGGCTGCCGACCCTGGGGTTGGCGCTGGAGGTGCTGGTGCCACTAGTCCTGGAGGTGCTCGTACTGGCGGTACTGGAGTTGCTGGGACTGGAGGTGCTATTGGAGCTGCTCGAGGTGCTGGAGCTAGTGGTACTGCAGGGGCTGGAGCTGGAGGCGCTGACGCTCGTCCTACTGGAGGTGCTGGAGCTGTCGGTGCTACTGGTGCGGATGCTCCTGGGGGTACTGGAGTTGGCGCTACTGGAGCTGCTGGAGGTGCTGAAGGAGTTGGATCCGCCACTGGGGGTGCTGGTGCTGTCTCTGCTGGTTCTGGGGGCGCTGCGCGACCGCAGCCGTACTTTGTTCCGCTCCTTCAGCAGGTTCTTGGTCTCCCGCCTTCTACTGGTCCTGCCCCTTCCTTAGAGTGTCCACCGCCTGTCCAGTCGCAATCACTGTTGCAGCCTGCGTCCCCGCTGCCTGCTCGTTCTCCTTACACTGGTCCGACCGGAGGTCTTACTGAGCGTCGCCAGCCTGAGTCTCGTCCTGCGTCGCCTGTTCGTGCTGCTCGCACTAGTCGTCGTGTTCCGCGACAGCGTCCTCCTGCTGTCCCAGGCACGCACCAGATGGCGCTTCGTCCTTCCACCGCTCCACAGCGTATCCCTCTGCCGTCTCCTCTTGCGTCCTCTCTTCCTGCACTTGCTGACCCGGAGTCTGGCTCCCTTCGTGCTGCCAGTCCTACTGTCACGCGTCTCCTGGCCACTGCTGTCACTAACCCTTCCTTTGAGTCTACTGCTGCGTCTGCCTTAGTTGCTGAGCTTGTCGACTTTGCTGCTCACTGTCGTCTACACTACGCTGCGAGTCTTGTTGCTGAGTCTGAGTCTGTCTGTCCTCCGTCCGTCGGGGGTGAGTGTGCTCTTGGCACGGACGTCCTTGAGGACAGGCAGGAGGACTTTGAGTGCTTTGCAGCCGCTGTACCTCATCTCGTGTCCATGCTGATTGCACCTGAGGGAGACCCGGATGCACCAGACATCCCGACCCCGCGCTCTTACACAGAGGCGATAGAGGGTCCCTACTCCTCACAGTGGCAGTCAGCCATGGACGCAGAGATGGCATCCTGGAAGTCCACAAGCACCTAAGTTGACGAGGTTCCCCCTCCTGGGGCGAACATCGTTAGTGGCATGTGGATTTTCAGGGTGAAGCGGCCGCCGGGTTCTCCGCCTGTCTTCAAGGCGCGTTACGTTGCTCGGGGCTTTAGTCAGCGAGAGGGAGTTGACTTCTTCCAGACCTTCTCCCCGACCCCTAAGATGACCACTCTTCGGGTTCTGCTGCACGTCGCTGCTCAGCGTGACTACGAGCTTCACTCTCTTGACTTCAGCACTGCTTTCCTATAGGGCAGCCTGCACGAGGAGATCTGGCTGCGCCGCCCACCTGGCTTCACTGGGTCGTTTCCTCCTGGTACCCAGTGGAGCCTCAGGCGGCCAGTCTACGGTCTCCGCCAGGCGCCCCGTGAGTGGCACGACACACTGAGGACTACGCTTGCGCCTCTTGGGTTTGCTCCATCTATTGCTGACCCGTCGCTGTTTCTGCCCACCGACACTTCGTTGCCGCCGTTCTACATCCTCGTGTACGTCGACGACTTGGTCTTTGCCACTGCTGACACTGAGGGACTCGCCCACGTGAAGTCGGAGCTGCAGAAGAGACACACGTGCACAGACCTGGGTGAACTGCGCAGCTATCTTGGCTTGCAGATCATCCGGGACAGAGCACGGCGCACCATTACCTTGACTCAGTCACACATGGTGCAGCAGGTCCTTCAGCGCTTCAACTTCACGTACTCCTCGCCTTAGGCCACTCCTCTGTCTACTAGCCACTCGCTCTCAGCTCTGCCTTCGGATGAGTCCGTAGAGCCGAGTGGCCCATACCCAGAGCTTGTTGGCTGCCTCATGTACCTGATGACCTGCACTCGACCTGACTTGGCATACCCTCTTAGCATCTTGGCACGCTATGTTGCTCCTGGGAGACACCGACCAGAGCACATGGCTGCAGCGAGGAGGGTGTTGCGCTACCTGTGCAGTACGTCGGGCATGGGGCTAGTGCTTGGAGGACGGGCTCGAGCTGTCCTCACTGGTCACGCAGACGCTTCTTGGGTTGACGACTTGGCTACGCAACGGTCGTCACAGGGTTACACCTTCAGCCTTGGCTCCGGTTCTGTTTCGTGGCGGTCTACCCGCTCGTCTTCTGTTCTCAGCTCCAGCTGTGAGGCTGAGATCTACGCAGGGGCCATGGCTGCACAGGAGTTACGCTGGCTCACCTACCTGCTGACCGACTTGGGAGAGGTGCCTCGTTCTCCTCCAGTTCTATACATCGACAACAAGGCCATGCTGGCCTTGCGTCAGGAGCACAGACTGGAGCACAGAACGAAGCACATTGCCCTTCGCTACTTTCTTGCTCGAGAGCTGCAGCAGCGCGGTCAGCTTCGTCTTGCTTACGTGGCCACTCGGGCCAACACTGCTGATATCTTCACCAAGGCACTTCCGCCTTGTGATCATCAGCGTTTTTGTACAGTTCTAGGCCTTGTGCCTACCTTGCCTCACCTGCTCACTTCTTGACTTTGCTTGTATTTGTGAGGATCTAGGATCGAGCTCAGAAAAGAGAATTTAAATTGAATCGAATTGAATGATCACCTGGGTACAACACGAGGCTATATATAGGCTCGACACAAGGCCCCGTAACCAGGTGTTACGCGAAGGTTCCGCGGGTTGCGAAGCGTCCCGAACAGATCCTTCCCGAATTCGGTAGAAGGCAATTCGGTGGCAACCGAAAAGCCAGAATTCGGTGCACGCAACCTAGCTCGGTGCTATAACTATAATAAAATATAGGAAAGCACCTAGCCTAGGAAATCAAGCAATTCATGCATGCATATAATTATCCAATGCTAGAAATAGCATAATAAAGTAAAGGCAAGCAAGCATAGCTGGCATAAGCCGTCGTACTCTCACACGTCCCCCCCTCAAAGCTGGGTGGCGTGAGATACACCCTGCTTGACAAGATAGTCCTTGAGAGCACGGCGTGCGTTGCCCATATCAGCTTCTGCAACCCAACTGTCCTCAGTGGGGTCGTATCCCTTCCAGCGTATCAGGAACTCGAGGGTCTTGCCGCCGCGGCGCCGATGAGTGAGAACGCGCTCCACTTCGTACTCGGGTTCATCCTGTATGAGAACAGGTGGTGGTGGCGGGAGTTGCCGTCCCTGGAACTGTTGGTTGGGGTCCTTGTAGGGCTTCAGTAGCTGGACATGGAAAACGTTGTGAAGCTTCCATGTATCTGGTAAGCGCAAGCGGAATGTAACTGGTGTCACCTGAGCCTCAACGAGAAAAGGACCACAGAAGCGAGGCCGGAGTTTGGATTGGAGGTGAGACAGGTTCAAGTTGCGCGTGTCAAGAAGCACCTGATCTCTGACTGCTACTGAGTGATCTCGTCGCTGACGATCGGCATACTGCTTCTGGGAGGTCTGCATCGTGGTGAGTCGTCGCTGAGTCTTCTCCCATAGCTGCTGCATGGTGGTGACGAAGTCATGTGCGGCTTGGACGTGTGCCGGTGGGGTTGGCTGCTGTGGTGTAAGTGGTTCCCGTCCGTAACACAGGAAGAAAGGAGTTTTCCCTGTGGCCGCATGGGAGGCGTTGTTGTAAGCGAACTCTAGGGTCGGTAACTGTGTGTCCCAGTGGCATAAGCCGTCGTACTCTCACACGTCCCCCCCTCAAAGCTGGGTGGCGTGAGATACACCCTGCTTGACAAGATAGTCCTTGAGAGCGTCGGCTGCGACTTCAGGTATTTGAGACTGCAGTGGTCAGTATAGACTGTAGTCTTGGCTCCCTCTAGGTAACACCTCCACGCCTTGAAGGCTATGACTATCGCTAAAGCTTCCTTGTCATGGATGGGGTAGTTCAGTTCTGCTCCGTGTAGCTTCTTACTGAGGTAGGCGATGGGCTGCAAACCGCGTCCGTGATCCTGCATCAGTACTGCTCCGACTGCTTGGTCACTAGCGTCTGCTTCCACCACGTAGTCCTTGTCTGGATCTGGTAGGATGAGTACTGGCGCTGTAGTCAGTGCTCTCTATAGCTGCTCCATGGCTTGCTGATGAGGCGTATCCCATTTGTAGGGCGTATCCTTTTTCAGTAGGCCGGTCAGTGGCGCTGCTATCTTAGCGTACTGCGGCACGAACCTGTTGTAGTAGTTGGCGAAGCCTAGGAACTACTGCAACTCCTTCACGTTCTCCGGTACTTTCCATTTTTTTACGGCTTCGATCTTCTGCGGGTCCACGTGTACGCCCTCGGCACTCACCATGTGCCCGAGAAACTGCACCTTCTTCAGGGCGAAGTCGCTCTTCGACAGCTTCACGTAGAACTTGTTGTTCCGCAGGATCTCGAACACCTTCCGCAGATGCTCCACGTGCCCCTTCATGTTCTTGGAGTAGATAAGAATGTCGTCCAGGTACACCACTACGCACTCGTCCAGTAGGGGTCGTAAGATGTGATTCATCTCCGCCTGAAACGTTGCTGGTGCGTTGCAGAGTCCGAACGGCATCACCAAGTATTCGTAGGAGCCGTATCTGGTACGGAACGCCGTCTTGTGGACCGAGTTGTCTGCCATCTTGATCTGCCAGTAACCCGATCGTAGGTCCAGCTTCGAAAATATTGTTGCTCCACGCAGTTGATCGAGTAGGTCATCTATGCGCGGTATGGGATATTTGTTTTTGACTGTCTGTTTGTTCAGTGCGCGGTAGTCGATGCACATCCATAAACTGCCGACTGGTTTTGGAGTAAAGAGGACTGGTGCACCGTAGGGAGAGGTGGATGGGCGGATCAGTTGTCTGTCCAGTAGATACTCTATCTGTTTCTTCATGTCTGCCAGCTCGGTCGGACTCAGTCGGTATGGTGCACGTGAGACGGGTTTCGCACCTGGTTCCTCCACGATCTCGTGCTCGTGGGTGCGTGCTGGAGGTACGCCTGCGGGTAGGTCGTCGGGCATTATATCCTTGTACTGCTCCAAGACCTCCTCCTCTGCTGCTGCCATAACCAGTGCTAAGTAACCCGTGTTACTCTCGTTCACTGTCCGTTCGAACCGTGCCAGTGTCGTTTCAGGAACGCTCCCTGTATCCGTCCAGCTTCGCAGCTCCACTCGTTTCCCGTTGTTGTAGATGCACGTTTTCCTGTTGACCCAGTCGATCTCGGGGTTGAACCGCTTCAGGAAATATCGCCCCAAGATGAAATCTAAACCCTTGATGTTCGTGATCGGCAACGTCGGCTTCCACCTCAGCGCCCCTATGTGCAGCTGCAGTGTTGACTTGCCGTGGATGGGAAGCTTCGTACCGTCCACCATCGTTGCTGTAAACTGGGTTTCTTCTGAGGATTCTCCAATTTTCTCCAACGTCCTACGGTCGCACACCGAGTGGGACGCACCACTGTCCACCAGGGCCTGGAGGCGACGCCCGTTGCAGATCACCTCGAGTACTAGTGGTTGCTGCTGCTCCGAGTATCCGTAGATGGTATCGCTTATAGGATCGTAGGGTACGTCGAATATGTTATCCCTAGGTCCTGCTCTCGAAGATGCAGCTTCAGTATCAGTTTTCAACTGAGAAAGGTTAGAAGGATTTATCCGAGGCCGATTCGGCTTCTCTTGGGCTTGGAACCTTCCACTAAGCCTTTGCAGCTGTGTAGGCTTCATCTGTGGGGAACAGGGAGCCTTTAAACAGTGCTGCTGGGAGAGAATATTAACTCCTCGGAACGCTCGACCCGTATTAGCGCTCTGGAGTAGGGTCCCCATAATACCCGGTACCGGTTTAATTTCTGACTCTCCCTTAATAAAGGCTTGAAACCCACGAGAAGTAATATTCTTACTTGTCGGGGTATACGGCTGGAGTTTCCCGGTCGGTGCAGGGTTTTGTTTCGCGGATCCTCCATTAGTCTCGGCGATTTCCCCTGGTGCCGGCTGGTCGTGACGTTTTAAATTTGCGCCACCATATTCTCCTTTTTTCGCCCTCTCCGAAGTTGCCACGTTGTCCGTTTTCTGCTTCGGGGGTGCCGCACTGTTCTTGTCCTTCAGCTCCGCACACCTTCTCTTCATTTTCCAACACGCCAAGATACGATGTCCTGTAGCGCCGCAAAATTTGCACGTCTCATTATTTGCTAGCCGCTGCTCCACATCGCCCTCGTCGTTCTCCATCGGGTCGGCAGTCATGGGTGGTGCCAATCGCCCCATGCCACTAGTTGGCTTGTTGCGTCGTGTTCCGTAGTAGCTACTGTTCAACGTGTCGAACTGTTCGATCAGTGCTGCCGGAAACTGCGCCCACGTCCCCTCGCCTTGGACTATTCTGTTGTTGATCCACTCTAGAGCTGGGCCTCGTAACAGTGTTGCTGCGAGCCGTATGCGCATTGCGTCTTTTGTCGGGGTCGTGCATCCAACGGCTTCGAAGTAAATTTCGAGTTCAGCTACAAATCGACAAACGTCGTTCCTTTTTACTGTAGGATCGAACGCCCCCGGTAGCCTCGGCTTCACTGCTTCGAGGTTAACTGTAGCTGCTGCCGTTGTCGCATGTAGAATTGTCGGTGTTGCCGCTGCTGCTGCTGCTACTGTTGTCGCTGCTGCTGTGGCGGTTGCCGACTGGTTCGCAAGGAGTTTTTCGAGTCGTGGGAGCGCCGCATGTATTTGCTTATGCTCAGCACGTAACTCCGCGATTTTCTGTACTGAAATATCTCCTTTTCCCTCCATTTGGCGATTTACAGGAAGATGCGCGACGAAAATAATCGAATTCTAGGTGCTGGTCGACTTACTGCGAGTCAAGTTGACTATAGGATCGACGAGCGCGAATTCTGTAGGTCGCGTAAATCTCCCCTGGGCGAAATTCGCGTCCGATCTTGGCCGTTGAGGAGAAAATCAATCCGACGCTCCAAATTCCAACTTTTTTGGGCGAAATTCTCTGGGCCGTTGAGATGAAACTCGATCGAACGGTCGAAACTCCAACCTTTCCACCAGTAAATCTGAGGGGTGTTCGAAAACCGAATCGAGGGGGGCTTAGAAAAATTGCGCGGAACTGGTTTTACATACCCGTATCGGCGCTTTCGTCGTCGCCCCCGCGGTTTTTTAAAGGCCGGAACTAAGCGGTTGAAGACCTCGCGTGAAAACCCGCTCTGATTACCAAGTGTGAGGATCTAGGATCCTAGTGTACATGCAGTTACATATAACAATATGACTTCTAACATCCCCCCTTAACTGCATGCACAACTAGGAAGTGAGAGCCAGGCATGTGAGGCGGAAGAGGCGAGAGAGAGAGAGAGAGATGGGGGGCGTGGATGAGCGTGACAACTCATTGCCCGGGGTAGTCTCTCACTTCCAAGTCCTCACTCATCCCCCCTTAACCTCTCTCCCCCCCCCCCCTCACAGCAACAAGTGCTGCAGTGGAGAGAGAAAGAGGGAAGGGGGGGACGGCTGGTGGTTCACCCCCGCCACCCCCACGTCTCCCTCCCCCCCCCCCCACGGCGGGAGCCGCGGAAGGGAAGGGCGGGGGGGGAGGCGACGTACGGAGCTGCTGGCGCCGGCGTCCCTTGCTGGCGCAGGCGCTGGCGCTTCGCGGCTGGCGCACGCGCTGGCGCTGGCCGCGAAGTGCTGGTGCAGGTGCGGGCGTTGGCACGGACGACGGCCAGGGCGACGAGGGGGCGCGACGGACGGGCAGGGCACACGAGGCGCCACTGACGGGATGGGCGCACGGGGCACGACGAACGGGAGGGCGCACGGGGCGCGACGAACGGGAGGGCGCACGGGGCGCGACGAACGGGAGGGCGCACGGGGCGCGACGAACGGGAGGGCGCACGGGGCGCGACGAACGGGCAGGGCAACACGATTTCGCCAACGAGGGTGCGACGAGGCGAGCGTAGCGCGACGGGCCAGCGAGGCGCTCACCATGGGAACAGAAAGAAGACTTAAACCTGAGGAACGAGTGGCTCTGATAACATGTCAAAATAAGGACGTGCGGGTTTACGTAGGGCCTAGGCTTAGGAGCCTAGGCCCACGAGAGTGAGAGGGTTGTGCCAAGAGGATTGAGAGGATGAAGGGGCTTCACTATAGCAGAGAGGGTACATATAGTAAAGAGGAGGTGGCACAAGGGGGGGTATACCACCGAGAGAGAACAAGATACTACACTACCTAGTGTACATGCAGTTACATATAACAATATGACTTCTAACAGAAACGTAGGCACCAGGCCTAGAGTAGTGCAGAACTGCTGATGATCACCAGCCGGAAGGGCCTTGGTGAACACATCAGCCGTGTTGGCACGGGTGGGCACGTGAGCGATACGAAGCTGACCACGCTGCTGCAACTCTGGAGCAAGGAAGTAACGCAGAGCAATGTGCTTTGTTCCTGTGCTCCAGTCTGTGGTCCTGACACAATGCAATGGCGACCTTGTTGTCGACGTACAGAACTGGAGGAGAACGAGGCCTCTCTCCCAAATCGGTCAGCAGGTAGGTGAGCCAGCGTAACTCCTGTGCAGCCATGGCTGTGGCGTAGATCTCAGCCTCACAACTGGAGCTGAGAACAAAAGACGAGCGTGTAGACCGCCAAGAAACAGTGCCAGAGCCAAGGCTGGACGTGTAACTCTGTGACGACCGATGCGTAGCCAGGTCGTCAACCCAAGAAGCGTTTGAGTGCCCAGTAAGGACAACTAGACTTCGCCCTCCAAGCATGAGCCCCATGCCCGATGTACTGCACAAGTAGCACACTACCTTTTTCGCAGCATCGAAGTGCACCTTTCGGTGCCTACCAGGAGCCACGTAGTGTGCCAAAAGGCCAAGAGGGTACGCAAGGTCAGGACGAGTGCAGGTCATCAGGTACATGAGGCAGCCCACTAGCTCTGGGTAAGAACCACTCGGCTCTACGGACTCGTCTGAAGGTGGAGCTGAGAGCGAGTGACCTATAGCCAGGGGAGTGGACTGTGGCGAGGACCAAGTGAAGCCAAAGCGCTGAAGGACCTGCTGCACCATGTGTGACTGAGTCAGTGTGATGGTGCGCCATGCTCTGTCCCGGGTGATCTGCAAGCCAAGGTAACTGCGTAGCTTACCCAGGTCTGTGCACGTGTGTCTCTTCTACAACTCCGACTTCACAAGGGCGAGAGCTTCAGTGTCAATAGTGGCAAAGACCAAGTCGTCAACGTACACGAGGATGTAGAACGGCGGCAACGAAGTGTAGGTGTGCAGAATCAGCGACAGGTCAGCAGTGGAAGGTGCAAACCCAGGATCCGCAAGTGTCGTCCTCACTGTGTCCTGCCACTCACGAGGCGCCTGATGGAGACCGTAGACTGGCCGGCGGAGGCTCCACTGGATACCAGGAGGGAACAACCCAGTGAAGCCAGGTGGGCGGCGCAGCTAGATCTTGTCGTGCAGACTGCACTGTAAGAACGCTGTGCTGAAGTCCATAGAGTGAAGCTCGTAGTCACGCTGAGCGGCAACGTGCAGCAGCACCCAAAGAAGTCAACTCCCTGTCGCTGACTGAAGCCTCGTGCAACGTAACGAGCCTTGACGACAGGCGGAGAACCCGGCGGTCGCTTCACCCTGAAAATCCACATGTCATCGACTACGTTCACCCCAAGAGGGGGAACTGCGTCGACGTTAGTGCCTGTGGTCTTCCAAGATGCCATCTTTGCGTCCATGGCTGTTTGCCACTGAGAGGAGTACTCACCCGTGATCGCCTCAGCGTAAGAGCGCGGGGTCGGGATGTCTGGAGCATCCGGGTCTCCCTCAGGGGCAAGCAACATGGCCACAAGACACTCAAAGTCCTCCTGCCTGTCCTCAAGGACGTCTGTGCCAAGAGCACACTCACCCCGGACGGACGGAGGACAGAAAGACTCATACTTAGCAACAAGACTAGCTGCGAAGTCTAGACGACAGGCAGCAGCAAAGTCAACAAGCTCAGCAACTAGGGCAAACGCAGCAGTGGACTCAAACGAAGGGTCACTGACAACTAAGGCTAGGAGACCCGTGACAGTAGGACTGGCAGCACGAACCAAGTCAGACTCAGGGTCTGGACTGTCAGGAGGAGAGGACGCAGCGCCGGGACTAGCAGTGCCAGTACCACCAGCACCTCCAGCACCAGCAGCACCACCAGCTCTGGCGGCTCCAGTATCTCTAGCACAAGTACCTCTAGGACCAGCAGCTCCAGCTCCAGGGCCGCCAGCCCCAGTGCCTCCAGCGCCAGGGCCTCCAGCTCCAACGCCTCCAGCTCTAGGGTCTCCAGGACTAGTAGCTCCAGCACCTTCAGGACGAGCACCTCCGGGACTGGCAGTGCCAGCACCACCAACACCTCCAGCACCAGCAGCACCACCTGCCCCGGCAGCTCGAGTACCTCCAGTACGAGCACCTCCAGGACCAGCAGCTCCAGCTCGTCCGGTACCTCCAGCTCCAGCGTCCCCAGCCGCAGTGCCTCCAGCTCCAGCAGCGCCACTCTGAAGACGGCAGAGCTGAGCGTGCCAATCGCGTAGCTTCTACGGCGAGAGAGTACCTCCAGAACCTCCAGTACGAGCACCTCAAGGACTAGTAGTGCCAGCAGTACCAGCACCACCAGCTCCGGCAGCTCCAGTACCTCTAGTATGAGTACCTCCAGTACCTCCAGGACGGTCAGCTCCAAGGCCTCCCTCTCCAGAAGCGACACTCCGAAGGCGGAGTTGCTGAGCGTACCACTCGCGCGGCTGCGGCGGCGATGAGAGAGGCTCCCATAGTGGAGAAGCAGTACCCCTGGGCGCAGCACCCCCAGACTCAGCAACACCAGGCTCCGCACGCTCAGGCTCAGCGCCCCCAGGCTCCACACGCTCAGGCTCAGCAACCCCAGGCTCAGCACCCCCAGGCTCCATACGCTCAGGCTCAGCACCTCCAGGCGCAGCACCCCGAGCAGCACCAGAGTCACCAGTGACCTCGACAGGCTCAACCAAGGGGAGTGGGTCTACCTAAGACACACCTGAAGGAGCAGGACCCTTAGGGGGGAGGGGGTCTACCAGAGGGCTACCTGGAGCAAGGAAGAGCGGCGGGGGAGGGGGAGGGGCAGTGCGGTAGGGGAAGAGACGGTAAAATGGAACCGACTCGTCAAACGTGACGTCCTGAGAGGACAGAACACAGCGCGAGGTGGGGTGGTAAAACTGCCAACCAGGCGCGTCAGGGGGGAAACCAAGGAAGACACAGGGAACGGCTGCGGAAATAACTACTACAACGGGAGCTAGACCACGAGCTAGGCACGAGTGCTCATGTGATCTCTGCGTTCGTTGGTCCTTAGTCGTTTTCCTAGTGCACACACAGCTTGCTTGTTCACGGGGAGAATTGGCAAGAGTTTCACTAGAGAATGTTGACAACAATGGTACAATAAAGTTGGCAAGACAAGACTACATCAGAGCTAGCATTCAGGTCGGTCGACTGCCAGTGCAGCATGGTCGACCGCGATCCAGCACGACTTGGTCGACCGCGCTCCAGCGGTGCAAAGTCGATGGCGTGCCAACGCTGCAGGTTGACGGCGTGCCAGTGTTGCTCTCGCAGAACAGCAGCGCACCTACTTCGCAGGTGCTCGCAGATGATTGGTAGGCTAAGCCTCGTCACCTGCACAATGCACACACCGTGTCATCCTCGTGCTGACGACTCCACCTGATCCGCCACGTCAACCTCGGGATACCACCCTCGAGATCAGCCTCGCCAACATCGCCTGGGCGACCGTCGCACTCTTCTGCAGAGCCTCGTCACCCAGGTAACCTGGTCGACCGGGCAACCACGTCGACCAGCTGCTCCTGTATGTGCCCGTCGATCTCCCAAGTTGACGACCACTCCAAGTCGGCCTCACCAGGTCGACCACACCCTTGGTCGACCAGCTCCAGGTCGACGTCATTCCTGGTCGACCAGTTCCATGTCGACCAGCGCAGTTGTCAGCCGACCACCCAAGTCGGCGACCTCCCAAGTCGGCAACCTCGCAAGTCGGCGCCGACTTCCAGGTTGACGCGCCACATCGCCGACCCCCAGTTAAAGTCGGCAGCCGGCTTCCCAAGTCGGCGGCATTGCAGTGGCCCCGTGCAAGTCGACCAACTCCGTCGACCAGCTCGCCCAAGTCGGCGTCGCCCACTGCTGCAAGTCGGCTGTACCTCCCATACACCCAACCACAAAGTCGGCTCCGCCCAAGCGAGGACGGGGCCACACCCAAATCCCGTTGACAACGGCACGGGCGGAGAGTTTGTCTGCGGAGGTATCACGGACAAAGGCACGAGATCCCCAGACCCGGAACACTGACGCATCGCCAACCTCTCCCGTCCAACGCAGTGTCTGCGAGGTCTCCGGCCAGGAGATACGGGGCCAGAGGTTGAGCTGATGCGCGGCGTACCGGACCGCAAACGGCTGCAGAAAATGGGGGGCAGCCGCATGGATCATGGAGGTACGAGCGACCTCCATGACTAAGCCAATGCGGCGCTCAGCAACCCTCTGTTGCGGAGAGGCCGAAAGCGTGAACGACTGGGTGATGCCCTCCTCCTGACAAAAGTCCCACAAGAGGTCGGAGGAGAACTCACCACCTCTGTCAGACTGCAGACGCAGGACAGGAAGGTCCTGGTGGAACCGCTCGCGGAGCTGGGGACGGACAGCGCGGATCCAAGGGATCAAGACATCAGGGACCTCCCCCTTGCTGCGCAAGGGGAAGACCGTGGTGTAACGCGAGTAGTCGTCAACAACCAGCAAGAAGTACCGCTCGCGGCCCAGTCCCTGGACGCGGGCTGGGCCCCACACGTCCATGTGGAGAGTCTGCAAGGGAGCCTCTGTCGAAGGGAACGAGGAGGAGTGAGGAGCGGCGCGCTGCCGCCCCTTGACGCAGGGAAGACAGGGCGGGGCAGGCAAGCGCGGGAGGGGGGGCAGAGACCTGGGAAGACCAGAGATAAGGAGACGGGAGTGCATGCCACGGAGGCGTGGCAGGGAGGGGTTGTGAAGAAATGAGGAATGAATTGACTAAGGGAAAGTTGGGTACAAAAGCAAACCCTAGAAAACTGTACCCCATATGTGCTACCCCACTATAGCCTACAGTAGCTATGTCATATAAATCTGACACACCCCCATAGGCAAAGTGGGGGAGAACAAGGGGTCACAAGACCAGTCAAGCAAAGCAAAGCAAGCTCAGGGTGGATCACAAAGTCACCACACATTCCGAGCACAAGTTCAAGGCCACAAGGCCAGTTCACATGCAGGATTACATATACATATAAGGCTAGACAAGCAAGAGCAGGTGTATATATATATGCAACAGTACAAACAAGGTCAAGGGGTGAGCAATTGACGCAAGGTAGGCACAAGACCCAGCTGAGTACAGAAGCGCTGATGATCACAAGGCGCAAGTGCCTTGGTGAAGATATCAGCAGTGTTGGCCTCAGAGGCCACGTACGCAAGCCGTAGCTGACCACGCTGCTGTAGCTCACGAGCAAGGAAGTAGCGGAGAGCAATGTGCTTCGTTCTGTGCTCCAGTCTCTGCTCTCGACACAAGGCCAGCATGGCCTTGTTGTCTACGTACAGCACTGGAGGAGAACGAGGCGGCTCTCCAAGGTCAGTCAGCAGGTAGGTGAGCCAGCGTAGCTCCTGTGCAGCCATGGCCCCGGCGTAGATCTCAGCCTCACAACTGGAGCCGAGAACAGAAGACGAGCGGGTAGCCCGCCACGAAACAGAGCCGGAACCAAGGCTGAAGGTGTAACCCTGTGACGACCGCTGCGTAGCCTGGTCGTCAGCCCAAGAAGCGTCTGCGTGCCCAGTGAGGACCACTGGACTCTGCCCTCCAAGCACAAGCCCCATGCCCGACGTACTGCACAAGTAGCGCAACACCCTCTTCGCTGCAGCCATGTGCTCCGGTCTGTGTCTCCCAGGAGCAACATAGCGTGCAAGAATGCTAAGAGGGTATGCAAGGTCAGGTCGTGTGCAGGTCATCAGGTACATGAGGCAGCCAACAAGCTCTGGGTACGGGCCACTCGACTCTACGGACTCATCCGAAGGCAGAGCTGAGAGCGAGTGGCGAGTAGGCAGAGGAGTGGCCTGAGGCGAGGAGTACGTGAAGCCGAAGCGCTGAAGGACCTGCTGCACCATGTGTGACTGAGTCAGGGTAATGGTGCGGCGTGCTCTGTCCCGGGTGATCTGCAAGCCAAGGTAGCTGCGCAGTTCACCCAGGTCTGTGCACGTGTGTCTCTTCTGCAGCTCGGACTTCACGTGGGCGAGTCCAGCAGTGTCAGCTGTGGCGAAGACCAAGTCGTCGACGTACACGAGGATGTAGAACGGCGGCAAAGAAGTGTCGGTGCGCAGAAACAGCGACGGGTCGGCAGTAGAGGGAGCAAACCCAAGAGCCGCAAGTGTAGTCCTCAGTGTGTCGTGCCACTCACGCGGTGCCTGGCGGAGACCGTAGACTGGCCGCCGGAGGCTCCACTGGGTGCCAGGAGGAAAAGACCCAGTGAAGCCAGGTGGGCGACGCAGCCAGATCTCCTCGTGCAGGCTGCCCTGCAAGAAAGCAGTGCTGAAGTCAAGAGAGTGCAGCTCGTAGTCGCGGTGAGCAGCTATGTGCAGCAGTACCCGAAGAGTGGTCATCTTCGGGGTGGGAGAGAAGGTCTGAAAGTAGTCAACTCCCTGCCGCTGACTGAAGCCACGAGCCACGTAACGCGCCTTGAAGACAGGCGGAGAACCCGGCGGCCGCTTCACCCTGAAAATCCACATGCCACTGACGATGTTCGCCCCAGGCGGGGGAACCTCGTCAACGTAGGTGCCTGTGGACTTCCAGGAAGCCATCTCTGCGTCCATAGCTGCCTGCCACTGAGAGGAGTAGGGACCCTCTATCGCCTCCACGTAAGAGCGCGGAGTCGGGATGTCTGGTGCATCCGGGTCATCCTCAGGGGTAAGCAGTACGGACACGAGATGAGGTGAAGCAGCACCCAAACACTGGAACTCCTCCTGCCTATCCTCAAGGACGTCCGTGCCAAGGGCACACTCACCCCCGACGAACGGAGGACAGACAGACTCAGACTCAGCAACAAGACTAGCAGCGTAGTCTAGACGACAGCGAGCAGCAAAGTCGACGAGCTCAGTAACTAGGGCAGACGCAGCAGTGGACTCAAAGGAAGGGTCAGTGACAACAATAGCAAGGAGACGCGTTACAGTAGGACTGGCAGCACGAAGAGAGTCCGACTCCGGGTCAGGAAGAGCAGGAAGAGAGGACTCAGGAGGAGAAGGCAAAGGGGCACGCAGAGGAGCAGTGGACGGACGCAGAGACATCCGGTGCGTGCCAGGGACAGGAGGAGGACGCTGACGCGAACCACGACCACTAGTGCGAGCAGCACGGACAGGCGACGCAGGGCGAGACGCAGGCTCACGACGCTCAGCAAGACCTCCAGTAGGACCAGTGTAGGGAGAAGGAGCGGGCAGTGGGGAGGCCGGCTGTAACTGTAACTGTGACGGGACAGGCTGTGGACACTCGAAGGGAGGAGGAGGACCAGTAGAAGGCGGGAGACCAAGAACCTGCTGAAGGAGCGGAACGAAGTACGGCCTAGGCCGCGCGGCGACTCCAGACACAGCAGGGACAGCACCAGTACCCCCAGCGGCAGCACCAGCGCCAGCAGCACCTCCAGCTCCAGTACCTCCAGCAGCACCAGTAGCACCCCCAGCAGGACCGCCTCCAGGACCGACAGCAGTAGCCTCAGCGCCAACACCCTCAGCAGCTCCAGCTCCAGTCGTACCCGCAGGCCCAGCAGCTCCAGTACTCCCAGTACGAGCACCTCCGGGACCCGCGGCACCAGCACCCTCAGCAGCCGAAGAACCTCCAGCTCCAGCAGCACGCCTCCAGCGCCGGGCAAACCACTCGCGCAGCTCCTGTGGAGAGAGTGGCTCCCGCCGAGACGAAGCACCCGGAGAACCTCCAGGCTCAGCACCGCCAGACGCCACACGAGTAGGCCCAGCTCCCTCAGGCTCCGCACCCCCAAGCTCAGCACCTCCAGGCGTGGCACCCCCAGGCTCAGCACCCCCAGGCGTAGCACCCCCAGGCTCAGCACCCCCAGGCTCAGCACCCCCAGGCTCAGGACCCCCAGTAGTAGCACCCTCAGGCTCAGCACCCCCAGGCGTAGCACCCACACGCTCAGCACCCCCAGAGTCAGCACCCCCAGGCTCAGCACCCTCAGCAGCACCAGAGTCACCAGTAACCTCGACAGGCTCGACTGCGTCTACCTGGGACACACCTGAAGGGGCAGGACCCTGAGGGGGGAGGGGGTCTACCGGGGGGGGACCTGGTACAAGGAAGAGCGGTGGCGGGGGGAGGGACGGAGTGCGGTAGGGGAAGAGGCGGTAGTAGGGGACCGACTCGTCAAACGTGACGTCCTGGGAGGACAGAACACGGCGAGAGGTGGGGTGGTAGAACTGCCACCCTGGCGCGTCAGGGGGGAAGCCAAGGAAGACGCAAGGAGCAGCACGAGGGGACAGCTTGTCCGCAGACAAGTCGCGGACAAACGCCCGAGATCCCCAGACACGGAACGCAGACGCATCGCCAACCTTCCCCGTCCACAGCAAGGCTGGGGAGGTCTCCGGCATGGAGACCCTGGGGTGAAGGTTGATCTGATGCGCCGCGTACCGAACCGCAAACGGCCACAGAAAATGGGGGGCAGCCGCATGCATCATGGACGTACGGGCGACGTCCATGACCATGCCAATGCGGCGCTCAGCAATCCCATTTTGCTGTGGAGAGTTCGGAAGCGTGAAGGTCTGGCGGATGCCTCGTGCACGACAGTAGGCTCGCAGAAGGCCAAAGGAGAACTCTCCACCTCTGTCAGAGTGCAGACGCAGAACAGGAAAGTCCGAGCCGAAGCTCTGCCTGAGCTGGAGACGAGCTGCGCGGATCCAGTCGATCAACACCTCAGTGACATCACCCTTGCTGCGCAAGGGGAAGACTGTGGTGTAACGCGAGTAGTCGTCAACCACCAGCAGGAAGTAGCGCTCGTGACCCTGTCCACGGACGCGGGCCGGGCCCCACACGTCCATGTGAAGCGTCTGCAGCGGGGCCTCTGTCGGAGGAAACTGGGAGGAGTGAGGGGCAGCCCGCTGCCGCCCCTCGACACAGGGGACGCAGGTAGGGCCAGGCCCCGGAGGAAGGGGAGGGAGGGACCGGGGAAGACCAGAGACAAGGACACGGGAGGCCATGCCTCGGAGACGAAGCAGGGAGGGGTGACCAAGGCGGTGGTGCCAGAGGAGAGTCTCGTGAGACAGGAGGCGACACGAACAGGGGGCAGACTCAGGACCAGACCTGGACGCTGCAGCAAACACCTGACCCGACGCAGCTACCTGACCAGACGCAGTGACTGGAGGAGACGCAGTGGTCAGTGTGTACAGGCTCGACCCCGGCCGACGTGTAAACGTGGCCAGGTGTCGGCCTGTCCGAGCGTCCGTGCAGTGGGTCACCCGCTGACTCGCAGGAGTGAATTGGTGAACCCCCGCATCCTGTAGGTCAGCACCACTCACCAAGTTCGTAGAGAACGAGGGGAGGTAAAGACCAGACAGGGTGCCAGAGGGGGCCGCCGGACACGGGAGGACAGTGGAGAAGTGAGCAAGGACAGGACCCCCAGAGGGGTCTGCCAGGGAGACCGCAACCGGCCGACTGAGCGGCGTAAGCGTGGTGCGGTCTCGAAAGAAGGAGCGGGAAGCACCCGAGTCAAGAGTGAAGGTGTGTAAGGCCTGAGACGACGTGGTACCTGAGAGAGCAGACTCACCAGCACCTGGGGCAGCAGACGCACTAGCACCTAGAGCAGCAGCCTCACCAGCACCTAGAGCAGCAGCCTCAATGCCCGGGTCAGGCGGAACACACAGGTAACAGTCACCCTCATCACTAGTAGGCAATGCATACATGGCAGTGAGGATAGCATCATAGTCAAGAGTATAGATATCTACCCGCAGCCGAAGCAGCTCCACCCAGTCGGGGAGCTCAGCCGCGTCGCCAAACTCCGTACGCCAGGCGTCGCTCAGACGGGCGAAGCAGCGGGACTCTGCGTGACCCAACGTCCCGCAAGGCTGACCAGTCCGAGCACCAGTGCGAATGACGTACGGACAGCGAGCAGTACCCCGTGACCCGTCACGCTGAGCGTACCACTCACGAAGCTGCTGGGGCGAAAGGACTGCTCGCGGACGACGCTGAAGCTGCACCTGGCCACTACAAGCAGCTGCCGAACTACTCACTCCAGGACGACTCCCACTACGGCCACCCCGACAACCCCAACTAGCGTACCACTCACGAAGCTGTTGGGGGGTGAGGGACTCACGCGGGCGACGCTGCAGCTGCACCTGGCCACTACAAGCAGCTGTGGAACTACTCACTCCAGGACGACTCCCACTACGGCCACCCCGACAACCCCAACCAGCATACCACGCACGAAGCTGTTGGGGGGTGAGGGACTCACGCGGGCGACGCTGGAGCTGCATCTGGCCACGCCAGGAGCAGCAGTAGCAGTAGAAAGAGCAGCAGCAGTAAGAGCAGCAGTAACAGTAGTACGGGCAGGGCAGTGCTCACCAGTGGCGAGAAGGGTAGGCGTACGACGGCGGCAACGGCGAGGCCGCTACCACTGTAGAGCGAGAGCTCCGCGGCAGCTGCAGGGGTGGCTGCTCCAGGGGCGGCAGTTGTAGGGGCGACTACTCCAGAGGCGGCTGCTCCAGGGGCGGCTGCTGCAGTGGCGGCTGCTCCGGGGGCGGCTGCTGCAGTGGCGGCTGCTCCAGGGGCGGCTGCTGCAGTGGCGGCTGCTCCAGGGGCGGCTGCTGCAGTGGCGGCTGCTCCAGGGGCGGCTGCTGCAGTGGCGGCTGCTCCAGGGGCGGCTCGGCTGCTGGGCGACTCGGCGGCTCAGCTGCTGGGCGGCTCGGCGGCTCGGCTGCTCGCTAGGGGCGGCGACGGGGGCGGGTAGGGGCAGCGACGGGGCCGCTAGGGGCGGGGAGCGGCGACGGGGCCACTAGGGGCGGCGACGGGGCCGCGTAGGGGCGGCTACGAGGCCGCGTAGGGGCGGCGACGGGGCCGCGTAGGGAGGGAAGCGGTGACGGGGCCGCTAGGGGCGGCGACGGGGCCGCGTAGGGGCGGCTACGAGGCCGCGTAGGGGCGGCGACGGGGCCGCGTAGGGAGGGAGGCGGCGACGGGGCCGCTAGGGGCGGCGACGGGGCCGCGTAGGGGCGGCGACAGGGCCGCGTAGGGAGGGAGGCGGCAACGGGGCCGCTAAGGGCGGCGACAGGGCCGCTAGGGGCGGCTACGGGGCCGCGTAGGGGCGGCAATGGGGCCGCTAGGGGCCGCAAGGGGCCTGGAAGGGCGGCAACGGGGCCGCTAGGGGCGGCGACGGGGCCGCTAAGGGTGGCGCGAGGGGCCGTGAGAGGGGCCTCTAAGAGAGCTCGACAGAAGGGCGGCCCACAAGGCGCGCCTCGGGCAGGAGCGACTGTCGCTCCGGTCAGAAAAAAAAGGTTTCAGTGGTGGGCCCAAGGAAGCGTTCCCACTAGGGAACCTGCTCTATACCATGTGAAGAAATGAGGAATGAATTGACTAAGGGAAAGTTGGGTACAAAAGCAAACCCTAGAAAATTGTACCCCATATGTGCTACCCCACTATAGCCTACAGTAGCTATGTCATATAAATCTGACAGGGGTGACCAAGGCGGTAGTGCCAAAGGAGAGTCTGGTGCGACAGAGCGCGACACCGCCGGGGGGGCGCAAGCTGACCTGACGCGGACGCAGACGCAGCTACCTAGGGAGGCTCAGTAGTCAGTGTGTACAGACTCGACCCAGGCCGACAGGTGAACGTGGCCAGGTGATGGCCAGTCCGGGAGCACGTACAGATCACCACACGCTGTCTTCCAGGAGTAAAGGTATCAACCCATTCATCTTGAAGGACGGCGTTGCTCACCAAGTTCGTAGAGAACGAGGGGAGAAGAAGACGTGATAGTGAGCCAGACGGAACCGCCTTACACGGGAGAACAATGGAGGAACGTGCCAGAACCGGTCCCCCAGACGGGTCAGCCAGAGAGACTGCAACCGGTGCTGCGAGTGGTGTGACTGTGGTGCTGTCGCGAAAGAAGCAGCGAGAAGCACCTGAGTTAAGAGTGAAGGTGTGCAAGGCCTCAGCAGGCGCAGTACCAAAGAGAGCAGACTTACTAGCACCTAAAGCAGACTCACCAGCACCTAGAGCAGACTCACCAGCACCTAAAGCAGTAACCGCTATACCAGGGTCAGGCGGCACACACAGGTAACAGTCAGTCGGAGCACTAATAGTCAAAGCATACATGGCAGTGAGGATAGTGTCATAGTCTAGAGCAAAGATATCCACCTTGTTCCGAGGCAGCTCTAGCCAGCAGGGGAGCTCAGCCTCATCGCCAAACACTGCACGCCAGGCGTCGCTCAGACAGGCGAAGCAGCTAGCCTGTGTGTGACCAACTGTCACGCAAGTCTGACCAACCCGATCACCTGTGCGAATGACGTACGGGCAGCGGATAGTACCCCAAGTCCCCCAACTCTGAGCGTACCACTCACGAAGCTGTAGACTCCACTGGGCGTAAGGGTCTCGCGCGGACGCCGCTGCAGCTGCATTTGGCCACCGCCAGAAACTCCGCACTGAACAGCTCCACCGCGACTGCTACTACAGCCGCCGCCACCACACCGACTGGCGTACCACTCACGAAGTTGCTGGGGCGTAAGGGTCTCGCGCAGACGCCGCTGCAGCTGCAACTGGCCACCGCCAGAAACTCCACACTGAACAGCTCCACAGCGACTGCTACTACGGCCGCCACCACTCCCACTACTGCCACCACCACCATCACCACTACCACCGCTACTACAAAGTGAAGTCATAGCGGGCAAGCAAGGAGGCGCGCGACCAGTAGGGCAGTACGGAGAGAAGGCAGTAGCACGGGCAGCACGAGTAGCAGTAAGAGCAGCAGAGCGGCTCGGTGAGGCTGGCGGCAGCACCTCCAGCACTCCTAGCTGCACCTCCACCAGCAGTAGCAGTAGCACGAGCAGCAAGGTGGCTCGGGCTGGGTGGCACGGCTTGGCGTGGGCGGCGCTGGCAGCAGGGCGCGCGTTGCGCGGGGCAGCAGGGCGCGACGCGCGGGCTGCAGCAGGGCGCGACGCGCGGGCTGCTGCAGAGCGCGACGTGCGGGGCAGCAGAGCGCGACGCGCGGGCTACCGTAGGGCGCGACGCATAGGGCAGCAGGGCGCGACGCGCGGGCTGCAATAGGGCGCGACGCGCTGGCTGCAGCAGGACGCGACGCGCGGGCTGCAGGGCGCGACGTGCTGGCTGCAACAGAGCGCGACGCGCGGGCTGCCGTAGGGCGCGATGCGCAGGGCAGCAGGGCGCGGGCGCAGGGCAGGGCGCTGGCGCAGGGCAGGGGGCTGGCGCAGGGCAGGGCGCTGACGCAGGGCAGGGCGCCGGCGCAGGGCAGGGCGCCGGCGCAGGGCAGGGCGCCGGCGCAGGGCAGGGCGCCGGCGCAGGGCAGGGCGCCGGCGCAGGGCAGGGCGCCGGCGCAGGGCAGGGCGCCGGCGAAGGGCAAGGCGCCGGCGCAGGGCAGGGCGCTGGCGCAGGGCAGGGCGCTGGCGCAGGGCAGGGCGCTGGCGCAGGGCAGGGCGCCGGCGCAGGGCAGGGCGTGTGCTAGGCAGCGCAACGCGGGGCAAGGCAGGGCGTGCGCAGAGCAGCGTGGCGCGAGGCAGGGCAGGGCGTGCGCGGAGCAGTGCGACGCAGGGTAGTGGGGTAACGCAGTAACTGCAATCGATCGCTAAGTATGATGGGCCTGGAAAAAAAACGGTCCTACGACCTACTGCTCAGAATCCATGTCAAGATAGCAAGCAGGAATTAATGCATTGAATGAGTTGTGGGTGCAAGTACTAACCCTAACATTGGGTTGTACCCCATATGGGCTACCCCACTATAGCCTACAAAGCACTAGCACAGATATAGTTTGACATGACGTGGAATGATGGGCTGATGTACCAGTCAGTCGGCAATAGTAGATGGGCGGTTACTGGCGTAATCATATGGCTGATTTGGAATGGGCCACAGTAGCGATGTCGAAGTTTTGGTACGTCCGGCAGTCGTTGATTTTGTGTGTCAAGCAGTACGTAATCTCCTAAATGGTACGTGAGTGGGCGGCGGTGGTGGTCAGCGTTGCGCTTAGCGATGACATTTGCTTTTTTAATTGTTTCTGCGGCTCTGGTTCGGGCAGCCTGCAGAATCTCGGCGAATTGTTGTGTACGTGGCGTGGGGTTGTCTGGACTCGGCGTCATGGGCACTTTTGGATTTTGCCCGTAGTTCAAGTAAAACGGGGACTGCTGCGTCGTCGCTGACGTGGCATTGTTGTACGCAAACTCGATCAGCGGCAGCTGCTGATGAGAAACTTAGAACGAGAATGGATTGACTAAGGAATGAAAGTGATACAAATATGAACCCTAGAATTGTGTACCCCTTAGTATCTAACCCGCTACAGCCTACACAGGCTAGATCATATAAGTTTGACACACCCCCATAGGCAAAGTGGGGGAGAACAAGGGGTCACAAGACCAGTCAAGCAAAGCAAGCTCAGGGTGGATCACAATGTCACCACACATTCTGAGCACAAGTTCAAGGCCACAAGGCCAGTTCACATGCATGAGTACACACGTATATATAACGCTAAACAAGCAAGAGCAGGTATATATATATGTAACAGTACAAGCAAGGTCAAGAAGTGAGCAAGTGAGGCAAGGTAGGTACAAGACCTAACAGAGTACAGAAGCGCTGATGGTCACAAGGCGCAAGTGCCTTGGTGAAGATATCAGCAGTGTTGACCGCGCTGCTGCAGCTCACGAGCAAGGAAATAGCGAAGAGCGATGTGCTTCGTTCTGTGCTCCAGTCTGTGCTCCCGACACAAGGCCAGCATAGCCTTGTTGTCTACGCACAGAATTGGAGGAGAACGAGGCGGCTCTCCTAGGTCAGTCAGCAGGTAGGTGAGCCAACGTAGCTCCTGTGCAGCCATGGCCCCTGCGTAGATCTCAGCCTCACAACTGGAGCCGAGAACAGAAGACGAGCGGGTAGACCGCCACGAAACAGAGCCGGAACCAAGGCTGAAGGTGTAACCCTGTGACGACCGCTGCGTAGCCTGGTCGTCGGCCCAAGAAGCGTCTGCGTGACCAGTGAGGACCACTGGACTCCGCCCTCCAAGCACAAGCCCCATGCCCGACGTACTGCACAAGTAGCGCAACACCCTCTTCGCTGCAGCCATGTGCTCTGGTCTGTGTCTCCCAGGAGCAACATAGCGTGCCAGAATGCTAAGAGGGTATGCAAGGTCAGGTCGAGTGCAGGTCATCAGGTACATGAGGCAGCCAACAAGCTATGGGTACGGGCCACTCGACTCTACGGACTCATCCGAAGGCAGAGCTGAGAGCGAGTGGCGAGTAGACAGAGGAGTGGCCTGAGGCGAGGAGTACGTGAAGCCGAGGCGCTGAAGGACCTGCTGCACCATGTGTGACTGAGTCAGGGTAATGGTGTGCTGTGCTCTGTCCCGGGTGATCTGCAAGCCAAGGTAGCTGCGCAGTTCACCCAGGTCTGTGCACGTGTGTCTCTTCTGCAGCTCGGACTTCACGTGGGCAAGTCCAGCAGTGTCAGCTGTGGCAAAGACCAAGTCGTCGACGTACACGAGGATGTAGAACGGCGGCAAAGAAGTGTCGGTGCGCAGAAACAGCGACGGGTCGGCAGTAGAGGGAGCAAACCCAAGAGCCGCAAGTGTAGTCCTCAGTGTGTCGTGCCACTCACGAGGTGCCTGGCGGAGACCGTAGACTGGCCGCCGGAGGCTCCACTGGGTACCAGGAGGAAAAGACCCAGTGAAGCCAGGTGGGCGGCGCAGCCAGATCTCCTCGTGCAGGCTGCCCTGCAAGAAAACAGTGCTGAAGTCAAGAGAGTGAAGCTCGTAGTCACGGTGAGTGGCTATGTGCAGCAGTACCCGAAGAGTGGTCATCTTCAGGGTGGGAGAGAAGGTCTGAAAGTAGTCAACTCCCTGCCGCTGACTGAAGCCACGAGCCACGTAGCGCGCCTTGAAGACAGGCGGAGAACCCGGCGGCCGCTTCACCCTGAAAATCCACATGCCACTGACGATGTTCGCCCCAGGAGGGGGAACCTCGTCGACGTAGGTGCCTGTGGACTTCCAGGAAGCCATCTCTGCATCCATGGCTGCCTGCCACTAAGAGGAGTAGGGACCCTCTATCGCCTCCGCGTAAGAGCGCGGAGTCGGGATGTCTGGTGCATCCGGGTCTCCCTCAGGGGCAAGCAGCATGGACACGAGATGAGGTGAAGCAGCAGCAAAGCACTGGAACTCCTCCTGCCTGTCCTCAAGGACGTCCGTGCCAAGGGCACACTCACCCCCGACGGACGGAGGACAGACAGACTCAGACTCAGCGACAAGACTAGTAGCGTAGTCTAGGCGACAGCGAGCAGCGAAGTCGACAAGCTCAGAAACTAAGGCAGACGCAGCAGCGGACTCAAAGGAAGGGTCAGTGACGACAGTAGCAAGGAGACGCGTGACAGTAGGACTGGCAGCACGAAGGGAGTCTGAATCCGGGTCAGCAAGTACAGGAAGAGAGGACTCAGGAGGAGAAGGCAAAGGGGCACGCAGCGGAGCAGTGGAGGGACGCAGAGACATCCGGTGCGTGCCAGGGACAGGGGGAGGACGCTGACGCGAACCACGACCACTAGTGCGAGCAGCACGGACAGGCGACGCAGGACAAGACGCAAGCTCACGACGCTCAGCAAGACCTCCAGTAGGACCAGTGTAGGGAGAAGGAGCAGGCAGAGGAGAGGTAGGCTGTAACTGTGACTCGGACTGGACAGGCGGTGGACACTCTAAGGGAGGAGCCGGACTAGCAGAGGGCGGAAAACCAAGAACCTGCTCAAGGAGCGGAACGAAGTACGGCCTCGGCCGCTCAGCACCACCAGCACCAGAAGGGACAGCACCAGCACCCCGAACGACAGCACCAGCGCCAGCAGCACCCCCAGCTCCAGCAGCTCCAACTCCAGTACCCTCAGAGGCACCAGCACCAGAGGCACCCTCAGCGCCAGCACCCCCAGCAGTTCCAGCTCCAGCCGGACCACCAGAAGACGCAGTGGGTCCAGCTCCAGCACCCTCAGGAGCACCGACGCCCGCAGCACCACCAGCTCCAGTACGAGAAGCACCCGCAGGCCCAGCAGCTCCAGTACTCCCAGTACGAGCACCTCCGGGACCCGCGGCACCAGCACCCTCAGCAGCAGCAGAACCTCCAGCACCCGCAGCACCTCCAGCTCCAGTAGCTCGCCTCCAGCTCCGGGTAAACCACTCACGCAGCTCGTGTGGAGAGAGTAGCTCCCGCCGGGACGAAGCACCCGAAGAACCTCCAGGCCCAGCACCGCCAGACGCCACACGAGCAGGTCCAGTACCCTCAGACTCCGCACCCCCAGACGCAGCACCCCCAGGCGCAGCACCCCCAGACGCAGCACCCCCAGGCGTAGCACCCCCAGGCTCAGCACCCCCAGAGTCAGCACCCCCAGGCTCAGCACCCCCAGAGTCAGCACCCCCAGACCCAGCACCCGCAGGCTCAGCACCCCTAGCAGCACCAGAGTCAACCGCTACCTCGACAGGGTCGACTGCGTCTACCTGAGACACACCTGAGGGGGCAGGACCCTGAGGGGGGAGGGGGTCTACCGGAGGGGGACCTGGCGTAAGGAAGAGCGGCGGGGGGGGGAGGGACGCAGTGCGGTAGGGGAAGAGACGGTAGTAGGGAACCGACTCGTCAAACGTGACGTCCTGGGAGGACAGAACACGGCGCGAGGTGGGGTGGTAGAACTGCCAGCCCGGCACGTCAGGGGAGAAGCCAAGGAAGACGCAGGGAACAGCACGAGGGGACAGCTTGTCCGCAGACAAGTCGCGGACAAACGCCCGAGATCCCCAGACACGGAACGCAGACGCATCGCCAACCTTCCCCGTCCACAGCAAAGCAGGGGAGGTCTCCGGCATGGAGACCCGGGGCTGAAGGTTGATCTGATGCGCCGCGTACCGAACCGCAAACGGCCACAGAAAATGGGGGGCAGCCGCATGGACCATGGACGTACGAGCGACGTCCATGACCATGCCAATGCGGCGCTCAGCAATCCCATTTTGCTGCGGAGAGTCCGGAAGCGTGAAGGTCTGGCGGATGCCTCGTGCACGACAGAAGGCTCGCAGAAGGTCAGAGGAGAACTCTCCGCCTCTGTCAGAGTGCAGACGCAGAACAGGAAAGTCCGAGCCGAAACTCTCTCTGAGCTGGAGACGAGCTGCGCGGATCCAGGCGATCAACACCTCAGTGACCTCACCCTTGCTGCGCAAGGGGAAGACTGCGGTGTAACGCGAGTAGTCGTCAACCACCAGCAGGAAGTAACGCTCGTGACCCTGTCCACGGACGCGGGCTGGGCCCCACACGTCCATGTGAAGCGTCTGCAGCGGAGCCTCTGTCGGAGGAAACTCGGAGGAGTGGGGAGCAGCGCGCTGCCGCCCCTCGACGCAGGGAACGCAGGTGGGGGCAGGCCCCGGAGGAAGGGGAGGGAGGGACCGGGGGAGACCAGAGACAAGGACACGGGAGGCCATGCCTCGAAGACGAGGCAGGGAGGGGTGACCAAGGCGGTGGTGCTAGAGGAGAGTCTGGTGAGACAGGAGACGACACGAGCAGGGGGCAGACTCAGGACCAGACCTGGACGCCGCAGCAAACACCTGACCCGACGCGGCTACCTGAGCAGACTCAGCGACCGGAGGAGACTCAGTAGTCAGTGTGTACAGGCTCGACCCCGGCTGACGGGTAAACGTGGCCAAGTGACGGCCCGTCCGAGCACAGGTACAGTGGGTCACTCGCTGACTCGCAGGAGTGAACTGGTGAACCCCTCCATCCTGGAGGTCAGCACCACTCACCAAGTTCGTAGAGAACGAGGGGAGGTAAAGACCCGACAGGGTGCCAGAAGGGGCCGCCGGACACGGTAGAACAGTGGAGAAGTGGGCAAGGACAGGACCCCCAGAGGGGTCTGCCAGGGAGACTGCCACTGGCCGACTAAGCGGCGTAAGCGTGGTGCGGTCTCGAAAGAAGGAGCGGGAAGCACTCGAATGAAGGTGTGGGTGGCCGGAGCCGACGCGGTACCTAAGAGCGCAGACTCACCAGCACCTGGGGCAGCAGGCTCACTGGCACCTAGAGCAGCAGCCCCACCAGCACCTAGAGCTGCAGCCTCAATGCCCGGGTCAGGCGGAAAACACCGGTAACAGTCACCCTCATCACTAATAGTCACAGCATACATTGCAGCAAGAATAGCATCATAATCAAGATCAAAGATCGCAACACCCGCCCTAAACAGCTCGCCCCAGCGAGGGATCTCAGTAGCGTCGGGGAACTGATGACGCCAAGCGTCCGACAGGCGGCCGAAGCAGCGCTGGGTGGAGTGCGGACCCCCACACTGCTCAGAGCACCCCCACCCCGCTGACGAGCAGTGTACCACTCACGAAGCTGCTGGGGGGAAGGGGTCTCACGAGTGCGCTGCTGCTGCTGCTGCTGGCGCTGACCACCACCGGAGCCGACCCTCTGCGAAGAGCCGCCTCGACCAGCTCCACCTCCGCCGCCGCTACCTCCACCACCGCCTCCACCTCCACCACCTCCGCTCGCACCGCCACCACCGCCACCTCCTCCGCCTCCACTGCCGCCACTAGTGCCCCCACTCCCGCCACCACTCCCACCGCCACCCCCACCCCCTCCGCCGCCTCCACCTCCGCCTCCACCGCCCCCGCCAGCTCCTCCAGCGCCCTTGCCCCCCTTGCCCTTGCCTGAGCGGCGTCTCCCGCTAGGGGCAGACGCCGCGCCGACCGACTCAAGACCAACGAGGTCGGCCGCAGCAGCAAAGGCAACAGAGGGCAAGAGGGGGGAGGGGGAGCACCCCTCAAAGACAGGGGTACGAGGGTCACCACGAGAGGCTCCTACAGCGACAATACTCTTTTCTGCTGCTAGGAGGCGCTCCTCGAGGAGATCAACGGTGAGGGTGGTGGGACAAACAGAGAGGAAGTGGTCCCTGACCGAGCGAAGGGTGTCAGGGAGCCGGGTGACTATGTAGTAGAGGGTGATGTACATAGAGGGGGGGGGTTCTTGGCGCAGAACTCAGCAGGAAGCGCAGCGCGGTAGCGAATGTCACTAGTGCGAAGGTGCGTAATGAGGACAGCGACTGTGGGAAAAGCGGCGAGGTCAGGGAAGAGGTACGGCAGTATGAGGCGGCTAAGGGCAGCAGTGGCAGGGGAAGAGTAGCGTGCAACGACAGCGTCGTACAAGGTCTTAGCACTCTTGTACTGACTAAAATGCGCGCGCTCAGCGGTCGGTAAGTGGCGGCGCACAGCAAGGCGAGCAGCAGCATCGCGCGTGGCCCACTGTGAGCGAACAGTGGCGTCAACATCAGCAGCAGGGGCAGGAGAGGCACCAGAGGTGAGGTCAAACAGAGAGAGACCGTCTGCCCTATCGCACTGTAGGAAAAGCTGCAGATCATCTACCCAGACCTCAAAGTCAACAGCCCGACCCTCAGCGTCAAAGGTGAGAACACTGGGGGTGGCCATGACAGAAGTAGACTGGCAGAGAGAGCAGTGGGGTAGGGTAGTGCAGTGGCAGAGGCGCTGCTCTTACCAGGCAGGTGGGGCGGGCCGAGGCAGGCCGGCAGGGACAGGGCCGAGACTGCAGTGTCTCGGTTGCGGCGGCGTGGCGACTCGGCGGCTCGGCGGCTCGGCGGCAGGGCGGCTCGGCGGCTCGGCGGCTCGGCGGCAGGGCGGCTCGGCGGCTCGGCGGCTCGGCGGCTCGGCGGCTCGGCAGCTCGGCGGCTCGGCGGCTCAGCAGCTCGGCGGCACGGCGGCAAGGGCGGCTCGGCGGCTCGGCTGCTCGACGGGGCCGGGAAGGGCGGCTGAGGGGCCGAGGAAGGGCGGCAGGGCCGCGAGGGGCGGCGACGGGGCCGCAAGGGGCGGCAACGAGGCCGCAGAAGGGCGGCGACGAGGCCGCTGAGGGGCGGCGACGGGGCCACTGAGGGGCGGCGATGGGGCCGCTGAGGGGCGGCGACGAGGCCGCGAAAGGGCGGCGACGGGGCCGCGGAAGGGCGGCAATGGGGCCGCTGAAGGGCGGCGACGGGGCCGCGGAGGGGCGGCGACGGGGCCGCGGAGGGGCGGCGACGTGGCCGCTGAAGGGCGGCGACGAGGCCGAGGGGAGGGGGGACGGCGACGGGGCCGCTAAGGGCGGCTACGGGGCCGTAAGGGGCGGCGACGGGGCTGCTAAGGGCGGCTACGGGGCCGTAAGGGGCGGCGACGGGGCCGTAAGGGGCGGCGACGGGGCCTGAAGGGGCGGCGACGGGGCCGTAAGAGGCGGTCGCGGGGCCGTGAGGGGCGACGACGGGGCCGTAAGGGGCGGTCGCGGGGCCGTAAGGAGCGGCGACGGGGCCGCTAAGGGGCCAAGTGGGGCCTAGAGAGGGCAGCGACGGGGCCTGAGGGGCCGCTAAGAAGGGCGCGACACTAGGCGCGCTTCGGGCAGGGGGGGGGGGCACGCGCCCCGGGTAGGAAAAAAAAAATATTGGTGGGCCCTAGGAACAGTTCCCACGAGGGAACCTGCTCGATACCATGAGAAACTTAGAACGAGAATGGATTGACTAAGGAATGAAAGTGATACAAATATGAACCCTAGAATTGTGTACCCCTTAGTATCTAACCCGCTACAGCCTACACAGGCTAGATCATATAAGTTTGACAGCTGAACCCTAAACCCTGAACGCGTGCACGATCGCCAGCATCTCGTGGTCGTGTATCGGGTAGTTGCGTTCGTGCGGGTGAAGTTTGCGGGACTCGTACGCGATTGGCTGGAAGCCGTTCCCGAAATCCTGCAACAGTACTGCTTCCACGACGATGTCGCTAGCGTCGGTGATGAGCTCGAACGGATGGTGCGGATCTGCGATGTGAAGTACGGGCGGCGAGCACAAAAATTGTTTGAGGGCCGAGAAGGCAGCTTGCTCTTTCTCCCCACACGTGTACTCAACCCCCTTCCTCAGCAGGTCGGTCAACGGGGCAGTCAACTTCGCCATGTCAGGGACGAACCGGCGCACGTAGTTGACGAACCCCAAAAAATTGTGCTACTCGATCAAGTTTGTCGACGCGTGCCACGCTTGAATCGTCGCGATCTTCTTCGGGTCTATTTCCACTCCTTAAGCTGAAATAATGTGTCCCAAAAACTCCACTCTTAGAGGCTTTTGTCAGTAGTCGGTTCTCACTCAGTATTTCAAAAACTGCTTCGATGTTCTGTAGGTGTTGTGCTCTGTCTGGGTCGTAAGTCAGTATGTCATCTAAGTAGACTATGATGCACTTCTCTAAGAGCGGGCGGAAGGCTTCGTTCACGGTCATTTGAAAAGTGGCGGGGGCATTGGTCAGTCCGAAGGGCACGACGGTGAATTCGAAGGATCCGTAGCATGTTCGGAAAGCTGTTTTCGTGCAGTCGGTTCGGTTGACGTGGATCTGGTGGTAACCTCCCCAAAGGTCGATATCCGAGAAAAACCCGGGTTGTACGCAGTTGGTCTATCAGTTCGTCGGCTCTTGGGATGGGGTAACGGGACTTGATGGTAACCCTGTTCAGTGCGCGGTAATCAATGCGCATGCGAAAACCCCCGTCCTTTTTCGGTGTGAACAGTATCGGGGCTGCGAAGGGTGACGAACTCGGGCGAATGAACTCTTTCTCGAGAAGGTAATCCAGTTGCTTCCTCAGTTTGTCCAGTTCGGGTTGGGTTAGTCGGAACTGTCGTTCTAAGGTCGGCTGTGCCCGTGGTTCTAACTCTATCCTGTGGTCGTGCGGTCGCTGAGGTGGCAGTCCCGTCGGCAGGTCATCCGGAAATATCCAACTGTACTGCTTCAAGAGTGCTGCCAAGTCATCCGGTCTGCTTCCTCGGCTTCTCGAATGTCAACCGCGTACACGTCAGCTCTTGTCGCTACGGCACGTTTCATCGTGATCGCGTTGACACGCACCGACGAAGACTCAGGCGAGCCCCAACGAGGTAAGGCGATGTTGTTACCATTCACTCGCACGGTACAATCATCCGTCGTCCAGTCGATTCGTGGATTGTGTCGTCGCAGCCAGTCACGACCGAGTAAAATGTCGGTTCCGTCGAGGGTTGTCGCGAGCATTTCCTGACTAAACGTGAAATTACCCCCGCATCGAATCCGAACCCGGTCCACGCGTTCCCGTATCGCCAGTGGCGTGCTGTCAACCAGTCTTGCATCGATCTCAGGTAAACATCTGTCTAGTGGCAGTCTCAGTTTCCGTGCCGTGGCGGTGTTGATCAGGCTGTGGCTGGCTACCCCGTCGACAAATATTTTAACCAAGTCTGTCTTAATTTTCCCACTAAGCAGTATGGGGCTGTCTACCGTAGTACCCTTTTTATTCGGCCGGGTGTGGTCGATTGCGTGAACCGGCACAATCACTCGGTGAGGGTCAGTTGGGTCGGGCGAGCGGCGTGACCTGTCAGCAGAGGGCCCATCTGCTGCTGACTCCCAACATTTCCCTGCTGCTTGGTCTGTTTCTGCTGCTCTGCTTCCCCCTTTCCCTTAGCGTTTTTCGGGCATTCGCTCTTACGGTGTCCTGGCCGATTGCACGCGAAGCACCGCCCTTTGAATGGTGCACCAGCGGCATTCGCGGCGACGTCACGTATCGTGGCGCCCTCGTTCGTCCCAGGAGATCGATGTCCCCAGTTTTTGCTTCCGTAGGACCCCGGTCTCGGTCGGCGAAAATAGACAAGCTTCTCCGCCATAGAAAGAATCCCTTGCAAGTCGGTGACGCCGCGAAGCTGAATTTCCTGAGCGATGTCGTGCTTCAGGCCGCCGATGTAGCGGTCCATGCGCTCGCTCTCGTGCATGTATCCCACTTGCTCGCATAGCGCTAGATACCCGCTGGTGTAATCTTGGACGGAACCGAGTTGGTGCCAAGTGCGGGGCTTCTGTCGCGCCGCAATTTTTGCCGCGATTGGCTCAAATCGAGCGCGCAGACCTGCGCACCACGCGTCCCACGTGCGATATTGGGGCACCTCCACGAAATACGACGGCGCCCAGGGTCCGGTTTGTCCTGCCCATGTCGGTAGAGTCGCGTAGTCCATCGGCTTCATGACGATGACGCGCCACCAGTCCATGGCGGGCCCTCGCAGCAGCGACACGGCGTAGCGAATCTGCGCCGTATCCTCCGAGACGTAGTTGGCGTCGAAGAAAACGTTCAACGTGAACAACCACGCCTGAATGGTAGGACCACCCCGTTGACTCGGGTCAAAGCATGGCGGACGTTGCGGCTTCAGCGACATCGACGACGGCAGTGTTGATTCGCCGGCCGACACAGAAATCGCGACGCGATGTTGACTCCTGGCCGCATTCGTCGCTACGGGGTGTGTTGTGCCGTGGTCGTCGTCTCCGTCGTGGCGGACGACGCCATCATTGACCGCGCTCGCGGGTTGCCCCACACTTCCGTGCTGCGATGCTTGTGGTGCGAGTTGTACCGGAGTGCCAGGTGCTTGGGATCTCGCTTGTTGTGCTCGTGCGACGTCATTCTGTAGGGAAAAGCGTTCCGCCGTCAGCGCCGCAATTTCTTTCAAATTCTCGTGCATCTGGCGCAGCCGTATGTTCAGGCGGTCTTGCATGAGCGTCGTGACGTCAATATGTTCAGCCATTACGAAGGGCGTCGGCTCGGCTTAGTCTAGGCGCAGGCGTGGTTGCACGCGTTTACGAGAGAACGAGAGGACAGCGACTCCTAGGGGCTAAGGTGCGTGAGTCCCTTCGAGTGAAAAATCAAAAGTTGATTTCCTGGGGTGCGGAGATGTGCGGTCCGAAAGAAAATAGCTCTGAATACCAAATGTTACGGGTGCAATGAATTGAGGTAGCGAGGGTTGCACTAAGGTGTCAAACAAGTACAAAATGTGAGCGAAGGCATGAGCGAACATTTATACGCCAAACATGCAAAACGGTAACGCGGTGCGTGCGAGCTAGCTAGTGCTACGCTGGCAGCGAGGTTCGGGCTAGTCCCGAAGCGTAGGCCGACACGGCCGGGCCAGCAGTGCGAGGTTTGGTGAAACAGTGCGCGCGAAGTTGGCGAAGCCCCGTTAGCAGTAACGGGCGAACAACGGCTGCTGTTGTACGCGGTGTTGCCGGTCTCAGTAAGGAACGTCGAAAAAATTCCTTACAGTATCGTACAATTGTATGTGTGTACATCCATCTGGATTAGGTGTACAGTAGTATGATGTGATGAATGATGTGGGAAAAATATGCCACTCGTAATCAACAAGGGTCTCGATAATATGTTAGGTAAAAAAATAACGGGTACGGTCATTGCAAAGGGTGTTTGGTAAAACGTTTCACGGAATCAGTCACAATCAACTAGGAAAAAATAACGCGAATAGTAACAAATGAAACTCCCGCCCAAAAATATATTACCCAAAACAAACCTGGATGCATTTTCGGATGAATCACCCCTAAACACAACTCGCGATGCGTTTAGGGTTGATCCGTTCCCAAACCGCATCCGATTCCGATAGGGTTTTAGTTTTTTTAGAAGTTGGCTGATTGGTTGGGCGCGAGCGGGAATTTTGTAGAGTCTCAAGAAGTTTTGGCGGGAGTTACATGTGTGACTATTTGCGTGATTTCTTACCTGTTGTTAGTGACTGAATCCGTGACCCAACTTACCAAACCCGTCAGCAAACCCAATACAGTGACCGTACGCGTTAATTGTTTACCATTCACGTTTTCGAGTCCCATGTTGGTTACTTGTGACATATTTTCCCAATGATGGGGTCGATGCTTTACTGTGTCTGACCTTTAGCATCAAGCCATGTGGCTGTGCTTGACTGTCTTGGCTTTATAGCTTGGCGAAGAAGCTAGCGAGTCGAGAAGAGATGTACTTGTGGAGGAAATGTGGAAGAAGCTCTTTGCTGCGCTGGCGCTTGTCGTCAAAGTTTGACGATATTCGCGACCGCTTCGCACAAAGCTGCTCCACAAAGCGCGGCCCGAAGTGACTTATGGCATGACATACTATGGCCGTGGATGACATGCTTGGGCCTCCTTTGGCCCCTACACGAACGGCCAAGATTGGTCGTGTCAGGTCCAGGCGTTTTGGAACTGGAAGGCTTCATTCGGCCACGCGGTGCGCACGCGCACCACAACCGCACACGCTTTGCCCAGGGTAGGGGCAGTTGCTCGACGCACGCACACGATCTGAACTGCGGGGGCAGGAATGCAAGGGGGAAATGGGGAAAGAAGGCTTCACGCGGTGGTCCGGTCCGGAAGGGAAACCAACCAACCAGGCTGGTATGGGGCGGAGGCGGAACGGAGACCCTCCCTGCGCGGCGGAGCTTGCTTTGGGGGGAGGCTTCTCCCGATCCGAGTCCTAGCCAACTCGGCTCGAGTGAGGGAGCACCATTGTAGCGATAACGTAATGAGTTTTGTATAAATTTTTGTTCCTCACACATTTTCAGAATCAGGGTGCAGATTCCATCCTCCCACCAATTCCATCCTCCCACCAATACCGAACCATTCATTCTCCACTCAACTCTGCACCTGCGCTACCATTCATTCTTCACGCTACCTGAGCTTTCTCCGCCATGGCGTCTCGTAAGGTGCTCCTCTGCCTTGCGCTTGCACTTGCGGTGCTTGCATTGGCGGCGCCGCTCGCCTTCGGAGCTGACGCGAACGTCCTGGGTGGTGAGAAACGCACATTGTCTCAAATTTCCCGGTTACCATGGTTCACGTGCATCATCCGTCGTTTACAACACAATGCAGCTTCCCACCCGTTCGTTCGAACGAAATTTGTACTCACTGAGAACGAGCGATTTTCCGTTTTTTGCAGGCGGCAACTCGAAGCTCAAGGTGAGCCGCCGCGCGCTGTCCGACGACCACGACGACGACGGACACGACGACCACCACGACGACCATCACGACGACTCCGACGACGACCATCACGACGGCGACGACCACCACTACTACAAGTCGCCGTCCAAGTCGCCCAGCAAGTCGCACGACTCCGACGACTGGTACCACCGTTCGCCATCCAAATCCCCTTCCAAATCTCCGAGCAAGTCTCCGAGCAAGTCTCCCGGCAAGTGGCACGACTCCTCCTCCGACGACAAGTGGCACCACTCGCCGTCGCCCAAGTCACCGTCGCCCAAGTGGCCGTCTCCTAAGTCGCCGTCTGCTAAGTCGCCGTCGCCCAAGTCGCCTGGCAAGTGGAACTCGCCGAGCAAGTCGCCTGGGAGCAAGCACGACGACGACCACCCCTGGAAGTCGCCGTCCAAGTCGCCGTCCAAGTCGCCGTCTAAGTCGCCTGTGTGGGGCAAGTCGCCTGACAAGGACCACGATGATGACCACCACTGGGGCGGCAAGTCGCCGTCCAAGTCGCCGTCCAAGTCGCCGTCCAAGTCGCCGTCCAAGTCGCCCGGCAAGTACCACGACGACCACGATGACGACCACCACGACGATCAGCACGAGCGCCACTACAGCGCCGGGAAGCCCAGGTGGCAGCACAGCTAGAGCGGAAATGCGCGAGAGAATCCATAACGGTCGGTGGGCTCTGTGGCCTTAAAGTTCTGTGACTGATTTCAGTGCTTCAGGGGCGTATTAGTAGCTTCTTCGCAGAAGGAACGGTTGATTTCTGTGTGTGGGGGCTTTGGTGTGTGGGCCTCTGCTTGCTTAGCGTGCGGGATGAGGTTGTAGTGAGAACTTGTTTGAGGGAATAATATTGATATGTTTTGTTTTTTTTGTGGAACTGCTGGCCAAGGTTTGAGGGGCCTACTACAATGTGCCACAAGATGGCGATGACAGTATGGTGTGCAACGCCTGCAGTGAAGTGCCATTTCATCTCAGAGTCAACTCAACTCAACTCTCAGTGAAGCGTCACCACTTTCAGGAAACGGTACCGTTCAATACGGCACTCCTGGGACGCAAGGCTACTATCACTCGCTTGGCTTGGCGGGTCAAATTGGATGCAATCTCTCATCACTGCAGCAACTCGGCACCAAGCTTTGGTGAGACTTTGGGGGGAGGGGGAGGATGGCTAAGGCAAACCACACCAAACCAGAATGATACTTAATGCCGGCTGCTTAGCCCTTTGAGACTGCTGCTTCTACAAGGATCCTGAGAACGATAGTGCGATTTAGATCCTCCGCATAAAATCCTGGATCCTGCGTAGGAGGGACGCGTCCTAATGCTCAATTGTTGTCCTAAATGCACCTTAATTCCTCCAGCACAGAGTTGGTTGTGTACAAATGCTGCAGTTGCTGCACTCACGTCATTTACCCAAGCCTTGTGTACGGTTTCCTGTTATGTGACTGAACAACTCCACAAGAAAAGAGTGTTGACTTCAAGCCAGATTGAATATGCACTTCAAGAGTGTAACGTCCAACAGTGCCCTGTACCAGTCGATTATAGCTTGTAGAATCGCACGGAGTTTTCTGGGACCATGGATATTTGACGAGACAATGCTGGCTAGTCGTGCACGCGAACTATATTGCATGTATAAACAGACTTACAAAGGGAGAGATAGGCCGAGCTGCCAGCTCAGGCCACCTTTCCTGAACCACATGCGAGCTGCCTAGATGGCCCCAGTCAAAGCACCCTGTTGAATCATCTCCCTAATCTCGGCACTGCACGCGCGGTCCAGGGCCGTACGTCCCTCCCAGTCGGGCACGTCGCATCGCGCACCGGCGTACAGGAGCTCCTCGATCTTGCGGACGTCGCCTTCCGAGGCCGCCATCATGAGCAGAATGTCGCACGCGTGCGTGCCGGACTCGACCATCTTCGCCATCTTCTCGTACGACCCCTCGGCGGCGAGCATGCCGGAGTAGTTGAAGTACTGTTGGAGGAAAGTTTTATTTGGGAGGAAAGTACTGTTTGAGAAATAAGCAATGCGCGAATCTTGTTCATTGTTTCTGGCACCATATGGGATTCAGCCACCATGCTATTCAAGACAAAACGTGCCGGGAGAAATTAACGGAAGTCATGACAGGGAGACAACTTGGGGGAAGCACAAAAGATGGAGCTGGGATCCAACTGCGCACGTACGTGGGCAATGTCGTCAACGTCGTAGTCATCGCGAAGCTGGCTGCCGAAGATGCCGGCGCTCTTGGCGCTCTCTCCGCCGAGCTTGAAGAACGCGACAGTGCGAGCAGTAGATTTGACGCCGAATGCAGCCGTGGCTGATTGCTGGCGCACACCTGAAGATCAAGTGATTAAAGGAGACACAAAGTTCGGTTTGTGTTCCGATAAGTTTGATTGAATATCTTCAAAGAAGCCATAATGAGGGTTGCTCGGGCAAAAAGCATGCAGTCGAGCCATTCTGCAAGCTGCGTCCTGTACCTGCGAAGGAGGACGTGAGGGTCGTCCTCTGAGCTGGGTTGGATACGGCAGCGATAGCACCAGATGCAATCTTAGCAGCAGCCATGGTGGTAGCAGCCATTGTGGTAGTTATGAGGGTGGAATGGAGAAGGCCAAAGAAGCTGCTGCTAAGCCGATGGCTGTTGACAGGCGGAGCGAGTGCTTCGTTGGATTTGTGAGCTTGTAAGGTTGCTTTGAAAAATGAGAGGGATTGTGGAGGAGGTTATACACTTCCGTTGGGTGGAAAAAAGATTCGCGACTACGGCTGCGAAAGCATTTGCGAGGAACCGATCAGGCTGGCAAATTTTGCGCGATGCAGCATTCTCCATGATTGCCTCCGTAGATTGCTCGAGCCGCGGGCTTGATTGGCGAAGTGGCTGACATCCAGAATTTGCCAGCGCATAGACTTCCCGCCATCTCATTTGTTCCTGTCAGCGCTTCAGTACACGTGTGAGGCATTTTTGTCCACGTGTTCGTACGTCAGTGGGTCTCTTCGGTTCTCCTTCCAATCAGCCAGCGCTTATATCTAAGCAAAAACCTGCGCTGGCAGACGTCACGATTGCACGACCATCCAGCACCTATACAGGGTACAGAGTCAAACCAAAACCCAAAATTTACGAACAGCTCATGTACATCATACCCACAATGTTATACTACATACGGTCCTCTAATGAGTATCAAACACACTGTATGGGTATTAAAGGGTGCACGAATCATCTGACTTGACTAATTCTAAGGCGCATAGTACGGGTAATGATTGTCATTCCTTTCTTTTGAATCATTCCTACTTTATTTGGATCCACTTGTTTGCTTCATGCAAATGTTTGCTACCAAGCAGGCCAGCAAGTCAACAAGTTAGCATAAGCAAATAAGCACAGCAATGCATTACAGCATGAGTTGACCTAGTTACAAATTCAGAGTGTGAGTCAGCTTTCTGACTTTTATTTGGGTGCACGCACCACCTCTATTATCAGATTTACTCTCTTCTGTTGCCTAAGGTCTAACTAATCCCTATGCTCCTCCCTCTCCTTCTCCTCCCTCATCTTCTCCTCCCTTTCCCTGTCCTTCGCCATATCCTTCTTCTTGTTCTTCCGGAACCCCTTCAAGTTATTCCGCCACTTGCAATGGGACTGCTGCGGAGCGCACATCTCTCTCCTAGGATCCGTAAGTGTGAAATTCCACAGCTCAGGCGGCTGATTCTCCTCCATAAGCAGCTCCATCCTGTACTCGATACCAGCCTTGTCGTTATTCTTAGGAAGACAGTGCTCCTGTAGCTCCTCGGACATCGAATCGTGCAGCGTAAACCACAGCTTATGCGCACCGTGATGCACAAACCGCCGGTGCGTGTTCATAACAATGTTACAGTCGAAGTCGCGGTAACACCGCCAGGGCTTCTTGCCGAGGAAATGCAGCGCGTGTATGGTGGGCGGGTCGGACGCGATGAGCGAATCTAGAGCTTCCGTTTCAGTGTCTCGCTTGGGCCCGTCGTCCGCGTTGATGTATTTGAGAGTGTTGATGGACTTGGGCAGGCGATGCCACCAGTAAAACACGTCGTTCACGAAGCCCTGTGGCGGATAAAAGGGTGTTTCGGGTGGGAAGCACGCAGAAGAGAGATGAGCATGGAGGTCAGATCGTATGACACGAGTGCCACGAGCAAGCTCGCACAATCGTTTCCAGCATGAGGCGAGGAATGAGATTACGGAGAACAGGCACACAGAGAGCAGACACGGTCGCTACTGAATGCGTCAATACTAACCTGATCGCCGCCGTTGTATGACTGAATCAGTTCGATGTTTTCCATCATAAGCTCGAATGTACACTGGGACGGCTCGATGACCATCACGCCCGAGTTGAAGAAGCGCCGGCTGTTGCTGCGCGCCGACAGCTCGGGGTACTCGAACAGGTGGTCCATGTTTCTTAAAACGAGGATATCCGCGTCCACGAACACCACCTTAGCGTACTCCGTCAGCTGCCATAATCGGAGCTTGCTGTAACGGGGCGATGGCGGACAGCAAGGGAGAGTGGAGAGACCAGGTTTGTTCACATGCGCTAGTAGCATTGGAGCAACCAAAGGAAATGACTCCCATGTTCTTCTTGAGTCGTGCTGCCAGAAAACGAGAGGTATGACAAACAAACCGACAAGCAGATAAGCCGGTAAGTCGCACCTGTAGTTCCACTGGTTGTACGTCCCGGCGCGTCCGAACGGGTTGCGAATCCTCTCAATATCGATCAGCCGCCACCCCGCCGCCTCCAGGCCTCCGCGGCTGAAGTTCCCGATCTCCGCGGAAACCAGCGCTACCAGGTCCGCGCGCGTTCCGCTCCGCCGGAGGCTGTTCGCCAGCGCGATCGCTCCGCACACGTAGTCTTCCTTGCTGTGCAGCACTGTAGCGTACGCGACTTGGCGCGCAGTGGCCGGTTGCTGACCTGGCTGGCCTGGCAGCAGCTGGGGTTCCGGGGTGGCGAGCGCGCAGTTCCCGACGGGCTGCAGCCGGCGGCGCATGTCGGCGACCGTCAAGTTAAACAGCCAGACGGGCCCGTCGCGGTGTACAAGCCGGTTGCAATGGAAGAGGTTGGGCGGCGGGCGGCAGTCGGAGAGAACGACCACGGGCATCCAGGGGCGCGCGGACTGGGGGGGACAGGAGAGAATGGGGGACGGGGGAGCATGGGGGACGGGGGAGGAAGGTAGCGAGTGAGCGGTGCAAGAGGGCGTCGGATAAAACGATCGCGGGCATTCAAACGAGAGCGGACACGTGAGGTAGGGGGAAGGGGGAGGTGCGATGACGGTAACTTTCAAGGAGCGAGACAGGGAAGAGTGGGTGAAAGGGCGAACGGCGGTTTCGGGGACAACGAATGCGAGCATTTACTATGGGCACAAGGACAGTAGACGGCGGCTCAAACTGGAAAAGTAAGCTAGAGAGCGCCAAACTCACCTGTTTGACATATTCGGCGACTGTAAGCACCAGCTGGTGCCATCTCACGTCCCTCGCGAAGGACCCGTTGATTGGTTGGCACGGTATGTGTGCGATCATGGCGTCGACCGTGCGAAGATCCTGCGACCATTCGGGTAGAGGCAGCTTCGGGCACTGCGGCGTTGGATCGTCGTCGAACCTGTCCGCGAAAATGTCATCCCACGTTAAGTCTTTAAGAAGCGGCGGCGCGGCGAGCGGGACGAGTTGAAAGCCCGCCTGCTTAGTCTGCTTGATGATTCTTCTGTCGACGTTGAATGCCGCAACGCGCGTTATTCTAAACGCCTTCCACAGAATATGTCCTGGTTGTTGCTCCTTGAGCTCCACGTTTTCCGGCGGCGATATCGGAGGGGGGTACTGGTCTTCCCACCATTGAAGCGTTGCGAGCCCGCGTGTAAAGACGTCCACGTGGGTGGGGTTGATTGTCCTCATCATGATTGAGAGAGCGTCGTCAACAACCGTCGGATTGAGGAGGATGAGAGAGAAGAGCAGGGAAGCGACGGCGATTGCCGCCCATTGACCCATGCGATTGGGTGGCGGCTGCTGTAGCCCCTTAAATGGCTTCTGCGGATCGAGGAGCCATCGGTCGTAGGACTTGGACTTTGAGAGTTTCGCGATGCCTCGAGGAGCGTAAGGATCCTCCGGCGACTGCTCCATTATAGTGCGAGAAAGACGAGAGCTGGTAATTCGTCTGTCAATTTTGACGACTTGTATCTGCTTCTGGATGGACAGTCGTTACTACGTCAGATGGTTCCTGAGGTTTAAAATGTCGTTAGTACGTCGATACCTCTCGTAGCGAAACAATGACGCTATCAGGGAGGATGGAAGCCAGAAGCAGTAGGAGCCAAGGCAATGCAGCAACAGCGGCGTTACGAGCGCCTGTGTGATAAGCAAATCCGAATTGGCTACTGAAGGTGCTGGTGATAGTGGAAATAAGCAACAGTTTACCCAGACGCTGCCCTCACGAATACGGAACACATTGTTCGGAACAGCGCTGCGAATCACCCGAACCAAGAAGCACTAGCGAACTCTTACAGTTTGTCGTATACGGTTTAGTTCGGTTCGTAAATATTGGACACGGTCCTTGTGCGTTGCTTGCAGCACCAAATTAAACCGTGATAAATGAGAAATCACGAGCCGCTCTTGACACCCAACGAACCTCAACAAGCCCCGCACGGCCCACTCGCGTCGAATCCCGTGTGTCCTTCAAGCACCATACCTGCCGAACCGCATGTGCACGTCGGAAATCTCGCTCCGCAAGAACCGAACCAGAACGCAAAGCTCGACTCCGTTGGATGCGGAAAGCCTCTCGCGCCCCGTTGCAGGTGGTGCCAGCAACTCGAGCAGAACTCAACAATTGAAGGTTCTGATTGGTTGAAATTAGGGTAACCCGCTTGTGCTGGCACGAACTGTGCGCTCCAAGGGTGTGCTCGTCGAGCCATACCGCGCGCTCCACGAATGGCGGCATGTGTGCCATACGCGAAAAACGGCAGCTGTCTAGTCAAGAAAGCAGGTGAATCGTCGAGAATGATGGCTTGCGAGCGAAATCGCAGACCTGTTCACATGAGGAGGAGGGAAAGGTACGTGGGCGTGGTGGTTTCGTCGTGCTGGCTTTCACAGAGACGGCATAAACAATCGACCTTGTATCCATCTTAATTAGCGCGGTTCGCTTGTCTTCGCAAGAGGAGCTGTTACAGAAAAAACAAAAGGTTATGTATAAAATGATTTTACACAGCCTTGACCACACCTCACTAGAAACACTCTACATTAACATAATGGCGGTGTTCGCCAGCACATTTCTAAGCAAAAACGAGGGGATGACGGCGGGATCAGGAAGGTAAGTCTCGCCTTCCTGATCCCGTCAGTTAGGGTTCGTTAACCTCCGTCAGCCTGGTCAGCCCGTAAAAATGCTGCCGAGCCTCTTATGCCGTCCGAACCTCTTAGAAAAGTGAGGGCATGGCGAACGCCCCCAATTTTCACCCATTTCGAAATGCTTGACCGCATATGGAAACGGGGTCGCAGTTTCCTCCCCTGGCAAACACCATCCCCCTGCGATGCCATCGCCATTCACCTATCCACGGTGAATGGCGATGGCATAGCCGTGGCATTGCACGGCAGAGGGGAACTGCGGAAGGTGGGGCTGGGGGTTCCATATGCAGTTGCGAATTTTCCCGTTTTGGGAATCGAAGTTTCGCGGACCACATTACACCCAGACCTCTTGGGCGGGTTCCGCCCCCGTTTCCAGATGCGGTCACCATGCCGATGCCGTCAAAATGCCATCTATTTTCGAATGTGCTGGCGAACACCGCCAATGAATGAGAATAACCCAGCCACGAGTGACGTGTGTCACTGGAAGCCTCGTCGTCAAGGCAACCCAATTGATATTTGACATACACTTTTGATTATAAAAATGAGGCATTTGAGCACCATCCACAAGCAAATTGCAATTCATGTCAGAAGTGGCATAGCAAATACCGCTTCCCTCACCCTACCCTCCCTCTTCCAGTCCGTAGTCTTCCCCAAAGTATGTGTCGACAAGATAGCTTGACATGGAGTGTAGCTCCTCATTGCCTACAAATTGAGCTGCTTCTATCGAATCAATGCCGTCCGCCTCCTCCACCAGCCGTGGGCCTCTTTTGTCTGGTAGTACACGCAGGACCTACACAATGAGAGGAAATGACATAAATGGAGAATCAAGCACAATGATAATGAGGACAGCTGAAGAACAGGCCGTTCGTGTGTGTAGGAGAGCATGTGTACCACGCATGTGTGCGCAAATGCATGCGTGCATGTGTGTGCACATGCGTACACCTGTGAGTGCATGTGCTTGTGGCTGTATGGCCGCATGCGCATGTGTCCATGAGTTCCATGTGTGAGTGAGTGCAGGTGTGCATGCGTGAGAATCTGTCCTTACTTGTTACTCCAGCCCATACCTTAATGTCCATATTCCCTCCACATACCTACCCTCCTCCATGCACCTTACCTCTACAGCCACCTCAGCCACAGCAGCACCAGCTTCAGCAGCACAAGCCACGGCAACACCAGCCGCAGCAGGCACTCACCACCACACACCTTCCCACACCCTTACCACCACCGCCCACCATGACATATCCCTCCTCACCACTGCATATCTCGACACACCGTTCCTCACCACCGCACACCTTCCCACACCCCTTCTCACCACTTCGGTAAACTGCAGGCCGAGCCGCACAGCGTCAGCATCTGCTGAGCGGATGAGGGAGAGGAAGGGCGGCAGGCACCCCGCGTCCACTAGTGCTGCCACGCGCGACTGCTGGACCGCCATGCGGCGCTCTCCTATTGGCTCTTGCTCCGCAGGATCCACACAGAGATTCGCTGCCAAAAGATTAGATCCGGGCAGGATCACATTAAGGTGAATTTCTGACTTGAATCAAAGGTCACCTGGAGCATATGCAAGGTCTAAAACGGGTGACAGAAGAATGCCTGCAAGAGTGTTATGAGGAGACTGGAGGAAGAACCTTTGCTTGGATGGGTCAAACAGAAAATATATTACGAAGTGAGAAGGAAAACACTTGGGCAGAAAGGAGAGAGAAGACGCCACATTCGCAATGAGAAACAAAGACTGACTGCATGCACATCAGAAGAAAGGTATTCGTGAAAATTCCTCAGCATAACAAGCACAAGCACAAGCCGCAACGTCACTGACCGAGAGCAAAGGTGACTGACCGAGAGAAAAGGAGACTGGCCGAGAGCAAAGGTGACTGGCCGAGAGCAAAGGTGACTGGCCGAGAGAAAAGGTGACTGGCCGAGAGAAAAGGTGACTGACCGAGAGCAAAGGTGACTGACCGAGAGCAAAGGTGACTGACCGAGAGCAAAGGTGACTGACCGAGAGCAAAGGTGACTGGCCGAGAGCAAAGGTGACTGACCGAGAGCAAAGGTGACTGACCGAGAGCAAAGGTGACTGACCAAGAGCAAAGGTGACTGACCGAGAGCAAAGGTGACTGGCCGAGAGCAAAGGTGACTGGCCGAGAGAAAAGGAGACTGGCCGAGAGCAAAGGTGACTGGCCGAGAGCAAAGGTGACTGACCGAGAGAAAAGGTGACTGACCGAGAGCAAAGGTGACTGACCGAGAGCAAAGGTGACTGACCGAGAGTAAAGGTGACTGACCGAGAGCAAAGGTGACTGGCCGAGAGCAAAGGTGACTGACCGAGAGCAAAGGTGACTGACCAAGAGCAAAGGTGACTGACTGAGAGCAAAGGTGACTGGCCGAGAGCAAAGGTGACTGACCGAGAGCAAAGGTGACTGGCCGAGAGCAAAGGTGACTGACCGAGAGCAAAGGTGACTTCTCTCTTGATGTCAAACGGTGCTGTGCGGAGCAAGTGCACGAGCAGCTGGTATAGCCTCGACGCGACTGACCGAGAGTCAAGGGTGGACTGACTGAGAGCAAAGGGCGAGTGACTAAGGGCACATTTGACTTCTCTCTTGATGTCAAAGGGTGCCGTGCGGAGCAAATGCACGAGCAGCTCGTATATCTAGCAACCCAGCGCATGCCCCAATGCTACTGACCGAGAGCAAAGGCGACTTCTCTCTTGATGTCGAAGGGTGCCGTGCGGAGCAAATGCACGAGCAGCTCGTACATTCTCGACGCTTTGCCTGCTCCTCCCATCCCCGCTCCTCCCCCCATGGCGTCTCCACCAATCACAGCCGCCTTGTGCCAGCTGTCGCCAGCTGTCACGTTGGATACTGCCCATGCCGTCTCCTGCAGAGGAGCACACAGGGAGGATATTCAAGGGGTCTCATTTTGAAGAAGCGCAATGGGAGAATACTTGTGGCACCCGTTTGAGGGGATAAAGTACCTAAGGCGCCTCACGAAGCTGTCCCGTCGGATTTTCAAAGCCTCCTCCTGCAAGGGCGCACACGGAAGGACTTTCAAGGCGTCTTGACGAGGACGGCTCTTGAGGCGCCTCACGAATACACAGCTGTCACGTCGAACACACACACACACACACACACACACACACACACACAGCTTCGGGGGCCAAAGCTTCAGAAACACACAGCCAAAGCTGTCTCCGGAATACACGCACGCGCGCACACACACACACACAGAGGCGCCGGCGACTAAGGTTACTTTTCCATGATCCTTGCACTTTCCAGTGTGGCTTTGAGGTGTGCGTTCGTACGCGCGCTCTTCAAGCCATGGAGCTTGTTTTTCACGGCAATACACAAGTCCAGATTGCCCTTTCCGCCCCTTGCCAGTGCCACTCTGCCAGTCCAAACCAGCCGCTGCCACTGCCATACCCCTTTGCTGCTCCCCCTCCATCCCACGCCACCCCCTCTCGCTCACCTTCTTCAGCGCATGGTGTTTGTTCTCAAGGCACTCCGCCAGTACACACAACCCTGGCTCCACCGCTGCTGTTGCTGCGTCCACATGGTCGTTCGGACCAAGGGTTTAGGGTCCTCTCGCACATCATGGGAATCTGCTATGCACTCATCCACCCAACCTCCCTTGCCTTCGTCTCGGCCATCACCACACACCCTTTTGTGTGCGTGAAGGCACCATCTGGACCGAGTCCAGGTCCAGCACACGCAATTGCCTCTCGAGCTTTGCGATAACGACTGCCTGACACTCATTTCGAACTTCGAGCTTGTGCATCCTTCCCTCCATCTCCGCTCTCCACTCTCTGTCCTCCACCGAATCACCAGTGACTTATCACCTCATCCGTAGCGGTGATTGCATTGCCAGCAGGTATCTCACTGTTTGCTGCCGTGACCTTGGCGATCAACCGTCCTTCAGCGTGAGCGCAAACGTCCTGCCGTAACTTGTGTCAGTGTGCCAATGGGCTCACACCAAACCGCACACCCTTCTGAGCATCTTCAGAACGTACTTCGACCAGGGCAGGGCATGGATGCATTGGCAGGGCATGGATGCATTGGCAGGGCATGGATGCATTGGCTGGCATGGATGCATTGGCAGGGCATGGATGCATTGGCAGGGCATGGATGCATTGGCTGGCATGGATGCATTGGCAGGGCATGGATGCATTGGCAGGGCATGGATGCATTGGCTGGCATGGATGCATTGGCTGGCATGGATGCATTGGCTGGCATGGATGCATTGGCTGGCATGGATGCATTGGCAGGGCATGGATGCATTGGCTGGCATGGATGCATTGGCAGGGCATGGATGCATTGGCAGGGCATGGATGCATTGGCTGGCATGGATGCATTGGCTGGCATGGATGCATTGGCTGGCATGGATGCATTGGCTGGCACACCAATATACCACAGTCGTAGCCGTTTGTCTGACGCGGCATCCGCCATGCTTGCACGGAATGTATTTTTGAGTCCACTCAAAAATAGACCAATAGACCACAGTCGTAGCCGTTTGTCTGACGCGGCATCTGCCATGCTTGCACGGAATGTATTTTTGAGTCCACTCAAAAATAGACCAATAGACCACAGTCGTAGCCGTTTGTCTGACGCGGCATCTGCCATGCTTGCACGGAATGTATTTTGAGTCCACTCAAAAATAGACCAATAGACCACAGTCGTAGCCGTTTGTCTGACGCGGCATCTGCCATGCTTGCACGGAATGTATTTTTGAGTCCACTCAAAAATAGACCAATAGACCACAGTCGTAGCCGTTTGTCTGACGCGGCATCTGCCATGCTTGCACGGAATGTATTTTTGAGTCCACTCAAAAATAGACCAATAGACCACAGTCGTAGCCGTTTGTCTGACGCGGCGGCATCTGCCACGCTTGCTTGCACGGAATGCAGATGCCATGCCTGCAACACACGCGACCGAATGCAGATGCCACGCCTGCAACACACGCGACCGAATGCAGATGCCACGCCTGCAACACACGCGACCGAATGCGTGTTTTGAGACGTCTCAAAACAAGCAACACACGCGACCGAATGCAGTCCACACATCCCTGGCTGGCCGGCCCCACCAAATGCAGATTCCAAGCAACATCTGCCACGCCTGCGCCAGTCCACACAAACCCCTTCTCCACCCACCTTCTTCAGCCCATGGAGTTTGTTCTCAACGCACTCCGCCAGTCCCGACAGCCCCGGCCCCACCGCCGCTGTTGGTGTTGCTGGTGCTGCTGTGTCACACTGACCTCCTCATCTCACCTTCTTCCACCCCCTTCATCTCACCTTCTTCAGCCCATGGTGTTTGTTCTCAAGACACTCCGCCAGTCCTGACAACCCAGGCCCCACCACTGTTGCTGCTGCTGCTACTGCTGCTGTTATACCCCTTCGACCCCTTAAACTCTTCGCCCAACCAACACCCCCTCCATCTCACCTTCTTCAGCCCGTGGTGTTTGTTCTCAAGACACTCCGCCAGTCCTGACAACCCAGGCCCCACCACTGTTGCTGCTGCTGCTGCTGCTGCTGTTATACCCCTTCGACCCCTTAAACTCTTCGCCCAACCAACACCCCCTCCATCTCACCTTCTTCAGCCCGTGGTGTTTGTTCTCAAGACACTCTGCCAGTCCTAACAACCCGGGCCCTGCCGCTGCTGCTGCTACCACACCCGGTGAGGCTGGGGCAGGGATGGGTTGAGCTGTTGCAAACAGATGAAACAGAAAAGACGGGATGGGGAGTGGGAGTCAGGAGAATCTGACGCCTTGATAGCCCCGATTTGGCTGCTGTTGCCACCACCCCCGGAAGGGCTGGGCTGTTGTTGGGGCGCATGACGAGAGGAGAGGTGGAGTGGGGAATGGGTGGTGTGGGGAATGGGAGTTGAGATAGCTCGATAATTAGGTAATAGCAGAAGAAGTAGCTTCAAGTCGACTTTTGAAATGTCTCAAAAGTGGAGAGAGTTCGACACTTGGGTGATAGCAGAAGAGGTAGGATCAACTCGAGGTGACTTTTGAGTCGACTCAAAAGTCACCACAACACTTCAGTGACAGCAGAAGAGGTGGGCCCAACTCGGCTGCTGATGGCATAGCAGGCAGGCAGCCCGATTCTTGAGACGTCTCAAGAGTCGATTCGGCTGCTGCTGGTGCTACTGTTTTGAGACATCTCAAAACACTTCTTCAAACACAGGCAGCCCGATTCTTGAGACGTCTTAAGAGTCGATTCGGCTGCTGCTGGTGCTACTGTTTTGAGACGTCTCAAAACACTTCTTCAAACACAGGCAGCCCGATTCTTGAGGCGTCTCAAGAGTCGATTCGGCTGCTGCTGGTGCTACTGTTTTGAGACGTCTCAAAACACTTCTTCAAACACAGGCAGCCCGATTCTTGAGACGTCTCAAGAGTCGATTCGGCTGCTGCTGGTGCTACTGTTTTGAGACGTCTCAAAACACTTCTTCAAACACAGGCAGCCCGATTCTTGAGACGTCTCAAGAGTCGATTCGGCTGCTGCTGGTGCTACTGTTTTGAGACGTCTCAAAACACTTCTTCAAACACAGGCAGCCCGATTCTTGAGACGTCTCAAGAGTCAATTCGGCTGCTGCTGGTGCTACTGCCACAACAACTGGTGGGTTGAGAAATTGCTAGAGGGGTGGAGAAGAAAGGTTAAGGGATAGGTAGCAGCACACAGGGAGCAGGACAGCACATCGACGCTAGTGGTACAAAACCTACACCAATTGAAAGGGATGCCGAAAGGTTGGATTAGCACGAAGGGGATGTACCTTGAAAGGGTGTGCCAGCTGTCAGCAGGCGAGTGGTTCTGCTGGAATCTCCTGCTGTCAGGTTGCCTATTGCCCGAACCACCTGCGTCGAGCGTGGATTGGTTGAGAGCGGTTGGAGAGACAGCAGCACGTGCCAGGGGTCAGAATAAAAGTTACGTGGTATTGATACGATATGATGAGACTTTTGAGTCGACTCAGAAGTGACGTGGGATTGATAATTGATACGATATGATATGATATGATGGACGCATGGGTTGGGATGGGAAGATGGCAAGTGAGAGTGGGGCGACAGAAGCATGTGCACCAGTTGATGCTAGCGAGTGGCTAGGTACTGACATGACACGCGCACGGCACGGGTACATGGCAAGGGAAAGCCCCGAAATAACATGGCATGGCATGGCATGGCATGGCATGATATGGCATGGCATGCTATACACAAGGACATGCAAATACATAGCCCATGGATCAGTTATTGAGACGTCTCAAAAGTCAACTACACGGCCCATAGATTAGGCCTGATAGACGAGTGACTGGGACGACTTTTGAGGCGCCTCAAAAATACATTAGGCCTGATAGAAGAGTGACTGGGACGGCATAGGCCTCTACGAGCCCGGCGGCGACTAGCGGACTACTTTTGACGCGCCTCAACCCTGGACACAGTGACTCAAGCATGGGCCGAGGCATATACAGGAGTGAGCAGGGCGACGTCAGTGGTAGCAGATCGCAGAAGCACGAGGGCCTTTACCAGCCCGGCAGTGACGAGCAGATGAGGACAAGGGAAGATGAGTGGGGGCAGGGGAGGAGGTTGCGAGCATGGGCAGGGTGTATGTACAGGAGTGAGCAGAGCAACGTAAGAGGTGGCGGAGAGCAGAGGCACGAGGGCCTCTATGAGCCGGGTAGAATGAGCAGACGAGGACAGGGTGACTCAAGTCACAGGCGTAGTGTGTGTGTGGCACGTACGGGAGTGAGCAAGACGACATCAGTGGTGGCGGTGAGCAGAGGCACGAGGGCCTCTACCAGCCCGGCAGCCACGAGCCTCTCTGTGCTCGCGTCTGAGAGCGCTGTCACATACGCTGCTATCCATGCTGCCTCCACCGCCGCCTCTGCATTGCTGCGGGAGGCACAGGAGAGTGGGGGGAGAGCGAGAGGAGAGGAAAGTGAGGTAAGGAGGGACGCAGCAGCACTCGCGTCAGACAGCACTGCCACGTATGCCGCTACCCACGCCACCTCCACTGCTGCTTCTGCGTTGCTTGAAGGTTGGAGTTGTGTGGGAAGGGAGGCACAGGGGGTTGGGAAAAGAGAGGTGTAGGGAAGGAGGTACAGGTGGCTTGGGAAGGGCACAGGTGGGTGGGAAGAAGCACAGGTGGGTGGGAAGAAGCACAGGTGGGTGGGAAGAAGCACAGGTGGGTGAGAAGAAGCACAGGTGGGTGGGAAGAAGCACAGGTGGGTGGGAAGAAGCACAGGTGGGTGGGAAGAAGCACAGGTGGGTGGGAAGAAGCACAGGTGGGTGGGAAGAAGCACAGGTGGGTGGGAAGAAGCACAGGTGGGTGGGAAGAAGCACAGGTGGGTGGGAAGAAGCACAGGTGGGTGGGAAGAAGCACAGGTGGGTGGGAAGAAGCACAGGTGGGTGGGAAGAAGCACAGGTGGGTGGGAAGAAGCACAGGTGGGTGGGAAGAAGCACAGGTGGGTGGGAAGGGTAGCACTACTTGATGATCATAGAGAGAGCCTGACAATGCCTGACAGTGCTGTCACTCATGCTCTCACACATGCTACCATACATGCTGTCACTCATGCTCTCACACACGTTATCACACCTTTTGGCCCTCCAAACCCCAGCACACCCAATTCTCACTCACCCCTCCCTCCACACCTCATACACCCCTCCCTCCACACCTTCTACACCTCATGCCCTGGTACTCTTCACAACCCCTTTGCACCCCTCTCTCTACAGCACCCCTCCCCTACCCTGATGATAGAAGGGCCACGATAGCAGCATCCACACCGTCGGATTTCACCAGATCAACGGCTGCGCGGGGGCTGGGGCCCTGAGAAGGCGCACAGGGGAATGAGAGGGAGTACGATAGGGTGACACTTAGGCAGGAACAGGTCGAAGTGTCCAACGGATGGGCAGGGAGTAGAGCGCGCGCGTGGCACAGGCGGGGAGCAGAAAGAGAACAAAACAGAACATGGCACTGCCAGAGAGGGATTGGGCGGTGGCAGCAATATGCCAGGGCATCCTGCTGTCACAAATCTTGAGTTCTGCTGCCAGAGAAGAAATATGAAGGCGGTTCTGGCAGCAGAACTCAAGAGTTGTGACAGCAGGATGCCCTGGCTGAACTGAACGGTTCTTCTGCCCCCAGACCAGACTCCCCACAGCAGGCTCCCCAGCTGAGCTGAGGGTAGTGGCAGCAGCAGCGAGCAGGAGGTGAGGGAGAGCTTGCAGGGCGCCCTGATTCAACAGCTGAGAGAGCTACACAGGTGAGCCGAGCTGAGCCCATCAACCCACCGCCTTCCCCACCCACCCCTCCCAGCCAATCCCGAGCGTATCCACCTTGATGAGGGATGAGAGTGCCCACGCCACAGTCTTTGCCAGCGATGCCATGGCTGCTGGCGCCTGTGCTGTCAACCAGCGGCCCCCACTGCTGCCCCCTGTGCTGTGTCACCACCCCTTCCCCCCTCCCCCCACTGTTTCATGATGCAACATTTGTGAGAGAGCTAAAAGTGAGCCCGTCCCACCGCTCACCCACCTTGATGAGAGAAGAAAGCGCCCATGCCACCGTCTTTGCCAGCGATGCCATGGCTGCTGGCGCCTGTGCCGTCAACCAGCGAGCCCCCGTGCTGCCCCCACCAGCAGTGAGGGCAGAGGCAGCGGCGAGCAGCAGGCGGGTGAGGGCGGGCAGGGCGCCCTGATCCAGCAGCTGTGCTCGCAGGTCGTCCGCCTCTGCTGCTATGTTGCCCACCGCCCACACACACTGCTCCGCTATCGCTGGTGACGGGGAGTCTGTTGAGTGTAGGGGTGGTTGATTCAAGCGGGGGAGATAGGGGGGTGGATGAGGAGGAGCAAGGACAGAGAGAGGGGAAGGTCGTCTGCTTCTGCTGCTACGTTGCCCACCACCCACACACACCACTCCGCTATTGCACGTGAGGGGGAGTCTGAAGGAGCAAAAGGGGGGCAAGAGTAAAGGAGGCTTTAATGGGAGGCAAAAAATATTCAGGAAGAAATATTCAACGGGCAGGTTGAAAAAATAGGTTAGCTAAAGGGCGAGTGCGGGTGTGAGTGAGGGAGCAAATGAGGGAATGAGACAGTGAGTGAGTGAGCAAGTGAGTGAGAGAGTGAGTGAGTGGTGGTACCAGTGCAGTGGGCGATGAGCAGGGCAGCGCAGGGCAGCACGGCACGCGTCTCCTCCGCCTCCCCAGACGCTATGTTGGTCACACACCACGCCGCCTCTAGCAGCTGGTGGGAAGGGGGGTGGGGGAGACCGAGGTGATGGGGGAAGGTGACGGATGGGGGGAGATGGCTGGGGCAAAGTCTCCTCTGCCTCCCCAGACGCTATGTTGGTCACACACCACGCCGCCTCTAGCAGCTGGTGGGAAGGGGAACGGGAAACGAAACGTGGAGGGGGGGGGAGGGGGACAGAGTGGGGAGGGGAACACCAGAGTCAACTCAAGTCAACGCCGGTCACACACCACGCTGCCTCCAGCGGGTGGTGGGAAGGATAGAGATGAGCATCGGCCGGGGGAGAGAGAGGTGGTGGTAGAGAGCATGGGGCGGGGGAGAGCCAACAGCCTCCCCCCTCCCCTTCAGCCCCGCTTCACCTGATGCCTTGGTGGTCAGGCGGGGCCCCAGAGGAGGCTGTTGTCTCCAGGAGCTGGCGGAAAGGGAGAGGAGAGGAGAGGACAACACATTGATCAGTTCAAGACAAGTCAACGCATGTCTTGCTGCTCAGCGCAAGTCAACGCTCAGCATTCACCCGAGTCAGCGCAAGTCAACGCTCAGCATTCACCCGAGTCAGCGCAAGTCAACGCTCAGCATTCACCCGAGTCAGCGCAAGTCAACGCTCAGCATTCACCCGAGACGGCGCTCTACGGGAGTCGGCTCATCTTGCACCCCATTCTATTCTACTATACCCCATCTCTTCGCTTCGCCCCACCAACCAAACCAATCGACCGCGCACCCCCCCCCTCCCCTCCCTCCCTCCCTCCTTTCCCACCATTCTACCCCATCTCTCCTCACCTGCTTCTCCCGGGGCAGCGGGGCTCCAAGCGCCAGGCACTGTGACAGACAGACGGCAGAGGCACGGCACGGCACCGCAACGCACTTTTGAGTCGACTCAAAAGTCAACACAGACGGCAGAGGCACGGCACGGCACCGCAACGCACTTTTGAGTCGACTCAAAAGTCAACACAGACGGCAGAGGCACGGCACGGCACCGCAACGCACTTTTGAGTCGACTCAAAAGTCAACACAGACGGCAGAGGCACGGCACGGCACCGCAACGCACTTTTGAGTCGACTCAAAAGTCAACACAGACGGCAGAGGCACGGCACGGCACCGCAACGCACGGCAATCCAGCCCATCAATCCCTTCCCCAACCCATTCCCCTCCATAACTCTCCCTCCCTCCCGTTTACCCCCTATCCTTCCCCCCCATACACCCTCCTCTCCCACCCACAACCCCACCTGCTCCTCCGGAGCCCCAAACGCCAGGCACTCTGTCAGCAGGGGCACGGCGCTGCTACCACATCACTCCAACCACAACTTGTTCCACCCATTCGCTTCCCCACCTCATCCCTCCCTCCCACCCGCTCCCTCCCCAAACTCCCTCCCCACCTGCTCCTCTGGGGCTCCAAACGCCAGGCACTCCGCCAGCAGGGGCACAGCGCCGCAGCGCACGGCAGCGCCAAGTGGCGGGCTGTGATTGGCCGAGAGCAGCTGGCGCAGCGCCTTGAGCGCCTCCACCCTCTCCTGCTGCACTGCTGCCCCGCCCGCTCTGGCGGTGCTGGGGGTGGGAGGATGGGGATGGGGATGGGGGTAGCATGGGGATGGGGATGGGCATGCGGGTGGGGGTGGGGTGGGGATGAGGGCGGGGGTGAGGGCGGGGGTGAGGGCGGGGCGGGGGTGGAAATGAGAAAGAGTGGAGAGGGACAGCACGGTTTACTTTTGAGTCAAATCAAGAGCCCCTCTCGTGCTGTATGGCCAGCCCTCTTTCTCATTTCCACCCCCTTCTCAGTTGAAATCACTTTGGAGAATTCTCAAAAGTTCTCACAAGTGATTGCAATAGAGCCACTCTCGTGCTGTACGGCCAGCCCTCTTTCTCATTTCCACCCTTGCTCAGCTGGGAGTGGGTGGGTGCGAGCCCCGCCTCGTCCACCTGCCCCGCCTCGTCCACCTGCCCCGCCTCTTTCAGAGGTGACTCGAACTCGAACGCCCTTGAGCCTTTTAACCGCCTCCTCCACTCCACTCGCCCCTCCTCCTCCACCTGCCCCTCCTCTTTATGAAGCACATAAGCAATGCACTCACTCACTCTTCAAACGTGCCCTTGAGCGTGTTAACCGCCTCCTCCACGTCCACCCGCCCCTCCTCCGTATAAGGTGCCCCAAACCGCCACTCAATCTTCAACCATCGCTCACCCTTCAAACATGAGCGTCTTAACCGCCTCCTCCACGTCCACTCGACCTTCCACTCGTCCACCCGCCCCTCCTCTTGTTGAGGTGACTCGGCATTCACCCTTCAACCGTCACTCACCCTTGAGTCGCCTAACCACCTCCTCCACTCGCCCCTCCTCCTTATGAGGTGCCCCAAACCATCACTCAATCTTCAACCATCACTCAATCTTCAACCATCACTCAATCTTCAACCATCACTCACCCTTCAAACGTGCCCTTAAGCCTTTTTACTGCCTCCTCCACTCGCCCCTCCTGCTCCACCCGCCTCCTCTCCTCCTCCTCCTCGCCCTCCCCCTCCCTCCCCTCCACCTCCATCCCCCCCTCCAACCACCCCAACCCTTCCCCCACGGCGATCCCCTCCCCCCGCCTCATCCGCTTAGCACGCACCAGCGCCCCCCGCCTGTCCTTGCTTATCGCTGCTACCACTCCCCGCCTTTTTGCTGCTGCAGCCGCCGTGGCTGGGACAGGGAGGGGGGGGGGGGGGGACAGAAGTGGGGATGGGAGAGGGCAAGTCAGGAGCATCCGCTTAGCGCGCACAAGCGCCCCCCGCCTGTCCTTTGGTATAGCTGCTACCACTCCCCGCCTTCTTGCTGCTGCTGCCGCCGTGGCTGAGGTGGGACAAGGGGATGGGGGGTGATGATGATAAGGGAGAAGTGCGGTTAGAAAAGGGGCAATCCAGGAAGGAGCATCCGCTTAGCGCGCACCAACGCCCCCCGCCTGACCTTGACATAGCTGCTACCACTCCGTGCTGCCGCTGCTGCCGTGGCTGGCACCGACAAGAAGGGGGGGGAGGGGGAAGTAGAAGGTGGGTTGGGGGGTGATGACGGATGTGGGGTTGGGTTGGGAGGGAAGAATCAATGGCATTCCTTTAGTGCACGCCAGCCACATGATAATCACTTTTGAGAATATATATATATATATATATATATATATATATATATAAAGGATCAATGTCATCCTTTTAGCGTGCACCAGCCCCAACCCCGCCTGTCCTTGGATATCGCTGCCACCACGCCCCGCCGTCTTGCTGTTGCTGCCGCCGTGGCTGAGGTGAGGTGGGGAGAGGAGAGAGGGCGGACGGGTTGTTTACAAGGAGGAACCCGGCGGCAGCAACAGCAAGACGGCTGAGGAGGGAGTGGGGTTAAAAAGAGGTAGTCCATGCGCAAAAAATCAGAAGCGAGGGCTTCTGAAAAAACCCGCGGCAAGGGAAGGTTGGGGGTACGGGGTGGAAGAGGGGAGACATGGGAGAGCGGAGAGGGAGGAGGGAGGCGACGAAGTGCCATGGCATGCTCCTACTGCTGTGGTGTGGCTGGTGGGACCCATGGGGGAACTGGAGGAAACTGGAGGAAACTGGGAGAGCGACTTTCGAGGTGCCTGAGAAGTTGCATCTGCTGTGGCTGGTGGGATGCGAGCCATGGGGGAACTGGAGGAAACGGGGAGAGCGGAGAAATAAATGAGGTCCGGTGGGAGGGATTTTTTAGGCGCCTCAAAAGTGTGTTAATCTGCTGCGGCTGGTGGGAGCCATGGGGGAAATGGAAGAAGAACGGGGAGAGCAGGTAAATGAATGAGGTCCGGTGGGAGCGACGCGTCGTGAAAGCGTCGTTGCGTCGTACCGGACTGCTTAAAAAGATCGCGCCGATTCGCATGACCGTGGAGATGCGTCTGCGACGGCGACGGCGGCCCGTGCGACTGCATGGCGACCGAGCGATGCGATGATTTCTACTCAGGTTGAGAAAGCGTCGCCTAGCGTACAGGACGACTGAGGTCAGCGCACTAGGAATCTAAAGGAAAGACATAAAGACACAAATCGCGTCTACTAGAATATGTCCTCCCGTATCGCCTCTTCAACTCCGCCTCGTCTCATGGCTCCCTGTTTTTGGAGACACGAAGATTCTGGTGTCAGCAAGTCAGGCATGGCGGCCAGCTGCACTCGGATGCCCCCATGACGTGACTCTTTGTTCGATATAGAAACGAACATGCGTTATGTGTAGAACATGATCAGGAAATCACATATTCTGGAAGAAAATGTTTAGTTCATGCAAATCTCAATCATTGCTGCATAAAATTAATTTCCCCGGGTATGAGTGGAATTTAGAATTTTCGAGTCGATTCCAAAGGTATGAATGGTTTAATTACAGATTCTGATGATTCTTATTCCATAAAAACATTTGCTACCATAAGGACCTGAATATCTGTGGAAGCAGTGTAAAAACGGAGAGAATTACTGTAGAACCTGGATCGGTGATTCATTCTTACTCGCGTGGCCTCGAATTACTCGAGTGGCCACCAAATTTGGTAATAATTACGCGAGTGGCCACGCCAGGGGATTCCCGCTGGCTTTTTTTTTCCCGGCGCATTACCCTACACGGGTTCGCATCCCCGAAACCTCTGTACTGATTAATTATAGTAAGATCGCGCATTAGTCAGTACAGAGGTTTCGGGGATACGAACCCTTGTAGGGTAATGCGCATGGTTAAAAAAAAAACAGCGGGAATCCCCTGGCGTGGCCACTCGAGTAATTATCACCAAATCTGGTGGCCACTCGAGTAATTCGAGGCCACGCGAGTAAGAATGAATCACCAATCCAGGCTCTACAGTAATTCTCTCGTAAAAAACACTCGCCAATGATTCGATCTACAGAATTTGGCAGACGTGTCACGGCTCGTCGCATAACTTCTGCCATCACGCTTCGCAAACCCGACTGTACAGTTTGGTTGCTGCCACCACGAGACTGAAACTTAACAAAGCAGCGAGCCGTAATGAATGGTGAAAGCCACAGTAAACAGCGAGATCCAGTCGGAACATTGCCTCGTACATCCGCCAAACATTTCAAGTTTCGAATTTTTGAAACCGCAAAATTCTTTATTTTCTGCTTCTGTCCTCGGCGCTGTTTGTTTGCATCAATTTCGCGCCATTTGCCAGCACCACTCTTGCCCCCCTCCCGCCGAGGGCAATCGTCACCCGCACGAGTATTTGCCATCCAACAATGCAAATCCGGCTCTCTCGAGTCTCGCCTCAAATTCCCAGGCATGCTGGGGCTCGCTTTGCATTCATCAGCTTCACACGTTGAGCTTGAAAAAAAGGTGCTCGCCTCGAGGTGAGGAAAGAAGTCGGGGCATTGGATGCAGAGGACGATGACTTCCTGGTATTTCTAGACTGCTTCTTCCAAAGTCAAAAAGTTGCGTCGTCAGATTTTAGTAGGCGCGTTTAACAAGTTTTGATTTCCCCCGCTAACGAAACGACTCCATTTTCAAGAATGAACGGCGCCGCGGATGGAGCGTGCTCGCTGCAGTTCGACGCGGCGACGACGAAGGAGTTCCTACGGCTGCATCGCGTGCTGATGCGGCAGGACGCGAGCCGCACCACGAACGCCGACACGCTGTCGTGGCTTTTCGACGCCGCCAAGGCGCAAATCGACGAGCTGGCGTGGCGGGACGGCAAGCGCATCCGAATAACAACGGATATTCGTAATTGCGTTCACCGTCGCATCAGTGCATCCGAATGACGACCGGTATTCGTAAGCGTGTTCGACCGAGGTGACTCACATTAAAAAAAGTACTTTAACTAATTTAAGCCTTTTACCGTCTCACTAAGCCTAGAACATCTTGAATCAGCGAAACTTGTCGCGCTCTCCCGTTCGACGTTTTTGTTTATCCCTCAATTCTAAAGCTTCATTTCCAACCGTTGGAGGGTAACCGGTTCTGAAACCTTCGTCCCCGTTCGCGAATCTTCGTATACTTTAGAAGGAATGAGAGCCACTCTTCAGCCGTGGCAGGGTCCGCCCTCCGCCATTCACGCGACATCTATACGCGCATTCGCTGTCGAAGAGTTTCTTTTACCCCACACCTACCTGCTTACCATCTTGTCCCCACGTTCGTTTCGTTTCGATCCCCACTTATTGCCCCATCCCCGCGTTCGTATCGCCCCATCCCCGCAGCTGACATTGCGGACATTCTCCCCGCGCCCATCTGGCACCTCATCTTCCGCCTCCTGCTGCTATCGTCCCCCCCATCCCTCGCCCCATCCCCGCAGCTGACATTGCGGACATTCTCCCCGCGCCCATCTGGCACATCATCTTCCGCCTCCTGCTGCTATCTTTCCCGCCATCCCTTGCCCCCGCAGCTGACATTGCGGACATTCTTCCCACGCCCATCCGGCACATCATCTTCCGCCTCCTCCTGCTGCCGCCCGCCAGCCCCGACGAACCCGCCGACGCCGCTGCCGCCGCCGCCGCCGTCGCCGCAGCAGCAGCAGCAACAGCAGCGGCGGCAGCAGGCACCGGCGCCGCGAGGAGGAGCCACGCCAACCACCGCCATGCCACGTCGAAGCAGCAGCGTCGGTAGCAGCGGCAGCAGTAGCAGCAGGTGAGGCTACAGCAGCAACTGCAGCTCCAGCAGCAGTTGGCGCAGCAGCAGGCGCGGCAGCAGCAGCAGGCGCGACAGCAGCAGCAGGCGCGGCAGCAGCAGCAGGCGGAGAGGCGGGGCGCGGTGGTACCGAGGGACGCGCGGAGCACGTGGGGCGAGCAGCAGCGCAGCAATGCCGCGAGCTATGGCCCTTCGTGGGCGCTGCTGTGCTGCGCGCTCGCCAGCAGGAGGCTGCTGCTCCACGTGCTCTCCTTCTCCGTGAGTACCATCCTCTCGCTCTCCACACCCTCCACACCCTCCCTCCCTCCCTTCCTCCGCTCGTCAGCAGGAGGCGGCTGCTCCACGTCCTCTCCTACTCGACCGATGCTCTGTCTGCTTTTCTTCTGCTGCTCTCCTGTTGCCTTACCAGCGTTTTCCTCCACTGTTCCGAAGTTCGCCGCCGTAGCTCCTTGATCTCCTAGATTGATGAACCGGCTGTGCGTTGAATTGCTGCTCAAGCGCTGCGTTGCGTTGCTGGAGTGACACGTCTCTCTTGTCTCCCTCGCTTCAGATTCCTCTCTAATATTTAGACGCCCCAAAATCTTGACCGACCTGAGCGTTGAAGCCGTTGTGTATTGATCTTCTGCCCAGACGTTACGTCTCTCTTTGTTCTCTCACCTCGGAGGCCTCCTCTCCCTTTCCGAGCCCCTCCCCATCCCCTCGTCCTCCCTCCTCCCCCTTCCCCCTCCTGCTCGACCCTTTCCCTTTCCCCAACCTCACACACCCCCTCCTCGCAGGCAAGCACGCCTACCGCCCTGGCGATCAGCCACCGCCACCCCGAGTGGAGCAAGAGCGTGCTCTACCTCCTCCGGTGGCCGCACCACCAGCTATCCCTCGCCTTCACCGCCCCTCCCCACCTGCTCTCCCTCGGCCCCCACATCGCATGCTCCCACCGCACCCTCTCCTCCCTCTCCCTCAAACTTCGACGCACAGTAGACGGAGACGAGGAGCAGGAGCAGGAGCACGCACAGCAGCACTGGTCCCTTGATTTCCTCAAAGACTGCTCGCAGCTGCAGCGGCTGAAGCTGGGCCGCGGCAAGTGGGATCTCACCAGCCAATGCGCCGACGCCACGTGGACGAAATCCCTCCACTGCCTCACCATCAACGACATGGATTGGACCAGCCTGGACCTCGAATTCCTCAAGCAAATCACCCCGCAGCTTCTAGAATTCACGCTCTACGAGCCTGAGCCCTGCAGGCGCCTCGCACACGGCCCCCATGGGGCCCATTATGGCGGCTACCACTGCCTCTCCTTCTCTTTCTACGTTGCTCGCCTCCTCCGCTTCCGCTTCCCCCACTGCGACCTCAAGCCCAGGCTCACCGTCTCCCCCACGCTCAAGACCCTCTCAGTGGTGGCCAAACGGCTGGTCCTCTCCTGCAAGAGCATCGCCCCTCTCGATCTCGACCACCTCTCGTTGTACGGCCAGGATCGTCTCGTCATCCCCTCCCTCCGCCTCGCATTGGCACGAGTAGCCTACCTCAACGGCCCTGCGACCGATGAGTTCTCCTCCCTCTCATCCTCCCCTTATCTTCGCTTCTACGAGCAGCTGCCTCTGTACCTGCGGCACATTCCTCTTTCCCGGAGCAGAAATTCCTTTTCTTGGAGCACGTGGCTGCGTACGATTGCGCCTAAAGTGGAGGTGCTTGTAGTGAGGCACGGGGTGCCAATAAAGAGGGTGAAGGCGGTGTGGCGGAGCCTGCGCAGCCTCGGGATTGTCGTGGGCGGCAAAGTTTGTCACGACCCGGACTGGGAGGCTGCGGTGGATAGGTGCGATGAGTACGGAGGCGGTGAGGAGGAGTGCTTGCAGCAGCAACAGCAGCAGGGTTTAGGGTTCATCCCTCCCTCCCGTTCATCTCATCAGTTCGCCAGACGATCACCCTCCCTCCCGTTCATCTCATCAGTTCGCCAGACGATCACCCTCCCTCCTGTTCATCTCATCCGTTCGCCAGACGATCACCCTCCCCCCCGTTCATCTCATCAGTTCACCAGACGATCACCCTCCCTCCCATTCATCTCATCAGTTTGCCAGACGATCACCCTCCCTTCCGTTCATCTCATCAGTTCGCCAGACGATCACCCTCCCTCCCGTTCATCTCATCCGTTCGCCAGACGATCACCCTCTCTCCCGTTCATCTCATCAGTTCGCCAGACGATCACCCTCCCTCCCGTTCATCTCATCCGTTCGCCAGACGATCACCCTCCCTCCCGTTCATCTCATCCGTTCGCCAGACGATCACCCTCCCTCCTGTTCATCTCATCCGTTCGCCAGACGATCACCCTCCCTCCCGTTCATCTCATCCGTTCGCCAGACGATCACCCTCCCTCCCCTTCATCTCATCAGTTCGCCAGATGATCACCCTCCCTCCCGTTCATCCCCTCCGTTCGCCAGACGATCACCCTCCCTCCCGTTCATCTCATCAGTTCGCCAGACGATCACCTTCCCTCCCGTTCATCTCATCAGTTTGCCAGACGATCACCTCCCTCCCGTTCATCTCATCCGTTCGCCAGACGATCACCCTCCCTCCCGTTCATCTCATCCGTTCGCCAGACGATCACCCTCCCTCCTGTTCATCTCATCCGTTCGCCAGACGATCACCCTCCCTCCCGTTCATCTCATCCGTTCGCCAGACGATCACCCTCCCTCCCATTCATCTCATCAGTTCGCTAGACGATCACCCTCCCTCCCGTTCATCTCATCAGTTCGCCAGACGATCACCCTCCCTCCCGTTCATCTCCTCCGTTCGCCAGACGATCACCCTCCCTCCCGTTCATCTCATCAGTTTGCCAGACGATCACCTTCCCTCCCGTTCATCTCATCAGTTTGCCAGACGATCACCTCCCTCCCGTTCATCTCATCCGTTCGCCAGACCATCACCCTCCCTCCCGTTCATCTCATCCGTTCGCCAGACGATCACCCTCCCTCGCGTTCATCTCATCAGTTCGCCAGACGATCACCCTCCCTCCCGTCCATCTCATCAGTTCGCCAGACGATCACCCTCCCTCCGGTTCATCTCATTCGTTCGCCAGACGATCACCCTCCCTCCCGTTCATCTCATCAGTTCGCCAGATGATCACCCTCCCTCCCGTTCATCTCATCCGTTCGCCAGACGATCACCCTCCCTCCCGTCCATCTCATCCGTTCGCCAGACGATCACCCTCCCTCCCATTCATCTCATCCGTTAGCCAGACGATCACCCTCCCTCCCGTTCATCTCATCAGTTCGCCAGACGATCACCCTCCCTCCCGTTCATCTCTTCAGTTCTCCAGACGATCACCCTCCCTCCCGTCCATCTCATCCGTTCGCCAGACGATCACCCTCCCTCCCGTTCATCTCATCAGTTCGCCAGACGATCACCCTCCCTCCCGTTCATCTCATCAGTTCGCCAGACGATCACCCTCCCTCTCGTTCATCTCTTCAGTTCTCCAGACGATCACCCTCCCTCCCGTCCATCTCATCCGTTCGCCAGACGATCACCCTCCCTCCCGTTCATCTCATCCGTTAGCCAGACGATCACCCTCCCTCCCGTTCATCTCATCAGTTCGCCAGACGATCACCCTCCCTCCCGTTCATCTCATCAGTTCGCCAGACGATCACCCTCCCTCCCGTTCATCTCTTCAGTTCTCCAGACGATCACCCTCCCTCCCGTTCATCTCATCCGTTCGCCAGACGATCACCCTCCCTCCCGTTCATCTCATCAGTTCGCCAGACGATCACCCTCCCTCCCGTTCATCTCATCAGTTTGCCAGACGATCACCCTCCCTCCCGTTCATCTCATCCGTTCGCCAGACGATCACCCTCCCTCCCGTTCATCTCATCCGTTCGCCAGACGATCACCCTCCCTCCCGTTCATCTCATCAGTTCGCCAGACGATCACCCTCCCTCCCATTCATCTCATCAGTTCGCCAGACGACCACCCTCCCTCCCGTTCATCTCATCCGTTCGCCAGACGATCACCCTCCCTCCCGTTCATCTCATCCGTTCGCCAGACGATCACCCTCCCTCCCGTTCATCTCATCCGTTCGCCAGACGAATCATGCTCCCTCCCGTTCATCTCATCAGTTCGCCAGACGATCACCCTCCCTCCCGTTCATCTCATCCGTTCGCCAGGCGATCATCCTCCCTCCCGTTCATCTCATCAGTTCGCCAGACGATCACCTTCCCTCCCGTTCATCTCATCCGTTCGCCAGGCGATCACCCTCCCTCCCGTTCATCTCATCAGTTCGCCACACGATCACCCTCCCTCCCGTTCATCTCATCAGCAGCAGCAGCAGCAACAAGCACTCCTGCCTCCGGTTATCAACGCTCCAAATCTGAAGTCTTTTTTCTTCCCTACTCGCAGGCCCTATGGCTCGCGCGCCCTTGCTCGCCTGCGCATGAGCTTCCCTTCCCTGGCGCTTTTCTGTGTTATCGACCGCTCGTACTTCTGGGAGCGGAAGGGGATGAGGGTGATGGGTGGGCCTGTGGTGCACGTGAGGCAGGAGAAGAGTGGCGTGCTAAGGTGTCGCTTTGGTGCGAAGAAACTGGCGAAGAATGTGAGGGAGAAGATGCACAGTGTGAATGGTGGGCTCGTGGAGGGGTATATTGCGGAGGAGGATGAGCGACATCTCCTGAAGTACCAAGGCCGATCTTAGTGGCGTGCTGCGGTGACTCTTTGATGAGAAGAGGCATGCAAATAAGATGCAGAGTGTGAATGGGGTGCTCGTGGAGGGATACAGTGGGGAGGAGGATGAGCGCCATATCCTGAAGTATCAAGGGAGAAGTTAGCGGCGCATGCCGCTGTTTCTGAGTTTGGTTTGCATTTGATGTTTAAAATGTCTGAGTTTGGTGTGCATTTGATATTTATGATGTCTCAGTTTGGTGTGCATATGATGTTTATGCTGTCTGAGTTTGGTGTGCATTTGATATGGTATTCATGATGTCTAATAGCGTATTCCTGTCCTCGTATGAAGAGAACCTCATATCAAGATTGTACTTTTTGCCTGGTAAAACTAGCGAGAGGTTTTGGGTTTAGGGGAATTTTCAGTGGGAGGTTTGATATGAGGTTCTCTTGATACGAGGATAGGAACACGCTCTAAGTTTGGTGTGCAGTACATTTTATATTTATGATGCTTCATGGGGGTGGAATGGATGTGGTTGGAATGGTGCAGCAGAAGCACTGTAGTGTAGAATGCTAAATTATCGTTTCACCTTGTTTGTTTGTTCCGTCCGACAGCAAATGCTTGAAGACTGCAATTTCTATGATACAGGAAGAACACGTAGAAGTGCAGAAGCCAAATGCGTACTGCAAAAGGCTCGAGCCCAACCACTTCACACATGGACCACCACAAGCAGGTCATAGCTGCTCACCCTTTCAGCGGGCATCCAACTCGTCACTTCACAACCATAGGTTAGCCTATGGGGTATTGCAGCTACTCCAGTGTCAAACCAGAACTTTGAATGTGCGTAACGTAAACGTGACTTGCTTCAGCCAGAACTGCTTACAACACCTTCCACAACTGGCCACCACCATCAAGCAAACACAAACATCATCGCACGAGACGAGAGGAGAGGAGAGCAAACCCTGAATCATTGCATTGCAGACTCCTTTTAGAGTCCTGTCACAATCGGCCTACTTCTTCTTTGACCGCCTTGGGGGTTTAGGCAGCCCCAACCCAACTACGAGTGATGAGCCGATTTTTGAGTCGACTCATTGCACGAGAGGAAAGCAAACGAATCATTGCACAATCGGCCTACATCTTCTTTGAGCGCCTTGGGGGTTTAGGCAGCCCCAACTGCCCCCACTCTGCCAGCACCACATCTCGCTCCTGCTTCAACTCCGCTGCTGCCCCCGCATCCCCCTGCGCCTCACACGTCTTGATCAGAATCATGTACGCCGCATCATACGGCCCCGCCCGTGCCTCCCTCATCCTTCCCAGCACCTCCCGGCCGCTCCTGTGGTCCCCGGAGCGGCAGTGAGCGGCGAGCAGGGCAGTGTAGGTGGGCGAGCAGGGGGGCATGCCGTCCTCGTCCTGTGTGGCCTGGAAGAGCGCCTGTGCGTCGGTGATGCGGCCGGCCAGCCCCAGGCAGTTGATCATGCGCGCACAGAGGTCCGCGTCGGGCTTGTACCAGTGCTCCGTGCGCACGTGCTCAAACACCTGAGAGAAATGCAGGTGGCATGGGGGGTGGGAGGTGGGAAAGCAATGCGGAGCCGCAGTGAGCGGCGAGCAGCGCAGTGTAGGTGGGCGAGCAGGCGGGCATTCCATCCTTACCAGTGCTCCCTGCGCACGTGCTCAAACACCTGAGAGAAATGCAGGTGGCATGGGGGTGGGAGGGAGAGATGCAGGCGGAGGGAGATGTTTACCCTGAATGGAGGGAGTCGTAAGTAGGAGCTTTGTGGGGGAGGCTTTGGCGGAGGGACGTGAGGGAGGGAGGGTTGGAGGAGCGGAAGAGGGGTTTATGGGCTTAACAGCTGTAGAAAAGGCCAGCGAAGAACGAAACACGGGAGAAACGAGTACATGGAGAAACGAGCACATGGAGAAACGAGCACATGGAGAAACGAGCACATGGAGAGAGAAGATGTAATATGGACCCACAACGGGAACTCACTACGTAAAAGCTTGCGCTGAAGAAAGGGACATATGGAGGGAAGGGACAGGGAGGGTGGTATCGTAGACAAGTGTGCATCCAGAAGAACGATGGCATAAGGAGGCATGACAGGGGTGTAAAGATTGATATGAAGGGAAGCATTGAGCATGGGTACAATGATTGATGCAACGTATAAATGTGACATGGGAACCGACCCTCGGACACAGGGAGGGGTGGGAAAGTGGGGAAGGTGGGGGGGGGAGAACATAGTGAGGGGAATGACATTGGATTAAACATGAGAGTGCTGCTGTGGGAATGGTGCTGCTGTGGGAATGGTGCTGCAATCGTGTGCTAACACTCGCAGGAAATCAAGTTGACATCGTGGTAGGAAGTAAACCCTCAAAGAGATCTTCTTCCCCACACACACCAAAACCCTCCCCACATACACCAAAACCCTCCCCACGCACACCAAAACCCTCCCCAAATACACCAAAACCCTCCCCACACACACCAAAACCCTCCCCACATACACCAAAACCCTCCCAAACCCTTCACGTTCCCAACACCAGTGATCATGACAGGGAGAAGACTCATAGTCCTTTTGTGGCAAACTCTATTAGCAACTGCTCGTTCTTCTCTGTTCGATTGGATGCTCTCCGTCTCCCTCTTTTCTCTACCACACTCCGCCATACTCCCCACGCTTCCAGGTACTACCCACCCATCCGTTCCTACTGTTCCGAAAAATCTTTGACCCCCTCACCGTCACCTCTCTCACTCTCTTTCTCACCCGCGCGGCCAGGCGCCATTGCTGTTGGCGCTGCAGCTCCTGCAGGGCCAGCAGCATGCCGGGCTTCACCAGCCGCGCTACCTTGCTGCGCATCAAAAGCCCCCTCACCGTCACCTCTCTCGCTCTCTTTCTCACTCTCTTTCTCACTCTCGTTCTCACCCGCGCGGCCAGGCGCCATTGCTGTTGGCGCTGCAGCTCCTGCAGGGCCAGCAGCATGTCCGGCTTCACCAGCCGCGCCACCTTGCTGCGCATCACCGCCTCCACGCGCGGCCCGCACACCCACCGCTTCCCCGCGCCCGCGCCCGCGCTCCCTGCCTCGGGTGAGGTATCAGCGCTGGTCAAACCGACCTTCTCTTCCTCCTCGCTCTCTTCCAGTTCCCCCATTTCCTCCTCCTCTTCCTCCTCTTCCTCCTCCCACCGGCGCTGCTCGTCTCGAGCGTCCAGCACGGCGGCCAGTTTCAGCTCTTGAACGGCGTCCACCGCCTCTCCAGCCATGTTGCGGCTCCGCCACAAGCTCTCGCGCTTCGACGCGAACAGCGTGTGTGTGGATCGCCGAAATCCTTCATGGCGAAAGATCGGCGGAGAGCGCAGTTTTAAAGTAGCTGGCAAAGGCTTTTGAGTCGACTCAAAAGTTGAAGTAGCTGGCAAAGGCGACAGTCTATTGATGATGTTTGCCGCCGGCGACGGACGCTGCGATGGGCTGACTGAGCCAGTAGCAGCGCGACATGATGGCGCGGCACGAGGATGCTGAGCAGCGGCGGAAGGGATGGACAAGACACGAGGACCGGGGTTCCGAGGGGTGCTCCGCGGGATGCCTCTGAATATTCTGGGATAATGGCCGGCGATTAGCATGCTGCTGCTTTGGCTCCGACAGCAGGCACTGGATTCCCAGGCTTCTAATGGCTGACAAGTGGCAGCTGCAACGGTCTCATTGGACAGACGTTTTTTTTAGTAGTTTTGAGGCTCCTCGGAAATTGCTTCTAAGTGGCTTTGAAAAATGTCACACGCTTCGGTCATGCAACTGGTGGTTCCGCCGCTAGCAGCTATTACGCGTCGACATGATCTCCTTTCTACCTTGTTGGCTCGCGTCCTAGTGAATTGAACTGCAGATACCGTAGCCAATAGTAGAATCCATCTCGTCGCTGTTGTCGAGATTCTCAACTTCGCACGCTCAACTCGAAAGGTCTTGGTAACCTCCACGCCACGCACTGCTAGGTCTACGAGGGAAACCTCGTATACCCGTGTTAAGGTGTCTCAATTCACGGCAAACCAACCCCTCCGTCGCTGAAATCTTAAAACGCGGCTTCACGTTGTACACCACATATTATGCCCACCGTTGCCACCCCCACTGGTAGCATCTTTTGTAGGGCCTCAAAAGTCACCAGCATGATCATCAGTTGCCCCAGCTGTACACCACATACTATGCCCACTGTTGCCGCCCCCACTGCTAGCACCCATCGCCATCCCATTGTTACGGGACTGCTGTGCACCACCACCGGTGCACACCACCCCATGGCCACACTATTGCCACCACTGCTATCATCACACATAACCCTTCCTGCTCGTCCCTGCACACAAATGAAGCCCTCACACCAGTGAACATTGGTTCCACTCACTCACTACCCCAGCCACACTGTCCCTTTTTCCTCCCAAAGCATGTAGAGGCCCAGGGAATTTAAAAGAACCCTCATCATGCCCTAATCTGATCATCCTGCCTGCACCATGCCCTAACCCATGGCATGGGGAACGAGATCTGACCCCACGCTATCGCTGTGACACAATCTGGCCCCATGCTATCACCGTGAGGTGATGTGACCTCATGGTACCGCTATGACACGGTTTGACACCATGCCACCACAATAACACGCCCTCACACCATGCCACCGCAATAACACGATCTCACACCATGCCACCGCAATAACACGACCTCACACCATGCCACCGCAATAACACGGCCTCACACCATGCCACCGCAATAACACGGCCTCACACCATGCCACCGCAATAACACGACCTCACACCATGCCACCGCAATAACACGACCTCACACCATGCCACCGTAATGACACAATCTGACCCCATGCTACCACCATGACACGACCTGACCCCGTGCTACCGCTATGACACGTTGTGTTCCCATACTAACCTGCCACGCCAATCCGACCTCACTGCCCCGCTCCTCTCACACCCGCTATCACTACCGCGCCAGCGGACCGCTGGATCGACAATCCTGTACGATGCCAGGGAAGGGAACTGCCTGCGCAGAGCATCCGGAACGCCCGGCTGCCACTCCTCAGTGGCATAGTAAATGGACTCCAGGTTCGGAGCATCGATGTATGTGTTGCTGCTGCTTCCGATGATGCTCCCTTCTTCCCCGCCGAAGAACCTCCAAAACCGAGAGTCTTCCGGATCCTCCGGGTTTTCGCAGTAACTAAACCCCCCAGTGCTATAACGGTTCACACCAACGCTGAGGTGGCGCAGCTGGCTCCACTGCAAACGCACGCCCTCCAGTGGCCAGCCGTACCTCGTTTTAAGCGTCTCCACTGTGGACGCTATGCTACTGAGCAGGTGGGTCAAGGCGATCTGAGAATCATCATCAGAACAGGGAAACACACGCCAGCGATTCGCTCGGAGGCTTGCACCGCTCAAGTAGACGGATTTTGCGGCGGACAATGGGAGCGAGGAAACGAGGAGCTGCGAGTAGCCAATGAGAGAGAGCGAGTCGAGAGAGGGAGGGCTGGGGGAAGTGCAATCCACGTTGAGACACGCCGCAGTGGCCGAGAAGGACTTCAAAGAGGCAGGCAGGGCGCAGCGGAGGTGCAGTGCTTGCTTCTCAAAGCAGAGCGTGATAGTTCGAGCAGCAGTGAGCTTGAAATCGAGGGCGAAGGGGGGGACATGGCTGGAGGAGGCGAGAGCGATTTCACGCAGCTGAGGTGTAAGGGATGCGAGAAAGAACAGAGCGTTTCCGTCGCACACGAAATCGTGGACGCTCAGGCTCCTCAAACCCCGGAACCGCGTTGGATTCAGGCCGCCTAGTTGCCACGTCCCGCGACCCAGCTTCAGCCGTTGCAGCGGGAACTAGCGCGGGTGGGTTCGACTCTCTCTCTCGTGGGTTCTCCAGCGGGAACTAGCGCGGTGTGCATGATGACTCACGAAGACGGAGGAAGGGGGAGGGGGAAACGCATGATGATGACTCACGAAGAAGGAGGCGACATGATAAAGGAGCCTCTTGCAGACCATGGCGCAGCGCAGCAGAGGCCAGCAGGAGCCGAAGGTTCTCAAAGCCTCCGCTTGTTGCTGCTCCGTGATGGAGGCACTTCCTGCTCCCTGTTGCGATGCGCCCGCGGAGTTACCCAGGTTCTGCAGCTTATTCTGCAGCTTGTTTTTGAGTCGGCTTAGCAGACGACTCCGACTAGGAGTCCCTGCGGCAACCGGCGACGCACTGCCTTCTCCTCATCCCTGCTGCGATGCGCGGGGGGAAGAGTTACCCCTGCCGGCTTCGCAGTTTATTTTTGAGTCGATTCAAAAGTCGAGCGCCACGGCAAGGTCTGCGTCCCTGGAGAGATGGTGGCAGCAGCAGGAGGCAGAAGATGATGTGCCAGACGGGGCCGGGTAGCAGATCAACCACGTCCACGATCTGGTGGGTGAGGGAAATTTTTTGAAGATGAAAAAGAGAGAGATATCCGTTGTTGGCCAGCACTTTTAACAACAAAAATGACGGGATCAGGAAGGTCAGTCTCGGCTTCCTGATCCCGTCCGTTAGGGTTCGTTAGGGTCCGTCAAGCAGGTTAGCCCGCGAAATTCTTGCCGAGCCTATGATTCCGTCCGAACCAAACGGAATCATGTTGGCCTGTCGAACGCCCTCCTTTTCATTCATTTCGAATGGAATCGTGAAGGTAGGAAAGTGGGTCGGGAGCTTCATCTATAGGCAAACGTTGGTCCCGTTGCCATTCCATCGCCATATACCCCCCCAAGCAGAATTGCCTTGGAATGGCCATGGGTTTGGAAGGATGTGGAGGGGGGGAACGAGGAATTGGAAGGATGTGGCGGGGGGGAATGGGGAATTGGAAGGATGTGGAGGGGGGGAACGGGGAATTGGAAGGATGTGGAGGGGGGGAACGGGGAATTGGAAGGATGTGGAGGGGGGGAACGAGGAATTGGAAGGATGTGGAGGGGGGGAATGGGGAATTGGAAGGATGTGGAGGGGGGGAATGGGGAATTGGAAGGTGGGGAGGGTGGTTCCTGATCCCGTTGCCACCCTTCCCCTTTCTGGCGCGAAATTTCGCGATTTGGCCATTCCCCCCACGCCTATTCGGGAGGTTCCTCCTCTGGTTCGTGATTCCACGGCCATTCCGAGGCCTTTCTTTTTTTAGATGTGCTGGCGAACACCGCCGTAGAGCGCGAGGGTTAGGCTGTTCCTTTGTCGTTTCCTAAGGAGGGTGTGGTGGTGCGAATCGAGGGAATTGGCTGGGAAACATCGTGGTGTGATGTCTCGCTCTCTGCGACATCACTCGCACCTCATGATCATCATCATGTTGATTCTCCGCATCAGAGGATGCTGGTAGTTTGAGAGCCTGAATTCTCTTCAGCACCTCATCCCCATGGGGTGCCATCAGCGCCAACGATCATCTACGCGACGCAGGCAAAAATGCTGGCAAAATGTTGGCGTTCGGCTCGAATACATGAGGCTTCTAGAAAGCACAAATGACTGGAAGCTAATTCGCTGGAATGGATACCAACACCAATACAGGAGGCCTTTTGTTGAGGGGGAGTTGGGAAGGGGTTTGTTACTCTGGTTACAGGGATTTTTTCGCGGCTCACTAAGGTTGCGCGAAACCAGTCGCGAGTTTTTTCGCTATCGCTGAACTAGGTCTTGTATTGAATCATGGCAAATGCTCTGGTCCGACTACGCCTTGTCGGACCAAAGCAATTGCTGCACAGACTGTTAACAGGAATGGAGTGTCGGCCCCGCCCTCGCTTGGGCAACGCCGACGACTTGGTCGGATTTACGGGAGTAGCAACCGACCGTTCACAGTGGGAGAGCTGCTCGACAGGCTTCGTCGAGCTGCAGGGGACCGCTGTGGTGTTGCTGTCGACTAGGGAGCTCGACAGCTGCAACTGACTGGTCTGGGCGACGGGTGGGACGTCGACCAGGACCTACAGCTCGACCGGGAGGTCTCCGGAGCATCCCGTCGACCTGCCGTTCGACCGGGAGGTCTCCGGAGCATCCCGTCGACCTGCCGTTCGACCGGGAAGTCTCCGAAGCATCCCGTCGACCTGCAGTTCGACCAGGAGGTCGACGGAGCAGTCTGTCGACCTGACAAGTGAGCAGCGGTCGACGAGGGGAGCTCGGCGACAACCACTGATGGTTCTGGTCGACGGAAGGGGTCCGTCGACCAGGGGGTAGCTCGACGGGAGTTGTGGTCGACCAGAGGGACCTGGTGGTCGACCAGAAGCAGTGGTGGTCGACCGGAAGCACCTGGTGGTCGACCGGGTCGACCGGGTAATCTGCTCGACGAGTTTTGCGGAGGCACGCGAACGTCGTCGAGGTTGCGATGGCGCAGGCGACTGCGGGCTGGTATCCCGGAGTCGATATGGCTCGTCAGGCGCAGACAACAGCCGACGAATGCCCAACGAGGCAAGTCGGGCCAATCGTCTGCGCACACCTGCGAGCGTGCACACTGCTGTGTTCTACGGGGCAACGCTGGACAGCCGCTCTGCTGCAGCGTTAGCACGCCGTCGACCTGCTCCATTGGCAGGTCGCCTTTCTGCAGTGCTGGCGCGGCTCCTCTACGCAACGCTGGCAGGCGATCGACTGAGCTGTGCTGGCGGTCGACCAGGCTAGCAGCAGGGTTGCTAGGTGCCTGATGTAGTCATTGTTGTTATTGCTTGTTTAATCATTCTGGAATTCCAACTTTGCTAGTGAAAACTCTTGCCGATTTCTCCCGTGAATGTGCAAGCACTAAGGAACCAAGCAAAGCTACGATCACCTCTAGTAGTTCGTGCCAACCCCCGTAGTCTAGCTCACTACCGTTGTAGAGTGACTCTCCGCATGGTGCGGTGAGCGTGGATCGAACACGCGACCTTCAGATAGGAGCCGACTTTTGCACCTACTAAGTCGTTCGTAGGCCGGCAGTAGCGATAGTCGCCATGGTCGACCCCGTAGTTGATGCGGGTGTAGCGGACACCTTGGAGGCACGTTTGGCTGACGCGAGGAGACGCGACGCGGATGGCGAGTACGGGACGATCCCCTTGGTGATCGCCGAGTTGGCCATCCGGTCGCAGTGGGCGACGGAACACCCTTCCCGTCCTGCTTCTCCTCGACCGGTGCGCAACGAAGGTGGCGTCGACGACGAGGTCGACGGTGGTGCACGAGTCAGCGGCAGCGAAGGCACGAGGCAGAGAGGAGTGATCAAGGTCGACGGTGGTGTCGACGGAATCTAGGCGCGAGTGCAGCGGTCGACGGCGGCTGCAGGGAGCTCGCGTGCCGACGTCGATGTTCGACGCCGTTCTCCTCCACGAAGTGGTGGAGGGCTCTCGGTGACGACACACGTGACGGCGGGCGGGATTGCACCGGCGTATGGCTACTTCAAGTTCTCGCCGGACCGGATCACCGTCGCACCGCTGCAAGGTCGACGGGACCTCATCACCTGGAGGGAGTCGATTGAACCTCAGCTAGAGGTCGCCGGGATGAAGGGCTTCGCCGATGGCACCGTGCCATTTCCGCCCGAGGAGGATGTCGAGCTACGCGGGGAGTTTCGTTCTGCTCACCTGCTCAACTTCATGGTCATCTCGAGGTGCTGCTCGCGGGTGGTGCAGCTAGCGCTCAGGAGCTGTCGAGAGCGACTGGATGCTGGTCACCAGGCATGGCACTTGAGACCACACCCCAGTTTGAGACTGCATTGCTGCTTTCCTTCTCGTTCCCCGTGCAGGCCTGCATCCTGAATTTAGCAGAGTGAATCCCTTCTATTCATACTTTAACTTTCTCCCTTCCCTTCCCCCCTTTCCCCCTTTCCCCTTCTCCCCTCCTATCATTCTCCCCTTCCTTTTCCCCTTCTCTTCTTCTCCCCATCTCCCCTTCTCTCCCTTCTCCCCCTTATCCTCATTTCTCCGCTCCTCCCTTCATCCCCTCTTTCCTACTCCCTCCTCTCCACGCCAAAACAACAGCCTACAATAGGTTTAAATTCTCTCTGCAGAGCTCCTAAGCAACTCAAGTGCGGGCGATTCAAGTGCGGGCCATTCAAGTGCGGATGGGATGGGATGGGATGGGATGGGATGGGATGGGATGGGATGGGGTGGAGTGGGGTGGGGTGGGATGGGATGGGATGGGATGAGATGGGGTGGAGTGGGGTGGGGTGGGGTGGGGTGGGGTGGGGTGGGGTGGGGTGGGGTGGGATGGGATGGGATGGGATGGGATGGGATGGGATGGGATGGGATGGGATGGGGTGGGGTTTGGTGGGATGGAGTGTGGTGGGGTGGGTTCCGCGCTTCTCAGGGGTCGGTTGGCACACCAATTCCCTTGGCTCGAGACGCCCATGCTCAGACTCACTACCCACTGTCTGCTTCCTTCCTTGCCCTTCCCCGGCCCCCTAGCTACCCCCATAGGTGAGTGCGCTGCAGCTGATCTGTGTCGCAGGCACAGATGGTTATGTCGGGATATCACACTGCTGGCAGCATATGAGAGCAGCAGATTAGAGCACCCGCATGGCAGCACATGAGAGCACAGATGGTTATGTCGGGACACAGAGTGTACACCCTCACACTGCTGGCAGCAGGTGAGAGCACCGCCTGGCAGCAGATGAGAGCACCCGCCTGGCAGCAGATGAGAGCACCCGCCTGGCAGCAGATGAGAGCACCCGCGTGGCAGCAGATGAGAGCACCCGCCTGGCAGCAGATGAGAGCACCCGCCTGGCAGCAGATGAGAGCACCCGCATGGCAGCAGATGAGAGCACCCGCCTGGCAGCAGATGAGAGCACCCGCCTGGCAGCAGATGAGAGCACCCGCCTGGCAGCAGATGAGAGCACCCGCCTGGCAGCAGATGAGAGCACCCGCCTGGCAGCAGATGAGAGCACCCGCATGGCAGCAGATGAGAGCACCCGCATGGCAGCAGATGAGAGCACCCGCCTGGCAGCAGATGAGAGCACCCGCCTGGCAGCAGATGAGAGCACCCGCATGGCAGCAGATGAGAGCACCCGCATGGCAGCAGATGAGAGCACCCGCCTGGCAGCAGATGAGAGCACCCGCCTGGCAGCAGATGAGAGCACCCGCCTGGCAGCAGATGAGAGCACCCGCATGGCAGCAGATGAGAGCACCCGCCTGGCAGCAGATGAGAGCACCCGCCTGGCAGCAGATGAGAGCACCCGCCTGGCAGCAGATGAGAGCACCCGCCTGGCAGCAGATGAGAGCACCCGCCTGGCAGCAGATGAGAGCACCCGCCTGGCAGCAGATGAGAGCACCCGCATGGCAGCAGATGAGAGCACCCGCCTGGCAGCAGATGAGAGCACCCGCATGGCAGCAGATGAGAGCACCCGCATGGCAGCAGATGAGAGCACCCGCATGGCAGCAGATGAGAGCACCCGCCTGGCAGCAGATGAGAGCACCCGCCTGGCAGCAGATGAGAGCACCCGCCTGGCAGCAGATGAGAGCACCCGCATGGCAGCAGATGAGAGCACCCGCCTGGCAGCAGATGAGAGCACCCGCCTGGCAGCAGATGAGAGCACCCGCCTGGCAGCAGATGAGAGCACCCGCCTGGCAGCAGATGAGAGCACCCGCCTGGCAGCAGATGAGAGCACCCGCCTGGCAGCAGATGAGAGCACCAGCCTGGCAGCAGATGAGAGCACCCGCCTGGCAGCAGATGAGAGCACCCGCATGGCAGCAGATGAGAGCACCCGCCTGGCATCTCACTAGGCCGTGCACCCGATTCTACTGGATGTGCTTGTGGAGGGCGCAGGGATCAACTAAAACGTGCACAAACAAGCTGCCAGCTGAGCAGATGATTTCTGGGGAGCATGAGTACGGGCACTTGAGACTTGCATGTTACCTATGCCCACACGTGTGCTATGTTTCTTTCTACAGCGGAACATATGGGTGGGTGAGCTCTAAGTGCGCAAACAATCGAGTTAGGGCGTGTTCCTAACCTCGTATCAAGATAACCTCGTATTAGGCTCACACTGAAAATTCCCCTAAACCCAAAACCTCTGGCTAGTTTTACCAGGCAAAAACAGTATTCTTGATGTGAGGTTTCCTGATATGAGGCCGTAGGAACACTCTTAGAGTAGGAAAATATTACGGTACCTCTATGCAAGAGAATTGGTAGGGATGGCAATGGGAAGTAAAGCGAGCACATCGCTAGACATTGATACCGGTACACTACATCAATACATTATAACCAGCCCTCACGAAGTCCTCTGCTTTACCGTGCTCAACTGGTCTAGCAAACGCACTGTGCTCTGGCAGCAGACAACAGCAGGCAGCAGGCAGCAGGCAGCAGGCAGACACCAGACAACAAACATTAGGATCTGCCATTATGCTATGACACACAGCACCACAGCCACAGAAGCACCGCAAATGCCCACCACTGCCATCCCCACGGCGAGCCTCATCGCCATCCCATTGCATCCTATAGTCATACCATCGCAATCCCATTGCCAAGGGTTTGCTTACAGTGCACCACACAGGTGCACACCGTCCCGTCGCCACACCCCCTTATGGTCAAACCACCCCATGGTCACACCATTATCACCACCGTTATCAACACACACCACACTTCCTGCTCGTCCCTGCACCCACCTCCCTCACAAATGCAACCCTCACACCTGGTTCCACTCACCCATTACCTAACCACCTCCTTGCATCTTCGCGTTCATCTGTACCTGAACAATCCCGCCCCCTCTCCTTGTCAAACTAAATATATGATTACTACGCTGTAGCGAGGTAAATCATACTGCGGCTGTCATACTTGTATCTCATCCTAAGTATCTCATCCTGCCTTGTCACACTCACCTCAACCTAATTCCAGAACACCTTAAGAAACTCAGTGGCATCGTAAAACGACTCCAATTTCGGAGCATTGATGAGCAAGCCGCTGGTGCTGCTGCTGACGCCGCCCTCCTCTCCTCCCGCACTAATGAACTTCCAAAATTTTGAATTTTCCGGATTGCCCGGATAATATTTGTGATTAATCCCCCCACTCCTCTCTATACCGATGAAAACGCAACGAAGGCGGCTCCACTCCACATGCACGCCCTCCAGAGGCCAGCCGTACCTCAATACAAGCATCTCCACTGTAGGCGCTATGCTGCTGAGCAGGTGGGTCACGGTGCGCTGAGATTCGAGATCGGAACAGGGAAAACCACGCGACTGGTTTTCTCGATTGGCTGGTCCGTTCAAGTAGACAGATTTGGCGGCAGCCAATGGTAGTGAAGAAACGAGAAGCTGCGAGCGGCCAATGAGAGAGAGCGAGTCGAGAGAGACACGGCTGTTGCATGTGCAATCCACGCGAAGAAACCACGCAGTGGCAGAGAAGGACTTTAAAGAGGCAGGCAGGGCGAAGCGGAGGTGAAGCGATTCTCCCTCAAAGCAGACTGTGATAGCTCGAGCAGCGGCAAACTTAAAATTGAGGGTGGTAGGGGAGGTGAGGCTGGAGGAGGCGAGAGCGAATTCATGCAGCTGCGGAGCGATGGATGAAAGAAAGGGCAGAGCATTCCTCTCGCGCTCGAAATCGTGGATGCTCAGACTCCTTAAAGCCTGGAACATTGCAGGATTCAGGCTGCCTAATTTCCAAATCCCATAACCTCCTAGCTCCAGCTTCTGCAGCTGCTCAAACTCCCCCAGAAATTCGGAATGCAGCAGCAACTGCCCCCTAGGGATCATTTTTTTGTAAGGTTTCTTGAGCCCAAGGGACAAGGTTGTGAGGGAGCGCGCAGAGGGTCCCAAGAGACGGCCGAGGCAGTGCAGGTCCTGAGAGCTGTTGAGAACGACATTAAGGGGCGTGTGAGGCACGTGCCTGAGAAACAAAGAGAGTGTTCCTGAGGGACGTGTGAGTGCGGGGTCTTCGGAGTTGATAGTCAGCTTCATGGGCTCGAACTCCTGCTCGTACAAAGAGTGACAGAGAGATGGACGGAGAGATGGACGGAGAGATGGACGGAGAGATGGAGAGACAGACCCATGGAGAGATGGAGATGGCGATTTGAAAGGTGCTTGACTTAAGATTCAGCTGTATGTTGCTTGGCAATCTTGCTCAGCGTCATTGGCTCGAAATCATGCTCATTCGCAGCTACGGACAAGAAGACGGTTGAGGAGCATAGCCGTGACCGTGACCGCATCATAACTCAGCACCCAGAGAAGAATTTTACCATGGATTACGGGGAGCAATGAGAGACTCACGGGGAAGGAGGCGACATGGTGGAGGAGCCTCTTGCAGACCATGGCGCAGCGCAGCAGAGGCCAGCAGGAGCCGAAGGACGCGTCTCCTGCTCCTCCCTCCTGCGACGCGCCCGAGGAATTACCCCAATTCTGCAGTTTCTTTTTCAGTCGACTCAGAAGTCCACTCCCAGTGGCACCCGGCGAGGTGCTGCCTCCTCCCTCCTGTGATGCGCCCGAGGAGTTACCCAGACTCTGCAGCTTCTTTTTGAGGCGACTAAGAAGTGATGCGCCGGAGTCGCTGCCTGCTCCTCCCTGTTGTGATGCGCCGGAGGAGCTACCCAGCAGCAGGTGGCGGAAGATGATGTGCCAGATGGGGCCGGGCAGCAGATCAACCACGTCCACGATCTGGGTTGGGGAATGTGTTAAATTAACAGAAAGAGGGAGAGTTAGAGAGCGAGGATACTACAAATCCATTGTCTTTTCCTAAGGAGGATGTGGTGAGAATCGAGGGAATCGGCTAAAAATGTTGTGATGTTTCACTGGCTGCGGCATCACCCTCACCTCATGATGATTCTCGGCATCAGCGGGTGCTGTAAGACTGAGAGCTACCTCATCTCCACGGCTACCCATCACCGCCAACGATCAGCTACGCAACCGCCGGCGAATAGGCAAAAGAATACAGGAGGGTTTTGGGAAATTACGACAGGAGATTCACAGAAGCCTTCTGAGCAAGAAACAGCACTGTTTGGAGCAGCTCTGTTTGAAACGGCTCTGTTTGAAACGGCTCTGTTTGTTACGAATCCAGCAGACTCAAGCAAGCCCAACTCAATTCTAGGTGCATGATATAGGCTAGCGGCGGTAGGCCAATGGCGGTGAACTGAGTTGTGTTGCTCGGCTTTCAGTGGATTCGTAACGAAATCTGCTGCTGATCCTACACGTCGCTCGGGTTACTATCCTCCTGTCACGCAATCATGAAGCACTCCCTCCTCCGGACACCTTTGTGGCCCGCGCTCTATCACTCGCTGCGCCGGCGAGGACAGGCACTTCAAGGATCGCCTGCAGCGCATCGCCGATCGCCTGAGATGTAATTTGTCAGCCAGGTGAAACGCATCCATACCACCTGTTTCGAAAACCAGTCACTTAACTTCCCAAGAAAGGAAAGGCGGAAACTGAAGTTCCCGAAGGCTGGCTGGCTGGCTGGCCTCGAAGTAGAGGGTAAAACAATGTATGTATTTGCTGAAAACCCTACCCAACCCTCCGGTTTCTAAATTAGACCGCTTTGGTTCAGGTCCAAACCTTTATCAATCCCCATCGGACGTTCTCTTTGGACCCGCCCTCACAAACATGCAGCAGAGTTGGAGAGGGAGGTTTGCTACTGATGGAATGCTTGTGGCCAAGCAAGACTTGATCGAGTGGTTCTGAACTGTTCAGATCTCCCACGACACGTAGGCTGGGATGGGATGATATAGCTCAGCCGACAAGCGACCCCGCCCGGATGAGCTCGCTGCTCGATGGGATGGGTTTTAGTTTTTTTCTGCCCGTCGGTGGGGTCGACGGTGGTCGACGCTCCGTCGACCACCGTCGGACCCCGTTGGGTTGAGACATATAGGAAAATCTCATTCATTGTTAGCAAGCCAATAAGAAGGCTGTAATTCCCCAAAATTTTGGGCATTGCAACCAATCATCGAGCCCACCGACGCCCAAAATCTACACCTGGCTGTAAATGGTAACCAGGGCATGTTGTGCCCTGCTATGACTTCCGCGTCACAACAAGCCGGTTTCCGCGTGTCAATCTCCAAATCCCTAGCTCCTCCCTTTCTCTGCGACACGTAGCGAAACAGAGTAATTCACACGAAAGTCCAACTCGCAGATCCCAGAGAAGAGTCGCAGACCAGACCAGACCAGACTAGACTGCCCCTCCCGAGAACAACTACTCTTCTCGCCACCGTCACATGCGCTGCTGGCGTTCGTCCTCGTCAAAGCCATTCCCTCCCTCAACCCCGTCCCTCCTCATCTCTTTTCGTTCTCAGCTGACTCCGCAATGGCACGCACCGCGAACACCGTCGCCCCCCACCATGCCTTTCAGGGCAACGGGGAGGGGACTGCCATAGTAATAGAGGTAGGAAAAGTAGGCCAAGAACTTCGATGACACGCGTGCACTGCACGACAGGCAGTCTCCCATGCGCCGCTCGGCTCACAAGCTTTTGATCGCTCAGGAGAGGGTTGGAAAAATGCATTCTTGCGGAACCAGACGCTATTAATGGTAACCACTCAAGACCATTCAAGACGCGAATCGCAGAAGCCCGTCGCAAGAACAACACCGCGTTCCGGTACTGACGCCTATCCGTCACGCGACGTGAGAAAAAACGCTACAAAGTCACTCGAGTAGACGGGCGATCATGCCGTGCCGTCGCCTTTAGATGCGGCGGTGTCCGACTTTCCCGCTGTGCCTCCTTATCCTCTGCCACGTGGCATCCACGTGTCGTGCGTGTCTACCGCCTTTGTTCACAGCAGCAGCAGACGGTACCCCACCAAACCCTAATTCGGACCGGCCAAGTGAAGAGGAAAAAATTGCCATGGCTCGAATCGCAGTGGCACAGCACAACGCGGCCAAGGTGAGACTTGATTTACTCTCGATCATGTGTTGAACTCAAGCTGACTCGCCGTGATTCGTGTTTTGAGTCGACTCAAAACTAAAGCTGACTCGCAGTGATGCAGCATAACGACTCTTGAGGCGTCTCAAGTCAAGCGTTGTACTCTTGAAGCCAAGCCGACTCACCGCGACTCGCAGTTCGAGGCCACGGCGAGGCAGTCGACAGGCGACAGGCAGGCGACAGGAGACAGGCGACAGGCGACAGGCGACAGGCGACAATCATTGTCCCAAGAGCACCACTCTTGAAGTCTATCCAGCTGAGGGTCCATTCTCCTCCTCCTTTCCCCTTCACCCCTTTCGTATGAAATCTTCCGTTCTCCGCCTTTTCCCTCTTCCCCCTATCCTCTCCTTCCCTTCTCGCCCCGGCCCCCCGCGCCAGAACGGCAGCCTAGAACCGATCAGTCTGGCGCCAGAGCGCGCAGGCAACTGGAGAGCAGGCTGCTAGTCCGAGGAGTAACGCCATTCACTGCCGGCACTCCCCCACTTCCCCTGCCGCCCTGCCAGAACGGCAGCCTAGAACCGATCAGTCTGGCGTGGGTAGAGCGCGCAGGTTACTGGAGCATCGGCGACTGGAGCGCAACCCACGAGGAGTAGCACGCCTCTCACTGACGGCGTTCCCCCCTCCCACCCTTCTTCCCCTCCCCTCACCCCACGCCAGAACGGCAGCCTAGAACCGATCAGTCTGGCGCGGGTAGAGCGCGCAGACGACTGGAGCGCGCAGGCCACGAGGAGTAGCGCCTCTCACTGACGGCGCTCAGCCTGCTGCGCGGCCGCACCGCCTCCTACGGCGCGCTCGTCTCTTGGAACCTTGCCTTGCCCGCGCAATCCGCTCCGCACTCACGCCTGCTGCCCTTCCACCACATGTAGGCGCTCCGGCCGCTCCAGCAGCAGCAGCAGCAGCAGCAGCAGGCCACAGCGGAAACAGCAGGGAGGAGGAGGTGGGGGAGGAGGGAAGTACAGCTTAAAGTGGTTCAGCATGCAGGCAGGGTCGGAGCATGTGAGCAAGAAGAAGAAGCAGGAGACTGCACTGAGGCATGTGGTGCTGCGGCCGACCGTTGCGTGTGGCTATGAGTTGACTTACATTGACCTGTCAGATGTGGACGTGCAGCGAGTGGCAAGAGAGGCGGTGGCCAGTGCGAATGAGAGGCGGGTGAGCGGTGGGATGGGGTGGGGTGGGGTGGGGTGGGATGTGGTGGTATGGGACGGGATGGGATGGTGTGGGATGTGATGGGGTGGGATGGAGTGTGGTGGGGTGGGATCCGCCCTTCCCAAGGTTCAGTTGGCACACCATTTCCCTTGGCTCAAGGCGCCCATGCTCAGACTCACTACCCACTGTCTACTTCCTTCCTTGCCCACTCCCCGCCCTTCTCGCTTCCCCCACAGGCGAGTGCACTGCTGCTGATCTCTGAGTCGCAGGCGCAGATGGTTATGTCGGGATACAGAGAGTACACGCTCACACTGCTGGCAGCAGATGAGGGCACCCGCATTGCAGCTCACTATGCCGTGCACCCGATTCTACTGGATGTGCTTGTAGCGAGGGCCAATGTGGTGGAGGGCGTAGGGATCAACTACAGCGTGACTGTAACAGCAGCAATGGATAGAGCACCTGCAGCAACAACACCTGCAGCAACAGCACCTGAAGCAACAGCACCGGCAGCAACAGCACCGGCAGCAACAGCACCTGCAGCAATAGCACCTGAAGCTATCAGCCGAGCCGACGATTTCTGAGGAGCTTGTTTTCTTTGGAAGAATGTCCTACGTAAGAATGTATGTGCACATATGGGTATAGAGGAATGTTATGTACTGTAGTGGTGGGTGAGCTCTGCGCAGCACTCAACCCAGATGCATCAATAAGCGAGTTTGAGAAGGAAAATAGCGTGAGGGATTATAATTGGAAGAGAAGCACGCAAAACACAGATAATCAATGTCAAGCAAAAACACACATCATCTATACATCAAATCAATTGATTACAACCAGCCCTTACGACGTCCTCTGCTTCACTGTGCTCAGCTGGTAGAGCAGCAGCCCTGTGCTCTGGCAGCAGACAACAGCAGGCAGCAGGCAGTAGACAGCAGACAAGCTCATCTGCCATTATGACACCACAGCACCACAGCTATAAAAGCACAACAGATGCCCACCACTGCCACCCCCACTGCTAGCCTCATCTAAATTCCATCACCACCCCATCGCCATCCTGTGGTCATCCCATCGCCAAGGGTTTAGGGTGCTTCACACAGGTGCACACCACCCCATGGCCACACCACCCCATGGTCACCCCACCCCATGGTCACCCCACCCCATGGTCACCCCACCCCATGGTCACCCCACCCCACGGTCACACCACTCCCATGGTCTCACCATTGCCAACCCAATTATCAGCACACACCACCCTTCCCGCTTGTCCCTGCACACACCTCCCTCACACATGCAACCCTCACACCTGGTTCGACTCACTCAAAACCCTGACCACCTCCCTGTGCCTTCGTTCAACTCTCCCAAACAATCCCGCCCCCCTTTCCTCCCCCACTTCTCAATATCAAGCAACCATGTGACATCGTGAAAAGAATCCAAGTTCGGAGCATTAATCAACAAGCCCCTGCTGCTGCTGCTGCTGCTTCTGAAGCCCTTTTCTTCTCCCGCACGAATGATCTCCCGAAAATCAGAATCTTCCGGATCCCCCGGACGAGATTTATAACGAATCCCCCCAGTGCTCTTACGATCTATACCAACGAAAAGGCGGCGCAGGCGGCTCCATTCCGCACGCACGCCCTCCAGAGACCAGCCGTACCTCAATACAAGCGTCTCCACTGTATGCGCTATGCTGCTGAGCAGGTGGGTCAAGGCACGTTGTAATTCGAGATTGGAACAGGGAAAAGCACGCCACTGGTCATTTTGGGTGCTAGCTCCGTTCAAGTAGACGGATTTGGCGGCAGCCAATGGGAGCGAAGAAACGAGAAGCTGCGAGCGGCCAATGAGAGAGAGCGAGTCAAGAAAGGGGCTGCTGCTGCATGAGCAATCCACATTGAGACAAGCCGCAGTGGCAGAGAAGGACTTCAAAGAGGCAGGCAGGGCGCAGCGGAGGTGGAGCGCTTGATTCTCAAAGCAGACTGTGATAGATCGAGCAGCGGTGAGCTTGAAATCGAGGGTGGTAGAGGCAGAGCCAGAGCCATGGGTGGAGCAGGCGAGAGCGAGTTCATGCAGCTGCGGCGCGATGGATGAGAGAACGGGTAGAACATTTTTGCCGCGCTCGAAATCGTGGATGCTCAGACTCCTTAAAGCCCGGAACATTGCAGGATTCAGGCTGCCTAATTGCCAAGTCCCGTAGCCTAGCTCCAGCTTCTGCAGCTGCTCAAACTCCCCTAGAAATGCTGAATGCATCAGCCGCTCGCTCTCAGGGAGCCTGAATCTGTGGAAAGATTCCTTGAGCCCAAGGCACAAGGTTGTGAGGGAGCGCGCAGAGGGTCCCAAGAGACGGCCGAGGCAGTGCAGGTCCTGGGGGCTGTTGAGAACGACATTAAGGGGCGTGTGAGGCGCGTGCCTGAGAAACAAAGAAAGTGTTTCTGAGGGACGTGTGAGCGCGGGGTCTTCGGAGTTGATAGTCAGCTTCATGGGCTCGAACTCCTGCTCGTACAAAGAGTGACAGAGAGATGGACGGAGAGATGGACGGAGAGATGGACGGAGAGATGGACGGAGAGATGGAGAGACAGACCCATGGAGAGATGGAGATGGCGATTTGAAAGGTGCTTGACTTAAGATTCAGCTGTATGTTGCTTGGCAATCTTGCTCAGCGTCATTGGCTCGAAATCATGCTCATTCGCAGCTACGGACAAGAAGACGGTTGAGGAGCATAGCCGTGACCGTGACCGCATCATAACTCAGCACCCAGAGAAGAATTTTACCATGGATTACGGGGAGCAATGAGAGACTCACGGGGAAGGAGGCGACATGGTGGAGGAGCCTCTTGCAGACCATGGCGCAGCGCAGCAGAGGCCAGCAGGAGCCGAAGGACGCGTCTCCTGCTCCTCCCTCCTGCGACGCGCCCGAGGAATTACCCCAATTCTGCAGTTTCTTTTTCAGTCGACTCAGAAGTCCACTCCCAGTGGCACCCGGCGAGGTGCTGCCTCCTCCCTCCTGTGATGCGCCCGAGGAGTTACCCAGACTCTGCAGCTTCTTTTTGAGGCGACTAAGAAGTGATGCGCCGGAGTCGCTGCCTGCTCCTCCCTGTTGTGATGCGCCGGAGGAGCTACCCAGCAGCAGGTGGCGGAAGATGATGTGCCAGATGGGGCCGGGCAGCAGATCAACCACGTCCACGATCTGGGTTGGGGAATGTGTTAAATTAACAGAAAGAGGGAGAGTTAGAGAGCGAGGATAATACAAATCCATTGTCTTTTCCTAAGGAGGATGTGGTGAGAATCGAGGGAATCGGCTAAAAAATGTTGTGATGTTTCACTGGCTGCGGCATCACTCTCACCTCATGATGATTCTCGGCATCAGCGGGAGCTGTAAGACTGACAGCTACCTCATCTCCATGGCTACCCATCACCGCCAACGATCAGCTACGCAACCGCCGGCGAATAGGCAAAAAGTGCGTTCGAAATACAGGAGGGTTTCGGAAAATGACGACAGGAAATTCACGGAAGCCTTCTGAGCAAGAAGCTCTGCTTGAAACCGCTCTGTGTTGGAGTGGTTCGCGGAACCACACTAATGACGGCGCACATAATACGGTCGAGACGGCAGAATGAAGGCGACGGAAGCGTGTGGACTATTCTAGAGAGAAGCGGTGGAAATCGGCCAACGACGTGAGAAGGGAGAGAGAAATCGAGAAGGAATGTGCGAGAAGGTGGAAGAAGCATGGAGATTGAAGTTGACGAGGGGAAAATGTGGTTTGAGACCAAGGCGCGTTCGAGAAGGTTCCAGATTCGGACTTGAGGAGTGTTCACCGAATTCGGTTCGGTTGCGTGTGCGACCAGGGGTGAAACGAGGCGCACGCGGTTACTTGGGAAACAAGTGAAGTTACGAATCGCATTTTGTGTCTTGCTTGACTATAAACCTGTTTGTACTCATTCTGGAAATACAACATTGATCAGTTGGAGATTCTGAAAATTGCTGAAGTGTGTATTGACAACTTCAAGCAGAGCTGCGCATATAATTGGATTCGTGAGATCGTGGAGAACACGATAGGCGATAGCAAGTAGACTACTGCCGACTAAGGTGTTTACGATCCTGAGACTCTGAGCAAGAAATAGCTCTGATTGAAACAGCTCTGTTTGTTAGGAATCCACCACGAGACGCAAGCAAGCCGCAACTCAAATCTAGCTGCTTTCAGGCTAGCAGCGGTAGGTTAGTGGCGGTGAGCTGTGTTGTGGTGGATTTGTAACGAAATCTACTGCTGATCTTACACGTCGCTCGGGTTACTCCCCTTTTGTGACGCAATCATGAAGTACTCCCCCCTCCGGACACCTCTGTGACCTGCGCTCTATGACTATCACGCGATGCGCCGGCGAGGACAGGCACTTCAAGGACCGCTCGCAGCGCATCGCCGATCGCATGAGATGTAATTTGTCAGCCAGTTGAAATGCATCCATACCCACCCGTTTCGAAAACCAGTCACTTCGCTTCTCGAGCAAGGAAAGGCGGAAACTGAAGTCCCCGAAGGCTGCCTGGCCTCGCCTCACAAACGCAGTAGATGGCCTAGCTTGTTCGATTCGAGTTTGACAGGGAGGTTTGCTACAGATGGAATGCTTGTGGCCAAGCAAGACTTGATCAAGTGGTAACTGTTTTGTTTTTCCACGACACGTACGCTGGGATTAGGAAAATCTCCTTCAATGTTAGGAAGCGAATAAGAAGGTTGTGATTCTCCAGGAGTATGGCGTGGCAACCAATCATTGAGCCCACCGACGCCTGAAATCCACACATGGCTAAATGGTAACCAGCGCATTTTGTGCCTTGTATCAAACTTCAACTTCCACGTGCCAGTTATCGTGTGTCAATTTCCAAATTCCATCCAAGTCCCCTCCCCCCCCCCCCCCCGCCTGAGCTGCGGCGAAATCCTGGGCGAGTGCCAAAATTCGCCGAGTCTCGCTCACCTATTCCCCCCAAGTTCGTTGACTGTCGCGAAAGTCCAACTCGCAGATCTCAGAGAAGAGTCGCAGACCAGACAAGACCGACCCTCCCGAGAACAACTCCTTTCGGCCATTTTCAGGTGCATGCAACTTACCCTAGGAACGCTATTTAGGTGCATGCCAGGTTGCGCACATTTTTCTCAGGTTAAACAATGTGTCCCGTAAATTCGCACGCTTTTCAAGATTCGATTCAAATTGGCACAAAAGGTCCGAAATAGACGCAATTTCGGGCTACGCAAATTGGAATCGGAATGGTTGGCTCTCGATGCTGCATTTTCTGACTTCACTCAGTGCAATGATTGCATTTCTGCCCAATTTCTACGCAAATTTATGCTTCGCACCAACTCTTTTTGAACGAATTGTAATGCTAAATCGTTTGTACTGTTGGCGCAGGTGGCGGACGCATCGCGGGTCAAATCAGCAAACCGTACAGATGTTCTCGATTAGAGTCCACGTGAAAAACACGCGCGCTGCGGGCCTTTGTGGGAAACTCACAAACCCCGGGCAAAAGGGAACTTATAGTCCCATATAAGAACAATTGCATGAAGAGAGATTTTCCTTCACTACTAATCGTGTTTTTCTGTCACATGCGTACATTCGGACTACGTTGTCTTCAACTTCTCGTCGCACTGTTCGCCGCGTTGATTAGTGTCGCAGGACAGAGAGGCAGAAAAATACAAAATAAATTATTTTTAAGGCCGAAATGAAAGACAACATTTTTGTTTTACACTGTAAGCGAGATTAATGAGATGGCATCGTCGGAGCTCGCGGGGAACCGCGCAACAGGATTTCGACACAAGAGCGGTCAAGATAAACAGACAAACACAATTGCAAAAAGAAAATAGTGAATCAAAACTTCCTTTCGTTTTATTTTCTCTGAATGTTCTGACAGGTTCGATTTGCGTCCTCTGATTGGCTGCGGAACTGATTCGTGCAATGATTCACTCAAGATGCAAGATTTCCCGCCAAAAATGGAAATGGGACTCTTTTAGGAAGAGCCTCTAAGCCAGAACATCTGTAGTGGGACGTGCGTTACTTGGAAAGGGTAATCCGAAATATGCCCGAGTGCTAGGGAGAGTTACCCCTACCGCTATTAAGGATATATCGTGCGTTACATGTATATTTAATGATGCGGAGAGACACTCTACAACGGTAGTGAGCTAGACTACGGGGTTGGCACGAACTACTAGAGGTGATCGTCGCTTTGCTTAGTTCCTTAGTGCTTGCGCATTCACGGGAGTAATCGGCAAGAGTTTCCACTAGCAAAGTTGGAATTGCAGAATCATTAAACAAGAGATGGCAACAATGTCTACATCAGGCACCTAGCAACCCTGCAGCTAGCCTGGTCGACCGCCAGCACAGCTTGGTCGACCACCTGCCAGCGTTGCGTAGAGGAGCCGTGCCAGCACTGCAGAAGGTCGACCTGCCAACAGAGCAAGTCGACGGCGTGCCAACGCTGCAGCAGAGCGGCTGTCTAGCGTTGCCCCGTAGAACACAGCAATGCGCACTCTCGCATGTGTGCGCAGACGATTGGCCCGTCTTGCCTCGTTGGGCATCGGTCGGCTGTTGTCTGCGCCTGACGAGCCACATCGACTTCGGGATACCAGCCCGAAGTCGCCTGCGCCATCGCGACCTCGACGATGTTTGCATGCCTCCGCAGAACTCGTCGAGCAGGTTACCCGGTCGACCCGGTCGACCACCAGGTGCTTCCGGTCGACCACCACTGCTTTTGGTCGACCACCAGGTCCCAGTGGTCGACCAGAACTCCCGTCGAGCTACCCCCTGGTCGACGGACCCCTTCCGTCGACCAGAACCATCAGCGGTTGTCGCCGAGCTCCCCTCGTCGACCGCTGCTCACTTGTCAGGTCGACGGGATGCTCCGGAGACCTCCCGGTCGAGCTGTAGGTCCTGGTCGACGTCCCACCCGTCGCCCAGACCAGTTAGTTGCAGATGTCGAGCTCCCTGGTCGACAGCAACACCACAGTGGTCCCCTGCAGCTCGACGAAGCCTGTCGAGCAGCTCTCCACTGTGAACGGTCGGTTGCTACTCCGGTACATCCGACCAAGTCGTCGGCGTTGCCCAAGCGAGGGCGGGGCCAACACTCCATTCCTGTTAACACTCCCCTGCCGCGCTCACGCTTGGGCCTCCAGCCCACACGGTAGTACTCTACGGAGAAAACTCGTCCTCGGCGTGCACCCCACACACAGCACGCCGTCACCGCACCAGCCGTGCAGAAGGGCACGGCACCTACTGCTGCACCTCATCGTCGCCGTCGCCGACGTCGGACAGACGAACTTGGCCGATTGTGACAGAGCACCGGTTGAAAGCCGGAAAATGCAGCGCCTTCGTCAGGAAGTCCGCCGGCTGTTCGGTGGTCGAGATGTACTTCAGCACAAATTTCCCGCGCCTCACCCCAGGCGTAGCGTCGCTCCATGTGCTTGAGGTTGCCCGTCAACCCCAAGCCCTCAGCGACCGTGATTGCCGACTTGTTGTCAACGTGGAGGATGGTCGGCTTCCCAGCGTCGAGTAGCTTGAATTCCGCAAGGAGGAAGCGAAGTCGACGCCCTTCCTTGCCGGCATCCGTAGCCACCACGTACTCCGACTCGGTCGATGACAATGTCGCGCACTTGATGCGCGAGCTCGACCAGGAGACGGCGGCCCCTCCGTAGACGAACACGTAGCCTCCCGTGCTCGTCCGGTTCTGCTTGTCGCCCGCGTCGTCGGCATCGACGTAGCCGATCAGCTCCAACGATTCCGGTCCACCGCCGAACTCCAGGGCGGTGTCGCGGGTGTCGGCGAGGTAGGCGAGGCAGCGGTCGACCTCACGCCAATGCTGGTCGCTCCTCACCGTGAGGCCACTCCCCAGCTTGCTGCAGGCAAACGCAATGTCCGGCCTTGTCGTCGTTGCCGCGAACTGCAGCGAGCTGACCTTCTGCCGATACTCCTCCTCTTCGCGCTCCTGAGCCTCCTCGTCGTCGAACGTCAGCTGAGCGTAGGCGTCGACCGAGACCGGTGTCTTCGGGACTCGACCGCCCTGCTCCTCGTCGACGAAGCGCCTGTGCAGCTTGTCGGCGTAGCCCTGCTGGTGCAGCCACAACTTCCTGGCCGGCCTGTCGCGCACGATCTCCAGCCCAAGGTACTTCACCACCGGCGAGATCTGACGTAGCTCGAAGGCGGCCTCCAGCAGCTCCTTCAGCTCCTTCAGCATCGCGGTGCTGCTGTTGGCGGCAAGCAGGTCGTCGACGTAGACCAGCACCCAGCAGGTCACTCCGTCGTCACTGGCCTTGAAGTAGAGCGCCTCGTCGACCTGGCTCTTCTTCCAGCCAGCGCCCAGCAGCACACCGTCGAGAGCCCTGTACCACAGCAGCGGCGACTGCTTCAGCCCGTAGAGGCTCTTCAGCAGCTTACACACCCGGCCGGTCCCGTCATTGAAGCAGTCCGGCTGGTACATGTAGAGCACCCTGTCGAGCTTGCTCTGCAGGAAAGCGTTCTTCATGTCGAGCTGCATCAGGTTGAGATCGAGGACGGCGACGATGCTGAGGAAGATCCTCAGCGTGACGTAGCTGCTCAACGGTGAGTACGTCTCGTCGTAGTCGGCGCCGTACACCTGCGTGAAGCCCTTCATGACTAGCCTCGCCTTCTCGCGCTCGACGGTGTCGTCGATGCGGTACTTGGTCGTCAGCACCCACCGGTTCTTCATGATGTTCACCCCGCGTGGGCGTTCGACCAGCTCCCAGGTCCCCATACCGATGAGGCTACGGATTTCTTCTTTCATGGCGGCCTTCACCGCCTCGCCCTTCCAGCTCGACAGCGCCTCCTTCACCGTCATCATGGCGATGTCCCAGCGGTGTTCGGGGTCGGCATGCACGTCAGGGTCGAGCTCCGGCAGGTCTTCATCCTCCTCGGCATCGTCGTACAGCAGGTCGTCGTCGACCTTGTCGTACACTGTGGTGAAGGCAGCTGGCGGTAGGCAGGCGTGGAAGCTCAACCGCTCCGGCGGCCGTCGAGCTCGACCTGTGCGTCGCAGCTCAGGCTTCGTGATCGGCACTTCCACCACGTCGTTGTCGGTGGACTCCTCACCCGCCGACTGCTCCCCTTTCTCGCCGACGAGAACGTCATCGACCAGCTGCTTCGACCCTTCGACCGGCTGTTCGTCTGCTGCTGCCTTCGACAACTCTCCTGTCGACCGCTCCGGCTGCTGCTCCCCTGTCGAGTGTATCCGTGCCGTTGCCTCCTGTTCGACCGGCTCCCCTGTCTGGTGCTCCCCTGTCGTTGATGGCTTGCCATCTTGGTCGACGAGCTTGGCGCCTTGTCGACCGCTGGCGATGCCATGGGCCGGCGCCACAGGCGACGCCTCAAGGCTCCCCTCATCGTCGGTGATCGACACAGGTGCTGACCTAGGCCGATCTGAGACGGGGAATGGAGGAGCAAGGACAGGGGGAATGGGAAGAACCTCCACAACATCCTCATCAGCAGGCTCGTCGACTTTGGCGAGCAACGGAATCGTTGCTGTCGAGGTATCCGTTGGCGGGTGCGCCTGCGTCCGCTCCGACGCCGGCCCATACTTCGCCTTCCATACCTCCAGCGACAGGGTCTCGTAGAAGATCACCTCGACCGACGTGACCACCTTGTTGTCGGTCAGGTCGAGCACCTCCCAGCCCTTGCTCTCTGGCGACACACCCAGGTGAAGTCCCTAGCGAGCCTTCGGCGCCAGCTTCCCACCACGTTGCTGCTCGGGAACCATGAACTGCACCATGCAGCCCCATACCCGCGCCAGCGTAAGGTCGGGCTTCTGCCCGGTCAGCAGCTGGTACGGAGTCGTCCCCGGCGGCGTCGTCGACCGCTCCAAGCAGTTGCGCACCCAGACAGCTTGTCGTAGTGCAAGGTGCCACCAGTGGTGCTGCACGCCCATGTGCAGCAACATCGTCCGCACGGACTCGACGGCCGTGCGCATCTCCCGCTCAGCCATGCCATTCTGCTGCGGAGTGTAGGGACACGTCAGGTCGTGGACGATGCCCTTCCCGTCGACGAAGTCGGTGAACGCCTTCCCGAGGAACTCCCCTCCTCGATCGGAGCGAAGCGACAGCACCGACTTCTTCGTCTGCCGTTCCACCAGCACCAGCCACTTCTGGAACTCCCGCAGCACGTCGCTCTTCTTAGCGACCGGCATCGCCCATACAAATCGAGTATGGCGATCCTTCAGCAGCAGGAAGTACAAGCTGCCATCCTTGGCAGCCACTCGAAATGGCCTGCACAAGTCAATGTGCACGACAGCCAGCGCCTCCGCTGCGTCCGAGCCCTTGGCAGGGAAGGTGTGCCGCGCCAGCTTTCCTCCGACGCACGAGACACACGGCGGGTCTGCTCCGGTCGACGGCGTGATGTCGAGCCCAACAGCAACTTCATGCTTTGCCGAGCTCTTGATCGTGTCGACGCCGACGTGCGCGAGCCTCGCATGCAGCCGATCAGGGGTCGCCTTTGACGCCGAGACGATCGTCCGCAGAGCCACCACCTCGGTCGACGGCGACTGCGTCGAGCAGGGGCGAAGGTTGGTGCAGAGGACTCGTCCGGTGTAGCGTGCTCGACCGAGCACCTCCCTGGTCGTAGCAACGAGCAGCATCTCGTCGCCGTCACCCTGCAGCTGCACTCCGCTCTCCTTCAGTTGGCCAGCTGACAGCAGGTTCGCCTGAACACCCGGAACGTAGAGCACCCGCTTCCCGGCCTCCCCTTGCAGAGCGACGGTTCCACGACCCTCGACAGTCTGTAATGCCCCGTTGAACCCACGCACGTGCTTCACTCCGTCGCTCGGCCCCATGTCGACGAAGACCGACTTCGTCCCCATCAGGTGGTGGGAGCACCCGCTGTCGAGCAGCACCGCCATCGGGTTGGCCTGCACAGCTGCTGCCACCGCCTGGAAGTCCTCGCCGGCCTCCGGCGCCAGCGAGACCGTCGGCTCCACCACGCCGACCATCGAGCACGACGCCTCCCCGTCGCCTTGGCTCTTGCCGCTCGAGCTGTCGACGTCCTTCGTCGACGACGTCTTCTTTGACGCTTGCTTCTCCTTGCGCGGCTTCTCAACTCGACGGGGGCGACGACTGGCCGATCGACCGCGGCCTCCCTTATTGTCGTCCTCGTCGCTGTCATCGCGGTCGGGGCACTCGAAGGAGAGATGGTCGGGGTCGCCGCAGATCCAGCACTCCCGCGGTCGACCACCACCTCGTCGACCCTTGTCCCGCGTCGACCTCTTCTCGTCGACGTCCTTCGTCGACCGCCCACCTCCGCTACCACCTCCGCCTGGCTTCCCGCGCTGCTCCTGCTGACGATTCGGCTTCGTCGGTGCAACGTAACTCGCCTGCGGAAGGAACTCCGTGGGCTGCTCTGCCTCCTGCATCGCCTCATCCTGGAGGATGTAGCTGGCAAGGGAGTCCTCGTCGAGGGACTCACGTGTGCCGGGCACCATCGTAAACCTCTTCATGAGGTTGTAGCTGCGCGGCAGGCCCTTGAGGACGTGGGTGATGTAGGACGCCGTCGAGTATTCGGCGCCCGCCATCCTCATCTCAGCTAGGATCCGTCGAGCTCGATTGCAGTAGTCCGTCGCCGACTCCTGCTCGCCCATTCGAATGTGAGTCATCTTCTCCTCTAGCTGTCCGATGTACAGGTCGTCCCTGGCCTGGTACGTCGACATGATGAAGTGCCATGCCTGGTGACCAGCATCCAGTCGCTCTCGACAGCTCCTGAGTGCTAGCTGCACCACCGGCGAGCAGCACCTCGAGATGACCATGAAGGTGAGCAGGTGAGCAGAGCGAAACTCCCCGCGTAGCTCGACATCCTCCTCGGGCGGAAATGGCACGGTTCCGTCGGCGAAGCCCTTCAGCCCGGCGACCTCCAGCTGAGGTTCTATCGACTCCCTCCAGGTGATGAGGTCCCGTCGACCTTGCAGCGGTGCGACGGTGATCCGATCCGGCGAGAACTTGAAGTAGCCATTCGGCGGTGCAATTCCGCCCGCCGTCACATGCGTCGTCGCCGAGCCCTCCACCGCTTCGTAGAGGAGAGCGACATCGAACATCGACGTTGGCACGCGAGCTGCATGCAGCCGCCGTCGACCGCTGCACTCGCGCCTGGATTCCGTCGACGCCTCCGTCGACCTTGATCACCCCTCTTTGCTTCGTGCCTTTGCTGCCGCTGATTTGTGCACCACCGTCGACCTCGTCGTCGACGCCACCTTCGTTGCGCACCGGTCGAGGAGATGCAGGACGGGAAGGGTGTTCCGTCGCCCACTGCGACCGGATGCCCAACTCGACGATCAGCAAGGGGATCGTCCCGTACTCGCCATCCGCGTGGCGTCTCCTCGCGTCAGCCAAACGTGTCTCCAAGGTGTCCGCTACACCCGCATCAACTACGGGGTCAACCAAGGCGACTAACGCTGCTGCTGGCCTACGAACGACTTAGTAGGTGCAAAAGTCGGCTCCTATCTGAAGGTAATTCGCTTGTTCGATCCACGCTCACCGCACCATGCGGAGAGACACTCTACAACGGTAGTGAGCTAGACTACGGGGTTGGCACGAACTACTAGAGGTGATCGTCGCTTTGCTTAGTTCCTTAGTGCTTGCGCATTCACGGGAGTAATCGGCAAGAGTTTCCACTAGCAAAGTTGGAATTGCAGAATCATTAAACAAGAGATGGCAACAATGTCTACATCAGGCACCTAGCAACCCTGCAGCTAGCCTGGTCGACCGCCAGCACAGCTTGGTCGACCACCTGCCAGCGTTGCGTAGAGGAGCCGTGCCAGCACTGCAGAAGGTCGACCTGCCAACAGAGCAAGTCGACGGCGTGCCAACGCTGCAGCAGAGCGGCTGTCCAGCGTTGCCCCGTAGAACACAGCAATGCGCACTCTCGCATGTGTGCGCAGACGATTGGCCCGACTTGCCTCGTTGGGCATCGGTCGGCTGTTGTCTGCGCCTGACGAGCCACATCGACTTCGGGATACCAGCCCGAAGTCGCCTGCGCCATCGCGACCTCGACGATGTTTGCATGCCTCCGCAGAACTCGTCGAGCAGGTTACCCGGTCGACCCGGTCGACCACCAGGTGCTTCCGGTCGACCACCACTGCTTTTGGTCGACCACCAGGTCCCGGTGGTCGACCAGAACTCCCGTCGAGCTACCCCCTGGTCGACGGACCCCTTCCGTCGACCAGAACCATCAGCGGTTGTCGCCGAGCTCCCCTCGTCGACCGCTGCTCACTTGTCAGGTCGACGGGATGCTCCGGAGACCTCCCGGTCGAGCTGTAGGTCCTGGTCGACGTCCCACCCGTCGCCCAGACCAGTCAGTTGCAGATGTCGAGCTCCCTGGTCGACAGCAACACCACAGTGGTCCCCTGCAGCTCGACGAAGCCTGTCGAGCAGCTCTCCACTGTGAACGGTCGGTTGCTACTCCGGTACATCCGACCAAGTCGTCGGCGTTGCCCAAGCGAGGGCGGGGCCAACACTCCATTCCTGTTAACAAATGACACGTAATTAACGCCATGGCATACCACCTATTTCAATATACATGTACGGCAAAATATTAATTCTGGTAGTGGCAAAATTTACAAACACTCATGAAGGGTTTGCTGATTTGCCATGCGCAGCGTCCGTCATATGCGTCAACTGTACAACAAATCTAGCATTACAATTCGTTCAAAAAGAGCTGGTGCGAAGCAAAAATTTGCGTAAAAATTGGACAAAATGCAATCATTGCACTGAGTGACGTCATAAAATGCAGCATCGAGAGCCAACCATTCCGATTCCAATTTGCGTAGCCTGAAATTGTATCTATTTCGGACCTTTTGTGCCAATTTGAGTCGAATCTTGAAAAGCGTGTCGCGTTACGGGACACATTGTTTAACCTGAGGAAAGTGTACGCAACCTGGCATGCACCTGAATAGCGTTCCTAGGCTAATTTGCATGCACCTGAAAATGGCCGCAACTCCTTTTCTCGCCACCATCACATGCACTGGTGGCGTTCGTTCTCTCGTTGTCAGCTTGCCTCCGCAATGGCACGCACCGCGAACACCGTCGCCCTCCCACCATGCCTTTCAGGGCAACGGGGAGGGGACTGCCATAGTAATAGAGGCAGAAAAAGTAGGCCAAGAACTTCGACGACACGCGAGCACTGCACGCCAGGCAGTCTCCCATGTGCCTCTCGACTCACAAGCTTTTGATCGTTCAGGAGAGGGTTGAAAAAATGCATTCTTGCGGAACCAGACGTTAGTGGTAATCACTCAAGACCATTCAAGAGGCGAATCGCTGTCGTAAGAACAACACCGCGTTCCGGTACTGGCGCATATCCGTCACGCGACGTGAGAACAATCGCTACAAAGTCACTCGAGTAGACGGGCGATCATGCCGTGCCGTCGCGTTGAGATGCGGCGGTGTCCAACTTTCCCGCTGTGCCTCCTTATCCTCTGCCACGTGGCATCCACGTGTCATGCGTGTCTTCCGCCGTTGTCCGCGGCAGTGGCGGACGGTTCCCCTCCAAACCCTAATACGGAGTTGGACCTCGACTAGCCGGGTGGCGAGGAAAAAATCGCCATGGCTCGTATCGCTGTGGCACAGCACAACGCGGCTAAGGTGAGTCACAGAGTCGATTTATTGTTCTACTCTTGAATTCAAGCTGAATTTTGAGTTGACTAAAAAGTTGAACTCAAGCTGTCTCGCCACGGCATAACCCACCGCGGCCAAGGTGAGACTGGAGTGACAGTCGACTGAGTATTGTACTCTTACTTGTGAGTGAACTCAAGGTGACTCACCGTGTTACGCAGCAGAATGACTGGATTAAGAGTCGATTGAGTCGAACAACACACCGTGGCACACACCGCGACACAGCACACTGTGGCACAACACAACGCGGCCGAGGTGATACTTGATTTACTGTCGACTGAGTGTTGTACTCTTACTCGAGAACTCAAGCTGACTCGCTGCGGCGCAGCAGAAAGAGGCCACGGCGAGGCAGGCGAAAATCATTGTTTCAAGAACAACACTCTTGAATTCAAGCTGGCTAAGTGGCTCATTCTCCTCTTCCTTCCTGCTTTACCCGAGGCAACTGGAGCGCAGGTGACTGGAGCAACCACGAGGAGTACCAGCTCTTGTTGACAGCGCTCAGCCTGCTGCGCGGTTGCACCGCCTCCTTTGACGCCCTCGTCTCATGGGTCCGTGCCATGCCCGCACCATCCGCCCTCACGCCTGCTGCCCCTGCGCCATCTGCCCTCACTCCCGCTGCCCTTTCACAACCCGTAGGCACTCCAGCCGCGCCAGCAGTAGCAGCAGCAACAGCAGCAGCCACAGCGGAAACAGCAGCAGCAACAGCAGCAGCAACAGCAGCAGCCGCAGCAGTAGCCACAGCGGAAACATTAGGAGGAGGAGGAGCGGGAGGGGAGTACGGGTTGAGGTCGTTCACCATGCAGGCAGGGTGCTCGCGTTCACCATGCAGGCAAGGTGCTCGCGTTCACCATGTCGGAGCACGAGAGCACGGAGGAGGAGCAGGAGATTGCGCTGAGGCACGTGGTGCGGCGGCCGACCGTTGCATGTGGCGATGAGTTGACTTTCGTTGACCTGTCAGGGGAGGACGTGCAGCGAGTGGCAAGAGAGGTGGTGGCGAGTGAGAATGAGAGGCAGGTGAGCGGTGGGATGGTGTGGGGTGGGATGGGATGGGATGGGATGGGATGGGATGGGATGGGATGGGATGGGATGGGATGGGATGGGATGGGATGGGATGGGGTTGGGTGGGGTGGGGTGGGGATGGGATGGGGTGGGGTAGGGTGGGATTGGCCGCCCTTCACAAGGATCAGTTTTCACACCATTCCTTTGGCTCGCAGCCCATGCTCAGACTCACTGCCCACTGTCTACTTCCTTCCTTGCCCTCTCCCCGCCCCTCTCCCTTTCCCCCGCAGGCGACTGCGCTGCTGCTGATCTCAGTGCTGGAGGCGCAAGTGGTGGTGGTGCCGGGATACAGAGAGTACACGCTCACACTGCTGGCCGCAGATGAGAGCACCCGCATGGCAGATGCCCACCACTGCCACCCCCACAGCTAGCCTCATCTAGATTCCATCACCATCATACGGTCATCCCATCGCCAACATATGGTCATCCCATCGCCATCCTGTGATCATCCCATCACCATCATATGGTCATCCCATCGCCATCATATGGTCATCCCATCGCCATCCTGTGGTCATCCCATCACCATCATATGGTCATCCCATCGCCATCCTGTGGTCATCCCATCACCATCATATGGTCATCCCATCGCCATTCTGTGGTCATCCCATCACCAAGGGTTTAGGGTACAGCACACAGGTGCACGCAACCCCATGGTCACACCACCCCATTCCCACACCACCCCATTCCCACACCATTGCCACCATCGTTATCAACCCTCACACCTGGTTCCACTCACTTACTACCCTAACCACCTCCGTGCGTCTTCGTTCAACTCTCACATCAATATGTTTCTAAGGTAAGTCTCGCTGTCTCAAAACTAAGCAGCCATGTGGCATCGTAAAACGACTCCAATTTCGGAGCATTGATGAGCAAACCGCTGGTGCTGCTGCTGACGCCATCTTCTTCTCCCGCACGAATGCACCTCCGAATATCAGAATCTCCAGGATCCCCCGGAAAATATTTATAACTAATCCCCACCGTGCTCTCACGATCTATACCAACGAAAACGCAACGCAGGCGGCTCCACTCCACACACACGCCCTCCAGAGGCCAGCCGTACCTCAATACAAGCTCCTCCACTGTAGGCGCTATGCTGCTGAGCAGGTGAGTCAAGGCACGTTAGGATTCGAGATCAGAACATGGAAAACCAAGCGACTGGTTTTTTCGATTGGGAAACCCACGCGACTGGTTTTCTCGATTGGGAAACCCACGCGACTGGTTTTTTCGATTGGTCGGTCCATTCAAGTAGACGGATTTGGCGGCAGCCAATGGTAATGAATAAACGAGAAGCTGTGAGCGGCCAATGAGAGAGAGCGAGTCGAGAGAGGGGCAGCTGTTGCATGTGCAATCCAAGCGAAGAAACGCCGCAACGGCAGAGAAGGACTTCAAAGAGGGAGGGAGGCCAAAGCGGAGGTGGACGGCTTGTTTCTCAAAGCAGACTGTGATAGCTCGAGCAGCGGTCAACTTAAAGTCGAGGGTGAGGGTGCTGGAGCTAGAGCTTTGGCTGGAGGAGGCGAGAGCGAGTTCATGCAGCTGTGGTGCGACGGATGAGAGAAAGGTCAGAGATTTTCTGCCGCACTCGAAATCGTGGATGCTCAGACTCCTTAAACCCCCGAAACTCGTTGGATTCAGGTTGTCTAGCTGCCACGTCCCACGGCCTAGCTTCAGCCGTTGCAGCTGCTCAAAATCCTCAGAAACAGCGGGATTCAACAGCTGATTCCCCTTAATAATAGATTCAAACTCCAAATCATAAATCCCCTTCTCAACAATCCGCTTCTCCAAGATATTCTCAACTCCCTCGGGAGGTTCCCTGAGCAGAAGGGACAAGTTCATGAGGGAGCGCGCAGAGGGTCCCAAGAGACGGCCGAGGCAGTGCAGGTCCTGGGGGCTGTTGAGAACGACATTAAGGGGCGTGTGAGGCGCGTGCCTGAGGAAGACAGAGAGCGTTCTTGAGAGACGTGTGAGCGCGGGGTCTTGGGGGTTGATAGGCAGCGTCATGGGCTCCAAGTCCTGCTCGTACACGGTGTGACAGAGAGATGGCCAGACGGACACAGCGATGAGAAGGTACTAGAGGAGCGAATTTGTGAGTCAACTTAAAAGTCTCCTGAGTGTTTCTTGGGCTGATCAAGTTTTGTATTATCCTGACCGTGACCGCATCATATCGCCGTGACCGTGACGGCTTCATTGCTCGGCAACCAGAGAGGAATTAGACATCATGGATTACGGGGAGCAACTTACGGGGAAGGAGGCGACATGGTAGAGGAGCCTCGTGCAGACCATGGCGCATCGCAGCAGAGGCCAGGAGGAGCCGAAGGTTCTCAATGCCTCCGCTCGTTGCTGCTCCACGGAGCTACCCCGATTCCGCAGTCTATTTTTGAGTCGATTCAAAAGTCGAAGGAGACGCGAGGTCCTGCACCCCTCGGGCGGTTCGCCCAGCAGCATGTGGCAGAAGACGATGTGCCAGATGGGGCCGGGCAGCAGATCAACCACGTCCACGCTCTGGGTTGGGGAGATTTTCGAGAGATAAAAAAGTAGAGATATATATAGCGAGAATAAGACTGATCCATTGTCTTTTCCTGAGGATGGTGTGGTGAGACTTGACGGAATCGGCTAGGCATGGTGTGATGTTTCACTGGCTGCGGCATCACTCTCACCTCATGATGATTCTCGGCATCAGCGGGTGCTGCAAGACTGAGAGCTACCTCATCTTCACGGCTACCCATCACCGCCAACGATCAGCTACGCAACCGCCGACGAATAGGCAAAAGTTGCGTTCGAATACAAGAGGGTTTCAGAAAAGCGACGACAGGAAATTCACAGAAGACTTTATGAGCAAGAAACAGCTCTGATTGAAATAGCTCTGTTTGTTACGAATCCACCACGAGACTCAAGCAAGACCCAACTCAAATTTGGCTGCTTACAGGCTAGCAGCGGTAGGCTATTGGCGGTGAACTGAGTTGTGTTGATTGCCTTTGTGGTTGATTCGTTACGAAATCTGTTGCTGATCCTACACGTCGATCGGGTTACTCCCCTCCTGTCACGCAGTCATGAAGCATCTCTGGACACCTCTGTGACCCGCGATCTATCACTCGCTGCGCCGGCGAGGACAGCCACTTCAAGGACCGCCTGCAGCGGCGCATCGCCGAGAGCCCGAGATGTAATCTGACAGCCAGTTGAAACGCATCCATACCTGTTTCGAAAGGCGGAAACTGAAGCAAGGAAAGGCGGAAACTGAAGTGCCTGAAGGCTGGCTTCGCCTCACAAACACGCTGTAGAGTTTGACAGGGAGGTTTGCTACAGATGGAATGCTTGTGGCCAAGCAAGACTTGATTGAGATGGCATTCCTGGGGATGGCCAAATGCCAAACGTCTGGACATTTGAGCGTTGGGGCCACGTGGCGTCAACGTGGCAGCCCGCCAACACGAACCCGGCCTGCCAATGTACCTCCGTGCGACGTTTTCGCACGACTGGTGTTCAGAAGTGTAGTTGACTCCGTGAGTTAAGTAATGGCGCAGTTGTAAACACCAGAACGAGGGCCAAAACCATTTGGGCAATAGGAAAAAAAAAATCCACAGGGATGGTTGCATTAAAGTTGCGAGTGTTGGTGTTGGTAGGGAAATTTGGCACTGCATACCCTGGCGCGCGAGGATTGTCGATTCAGCAAGGAATATTTTCTAGGGTGTGTCCTCTGACTGCTCAACGTCGAACAGGTCGCAGATTTTTGTTCGCGCACGAAATTCATTGGTGCGCGGGTGCAAATGTACACTTGGCGGGTCAGAACCTGCAACGATGTGAACTGCGATGGGGACGTGTTGCCAACGGCACATGGCAACTTTAACATGTCATTGGAGCGGCTAATGTCCAGGCCATCTCCAGGAACGCCCAGTTCGGTAGCCAGGGGGAAGCAAAATGTGAGGAAGATGAGGCGAAGGTGAGGCTGGCGTCAATGAAGGGTCAACGAATTTTGACCTTGGTTTGACTGCTCGGCGGACAACCTGCGCTGTGGGGGAGCTGGCGCAGGTTGTGAGGGGAAGATAGAAAACACCATCGCATGTCCAGGCACATTTTACTGGACATTCGAATGTCCCAGGGCACTGTAGCGGGCTAGCTCTAACGAAAAATGGGGTGGTTGCTGCACGCTATTGGAGTAAATTTGTTTTGGTCTATTAACCATTTCATTTGTAGGGTGCAATGTTGTCCCATGGATAGTGATTCTTCTGGAATCAAAAAGTTGATTCTTGTGTTGTGAAAGAATCACTTTCTTCTTCCGTCTCACTAGGGCGGAAGCTTTCCGCCATGGGGGGAAGAATAAGGACAGAAGACGGTGCGGAAGCAATGTTTGGTGGTGTTCGCGTCGCTGCTGCTAAACACCTGCGCTTCGATTTCCGAAACGTTTACCCTACAACCCGCACTGTTTTGCCCTCGATAATGCGATTGGAAGCTTCGATGAAGGCGGAAAATTTTTGCTTCCGTCCTTCCGTGGCTGCCGAACTGGGCCCTGAACTGTTATGTACTCCCACGACACGTAGTCTAGGATAGGAAAATCTCCCTCCTTGTTAGCAAACCAATACGAAAGCTGTTATTCTGTTAAGATTAAGGCTAGAACGAGGAGCCATAGCTAGGTAAGCCCTAGCTAGGCAAGTGAAAGTTTAGGCAAAGGAGAAGGTTCACTAGCAAGCAGCAGGATACATATAGGAAACCCTAAGGAGTTGTACTCGCTATAGAGTACCCCACAGCAGGCTAGACAATAATAACATTCTGACACACCCCCATAGTCAAAGTGGGGTATAATCAGCAGAGCAAGCAATCATATAGCAATAGTTCACAATGATAAGCAAAGCTAGAGTTATTTGTGGGCAAGTGAGGAGGAGGAGGAACTGTGGAGGGAGAGAAGATGGGAGGCAACGAATAAAGCTGCAGAGGCACGGGCACAGGAGCGGCTGACTCAGTGGCTACCAAAGCAAGGGCGACGGACTACTGGAGTGACTGGCTCCGCGGCTATAGACGAGCGGCAGGAGCAACGAACCCACTGGCGACTGGTGCAACAGGCTCACTGGCTACCGAAGCAAGGGCGACGGACTACAGGCGCTGCAGGCGACACGACAGCTACCTTCACACAACCTCCTCCAACTGCCCCACACCCTCGACACACACCCCCTGCTCAAACCCTAGCTCCACTCCCACGGCACCCTCCTTAAACCCTAAACCCTAGGCTCCCACACACCCACCCCCCTCAGCGACAGCTGCAGCAGTGGGAGACGAGGGAGGAGGAGGAGCAAGGGGAGGAACACATAACCGCCACCCCCACACCCGCCACCCCCATGCTCGGCACCCCACACCCCCAGCACCACGGAATGCACGGGGGGGGGGGGGGGGGGGGGGGTGGGGGGACGGGACGGGCTGCAGGTGCGGGCTGCTCCAGGGGCGGCCGCTGCAGGGGCGGGCTTCTCCAGGGGCGGCCGCTGCAGGGGCGGGCTGCTCCAGGGGCGGCTGCTGCAGGTGCGGGCTGCTCCAGGGGCGGCTGCTGCAGTTGCGGGCTGCTCCAGGGGCGGCTGCTGCAGGTGAAAGGTAGGAGGGAGGGGAGGGGAAGGGCGCGGCCCCCAGGGCGCCCCGACGGGCGACGAGCTAGGGAGCCGCGCGGGCCCCCGAGAGCGCCTCGACGGGCGACGGGAGGGGACCGCGCGCGGGCCCCCAAGGCGCCGCGACGAGGCGACGGTTGGGGCCGGCGCGCGGCCCCCAAGGCGCCGCGACGAGGCGACGGGAGGGGCCGGCTCGCGGGTCCCCAAGGCGCCGCGACGAGGCGACGGGAGGGGCCGGCTCGCGGGCCCCCAAAGCGCCGCGACGAGGCGACGGGAGAGGCCTGCGTGCGGGCCCCCAAAACGCCGCGACGAGGCGACGGTTGGGGCCGGCGCGCGGGCCCCCAAGGCGCCGCGACGAGGTGACGGGAGGGGCCGGCGCGCGGGCCCGCAGGGCACCGCACGAAGCAGGAACCCGCCGCGCGCCTCGGGGCGCACGGCGGGCAGAAAACCGCCACGCGGTCGGAGCGCGCGGCGGGAAGAAAAATAGGAGGTCGCGCGCCACGGGGCGCGCGACACACAGTAGGGCAGCGGAAGCAGGTGGGCCCACAGGCCAGGAGCGTAATGCTCTGATAGCATGTTAAGATTAAGGCTAGAACGAGGAGCCATAGCTAGGTAAGCCCTAGCTAGGCAAGTGAAAGTTTAGGCAAAGGAGAAGGTTCACTAGCAAGCAGCAGGATACATATAGGAAACCCTAAGGAGTTGTACTCGCTATAGAGTACCCCACTGCAGGCTAGACAATAATAACACTCTGACATATTCCCCAAGAGTTGGGGCATGGCAACCAATCATCGAGCGCACCGAAGCCCAAAATCCACACCTGGCTAAATGGTAACCAGTGCGTTTGGTTCCCTGCTATGACTTGTGAAACTGGAGATTCCTTCCAAGAAGCCAGGCTTCAACTTCCACATGACAGGCCAGTTTCCGCGTGTCAATTTTCCGAATCCCCAGTTCCTTCTCAGCGTGAAGTGCGCGACACGTAGCGAAACAAAGTAACTCACACCAGGGCGAGTGCCGAAATTTGCCACGAGTCTCAGAAAGTCGCAGATTACACCACATCCTGCTCAAAACATGAACTCCTTTTCTCATCACTGCCACATGCACATGAAATCATTTCCTCCCTCATCTTCTCTCGTTGTCAGCTTGCCTCCGCAATGGCACACACCGCGAACGCCGTTGCCCTCCCACCATGCCTCTCAGGGCAACGGGGATGGGACCGCCATAGGCCAAGAACTGCGACGAGAATCATTCAGACAGTCTCCCATGCGCCGCTCGACTCACACTTTTGTTCATTCAGGAATTTCTTGCGGAACCAGACGCTAGTGGTAACCATTCAAGTCGCCACTCGCTGAAGCCTGTCGCAAGAACAACACCGCGTTCCGGCACTGACGCCTAACCACCACGACGTGAGAAAAATCGCTTACAGAGTCTAGTCACTCGAGTAGACACGGAAAACATGACGAGCCGTTGCGTTGACATGCGGAGTTGTACATATGGCCTCTTGTGCAAGCTCTGTCACAAGTGTACGGGTGATACTGGTATTCAGGCCAGGTGTTACGAGTGCAATTGAGTGAGCGAGCGAGAATTGCACTATCGAAGCAAGAGTACAATGAGCGAAGGCATGAGCGAAGAATATATAGCGAAACTACAGTGGTAACGGTAATGGACTGTGGTTGTCGCGCGACGGGCCTGGGACTGAGGTTTGGGGAAATGTCGAAGCGGAGGTCCAGAGCGCGGGTTACCCGCCGAGCCGTGACGTCGGGGTGCGACGTGTGAAGGTGGCGGGAGGATTGTCGATGCGAGGGTTGCGAGTGGTAATGGTGCTGACTGTGGTGCTACAGTGGTGTACGCGCTGAGCGGGGACGCGAAGTAAGGAAAAGGAATTTTCCTTACACTACCCCCCCCCCTTAAGGAGGTCCTCCTTACGAAAGTGCGTGTACATCCCTGAAATTTCGACTGCGCAGATACTCTGTGAGGACGGGGTGGTTTTCGATTCTGTCCAGGGGAACCCAGTTGTCTTCGGTGGGTGTACGGTCTTTCCAGCGGATCAGGAACTCGATCCTTCGGGCTCCTCGTGGGTCACGAACTCTGTGGCTCAGAATTTTCTCGGGTGTGATGATTGGTTCGGTCGGCGGTCGTGTCATGCTGGCTGGGCGATTACGTGGCAGTTGGCTTGTGGACGGTATGTAGGGGTGAAGTAGGCTGACGTGGAAGGACGGGCTGATGTACCAGTCAGCGGGGAGGAGGAGATGGGCGGTGACGGGCGTAATCATGTGGCTGATGCGGAATGGTCTACAGTATCGGGGGCGAAGTTTTGGGGTGATGGGCAGGCGGAGGTTTTGGGTATCAAGTAGAACTAGGTCGTCGGGCTGGTAAGTAACAGGTCGGCGGTGGCGGTCGGCGTTACGTTTAGCGATGATGTTCGATTTTTTAATTGCGTCTGCTGCCCGGGTCCGTGCTGCTTGTAAAATTACGGCGAACTGTTGTGCTCGTGGCACCGGGTTGTTGGGATTCGAGGTCATGGGTACTATCGGGTCTTGTCCGTAGTTCAGGTAAAACGGCGACTGTTGGGTTGTGGCGGAGAGTGAGTTATTGTACGCCAATTCAATGAGTGGCAGTTGCTGTTCCCAAGTGGTTGGGTCGTCGCACGTGGCCCGAATGAGTTGTTCCATTGTCTGATTTGTCCTTTCTGTCTGTCCGTCGGTCCCGGGGTGGTATGAAGAACTGAACTATAGTCGCGTGCCGAATTGTTGCCACAGGTTCCACCAGAAGTTGCTAGTGAATTTCGTGTCTCGGTCGCTGGTGATCGCTGCTGGTATCCCGTGCAGTCGAACGACGGTGGAGATGAAGAGGCGTGCTGTTTCTTCGGCTTTGATTTTTTTGCAGGCTGCAAAGTGTGCCATTTTCGTCAGTCGATCGACGACGACCAGGATCGCGTCGTTCCCACTTGCCCCGGCCGGTAACCCCGTGACAAAATCCATCGTCACCTGCTGCCAAGCACGCTCTGGGGGTGGTATCGGCTGCAACTGTCCTGCCAGCCGCTTCCGTGATGATTTCATGAGCTGGCAAGTGGGACACGATGCCACGTGTCGCTGTACGTCGGTCAACATCTCGGGCCAGTAATAATACTGCTGCAGCTGCTGCCGTGTTTTCTCTACCCCGAAATGCCCTGAGGTAACTCCGTTGTGGGCCTCCTGTAACAAAAACTCCTGTAGCAATGTGTACCCTGGTTAGGGATGAGCACAGATACGAACACCTGTTCGGTTCGCCTCGAACATGTTCGAGGCGAACCGAACAGGTTTTTTTTTTTTGCTTGAAGTGTTCGCCGAACAGTGTTCGAGGTTCGCCTCAAACACGTTCGTGTTCGGGCCGCTGCTGCAATTTGCCCCGCGACGAACACGAACATGTTCGAGGTTTGCTCGAACACGCCTTCACAGGCGAACGGCGAACACCTGTTTTTGTTGAAAGTGTTCGCCGAACCGAACAGTGTTCAGTTCGGCAAACGGATGTGTTTGTGTAGGGGCAAACACGAACATGTTCGTGTTCGCCCTTTGCTCATCCCTAACCCTGGTACCCAGATGCGGTCGGTCCCGGCTTTTACGTAATAGACTCCCTTTGCTGCTGTGAATTGCTGCGAATTTCCTCTTGTGAAGAATGGATCCGTTTGGTACCCGTGGGTAAATAGGCCTGTCAGTAGTGGATTTGTCTGGGCAAGTAGTATTGCGTGGATCTGGGCAGTGGGGCGGGTCAGGGCGTCAGCGATGTTTGATGCCCCCTTTTTCTAGGTGACTGTGTAGTGGAAATTTGACTCAAGGAAATCGAGCCAGCAGATCTGTCGTGGGTTGAGGTGTGGCTGTGCGCGGAGGTACTGTAGTGATTTATGGTCTGTCCGTACTATCACGTCTGCGCCGGTCAAGTAACGGTGTCACACTTTGAACGCGTGCACGATCGCAAGCATTTCGCGGCCGTGTATCGGGTAATTTTTCTCAGGCGGATGCAGTTTTCGTAACTCGTATGCGATGGGCTGTAGGTCGTTGCCGAAGTCCTGTAGCAGTACGGCTCCGATGGCGATGTCGCTTGCGTCGGTAACTACTTCGAATGGGTGGTGTGGGTCGGCGATGCGCAGGACGGGCGGTGAACAGAGGACATTTTTCAGGGTAGAGAAGGCAGCATGCTCTTTCTCCCCCCACGTAAAAGCGACCCCCTTCCGTAACAAGTCCGTAAGTGGCGCTGTTAACCGTGCCATGACGCACGTAATTGACGAACCCCAAAAAGCTCTGTAGTTCCGTGATATTCGTCGGGGGGTGCCAGGCTTTCACCGTATCCAACTTCTTCGGGTCAATTTTGACCCCATCCTCCGAAATAACGTGCCCCAAAAACTCGAGCCGGTCCTGAAAAAACTCGCACTTGGAAGCCTTTGTCAGTAGCCGATGCTCGTCTAAAATGTTAAATACTGCTTCCAGATCTGCTAAATGCTGCTGCTTGTCGCGACTGTAGACGAGGATGTCGTCGAGGTAAACTATCATGCATTTATCTAAAAGTGGCCTAAATGCCTCATTCATGGTCATCAGGAATGTCGCTGGTGCGTTGGTCACCCCGAAAGGCATCACTGTGTACTGGAACGACCCGTACCTAGTCCGAAAAGCTGTTTTGGCGCAGTCCGATGTTTCGACTCTAATCTGATGGTAACCTCCCCGTAAATCTATTTTTGAAAAAACCCGTGCTGTTCGCAGTTGGTCTATCAGTTCGTCGGCGCGGGGAATGGTGTACCGCGACTTGACTGTTACCCTGTTGAGCGCTCGGTAATCGATGCACATGCGAAACCCCCCGTCTTTTTTCGGCGTGATCTGTATCGGTGCGGCGAACGGTGACGTGCTCGGTCGGATGAATTTCTTCTCTAACAGGTAATCTAACTGCTTCCTCAGTTCGTCGAGCTCGGGCTGTGTCAGTCTGAACTGGCGCTGTACAGCTGGCTGGGCCCCCGGTTCTAATTCGATTCGGTGGTCATGTGCTCGCTGAGGTGGCAGTCCTTCCGGTAAGTCGTCGGGAAAAATCCCCGGGTATCGTTTCAATAGTTCCTGTAGTTCGGGCGGTACTGCTGCCAGCAGTTTCTTGAAATCACTCGGCTGCTCTGCTCCTTCTACCACTGCAATGTCTACTGCGTACACGTCAGCTCCAGCAGCGACAGCCCGTTTCATGGTGACGGCGTTGGCGTGTACCGTTGAAGACTCGGGCGACTGCCAGCGAGGTAGTTCGACCCAATTACCACTACTTTGCACCGTGCAGCTACCCGTCGTCCAATCAATTCGCGGGTTATACCGTCGCAGCCAATCCCGTCCCAGTAAAATGTCGTGCCCATCCAGTGTCGTCGCGAGCATGTCCTGTGTAAACCTGAAATTCCCCCCGCAGCGGACTTTGACTCTCTCCACCTTTTCCCGTGTGGCTTGTGGCGTGCCGTCAACTAAGCGTGCATCTGTCTCAGGTAAACAACGGCTAAGTGTCAGTTGCAGTTTCCGTGCGGTTGCGGTATTAACTAAACTGTGACTTGCTCATCCGTCGATAAAATTATTCACTGCTGCTCCCTGTATTTTCCCGTGGATCAGTACTGGGCAATATGTCCATGTACCCTCCTGATTCGTCCGAGCCCGATCGATAGCATGAATCGGTGCTGTGACTCGGTGAGGGTCGGTAGGGTCGGGCGAGCAGGCAGTCTCGTCAGTAGTTGGCCCGATTCCTACTGACTGCTGGCGTTTCCCTGCCTTCGAGACTCCTTCCCCTGCTCTGCTCCGCGGCGCCTTAGCTCCTCTGGGCACTCACTCTTGCGATGGCCCGGCCTGTTGCACACAAAGCAGCGCCCCTTAAACGGCGCGGCAGCTGCATTTGTCGCAACGGCATGTACGGTGGCGTGCTCGATCGGTCCCCGAGGGCGATGTCCGTAGTAGGACCCCGGTCTCGGACGGCGCAAAATGTCGATTTTCTCGGCGAGCGCAAGAATCTCGTTGAAATTTGAGAGTCCCCGTAGCATGATTTCGTGCGAGATGTCCGGCTTCAGCCCTCCAACGTAACGGTCCACCTGCTCTGCTTCGTGCATGCAGCCGACTTGCTCGCATAATGCGAGAAAACCGCTCGTGTAGTCTTGAACCGACCCGAGCTGCTGCCAAGTACGCAGTCTCTGACGCGCCGAAATAGAAGCCGCGATCGGCTCGAAGCGCGCCCGAAGCCCTGCGCACCACGCATCCCACGTGCTGTACTGGGCGGTTTCGCAGAATGAACTCCAGGTGACGGCTGGACCCGTGGGCCCTTCCTCTTGCGACGGTGGCTCGTAGGCGCGTGGCGACGTCACGATGACTCGCCACCAGTCCATGGCGGGCCCCCTCAGCAGCGAGACGGCGTATCTGATCTTCGCTGCGTTCGACTCGACGTAGTTTGCGTTGAAAAAACACGTTCATCGTGAAGACCCACGACTGAACCGTCGGACCTCCACGCTGACTCGGGTCGAAACAGGGCGGGCGCTGCGGCTTCAGCGGCATTGACGTCATGATGGCATGGTCGGCACTTGTCGCCGCAAATTCCACGTGCCGACGGGCTTCACGAGGCTCCCGTGGGCTTGGCGCGACCCTGTTCCTCTCCATGCCCGGCATCGAGTGGGCGGCGTCATCACTGGCCGCGCCTGAGCGTTGCCCCACGCTGTCATTCTGTGTCGGTGTGCCTGATGAAATGATGATCGGCTCCTCTGATTGTGCAGGTGCATTTGCAGGTGCGTGTGGTGGCGCTGGAGTATTCACCGTGGATTGCTGACGCGCGGAGTCACGTTCCGCCGTGAGCGTCGCAATTTCAAGCGCCGACTCTTCAACTTGGCGCACGAGACGGTCGAGTTGCTCCTACGTCAGTGTCGCGAGAGTGAAATCGGCCATGGCGGGGGTGTCAGGCAAGCTCGGCGAGAGCCTCTGTCGTGGCCGTGCGTGCTTACGAGAGAGCACTACGAGCAGCGGTGCTGTGTCGCTGAGAGACGTCTACCCCCCCCCAAAAATTGAGATAGTGGGGAAACGAAGGTGTGGGTGCGGTTCGAGAAGAGATCGTAGGCTATGAATACCAAGTGTTACGAGTGCAATTGAGTGAGCGAGCGAGAATTGCACTATCGAAGCAAGAGTACAATGAGCAAAGGCATGAGCGAAGAATATATAGCGAAACTACAGTGGTAACGGTAATGCGTGAAAATGAGGTACGCGACGGGCCTGGGACTGAGGTTTGGGGAAATGTCGAAGCGGAGGCCCAGAGCGCGGGTTACCCGCCGAGCTGTTAGGTCGGGGTGCGATGTGGGAAGGTGGCGGGAGGATTGTCGATGCGAGGGTTGCGAGTGGTAACGGTGCTGACTGTGGTGCTACAGTGGTGTACGCGCTGAGCGGGGACGCGAAGTAAGGAAAAGGAATTTTCCTTACACTAGGTGATACTGGTATTCAAGTGCTTGGTGGTACCTCAGCATAAATACAAAGATTCAATACTTTAGCATGAATACAAAACATCAATACATTACTATCAGCCCTCTGCTTTACTGTGCTTAGCTGGTCGAGCTCCAGCCCTCCTACGCTTGACAGCAGCCGCAGCAGCAGGCAGTATCTCAGCTACTGCAGCATCATCAGCTGCCCCAGATGTACATGCAGCACAGGACCTCAGTGACACGATGTGCCTTGATGGGACCTGATTGCACCGCTCCTCTCCCGGACTGGTCCGACCAGTGAGTCAGTGGTCATGTAAGTTGCCAGCAAAAGGGAACTGCCTGCATTTGAGACGTCTCAAAAGTCCCGTGCCACCATGTGGCTTGATTGCACAGTTTTCTCTCGCTCCTGCCACCAGCAGACCTCTTCATCGTTGATCCTGTAAGTTGCCAGCAAAGGGAACTGCCTGCGCAGCAAAACCAGAATGCTGGGATGCCACCTTTTAGTGGCAACGGAAATATACTCCAGCTTCGGAGCATTGATAAACGGGCTCCCTGTTTCCCCACCGAAGCACCTCAAGAAATAAGAATCGTTTGTGTCGGCCAGTTTTTCATCGTCGAAATAAAACCCCTCGTCGTAACAGTCCACACCAATGGTAAGGGCGAGCAGGCTGCTCCACTCATGCACGCCCACCAGAGGCCAGGCATACCTCATTCTAAGCCTCACAACTGACGGCGCTATATGGTTGAGCAGGTGGGTCAAGTGAGCGTGGGTGGTTAAATCGTTCCAGTAGACAAATCTGGCGGAAGATATTGGGAGTAAAGAAACGGAGAGACGTGCGCGGCCAGTCAGAGAAAGTAAGTCGAGAGCGAGGGGGCTGTCACATGTGCAGTGGATGTTGAGAAACTTGGCAGCGGCCGAGAAGGACTTCAAAGAGGGAGCGACGGCGAAGCGGAGGTTGACCGCTTGATTCTCAAAGCAGACTGAGATAGCTCGAGTACTGGTGAACTAAAGATCAAGCGTAGTGGTGCCACAGCCATGGCTGGAGGAGGCGAGATCGAGTTTATGCAGCTGCGGTGCGACGGATGAGAGAAAGGACAGAGCATGTCTGTCGCGCTCGAAATCGTGGATGCTCAGACTCCTTCAAGCCCGGAACCTTGCTGGATTAAGCCTGTCTAGTTTCCAGATCCCATGGCCTAACGCCAGCTTCTGCAGCTGCTCAAACTCCCCCAGAAATGCCGGACGCATCAGCAGCTGCCTCTCCTGAAAAATCTGGCCACTCGGGTCGTACAGCTCAATGCTTAGGCTTGTGAGGGAGCACGCAGAGGGCTGCAAGAGACGGTTGATGCAGAGCAGGTTTTGGGAGCTGTTGAGAGTGAGAGTAAGGGACGTGTGAGCCGCGTGTCGGAGGAAGAAGGAGAGCAATCCTGCCACCCGGGGGACTTGGGTGTTGAACAGCAGCGCCTTGGGCTCAAACTCCTGCTCGAGTGTCATGGACAGAGAGGTGGCAGAAAGATGTAGAGAGAGATGGAGAGAGAGATGGAGAGAGAGATGGAGAGAGAGGTGGGCAGGGAGATGGTAGAGGAGCAACTTTTGAGTCAACCCAATTCCCCCAAGTGTTGAATAGGAACGCCATGGGTGGCACACAGAGATGGTAAAGGGTAGAGAGATGGTAAAGGGTAGAGAGATGGTAAAGGGTAGAGAGATGGTAAAGGGTAGAGAGATGGTAAAGGGTAGAGAGATGGTAAAGGGTAGAGAGATGGTAAAGGGTAGAGAGATGGTAAAGGGTAGAGAGATGGTAAAGGGTAGAGAGATGGTAAAGGGTAGAGAGATGGTAAAGGGTAGAGAGATGGTAAAGGGTAGAGAGATGGTAAAGGGTAGAGAGATGGTAAAGGGTAGAGAGATGGTAAAGGGTAGAGAGATGGTAAAGGGTAGAGAGATGGTAAAGGGTAGAGAGATGGTAAAGGGTAGAGAGATGGTAAAGGGTAGAGAGATGGTAAAGGGTAGAGAGATGGTAAAGGGTAGAGAGATGGTAAAGGGTAGAGAGATGGTAAAGGGTAGAGAGATGGTAAAGGGTAGAGAGATGGTAAAGGGTAGAGAGATGGTAAAGGGTAGAGAGATGGTAAAGGGTAGAGAGATGGTAAAGGGTAGAGAGATGGTAAAGGGTAGAGAGATGGTAAAGGGTAGAGAGCTGGTAAAGGGTACAGAGATGGTAAAGGGTAGAGAGATGGTAAAGGGTACAGAGATGGTAAAGGGTACAGAGATGGTAAAGGGTAGAGAGATGGTAAAGGGTACAGAGATGGTAAAGGGTACAGAGATGGTAAAGGGTACAGAGATGGTAAAGGGTACAGAGATGGTAAAGGGTAGAGAGATGGTAAAGGGTAGAGAGATGGTAAAGGGTAGAGAGATGGTAAAGGGTAGAGAGATGGTAAAGGGTAGAGAGATGGTAAAGGGTAGAGAGATGGTAAAGGGTAGAGAGATGGTAAAGGGTAGAGAGATGGTAAAGGGTAGAGAGATGGTAAGGGTAGAGATGGTAAAGGGTAGAGAGATGGTAAAGGGTACAGAGATGGTAAAGGGTAGAGAGATGGTAAAGGGTACAGAGATGGTAAAGGGTAGAGAGATGGTAAAGGGTACAGAGATGGTAAAGGGTAGAGAGATGGTAAAGGGTAGAGAGATGGTAAAGGGTAGAGAGATGGTAAAGGGTACAGAGATGGTAAAGGGTACAGAGATGGTAAAGGGTAGAGAGGTGGTAAAGGGTAGAGAGATGGTAAAGGGTACAGAGATGGTAAAGGGCACAGAGATGGTAAAGGGTACAGAGATGGTAAAGGGTAGAGAGATGGTAAAGGGTAGAGAGATGGTAAAGGGTAGAGAGATGGTAAAGGGTACAGAGATGGTAAAGGGTACAGAGATGGTAAAGGGTACAGAGATGATAAAGGGTACAGAGATGGTAAAGGGTACAGAGATGGTAAAGGGTAGAGAGATGGTAAAGGGTACAGAGATGGTAAAGGGTAGAGAGATGGTAAAGGGTACAGAGATGGTAAAGGGTAGAGAGATGGTAAAGGGTACAGAGATGGTAAAGGGTAGAGAGATGGTAAAGGGTACAGAGATGGTAAAGGGTACAGAGATGGTAAAGGGTACAGAGATGGTAAAGGGTAGAGAGATGGTAAAGGGTACAGAGATGGTAAAGGGTACAGAGATGGTAAAGGGTACAGAGATGGTAAAGGGTAGAGAGATGGTAAAGGGTAGAGAGATGGTAAAGGGTACAGAGATGGTAAAGGGTACAGAGATGGTAAAGGGTACAGAGATGGTAAAGGGTACAGAGATGGTAAAGGGTACAGAGATGGTAAAGGGTACAGAGATGGTAAAGGGTAGAGAGATGGTAAAGGGTAGAGAGATGGTAAAGGGTACAGAGATGGTAAAGGGTACAGAGATGGTAAAGGGTAGAGAGATGGTAAAGGGTACAGAGATGATAAAGGGTACAGAGATGGTAAAGGGTACAGAGATGGTAAAGGGTAGAGAGATGGTAAAGGGTACAGAGATGGTAAAGGGTAGAGAGATGGTAAAGGGTACAGAGATGGTAAAGGGTAGAGAGATGGTAAAGGGTACAGAGATGGTAAAGGGTAGAGAGATGGTAAAGGGTACAGAGATGGTAAAGGGTACAGAGATGGTAAAGGGTACAGAGATGGTAAAGGGTACAGAGATGGTAAAGGGTACAGAGATGGTAAAGGGTACAGAGATGGTAAAGGGTACAGAGATGGTAAAGGGTAGAGAGATGGTAAAGGGTAGAGAGATGGTAAAGGGTAGAGAGATGGTAAAGGGTACAGAGATGGTAAAGGGTAGAGAGATGGTAAAGGGTACAGAGATGGTAAAGGGTAGAGAGATGGTAAAGGGTACAGAGATGGTAAAGGGTACAGAGATGGTAAAGGGTACAGAGATGGTAAAGGGTAGAGAGATGGTAAAGGGTAGAGAGATGGTAAAGGGTACAGAGATGGTAAAGGGTACAGAGATGGTAAAGGGTACAGAGATGGTAAAGGGTACAGAGATGGTAAAGGGTACAGAGATGGTAAAGGGTAGAGAGATGGTAAAGGGTACAGAGATGGTAAAGGGTAGAGAGATGGTAAAGGGTACAGAGATGGTAAAGGGTACAGAGATGGTAAAGGGTACAGAGATGGTAAAGGGTACAGAGATGGTAAAGGGTACAGAGATGGTAAAGGGTACAGAGATGGTAAAGGGTACAGAGATGGTAAAGGGTAGAGAGATGGTAAAGGGTAGAGAGATGGTAAAGGGTAGAGAGATGGTAAAGGGTAGAGAGATGGTAAAGGGTAGAGAGATGGTAAAGGGTAGAGAGATGGTAAAGGGTAGAGAGATGGTAAAGGGTAGAGAGATGGTAAAGGGTAGAGAGATGGTAAAGGGTAGAGAGATGGTAAAGGGTAGAGAGATGGTAAAGGGTAGAGAGATGGTAAAGGGTAGAGAGATGGTAAAGGGTACAGAGATGGTAAAGGGTAGAGAGATGGTAAAGGGTACAGAGATGGTAAAGGGTAGAGAGATGGTAAAGGGTACAGAGATGGTAAAGGGTAGAGAGATGGTAAAGGGTAGAGAGATGGTAAAGGGTAGAGAGATGGTAAAGGGTACAGAGATGGTAAAGGGTACAGAGATGGTAAAGGGTAGAGAGGTGGTAAAGGGTAGAGAGATGGTAAAGGGTACAGAGATGGTAAAGGGCACAGAGATGGTAAAGGGCACAGAGATGGTAAAGGGTAGAGAGATGGTAAAGGGTAGAGAGATGGTAAAGGGTACAGAGATGGTAAAGGGTACAGAGATGGTAAAGGGTACAGAGATGGTAAAGGGTACAGAGATGATAAAGGGTACAGAGATGGTAAAGGGTACAGAGATGGTAAAGGGTAGAGAGATGGTAAAGGGTACAGAGATGGTAAAGGGTAGAGAGATGGTAAAGGGTACAGAGATGGTAAAGGGTAGAGAGATGGTAAAGGGTACAGAGATGGTAAAGGGTAGAGAGATGGTAAAGGGTACAGAGATGGTAAAGGGTACAGAGATGGTAAAGGGTACAGAGATGGTAAAGGGTAGAGAGATGGTAAAGGGTACAGAGATGGTAAAGGGTACAGAGATGGTAAAGGGTACAGAGATGGTAAAGGGTAGAGAGATGGTAAAGGGTAGAGAGATGGTAAAGGGTACAGAGATGGTAAAGGGTACAGAGATGGTAAAGGGTACAGAGATGGTAAAGGGTACAGAGATGGTAAAGGGTACAGAGATGGTAAAGGGTACAGAGATGGTAAAGGGTACAGAGATGGTAAAGGGTAGAGAGATGGTAAAGGGTAGAGAGATGGTAAAGGGTACAGAGATGGTAAAGGGTACAGAGATGGTAAAGGGTAGAGAGATGGTAAAGGGTACAGAGATGATAAAGGGTACAGAGATGGTAAAGGGTACAGAGATGGTAAAGGGTAGAGAGATGGTAAAGGGTACAGAGATGGTAAAGGGTAGAGAGATGGTAAAGGGTACAGAGATGGTAAAGGGTAGAGAGATGGTAAAGGGTACAGAGATGGTAAAGGGTACAGAGATGGTAAAGGGTACAGAGATGGTAAAGGGTACAGAGATGGTAAAGGGTACAGAGATGGTAAAGGGTACAGAGATGGTAAAGGGTACAGAGATGGTAAAGGGTACAGAGATGGTAAAGGGTACAGAGATGGTAAAGGGTACGAGAGATGGTAAAGGGTAGAGAGATGGTAAAGGGTAGAGAGATGGTAAAGGGTACAGAGATGGTAAAGGGTAGAGAGATGGTAAAGGGTACAGAGATGGTAAAGGGTAGAGAGATGGTAAAGGGTACAGAGATGGTAAAGGGTACAGAGATGGTAAAGGGTACAGAGATGGTAAAGGGTAGAGAGATGGTAAAGGGTAGAGAGATGGTAAAGGGTACAGAGATGGTAAAGGGTACAGAGATGGTAAAGGGTACAGAGATGGTAAAGGGTACAGAGATGGTAAAGGGTACAGAGATGGTAAAGGGTAGCAGAGATGGTAAAGGGTACAGAGATGATAAAGGGTAGAGAGATGGTAAAGGGTACAGAGATGGTAAAGGGTACAGAGATGGTAAAGGGTACAGAGATGGTAAAGGGTACAGAGATGGTAAAGGGTACAGAGATGGTAAAGGGTACAGAGATGGTAAAGGGTACAGAGATGGTAAAGGGTAGAGAGATGGTAAAGGGTAGAGAGATGGTAAAGGGTAGAGAGATGGTAAAGGGTAGAGAGATGGTAAAGGGTACAGAGATGGTAAAGGGTAGAGAGATGGTAAAGGGTAGAGAGATGGTAAAGGGTAGAGAGATGGTAAAGGGTAGAGAGATGGTAAAGGGTAGAGAGATGGTAAAGGGTAGAGAGATGGTAAAGGGTAGAGAGATGGTAAAGGGTAGAGAGATGGTAAAGGGTAGAGAGATGGTAAAGGGTAGAGAGATGGTAAAGGGTAGAGAGATGGTAAAGGGTAGAGAGATGGTAAAGGGTAGAGAGATGGTAAAGGGTAGAGAGATGGTAAAGGGTAGAGAGGTGGTAAAGGGTAGAGAGATGGTAAAGGGTAGAGAGATGGTAAAGGGTACAGAGATGGTAAAGGGTAGAGAGATGGTAAAGGGTACAGAGATGGTAAAGGGTAGAGAGATGGTAAAGGGTAGAGAGATGGTAAAGGGTAGAGAGATGGTAAAGGGTAAGGTAGAGAGATGGTAAAGGGTACAGAGATGGTAAAGGGTACAGAGATGGTAAAGGGTAGAGAGATGGTAAAGGGTAGAGAGATGGTAAAGGGTACAGAGATGGTAAAGGGTACAGAGATGGTAAAGGGTACAGAGATGGTAAAGGGTACAGAGATGGTAAAGGGTACAGAGATGGTAAAGGGTAGAGAGATGGTAAAGGGTACAGAGATGGTAAAGGGTAGAGAGATGGTAAAGGGTACAGAGATGGTAAAGGGTACAGAGATGGTAAAGGGTACAGAGATGGTAAAGGGTACAGAGATGGTAAAGGGTACAGAGATGGTAAAGGGTACAGAGATGGTAAAGGGTAGAGAGATGGTAAAGGGTAGAGAGATGGTAAAGGGTAGAGAGATGGTAAAGGGTACAGAGATGGTAAAGGGTACAGAGATGGTAAAGGGTAGAGAGATGGTAAGGGTAGAGATGGTAAAGGGTAGAGAGATGGTAAAGGGTAGAGAGATGGTAAAGGGTAGAGAGATGGTAAAGGGTAGAGAGATGGTAAAGGGTAGAGAGATGGTAAAGGGTAGAGAGATGGTAAAGGGTAGAGAGATGGTAAAGGGTAGAGAGATGGTAAAGGGTAGAGAGATGGTAAAGGGTAGAGAGATGGTAAAGGGTAGAGAGATGGTAAAGGGTAGAGAGATGGTAAAGGGTAGAGAGGTGGTAAAGGGTAGAGAGATGGTAAAGGGTAGAGAGATGGTAAAGGGTACAGAGATGGTAAAGGGTAGAGAGATGGTAAAGGGTACAGAGATGGTAAAGGGTAGAGAGATGGTAAAGGGTAGAGAGATGGTAAAGGGTAGAGAGATGGTAAAGGGTAGAGAGATGGTAAAGGGTACAGAGATGGTAAAGGGTACAGAGATGGTAAAGGGTAGAGAGATGGTAAAGGGTAGAGAGATGGTAAAGGGTACAGAGATGGTAAAGGGTACAGAGATGGTAAAGGGTACAGAGATGGTAAAGGGTACAGAGATGGTAAAGGGTACAGAGATGGTAAAGGGTAGAGAGATGGAAAAGGGTACAGAGATGGTAAAGGGTAGAGAGATGGTAAAGGGTACAGAGATGGTAAAGGGTACAGAGATGGTAAAGGGTACAGAGATGGTAAAGGGTAGAGAGATGGTAAAGGGTACAGAGATGGTAAAGGGTACAGAGATGGTAAAGGGTAGAGAGATGGTAAAGGGTAGAGAGATGGTAAAGGGTACAGAGATGGTAAAGGGTACAGAGATGGTAAAGGGTACAGAGATGGTAAAGGGTACAGAGATGGTAAAGGGTAGAGAGATGGTAAAGGGTAGAGAGATGGTAAAGGGTACAGAGATGGTAAAGGGTAGAGAGATGGTAAAGGGTACAGAGATGGTAAAGGGTACAGAGATGGTAAAGGGTACAGAGATGGTAAAGGGTAGAGAGATGGTAAAGGGTAGAGAGATGGTAAAGGGTAGAGAGATGGTAAAGGGTAGAGAGATGGTAAAGGGTAGAGAGATGGTAAAGGGTAGAGAGATGGTAAAGGGTAGAGAGATGGTAAAGGTAGAGAGATGGTAAAGGTAGAGAGATGGTAAAGGGTAGAGAGATGGTAAAGGGTAGAGAGATGGTAAAGGGTAGAGAGATGGTAAAGGGTAGAGAGATGGTAAAGGGTACAGAGATGGTAAAGGGTAGAGAGATGGTAAAGGGTACAGAGATGGTAAAGGGTAGAGAGATGGTAAAGGGTACAGAGATGGTAAAGGGTAGAGAGATGGTAAAGGGTAGAGAGGATGGTAAAGGGTAGAGAGATGGTAAAGGGTACAGAGATGGTAAAGGGTACAGAGATGGTAAAGGGTAAGAGAGGTGGTAAAGGGTAGAGAGATGGTAAAGGGTACAGAGATGGTAAAGGGCACAGAGATGGTAAAGGGTACAGAGATGGTAAAGGGTACGAGAGATGGTAAAGGGTAGAGAGATGGTAAAGGGTACAGAGATGGTAAAGGGTACAGAGATGGTAAAGGGTACAGAGATGGTAAAGGGTACAGAGATGATAAAGGTACAGAGATGGTAAAGGGTACAGAGATGGTAAAGGTTACAGAGGATGGTAAAGGGTACAGAGATGGTAAAGGGTAGAGAGATGGTAAGGGTACAGAGATGGTAAAGGGTACAGAGATGTTAAAGGGTAGAGAGATGGTAAAGGGTACAGAGATGGTAAAGGGTAGAGAGATGGTAAAGGGTACAGAGATGGTAAAGGGTACAGAGATGGTAAAGGGTACAGAGATGGTAAAGGGTAGAGAGATGGTAAAGGGTACAGAGATGGTAAAGGGTACAGAGATGGTAAAGGGTACAGAGATGGTAAAGGGTAGAGAGATGGTAAAGGGTTAGAGAGATGGTAAAGGGTACAGAGATGGTAAAGGGTACAGAGATGGTAAAGGGTACAGAGATGGTAAAGGGGACAGAGATGGTAAAGGGTACAGAGATGGTAAAGGTACAGAGAGGTAAAAGGGTACAGAGATGGTAAAGGGTAGAGAGATGGTAAAGGGTAGAGAGATGGTAAAGGGTACAGAGATGGTAAAGGGTACAGAGATGGTAAAGGGTAGAGAGATGGTAAAGGGTACAGAGATGATAAAGGGTACAGAGATGGTAAAGGGTAGAGAGATGGTAAAGGGTACAGAGATGGTAAAAGGGTAGAGAGATGGTAAAGGGTACAGAGATGGTAAAGGGTACAGAGATGGTAAAGGGTACAGAGATGGTAAAGGGTACAGAGATGGTAAAGGGTAGAGAGATGGTAAAGGGTAGAGAGATGGTAAAGGGTTAGAGAGCTGGTAAAGGGTACAGAGATGGTAAAGGGTAGAGAGATGGTAAAGGGTACAGAGATGGTAAAGGGTACAGAGATGGTAAAGGGTAGAGAGATGGTAAAGGGTACAGAGATGGTAAAGGGTACAGAGATGGTAAAGGGTACAGAGATGGTAAAGGGTACAGAGATGGTAAAGGGTAGAGAGATGGTAAAGGGTAGAGAGATGGTAAAGGGTAGAGAGATGGTAAAGGGTAGAGAGATGGTAAAGGGTAGAGAGATGGTAAAGGGTAGAGAGCTGGTAAAGGGTACAGAGATGGTAAAGGGTAGAGAGATGGTAAAGGGTACAGAGCTGGTAAAGGGTACAGAGATGGTAAAGGGTACAGAGATGGTAAAGGGTACAGAGATGGTAAAGGGTAGAGAGATGGTAAAGGGTAGAGAGATGGTAAAGGGTACAGAGATGGTAAAGGGTACAGAGATGGTAAAGGGTACAGAGATGGTAAAGGGTACAGAGATGGTAAAGGGTACAGAGATGGTAAAGGGTAGAGAGATGGTAAAGGGTACAGAGATGATAAAGGGTAGAGAGATGGTAAAGGGTACAGAGATGGTAAAGGGTACAGAGATGGTAAAGGGTAGAGAGATGGTAAAGGGTACAGAGATGGTAAAGGGTAGAGAGATGGTAAAGGGTACAGAGATGGTAAAGGGTAGAGAGATGGTAAAGGGTACAGAGATGGTAAAGGGTACAGAGATGGTAAAGGGTACAGAGATGGTAAAGGGTACAGAGATGGTAAAGGGTACAGAGATGGTAAAGGGTACAGAGATGGTAAAGGGTACAGAGATGGTAAAGGGTACAGAGATGGTAAAGGGTACAGAGATGGTAAAGGTACAGAGATGGTAAAGGTAGAGATGGTAAAGGGTAGAGAGATGGTAAAGGGTAGAGAGATGGTAAAGGGTAGAGAGATGGTAAAGGGTACAGAGATGGTAAAGGGTAGAGAGATGGTAAAGGGTACAGAGATGGTAAAGGGTAGAGAGATGGTAAAGGGTACAGAGATGGTAAAGGGTACAGAGATGGTAAAGGGTACAGAGATGGTAAAGGGTAGAGAGATGGTAAAGGGTAGAGAGATTGGTAAAGGGTACAGAGATGGTAAAGGGTACAGAGATGGTAAAGGGTACAGAGATGGTAAAGGGTACAGAGATGGTAAAGGGTACAGAGATGGTAAAGGGTAGAGAGATGGTAAAGGGTACAGAGATGATAAAGGGTAGAGAGATGGTAAAGGGTACAGAGATGGTAAAGGGTACAGAGATGGTAAAGGGTACAGAGATGGTAAAGGGTACAGAGATGGTAAAGGGTACAGAGATGGTAAAGGGTACAGAGATGGTAAAGGGTACAGAGATGGTAAAGGGTAGAGAGATGGTAAAGGGTAGAGAGATGGTAAAGGGTAGAGAGATGGTAAAGGGTAGAGAGATGGTAAAGGGTACAGAGATGGTAAAGGGTAGAGAGATGGTAAAGGGTAGAGAGATTGGTAAAGGGTAGAGAGATGGTAAAGGGTAGAGAGATGGTAAAGGGTTAGAGAGATGGTAAAGGGTAGAGAGATGGTAAAGGGTAGAGAGATGGTAAAGGGTAGAGAGATGGTAAAGGGTAGAGAGATGGTAAAGGGTAGAGAGATGGTAAAGGGTAGAGAGATGGTAAAGGGTAGAGAGATGGTAAAGGGTTAGAGAGATGGTAAAGGGTAGAGAGATGGTAAAGGGTAGAGAGAGGTAAGGGTAGAGAGGTGGTAAAGGGTAGAGAGATGGTAAAGGGTAGAGAGATGGTAAAGGGTACAGAGATGGTAAAGGGTAGAGAGATGGTAAAGGGTACAGAGATGGTAAAGGGTAGAGAGATGGTAAAGGGTAGAGAGATGGTAAAGGGTAGAGAGATGGTAAAGGGTACAGAGATGGTAAAGGGTACAGAGATGGTAAAGGGTACAGAGATGGTAAAGGGTTACAGAGATGGTAAAGGGTACAGAGATGGGTAAAGGGTAGAGAGATGGTAAAGGGTAGAGAGATGGTAAAGGGTAGAGAGATGGTAAAGGGTACAGAGATGGTAAAGGGTAGAGAGATGGTAAAGGGTACAGAGATGGTAAAGGAACAGAGATGGTAAAGGGTAGAGAGATGGTAAAGGGTACAGAGATGGTAAAGGGTACAGAGATGGTAAAGGGTACAGAGATGGTTAAAGGTACAGAGATGGTAAAGGGTAGAGAGATGGTAAAGGGTAGCAGGAGATGGTAAAGGGTAGAGAGATGGTAAAGGGTAGAGAGATGGTAAAGGGTTAGAGAGATGGTAAAGGGTAGAGATGGTAAAGGTAGAGATGGTAAAGGGTAGAGAGATGGTAAAGGGTAGAGAGATGGTAAAGGGTACAGAGATGGTAAAGGGTAGAGAGATGGTAAAGGGTACAGAGATGGTAAAGGGTAGAGAGATGGTAAAGGGTACAGAGATGGTAAAGGGTAGAGAGATGGTAAAGGGTAGAGAGATGGTAAAGGGTACAGAGATGGTAAAGGGTAGAGAGATGGTAAAGGGTACAGAGATGGTAAAGGGTAGAGAGATGGTAAAGGGTAGAGAGATGGTAAAGGGTACAGAGATGGTAAAGGGTAGAGAGATGGTAAAGGGTACAGAGATGGTAAAGGGTAGAGAGATGGTAAAGGGTAGAGAGATGGTAAAGGGTAGAGAGATGGTAAAGGGTAGAGAGATGGTAAAGGGTAGAGAGATGGTAAAGGGTAGAGAGATGGTAAAGGGTAGAGAGATGGTAAAGGGTAGAGAGATGGTAAAGGGTACAGAGATGGTAAAGGGTAGAGAGATGGTAAAGGGTACAGAGATGGTAAAGGGTACAGAGATGGTAAAGGGTAGAGAGATGGTAAAGGGTACAGAGATGGTAAAGGGTACAGAGATGGTAAGGGTACAGAGATGGTAAAGGGTACAGAGATGGTAAAGGGTAGAGAGATGGTAAAGGGTAGAGAGATGGTAAAGGGTAGAGACGATGGTAAAGGGTAGAGAGATGTAAAGGGTAGAGAGATGGTAAAGGGTAGAGAGATGGTAAAGGGTAGAGAGTGGTAAAGGTAGAGAGATGGTAAAGGGTAGAGAGATGGTAAAGGGTAGAGAGATGGTAAAGGGTACGAGAGATGGTAAAGGTACGAGAGATGGTAAAGGGTACAGAGATGGTAAAGGGTACAGAGATGGTAAAGGGTACAGAGATGGTAAAGGGTACAGAGATGATAAAGGGTACAGAAGATGGATAAAGGGTACAGAGATGGTAAAGGGTACAGAGATGGTAAAGGGTAGCAGAGATGGTAAAGGGTAGAGAGATGATGGTAAAGGTAGAGCGATGGTAAAGGGTAGAGAGATGGTAAAGGGTAGAGAGATGGTAAAGGGTAGAGAGATTGGTAAAGGGTAGAGAGATGGTAAAGGGTACAGAGATGGTAAAGGGTAGAGAGATGGTAAATGAGGGGTTACAGAGATGGTAAAGGGTACAGAGATGGTAAAGGGTACAGAGATGGTAAAGGTACAGAGATGGTAAAGGGTACAGAGATGGTAAAGGGTAAGAGATGGTAAAGGGTGCAGAGATTGGTAAAGGGTACAGAGATGGTAAAGGGTAGAGAGATGGTAAAGGGTAGAGAGATGGTAAAGGGTAGAGAGATGGTAAAGGGTAGAGAGATGGTAAAGGGTTAGAGAGATGGTAAAGGTAGAGAGATGGTAAAGGGTAGAGAGATGGTAACAGGGTAGAGAGAGGTAAAGGGTAGAGAGATGGTAAAGGGTAGAGAGATGGTAAAGGTAGAGAGATGGTAAAGGGTAGAGAGATGGTAAAGGGTAGAGAGATGGTAAAGGGTAGAGAGATGGTAAAGGGTAGAGAGATGGTAAAGGGTAGAGAGATGGTAAAGGTAGAGATGGTAAAGGGTAGAGAGATGGTAAAGGGTAGAGAGATGGTAAAGGGTAGAGAGATGGTAAAGGGTAGAGAGATGGTAAAGGGTAGAGAGATGGTAAAGGGTAGAGAGCTGGTAAAGGGTACAGAGATGGTAAAGGGTAGAGAGATGGTAAAGGGTAGAGAGATGGTAAAGGGTAGAGAGATGGTAAAGGGTAGAGAGATGGTAAAGGGTAGAGAGATGGTAAAGGGTAGAGAGATGGTAAAGGGTACAGAGATGGTAAAGGGTAGAGAGATGGTAAAGGGTAGAGAGGATGGTAAAGGGTAGAGAGATGGTAAAGGGTACAGAGATGGTAAAGGGTACAGAGATGGTAAAGGGTAGAGAGATGGTAAAGGGTAGAGAGATGGTAAAGGGTACAGAGATGGTAAAGGTTACAGAGATGGTAAAGGGTACAGAGATGGTAAAGGGTTAGAGAGATGGTAAAGGGTACAGAGATGGTAAAGGGTACAGAGATGGTAAAGGGTACAGAGATGGTAAAGGGTTACAGAGATGGTAAAGGGTACAGAGATGATAAAGGGTACAGAGATGGTAAAGGGTACAGAGATGGTAAAGGGTAGAGAGATGGTAAAGGGTACAGAGATGGTAAAGGGTAGAGACTGGTAAAGGGTACAGAGATGGTAAAGGGTAGAGAGATGGTAAAGGGTACCAGAGATGGTAAAGGGTAGAGAGATGGTAAAGGGTACAGAGATGGTAAAGGGTACAGAGATGGTAAAGGGTACAGAGATGGTAAAGGGTTAGAGAGATGGTAAAGGGTACAGAGATGGTAAAGGGTACAGAGATGGTAAAGGGTACAGAGATGGTTAAAGGGTAGAGAGATGGTAAAGGGTTAGAGAGATGGTAAAGGGTACAGAGATGGTAAAGGGTATTTACAGAGATGGTAAAGGGTACAGAGATGGTAAAGGGTAGAGAGTGGTAAAGGGTAGAGAGATGGTAAAGGGTAGAGAGATGGTAAAGGGTACAGAGATGGTAAAGGGTACAGAGATGGTAAAGGGTACAGAGATGGTAAAGGGTAGAGAGATGGTAAAGGGTACAGAGATGGTAAAGGGTAGAGAGATGGTAAAGGGTACAGAGATGGTAAAGGGTAGAGAGATGGTAAAGGGTACAGAGATGGTAAAGGGTAGAGAGATGGTAAAGGGTACAGAGATGGTAAAGGGTACAGAGATGGTAAAGGGTACAGAGATGGTAAAGGGTACAGAGATGGTAAAGGGTACAGAGATGGTAAAGGGTACAGAGATGGTAAAGGGTACAGAGATGGTAAAGGGTAGAGAGATGGTAAAGGGTAGAGAGATGGTAAAGGGTAGAGAGATGGTAAAGGGTACAGAGATGGTAAAGGGTAGAGAGATGGTAAAGGGTACAGAGATGGTAAAGGGTAGAGAGATGGTAAAGGGTACAGAGATGGTAAAGGGTACAGAGATGGTAAAGGGTACAGAGATGGTAAAGGGTAGAGAGATGGTAAAGGGTAGAGAGATGGTAAAGGTTACAGAGATGGTAACAGGGTACAGAGATGGTAAAGGGTACAGAGATGGTAAAGGGTACAGAGATGGTAAAGGGTACAGAGATGGTAAAGGGTAGAGAGATGGTAAAGGGTACAGAGATGGTAAAGGGTAGAGAGATGGTAAAGGGTACAGAGATGGTAAAGGGTACAGAGATGGTAAAGGGTACAGAGATGGTAAAGAGTACAGAGATGGTAAAGGGTTAGAGAGATGGTAAAGGGTAGAGAGATGGTAAAGGGTACAGAGATGGTAAAGGGTACAGAGATGGTAAAGGGTAGAGAGATGGTAAAGGGTAGAGAGATGATAAAGGGTACAGAGATGGTAAACGGGTTTACAGATGGAATGGTAAAGGGTAGAGAGAGGGTAAAGGGTACAGAGATGGTAAAGGGTAGAGAGATGGTAAAGGGTACAGAGATGGTAAAGGGTTAGAGAGATGGTAAAGGGTACAGAGATGGTAAAGGGTAGTAGAGATGGTAAAGGGTACAGAGATGGTAAAGGGTACAGAGATGGTAAAGGGTTACAGAGATGGTAAAAGGGTACAGAGATGGTAAAGGGTACAGAGATGGTAAAGGGTACAGAGGATTGTAAAGGGTTACAGAGATGGTAAAGGGTAGGAGAGATCTGGTAAAGGGTAGAGAGATGGTAAAGGGTAGAGAGATGGTAAAGGGCTACAGAGATGGTAAAGGGTAAGAGATGTAAAGGGTAGCAGAGCTGGTAAAGGGTAGAGAGATGGTAAAGGGTACAGAGATGGTAAGGGTAGAGAGATGGTAAAGGGGTATTAGAGGAGAGGTAAAGGGTACAGAGATGGTAAAGGGTAGAGAGATGGTAAAGGGTACAGAGATGGTAAAGGGTACAGAGATGGTAAAGGGTACAGAGATGGTAAAGGGTACAGAGATGGTAAAGGGTACAGAGATGGTAAAGGGTACAGAGATGGTAAAGGGTACAGAGATGGTAAAGGGTAGAGAGATGGTAAAGGGTAGAGAGATGGTAAAGGGTAGAGAGATGGTAAAGGGTACAGAGATGGTAAAGGGTACAGAGATGGTAAAGGGTACAGAGATGGTAAAGGGTACAGAGATGGTAAAGGGTACAGAGATGGTAAAGGGTACAGAGATGGTAAAGGGTAGAGAGATGGTAAAGGGTACAGAGATGGTAAAGGGTAGAGAGATGGTAAAGGGTACAGAGATGGTAAAGGGTAGAGAGATGGTAAAGGGTACAGAGATGGTAAAGGGTAGAGAGATGGTAAAGGGTACAGAGATGGTAAAGGGTACAGAGATGGTAAAGGGTACAGAGATGGTAAAGGGTAGAGAGATGGTAAAGGGTAGAGAGATGGTAAAGGGTAGAGAGATGGTAAAGGGTACAGAGATGGTAAAGGGTAGAGAGATGGTAAAGGGTAGAGAGATGGTAAAGGGTACAGAGATGGTAAAGGGTAGAGAGATGGTAAAGGGTACAGAGATGGTAAAGGGTAGAGAGATGGTAAAGGGTACAGAGATGGTAAAGGGTAGAGAGATGGTAAAGGGTACAGAGATGGTAAAGGGTACAGAGATGGTAAAGGGTACAGAGATGGTAAAGGGTACAGAGATGGTAAAGGGTACAGAGATGGTAAAGGGTACAGAGATGGTAAAGGGTACAGAGATGGTAAAGGGTAGAGAGATGGTAAAGGGTAGAGAGATGGTAAAGGGTAGAGAGATGGTAAAGGGTACAGAGATGGTAAAGGGTAGAGAGATGGTAAAGGGTACAGAGATGGTAAAGGGTAGAGAGATGGTAAAGGGTACAGAGATGGTAAAGGGTACAGAGATGGTAAAGGGTACAGAGATGGTAAAGGGTAGAGAGATGGTAAAGGGTAGAGAGATGGTAAAGGGTACAGAGATGGTAAAGGGTACAGAGATGGTAAAGGGTACAGAGATGGTAAAGGGTACAGAGATGGTAAAGGGTACAGAGATGGTAAAGGGTAGAGAGATGGTAAAGGGTACAGAGATGGTAAAGGGTAGAGAGATGGTAAAGGGTACAGAGATGGTAAAGGGTACAGAGATGGTAAAGGGTACAGAGATGGTAAAGGGTACAGAGATGGTAAAGGGTAGAGAGATGGTAAAGGGTAGAGAGATGGTAAAGGGTACAGAGATGGTAAAGGGTAGAGAGATGGTAAAGGGTACAGAGATGGTAAAGGGTAGAGAGATGGTAAAGGGTAGAGAGATGGTAAAGGGTAGAGAGATGGTAAAGGGTACAGAGATGGTAAAGGGTAGAGAGATGGTAAAGGGTACAGAGATGGTAAAGGGTAGAGAGATGGTAAAGGGTACAGAGATGGTAAAGGGTAGAGAGATGGTAAAGGGTACAGAGATGGTAAAGGGTACAGAGATGGTAAAGGGTACAGAGATGGTAAAGGGTACAGAGATGGTAAAGGGTACAGAGATGGTAAAGGGTACAGAGATGGTAAAGGGTACAGAGATGGTAAAGGGTAGAGAGATGGTAAAGGGTAGAGAGATGGTAAAGGGTAGAGAGATGGTAAAGGGTACAGAGATGGTAAAGGGTAGAGAGATGGTAAAGGGTACAGAGATGGTAAAGGGTAGAGAGATGGTAAAGGGTACAGAGATGGTAAAGGGTACAGAGATGGTAAAGGGTACAGAGATGGTAAAGGGTAGAGAGATGGTAAAGGGTAGAGAGATGGTAAAGGGTACAGAGATGGTAAAGGGTACAGAGATGGTAAAGGGTACAGAGATGGTAAAGGGTACAGAGATGGTAAAGGGTACAGAGATGGTAAAGGGTACAGAGATGGTAAAGGGTACAGAGATGGTAAAGGGTAGAGAGATGGTAAAGGGTAGAGAGATGGTAAAGGGTAGAGAGATGGTAAAGGGTACAGAGATGGTAAAGGGTAGAGAGATGGTAAAGGGTACAGAGATGGTAAAGGGTAGAGAGATGGTAAAGGGTACAGAGATGGTAAAGGGTACAGAGATGGTAAAGGGTACAGAGATGGTAAAGGGTAGAGAGATGGTAAAGGGTAGAGAGATGGTAAAGGGTACAGAGATGGTAAAGGGTACAGAGATGGTAAAGGGTACAGAGATGGTAAAGGGTACAGAGATGGTAAAGGGTACAGAGATGGTAAAGGGTAGAGAGATGGTAAAGGGTACAGAGATGGTAAAGGGTAGAGAGATGGTAAAGGGTACAGAGATGGTAAAGGGTACAGAGATGGTAAAGGGTAGAGAGATGGTAAAGGGTACAGAGATGGTAAAGGGTAGAGAGATGGTAAAGGGTAGAGAGATGGTAAAGGGTACAGAGATGGTAAAGGGTACAGAGATGGTAAAGGGTACAGAGATGGTAAAGGGTACAGAGATGGTAAAGGGTAGAGAGATGGTAAAGGGTACAGAGATGGTAAAGGGTAGAGAGATGGTAAAGGGTAGAGAGATGGTAAAGGGTAGAGAGATGGTAAAGGGTAGAGAGATGGTAAAGGGTAGAGAGATGGTAAAGGGTAGAGAGATGGTAAAGGGTAGAGAGATGGTAAAGGGTAGAGAGATGGTAAAGGGTAGAGAGATGGTAAAGGGTAGAGAGATGGTAAAGGGTAGAGAGATGGTAAAGGGTAGAGAGATGGTAAAGGGTACAGAGATGGTAAAGGGTAGAGAGATGGTAAAGGGTACAGAGATGGTAAAGGGTAGAGAGATGGTAAAGGGTACAGAGATGGTAAAGGGTAGAGAGATGGTAAAGGGTACAGAGATGGTAAAGGGTAGAGAGATGGTAAAGGGTACAGAGATGGTAAAGGGTACAGAGATGGTAAAGGGTACAGAGATGGTAAAGGGTACAGAGATGGTAAAGGGTACAGAGATGGTAAAGGGTAGAGAGATGGTAAAGGGTAGAGAGATGGTAAAGGGTACAGAGATGGTAAAGGGTAGAGAGATGGTAAAGGGTACAGAGATGGTAAAGGGTACAGAGATGGTAAAGGGTAGAGAGATGGTAAAGGGTACAGAGATGGTAAAGGGTAGAGAGATGGTAAAGGGTACAGAGATGGTAAAGGGTACAGAGATGGTAAAGGGTACAGAGATGGTAAAGGGTACAGAGATGGTAAAGGGTACAGAGATGGTAAAGGGTACAGAGATGGTAAAGGGTACAGAGATGGTAAAGGGTAGAGAGATGGTAAAGGGTACAGAGATGGTAAAGGGTACAGAGATGGTAAAGGGTACAGAGATGGTAAAGGGTACAGAGATGGTAAAGGGTACAGAGATGGTAAAGGGTACAGAGATGGTAAAGGGTAGAGAGATGGTAAAGGGTACAGAGATGGTAAAGGGTACAGAGATGGTAAAGGGTACAGAGATGGTAAAGGGTACAGAGATGGTAAAGGGTACAGAGATGGTAAAGGGTACAGAGATGGTAAAGGGTACAGAGATGGTAAAGGGTAGAGAGATGGTAAAGGGTAGAGAGATGGTAAAGGGTAGAGAGATGGTAAAGGGTACAGAGATGGTAAAGGGTAGAGAGATGGTAAAGGGTACAGAGATGGTAAAGGGTAGAGAGATGGTAAAGGGTAGAGAGATGGTAAAGGGTAGAGAGATGGTAAAGGGTACAGAGATGGTAAAGGGTAGAGAGATGGTAAAGGGTAGAGAGATGGTAAAGGGTACAGAGATGGTAAAGGGTACAGAGATGGTAAAGGGTAGAGAGATGGTAAAGGGTAGAGAGATGGTAAAGGGTACAGAGATGGTAAAGGGTACAGAGATGGTAAAGGGTACAGAGATGGTAAAGGGTACAGAGATGGTAAAGGGTACAGAGATGGTAAAGGGTACAGAGATGGTAAAGGGTAGAGAGATGGTAAAGGGTAGAGAGATGGTAAAGGGTAGAGAGATGGTAAAGGGTAGAGAGATGGTAAAGGGTACAGAGATGGTAAAGGGTACAGAGATGGTAAAGGGTACAGAGATGGTAAAGGGTACAGAGATGGTAAAGGGTACAGAGATGGTAAAGGGTAGAGAGATGGTAAAGGGTACAGAGATGGTAAAGGGTAGAGAGATGGTAAAGGGTACAGAGATGGTAAAGGGTACAGAGATGGTAAAGGGTACAGAGATGGTAAAGGGTAGAGAGATGGTAAAGGGTAGAGAGATGGTAAAGGGTACAGAGATGGTAAAGGGTACAGAGATGGTAAAGGGTACAGAGATGGTAAAGGGTACAGAGATGGTAAAGGGTACAGAGATGGTAAAGGGTAGAGAGATGGTAAAGGGTAGAGAGATGGTAAAGGGTAGAGAGATGGTAAAGGGTACAGAGATGGTAAAGGGTAGAGAGATGGTAAAGGGTACAGAGATGGTAAAGGGTAGAGAGATGGTAAAGGGTAGAGAGATGGTAAAGGGTAGAGAGATGGTAAAGGGTACAGAGATGGTAAAGGGTACAGAGATGGTAAAGGGTACAGAGATGGTAAAGGGTACAGAGATGGTAAAGGGTACAGAGATGGTAAAGGGTAGAGAGATGGTAAAGGGTAGAGAGATGGTAAAGGGTAGAGAGATGGTAAAGGGTAGAGAGATGGTAAAGGGTAGAGAGATGGTAAAGGGTACAGAGATGGTAAAGGGTAGAGAGATGGTAAAGGGTACAGAGATGGTAAAGGGTACAGAGATGGTAAAGGGTAGAGAGATGGTAAAGGGTACAGAGATGGTAAAGGGTACAGAGATGGTAAAGGGTACAGAGATGGTAAAGGGTACAGAGATGGTAAAGGGTACAGAGATGGTAAAGGGTACAGAGATGGTAAAGGGTAGAGAGATGGTAAAGGGTAGAGAGATGGTAAAGGGTACAGAGATGGTAAAGGGTACAGAGATGGTAAAGGGTACAGAGATGGTAAAGGGTACAGAGATGGTAAAGGGTACAGAGATGGTAAAGGGTACAGAGATGGTAAAGGGTAGAGAGATGGTAAAGGGTACAGAGATGGTAAAGGGTAGAGAGATGGTAAAGGGTACAGAGATGGTAAAGGGTACAGAGATGGTAAAGGGTACAGAGATGGTAAAGGGTACAGAGATGGTAAAGGGTACAGAGATGGTAAAGGGTACAGAGATGGTAAAGGGTACAGAGATGGTAAAGGGTACAGAGATGGTAAAGGGTACAGAGATGGTAAAGGGTACAGAGATGGTAAAGGGTACAGAGATGGTAAAGGGTACAGAGATGGTAAAGGGTAGAGAGATGGTAAAGGGTACAGAGATGGTAAAGGGTACAGAGATGGTAAAGGGTACAGAGATGGTAAAGGGTACAGAGATGGTAAAGGGTACAGAGATGGTAAAGGGTACAGAGATGGTAAAGGGTACAGAGATGGTAAAGGGTAGAGAGATGGTAAAGGGTAGAGAGATGGTAAAGGGTAGAGAGATGGTAAAGGGTAGAGAGATGGTAAAGGGTACAGAGATGGTAAAGGGTACAGAGATGGTAAAGGGTACAGAGATGGTAAAGGGTACAGAGATGGTAAAGGGTACAGAGATGGTAAAGGGTACAGAGATGGTAAAGGGTACAGAGATGGTAAAGGGTAGAGAGATGGTAAAGGGTACAGAGATGGTAAAGGGTAGAGAGATGGTAAAGGGTAGAGAGATGGTAAAGGGTAGAGAGATGGTAAAGGGTAGAGAGATGGTAAAGGGTACAGAGATGGTAAAGGGTACAGAGATGGTAAAGGGTACAGAGATGGTAAAGGGTACAGAGATGGTAAAGGGTACAGAGATGGTAAAGGGTAGAGAGATGGTAAAGGGTAGAGAGATGGTAAAGGGTAGAGAGATGGTAAAGGGTACAGAGATGGTAAAGGGTAGAGAGATGGTAAAGGGTACAGAGATGGTAAAGGGTAGAGAGATGGTAAAGGGTAGAGAGATGGTAAAGGGTAGAGAGATGGTAAAGGGTACAGAGATGGTAAAGGGTACAGAGATGGTAAAGGGTACAGAGATGGTAAAGGGTACAGAGATGGTAAAGGGTACAGAGATGGTAAAGGGTAGAGAGATGGTAAAGGGTAGAGAGATGGTAAAGGGTACAGAGATGGTAAAGGGTAGAGAGATGGTAAAGGGTACAGAGATGGTAAAGGGTACAGAGATGGTAAAGGGTACAGAGATGGTAAAGGGTACAGAGATGGTAAAGGGTACAGAGATGGTAAAGGGTACAGAGATGGTAAAGGGTAGAGAGATGGTAAAGGGTACAGAGATGGTAAAGGGTAGAGAGATGGTAAAGGGTACAGAGATGGTAAAGGGTACAGAGATGGTAAAGGGTACAGAGATGGTAAAGGGTACAGAGATGGTAAAGGGTACAGAGATGGTAAAGGGTACAGAGATGGTAAAGGGTACAGAGATGGTAAAGGGTAGAGAGATGGTAAAGGGTAGAGAGATGGTAAAGGGTAGAGAGATGGTAAAGGGTAGAGAGATGGTAAAGGGTACAGAGATGGTAAAGGGTAGAGAGATGGTAAAGGGTAGAGAGATGGTAAAGGGTAGAGAGATGGTAAAGGGTAGAGAGATGGTAAAGGGTAGAGAGATGGTAAAGGGTAGAGAGATGGTAAAGGGTAGAGAGATGGTAAAGGGTAGAGAGATGGTAAAGGGTAGAGAGATGGTAAAGGGTAGAGAGATGGTAAAGGGTAGAGAGATGGTAAAGGGTAGAGAGATGGTAAAGGGTACAGAGATGGTAAAGGGTAGAGAGATGGTAAAGGGTAGAGAGATGGTAAAGGGTACAGAGATGGTAAAGGGTAGAGAGATGGTAAAGGGTAGAGAGATGGTAAAGGGTAGAGAGATGGTAAAGGGTACAGAGATGGTAAAGGGTAGAGAGATGGTAAAGGGTACAGAGATGGTAAAGGGTAGAGAGATGGTAAAGGGTACAGAGATGGTAAAGGGTAGAGAGATGGTAAAGGGTAGAGAGATGGTAAAGGGTAGAGAGATGGTAAAGGGTACAGAGATGGTAAAGGGTACAGAGATGGTAAAGGGTAGAGAGATGGTAAAGGGTACAGAGATGGTAAAGGGTACAGAGATGGTAAAGGGTACAGAGATGGTAAAGGGTAGAGAGATGGTAAAGGGTAGAGAGATGGTAAAGGGTACAGAGATGGTAAAGGGTACAGAGATGGTAAAGGGTACAGAGATGGTAAAGGGTACAGAGATGGTAAAGGGTACAGAGATGGTAAAGGGTACAGAGATGGTAAAGGGTAGAGAGATGGTAAAGGGTACAGAGATGGTAAAGGGTAGAGAGATGGTAAAGGGTACAGAGATGGTAAAGGGTACAGAGATGGTAAAGGGTACAGAGATGGTAAAGGGTACAGAGATGGTAAAGGGTAGAGAGATGGTAAAGGGTAGAGAGATGGTAAAGGGTACAGAGATGGTAAAGGGTACAGAGATGGTAAAGGGTACAGAGATGGTAAAGGGTACAGAGATGGTAAAGGGTACAGAGATGGTAAAGGGTACAGAGATGGTAAAGGGTAGAGAGATGGTAAAGGGTACAGAGATGGTAAAGGGTAGAGAGATGGTAAAGGGTACAGAGATGGTAAAGGGTAGAGAGATGGTAAAGGGTACAGAGATGGTAAAGGGTAGAGAGATGGTAAAGGGTACAGAGATGGTAAAGGGTACAGAGATGGTAAAGGGTACAGAGATGGTAAAGGGTAGAGAGATGGTAAAGGGTAGAGAGATGGTAAAGGGTACAGAGATGGTAAAGGGTACAGAGATGGTAAAGGGTAGAGAGATGGTAAAGGGTAGAGAGATGGTAAAGGGTACAGAGATGGTAAAGGGTACAGAGATGGTAAAGGGTACAGAGATGGTAAAGGGTACAGAGATGGTAAAGGGTACAGAGATGGTAAAGGGTACAGAGATGGTAAAGGGTACAGAGATGGTAAAGGGTAGAGAGATGGTAAAGGGTAGAGAGATGGTAAAGGGTAGAGAGATGGTAAAGGGTACAGAGATGGTAAAGGGTACAGAGATGGTAAAGGGTAGAGAGATGGTAAAGGGTAGAGAGATGGTAAAGGGTACAGAGATGGTAAAGGGTAGAGAGATGGTAAAGGGTACAGAGATGGTAAAGGGTAGAGAGATGGTAAAGGGTACAGAGATGGTAAAGGGTAGAGAGATGGTAAAGGGTACAGAGATGGTAAAGGGTAGAGAGATGGTAAAGGGTAGAGAGATGGTAAAGGGTACAGAGATGGTAAAGGGTACAGAGATGGTAAAGGGTACAGAGATGGTAAAGGGTACAGAGATGGTAAAGGGTACAGAGATGGTAAAGGGTAGAGAGATGGTAAAGGGTAGAGAGATGGTAAAGGGTAGAGAGATGGTAAAGGGTACAGAGATGGTAAAGGGTAGAGAGATGGTAAAGGGTACAGAGATGGTAAAGGGTAGAGAGATGGTAAAGGGTAGAGAGATGGTAAAGGGTAGAGAGATGGTAAAGGGTACAGAGATGGTAAAGGGTACAGAGATGGTAAAGGGTACAGAGATGGTAAAGGGTACAGAGATGGTAAAGGGTACAGAGATGGTAAAGGGTAGAGAGATGGTAAAGGGTAGAGAGATGGTAAAGGGTAGAGAGATGGTAAAGGGTAGAGAGATGGTAAAGGGTAGAGAGATGGTAAAGGGTACAGAGATGGTAAAGGGTACAGAGATGGTAAAGGGTACAGAGATGGTAAAGGGTAGAGAGATGGTAAAGGGTAGAGAGATGGTAAAGGGTACAGAGATGGTAAAGGGTACAGAGATGGTAAAGGGTACAGAGATGGTAAAGGGTACAGAGATGGTAAAGGGTACAGAGATGGTAAAGGGTACAGAGATGGTAAAGGGTAGAGAGATGGTAAAGGGTAGAGAGATGGTAAAGGGTACAGAGATGGTAAAGGGTACAGAGATGGTAAAGGGTACAGAGATGGTAAAGGGTACAGAGATGGTAAAGGGTACAGAGATGGTAAAGGGTACAGAGATGGTAAAGGGTAGAGAGATGGTAAAGGGTACAGAGATGGTAAAGGGTAGAGAGATGGTAAAGGGTACAGAGATGGTAAAGGGTAGAGAGATGGTAAAGGGTACAGAGATGGTAAAGGGTAGAGAGATGGTAAAGGGTACAGAGATGGTAAAGGGTACAGAGATGGTAAAGGGTACAGAGATGGTAAAGGGTACAGAGATGGTAAAGGGTAGAGAGATGGTAAAGGGTACAGAGATGGTAAAGGGTACAGAGATGGTAAAGGGTAGAGAGATGGTAAAGGGTAGAGAGATGGTAAAGGGTACAGAGATGGTAAAGGGTACAGAGATGGTAAAGGGTACAGAGATGGTAAAGGGTACAGAGATGGTAAAGGGTACAGAGATGGTAAAGGGTACAGAGATGGTAAAGGGTACAGAGATGGTAAAGGGTAGAGAGATGGTAAAGGGTAGAGAGATGGTAAAGGGTAGAGAGATGGTAAAGGGTACAGAGATGGTAAAGGGTACAGAGATGGTAAAGGGTACAGAGATGGTAAAGGGTACAGAGATGGTAAAGGGTACAGAGATGGTAAAGGGTAGAGAGATGGTAAAGGGTACAGAGATGGTAAAGGGTAGAGAGATGGTAAAGGGTACAGAGATGGTAAAGGGTAGAGAGATGGTAAAGGGTACAGAGATGGTAAAGGGTAGAGAGATGGTAAAGGGTAGAGAGATGGTAAAGGGTACAGAGATGGTAAAGGGTACAGAGATGGTAAAGGGTACAGAGATGGTAAAGGGTACAGAGATGGTAAAGGGTACAGAGATGGTAAAGGGTAGAGAGATGGTAAAGGGTAGAGAGATGGTAAAGGGTAGAGAGATGGTAAAGGGTACAGAGATGGTAAAGGGTAGAGAGATGGTAAAGGGTACAGAGATGGTAAAGGGTAGAGAGATGGTAAAGGGTAGAGAGATGGTAAAGGGTAGAGAGATGGTAAAGGGTACAGAGATGGTAAAGGGTACAGAGATGGTAAAGGGTACAGAGATGGTAAAGGGTACAGAGATGGTAAAGGGTACAGAGATGGTAAAGGGTAGAGAGATGGTAAAGGGTAGAGAGATGGTAAAGGGTAGAGAGATGGTAAAGGGTAGAGAGATGGTAAAGGGTAGAGAGATGGTAAAGGGTACAGAGATGGTAAAGGGTAGAGAGATGGTAAAGGGTACAGAGATGGTAAAGGGTACAGAGATGGTAAAGGGTAGAGAGATGGTAAAGGGTACAGAGATGGTAAAGGGTACAGAGATGGTAAAGGGTACAGAGATGGTAAAGGGTACAGAGATGGTAAAGGGTAGAGAGATGGTAAAGGGTAGAGAGATGGTAAAGGGTACAGAGATGGTAAAGGGTAGAGAGATGGTAAAGGGTAGAGAGATGGTAAAGGGTAGAGAGATGGTAAAGGGTAGAGAGATGGTAAAGGGTAGAGAGATGGTAAAGGGTACAGAGATGGTAAAGGGTAGAGAGATGGTAAAGGGTACAGAGATGGTAAAGGGTAGAGAGATGGTAAAGGGTACAGAGATGGTAAAGGGTAGAGAGATGGTAAAGGGTACAGAGATGGTAAAGGGTAGAGAGATGGTAAAGGGTAGAGAGATGGTAAAGGGTAGAGAGATGGTAAAGGGTACAGAGATGGTAAAGGGTACAGAGATGGTAAAGGGTAGAGAGATGGTAAAGGGTACAGAGATGGTAAAGGGTACAGAGATGGTAAAGGGTACAGAGATGGTAAAGGGTAGAGAGATGGTAAAGGGTAGAGAGATGGTAAAGGGTAGAGAGATGGTAAAGGGTAGAGAGATGGTAAAGGGTAGAGAGATGGTAAAGGGTAGAGAGATGGTAAAGGGTACAGAGATGGTAAAGGGTACAGAGATGGTAAAGGGTACAGAGATGGTAAAGGGTACAGAGATGGTAAAGGGTAGAGAGATGGTAAAGGGTACAGAGATGGTAAAGGGTACAGAGATGGTAAAGGGTACAGAGATGGTAAAGGGTAGAGAGATGGTAAAGGGTAGAGAGATGGTAAAGGGTAGAGAGATGGTAAAGGGTAGAGAGATGGTAAAGGGTAGAGAGATGGTAAAGGGTAGAGAGATGGTAAAGGGTACAGAGATGGTAAAGGGTACAGAGATGGTAAAGGGTACAGAGATGGTAAAGGGTACAGAGATGGTAAAGGGTAGAGAGATGGTAAAGGGTAGAGAGATGGTAAAGGGTACAGAGATGGTAAAGGGTACAGAGATGGTAAAGGGTACAGAGATGGTAAAGGGTACAGAGATGGTAAAGGGTACAGAGATGGTAAAGGGTACAGAGATGGTAAAGGGTAGAGAGATGGTAAAGGGTACAGAGATGGTAAAGGGTAGAGAGATGGTAAAGGGTACAGAGATGGTAAAGGGTAGAGAGATGGTAAAGGGTACAGAGATGGTAAAGGGTAGAGAGATGGTAAAGGGTACAGAGATGGTAAAGGGTACAGAGATGGTAAAGGGTACAGAGATGGTAAAGGGTAGAGAGATGGTAAAGGGTAGAGAGATGGTAAAGGGTACAGAGATGGTAAAGGGTACAGAGATGGTAAAGGGTAGAGAGATGGTAAAGGGTAGAGAGATGGTAAAGGGTACAGAGATGGTAAAGGGTACAGAGATGGTAAAGGGTACAGAGATGGTAAAGGGTACAGAGATGGTAAAGGGTACAGAGATGGTAAAGGGTACAGAGATGGTAAAGGGTACAGAGATGGTAAAGGGTAGAGAGATGGTAAAGGGTAGAGAGATGGTAAAGGGTAGAGAGATGGTAAAGGGTACAGAGATGGTAAAGGGTACAGAGATGGTAAAGGGTACAGAGATGGTAAAGGGTACAGAGATGGTAAAGGGTAAGAGATGGTAAAGGGTACAGAGATGGTAAAGGGTAGAGAGATGGTAAAGGGTACAGAGATGGTAAAGGGTAGAGAGATGGTAAAGGGTACAGAGATGGTAAAGGGTAGAGAGATGGTAAAGGGTAGAGAGATGGTAAAGGGTACAGAGATGGTAAAGGGTACAGAGATGGTAAAGGGTAGAGAGATGGTAAAGGGTACAGAGATGGTAAAGGGTACAGAGATGGTAAAGGGTACAGAGATGGTAAAGGGTAGAGAGATGGTAAAGGGTAGAGAGATGGTAAAGGGTAGAGAGATGGTAAAGGGTAGAGAGATGGTAAAGGGTAGAGAGATGGTAAAGGGTAGAGAGATGGTAAAGGGTACAGAGATGGTAAAGGGTACAGAGATGGTAAAGGGTACAGAGATGGTAAAGGGTACAGAGATGGTAAAGGGTAGAGAGATGGTAAAGGGTACAGAGATGGTAAAGGGTACAGAGATGGTAAAGGGTACAGAGATGGTAAAGGGTAGAGAGATGGTAAAGGGTAGAGAGATGGTAAAGGGTAGAGAGATGGTAAAGGGTAGAGAGATGGTAAAGGGTAGAGAGATGGTAAAGGGTAGAGAGATGGTAAAGGGTACAGAGATGGTAAAGGGTACAGAGATGGTAAAGGGTACAGAGATGGTAAAGGGTACAGAGATGGTAAAGGGTACAGAGATGGTAAAGGGTACAGAGATGGTAAAGGGTACAGAGATGGTAAAGGGTAGAGAGATGGTAAAGGGTAGAGAGATGGTAAAGGGTACAGAGATGGTAAAGGGTACAGAGATGGTAAAGGGTACAGAGATGGTAAAGGGTACAGAGATGGTAAAGGGTACAGAGATGGTAAAGGGTACAGAGATGGTAAAGGGTAGAGAGATGGTAAAGGGTACAGAGATGGTAAAGGGTAGAGAGATGGTAAAGGGTACAGAGATGGTAAAGGGTAGAGAGATGGTAAAGGGTACAGAGATGGTAAAGGGTAGAGAGATGGTAAAGGGTACAGAGATGGTAAAGGGTACAGAGATGGTAAAGGGTACAGAGATGGTAAAGGGTACAGAGATGGTAAAGGGTAGAGAGATGGTAAAGGGTACAGAGATGGTAAAGGGTACAGAGATGGTAAAGGGTAGAGAGATGGTAAAGGGTAGAGAGATGGTAAAGGGTACAGAGATGGTAAAGGGTACAGAGATGGTAAAGGGTACAGAGATGGTAAAGGGTACAGAGATGGTAAAGGGTACAGAGATGGTAAAGGGTACAGAGATGGTAAAGGGTACAGAGATGGTAAAGGGTAGAGAGATGGTAAAGGGTAGAGAGATGGTAAAGGGTAGAGAGATGGTAAAGGGTACAGAGATGGTAAAGGGTACAGAGATGGTAAAGGGTACAGAGATGGTAAAGGGTACAGAGATGGTAAAGGGTACAGAGATGGTAAAGGGTAGAGAGATGGTAAAGGGTACAGAGATGGTAAAGGGTAGAGAGATGGTAAAGGGTACAGAGATGGTAAAGGGTAGAGAGATGGTAAAGGGTACAGAGATGGTAAAGGGTAGAGAGATGGTAAAGGGTAGAGAGATGGTAAAGGGTACAGAGATGGTAAAGGGTACAGAGATGGTAAAGGGTACAGAGATGGTAAAGGGTACAGAGATGGTAAAGGGTACAGAGATGGTAAAGGGTAGAGAGATGGTAAAGGGTAGAGAGATGGTAAAGGGTAGAGAGATGGTAAAGGGTAGAGAGATGGTAAAGGGTAGAGAGATGGTAAAGGGTAGAGAGATGGTAAAGGGTACAGAGATGGTAAAGGGTAGAGAGATGGTAAAGGGTAGAGAGATGGTAAAGGGTACAGAGATGGTAAAGGGTACAGAGATGGTAAAGGGTACAGAGATGGTAAAGGGTACAGAGATGGTAAAGGGTACAGAGATGGTAAAGGGTACAGAGATGGTAAAGGGTAGAGAGATGGTAAAGGGTAGAGAGATGGTAAAGGGTAGAGAGATGGTAAAGGGTAGAGAGATGGTAAAGGGTAGAGAGATGGTAAAGGGTACAGAGATGGTAAAGGGTACAGAGATGGTAAAGGGTACAGAGATGGTAAAGGGTACAGAGATGGTAAAGGGTAGAGAGATGGTAAAGGGTACAGAGATGGTAAAGGGTACAGAGATGGTAAAGGGTACAGAGATGGTAAAGGGTACAGAGATGGTAAAGGGTAGAGAGATGGTAAAGGGTAGAGAGATGGTAAAGGGTACAGAGATGGTAAAGGGTAGAGAGATGGTAAAGGGTAGAGAGATGGTAAAGGGTAGAGAGATGGTAAAGGGTAGAGAGATGGTAAAGGGTAGAGAGATGGTAAAGGGTACAGAGATGGTAAAGGGTAGAGAGATGGTAAAGGGTACAGAGATGGTAAAGGGTAGAGAGATGGTAAAGGGTACAGAGATGGTAAAGGGTAGAGAGATGGTAAAGGGTACAGAGATGGTAAAGGGTAGAGAGATGGTAAAGGGTAGAGAGATGGTAAAGGGTAGAGAGATGGTAAAGGGTACAGAGATGGTAAAGGGTACAGAGATGGTAAAGGGTAGAGAGATGGTAAAGGGTACAGAGATGGTAAAGGGTACAGAGATGGTAAAGGGTACAGAGATGGTAAAGGGTAGAGAGATGGTAAAGGGTAGAGAGATGGTAAAGGGTAGAGAGATGGTAAAGGGTAGAGAGATGGTAAAGGGTAGAGAGATGGTAAAGGGTAGAGAGATGGTAAAGGGTACAGAGATGGTAAAGGGTACAGAGATGGTAAAGGGTAGAGAGATGGTAAAGGGTACAGAGATGGTAAAGGGTAGAGAGATGGTAAAGGGTACAGAGATGGTAAAGGGTACAGAGATGGTAAAGGGTACAGAGATGGTAAAGGGTAGAGAGATGGTAAAGGGTAGAGAGATGGTAAAGGGTAGAGAGATGGTAAAGGGTAGAGAGATGGTAAAGGGTAGAGAGATGGTAAAGGGTAGAGAGATGGTAAAGGGTACAGAGATGGTAAAGGGTACAGAGATGGTAAAGGGTACAGAGATGGTAAAGGGTACAGAGATGGTAAAGGGTAGAGAGATGGTAAAGGGTAGAGAGATGGTAAAGGGTACAGAGATGGTAAAGGGTACAGAGATGGTAAAGGGTACAGAGATGGTAAAGGGTACAGAGATGGTAAAGGGTACAGAGATGGTAAAGGGTACAGAGATGGTAAAGGGTAGAGAGATGGTAAAGGGTACAGAGATGGTAAAGGGTAGAGAGATGGTAAAGGGTACAGAGATGGTAAAGGGTAGAGAGATGGTAAAGGGTACAGAGATGGTAAAGGGTAGAGAGATGGTAAAGGGTACAGAGATGGTAAAGGGTACAGAGATGGTAAAGGGTACAGAGATGGTAAAGGGTAGAGAGATGGTAAAGGGTAGAGAGATGGTAAAGGGTACAGAGATGGTAAAGGGTACAGAGATGGTAAAGGGTAGAGAGATGGTAAAGGGTAGAGAGATGGTAAAGGGTACAGAGATGGTAAAGGGTACAGAGATGGTAAAGGGTACAGAGATGGTAAAGGGTACAGAGATGGTAAAGGGTACAGAGATGGTAAAGGGTACAGAGATGGTAAAGGGTACAGAGATGGTAAAGGGTAGAGAGATGGTAAAGGGTAGAGAGATGGTAAAGGGTAGAGAGATGGTAAAGGGTACAGAGATGGTAAAGGGTACAGAGATGGTAAAGGGTACAGAGATGGTAAAGGGTACAGAGATGGTAAAGGGTACAGAGATGGTAAAGGGTAGAGAGATGGTAAAGGGTACAGAGATGGTAAAGGGTAGAGAGATGGTAAAGGGTACAGAGATGGTAAAGGGTAGAGAGATGGTAAAGGGTACAGAGATGGTAAAGGGTAGAGAGATGGTAAAGGGTAAGAGATGGTAAAGGGTACAGAGATGGTAAAGGGTACAGAGATGGTAAAGGGTAGAGAGATGGTAAAGGGTACAGAGATGGTAAAGGGTACAGAGATGGTAAAGGGTACAGAGATGGTAAAGGGTAGAGAGATGGTAAAGGGTAGAGAGATGGTAAAGGGTAGAGAGATGGTAAAGGGTAGAGAGATGGTAAAGGGTAGAGAGATGGTAAAGGGTAGAGAGATGGTAAAGGGTACAGAGATGGTAAAGGGTACAGAGATGGTAAAGGGTACAGAGATGGTAAAGGGTACAGAGATGGTAAAGGGTAGAGAGATGGTAAAGGGTACAGAGATGGTAAAGGTACAGAGATGGTAAAGGGTACAGAGATGGTAAAGGGTAGAGAGATGGTAAAGGGTAGAGAGATGGTAAAGGGTAGAGAGATGGTAAAGGGTAGAGAGATGGTAAAGGGTAGAGAGATGGTAAAGGGTAGAGAGATGGTAAAGGGTACAGAGATGGTAAAGGGTACAGAGATGGTAAAGGGTACAGAGATGGTAAAGGGTACAGAGATGGTAAAGGGTAGAGAGATGGTAAAGGGTAGAGAGATGGTAAAGGGTACAGAGATGGTAAAGGGTACAGAGATGGTAAAGGGTACAGAGATGGTAAAGGGTACAGAGATGGTAAAGGGTACAGAGATGGTAAAGGGTACAGAGATGGTAAAGGGTAGAGAGATGGTAAAGGGTACAGAGATGGTAAAGGGTAGAGAGATGGTAAAGGGTACAGAGATGGTAAAGGGTAGAGAGATGGTAAAGGGTACAGAGATGGTAAAGGGTAGAGAGATGGTAAAGGGTACAGAGATGGTAAAGGGTACAGAGATGGTAAAGGGTACAGAGATGGTAAAGGGTAGAGAGATGGTAAAGGGTAGAGAGATGGTAAAGGGTACAGAGATGGTAAAGGGTACAGAGATGGTAAAGGGTAGAGAGATGGTAAAGGGTAGAGAGATGGTAAAGGGTACAGAGATGGTAAAGGGTACAGAGATGGTAAAGGGTACAGAGATGGTAAAGGGTACAGAGATGGTAAAGGGTACAGAGATGGTAAAGGGTACAGAGATGGTAAATGGTACAGAGATGGTAAAGGGTAGAGAGATGGTAAAGGGTAGAGAGATGGTAAAGGGTAGAGAGATGGTAAAGGGTACAGAGATGGTAAAGGGTACAGAGATGGTAAAGGGTACAGAGATGGTAAAGGGTACAGAGATGGTAAAGGGTACAGAGATGGTAAAGGGTAGAGAGATGGTAAAGGGTACAGAGATGGTAAAGGGTAGAGAGATGGTAAAGGGTACAGAGATGGTAAAGGGTAGAGAGATGGTAAAGGGTACAGAGATGGTAAAGGGTAGAGAGATGGTAAAGGGTAGAGAGATGGTAAAGGGTACAGAGATGGTAAAGGGTACAGAGATGGTAAAGGGTACAGAGATGGTAAAGGGTACAGAGATGGTAAAGGGTACAGAGATGGTAAAGGGTAGAGAGATGGTAAAGGGTAGAGAGATGGTAAAGGGTAGAGAGATGGTAAAGGGTACAGAGATGGTAAAGGGTAGAGAGATGGTAAAGGGTACAGAGATGGTAAAGGGTAGAGAGATGGTAAAGGGTAGAGAGATGGTAAAGGGTAGAGAGATGGTAAAGGGTACAGAGATGGTAAAGGGTACAGAGATGGTAAAGGGTACAGAGATGGTAAAGGGTACAGAGATGGTAAAGGGTACAGAGATGGTAAAGGGTAGAGAGATGGTAAAGGGTAGAGAGATGGTAAAGGGTAGAGAGATGGTAAAGGGTAGAGAGATGGTAAAGGGTAGAGAGATGGTAAAGGGTACAGAGATGGTAAAGGGTAGAGAGATGGTAAAGGGTACAGAGATGGTAAAGGGTACAGAGATGGTAAAGGGTAGAGAGATGGTAAAGGGTACAGAGATGGTAAAGGGTACAGAGATGGTAAAGGGTACAGAGATGGTAAAGGGTACAGAGATGGTAAAGGGTAGAGAGATGGTAAAGGGTAGAGAGATGGTAAAGGGTACAGAGATGGTAAAGGGTAGAGAGATGGTAAAGGGTAGAGAGATGGTAAAGGGTAGAGAGATGGTAAAGGGTAGAGAGATGGTAAAGGGTAGAGAGATGGTAAAGGGTACAGAGATGGTAAAGGGTAGAGAGATGGTAAAGGGTACAGAGATGGTAAAGGGTAGAGAGATGGTAAAGGGTACAGAGATGGTAAAGGGTAGAGAGATGGTAAAGGGTACAGAGATGGTAAAGGGTAGAGAGATGGTAAAGGGTAGAGAGATGGTAAAGGGTAGAGAGATGGTAAAGGGTACAGAGATGGTAAAGGGTACAGAGATGGTAAAGGGTACAGAGATGGTAAAGGGTAGAGAGATGGTAAAGGGTACAGAGATGGTAAAGGGTACAGAGATGGTAAAGGGTACAGAGATGGTAAAGGGTAGAGAGATGGTAAAGGGTAGAGAGATGGTAAAGGGTACAGAGATGGTAAAGGGTACAGAGATGGTAAAGGGTACAGAGATGGTAAAGGGTACAGAGATGGTAAAGGGTACAGAGATGGTAAAGGGTAGAGAGATGGTAAAGGGTAGAGAGATGGTAAAGGGTAGAGAGATGGTAAAGGGTAGAGAGATGGTAAAGGGTAGAGAGATGGTAAAGGGTAGAGAGATGGTAAAGGGTAGAGAGATGGTAAAGGGTAGAGAGATGGTAAAGGGTACAGAGATGGTAAAGGGTAGAGAGATGGTAAAGGGTACAGAGATGGTAAAGGGTACAGAGATGGTAAAGGGTAGAGAGATGGTAAAGGGTACAGAGATGGTAAAGGGTACAGAGATGGTAAAGGGTACAGAGATGGTAAAGGGTACAGAGATGGTAAAGGGTAGAGAGATGGTAAAGGGTAGAGAGATGGTAAAGGGTAGAGAGATGGTAAAGGGTAGAGAGATGGTAAAGGGTAGAGAGATGGTAAAGGGTAGAGAGATGGTAAAGGGTAGAGAGATGGTAAAGGGTAGAGAGATGGTAAAGGGTAGAGAGATGGTAAAGGGTAGAGAGATGGTAAAGGGTACAGAGATGGTAAAGGGTAGAGAGATGGTAAAGGGTACAGAGATGGTAAAGGGTACAGAGATGGTAAAGGGTACAGAGATGGTAAAGGGTACAGAGATGGTAAAGGGTACAGAGATGGTAAAGGGTACAGAGATGGTAAAGGGTACAGAGATGGTAAAGGGTACAGAGATGGTAAAGGGTAGAGAGATGGTAAAGGGTAGAGAGATGGTAAAGGGTAGAGAGATGGTAAAGGGTAGAGAGATGGTAAAGGGTACAGAGATGGTAAAGGGTAGAGAGATGGTAAAGGGTAGAGAGATGGTAAAGGGTACAGAGATGGTAAAGGGTACAGAGATGGTAAAGGGTACAGAGATGGTAAAGGGTACAGAGATGGTAAAGGGTACAGAGATGGTAAAGGGTACAGAGATGGTAAAGGGTACAGAGATGGTAAAGGGTACAGAGATGGTAAAGGGTAGAGAGATGGTAAAGGGTAGAGAGATGGTAAAGGGTAGAGAGATGGTAAAGGGTAGAGAGGTAAAGGGTACAGAGATGGTACAGAGATGGTAAAGGGTAGAGAGATGGTAAAGGGTAGAGAGATGGTAAAGGGTAGAGAGATGGTAAAGGGTAGAGAGATGGTAAAGGGTAGAGAGATGGTAAAGGGTAGAGAGATGGTAAAGGTTAGAGAGATGGTAAAGGGTAGAGAGATGGTAAAGGGTACAGAGATGGTAAAGGGTACAGAGATGGTAAAGGGTACAGAGATGGTAAAGGGTAGAGAGATGGTAAAGGGTAGAGAGATGGTAAAGGGTAGAGAGATGGTAAAGGGTAGAGAGATGGTAAAGGGTAGAGAGATGGTAAAGGGTACAGAGATGGTAAAGGGTACAGAGATGGTAAAGGGTACAGAGATGGTAAAGGGTACAGAGATGGTAAAGGGTACAGAGATGGTAAAGGGTACAGAGATGGTAAAGGGTACAGAGATGGTAAAGGGTACAGAGATGGTAAAGGGTAGAGAGATGGTAAAGGGTAGAGAGATGGTAAAGGGTAGAGAGATGGTAAAGGGTAGAGAGATGGTAAAGGGTACAGAGATGGTAAAGGGTAGAGAGATGGTAAAGGGTAGAGAGATGGTAAAGGGTACAGAGATGGTAAAGGGTACAGAGATGGTAAAGGGTACAGAGATGGTAAAGGGTAGAGAGATGGTAAAGGGTAGAGAGATGGTAAAGGGTAGAGAGATGGTAAAGGGTAGAGAGATGGTAAAGGGTAGAGAGATGGTAAAGGGTAGAGAGATGGTAAAGGGTAGAGAGATGGTAAAGGGTAGAGAGCTGGTAAAGGGTAGAGAGCTGTAAAGGGTACAGAGATGGTAAAGGGTACGAGAGATGGTAAAGGGTACAGAGATGGTAAAGGGTACAGAGATGGTAAAGGGTACAGAGATGGTAAAGGGTACAGAGATGGTAAAGGGTACAGAGATGGTAAAGGGTACAGAGATGATAAAGGGTACAGAGATGGTAAAGGGTACAGAGATGGTAAAGGGTACAGAGATGGTAAAAGGGTACAGAGATGATAAAGGGTACAGAGATGGTAAAGGGTACAGAGATGGTAAAGGGTACAGAGATGGTAAAGGGTACAGAGATGGTAAAGGGTAGAGAGATGGTAAAGGGTAGAGAGATGGTAAAGGGTAGAGAGATGGTAAAGGGTAGAGAGATGGTAAAGGGTAGCAGAGATGGTAAAGGGTAGAGAGATGGTAAAGGGTAGAGAGATGGTAAAGGGTACAGAGATGGTTAAAGGGTACAGAGATGGTAAAGGGTAGCGAGATGGTAAAGGGTAGAGAGATGGTAGGTAGAGAGATGGTAAAGGGTAGAGAGATGGTAAAGGGTAGAGAGATGTAGGTACAGGTAGGTAGAGAGATGGTAAAGGGTAGAGAGATGGTAAAGGGTAGAGAGCTGGTAAAGGGTACAGAGATGGTAAAGGGTAGAGAGATGGTAAAGGGTACAGAGATGGTAAAGGGTACAGAGATGGTAAAGGGTACAGAGATGGTAAAGGGTACAGAGATGGTAAAGGGTACAGAGATGGTAAAGGGTACAGAGATGATAAAGGGTACAGAGATGGTAAAGGGTACAGAGATGGTAAAGGGTACAGAGATGGTAAAGGGGTACAGAGATGGTAAAGGGTAGAGAGATGGTAAAGGGTAGAGAGATGGTAAAGGGTAGAGAGATGGTAAAGGGTAGAGAGATGGTAAAGGGTACAGAGATGGTAAAGGGTAGAGAGATGGTAAAGGGTAGAGAGTATGGTAAAGGGTACAGAGATGTAAAGGGTACAGAGATGGTAAAGGGTACAGAGATGGTAAAGGGTACAGAGATGATAAAGGGTACAGAGATGATAAGGGTACAGAGATGGTAAAGGGTACAGAGATGGTAAAGGGTACAGAGATGGTAAAGGGTACAGAGATGGTAAAGGGTAGAGAGATGGTAAAGGGTAGAGAGATGGTAAAGGGTAGAGAGATGGTAAAGGGTAGAGAGATGGTAAAGGGTACAGAGATGGTAAAGGTAGAGAGATGGTAAAGGGTAGAGAGATGGTAAAGGGTAGAGAGATGGTAAAGGGTAGAGAGATGGTAAGGGTAAGAGTTAGAGAGATGGTAAAAGGTTAGAGAGATGGTACAAGGGTTAGAGAGATGGTAAAGGGTAGAGAGATGGTAAAGGGTAGAGAGATGGTAAAGGGTAGAGAGATGGTAAAGGGTAGCAGAGATGGTAAAGGGTAGAGAGATGGTAAAGGGTAGAGAGATGGTAAAGGGTAGAGAGATGGTAAAGGGTAGAGAGAATGGTAAAGGGTAGAGAGATGGTAAAGGGTAGAGAGATGGTAAAGGGTAGAGAGATGGTAAAGGGTAGATGGTAAAGGGTAGAGAGATGGTAAAGGGTAGAGAGATGGTAAAGGGTAGAGAGATGGTAAAGGGTAGAGAGATGGTAAAGGGTAGAGAGATGGTAAAGGGTAGAGAGATGGTAAAGGGTAGAGAGATGGTAAAGGTTAGAGAGATGGTAAAGGGTAGAGAGATGGTAAAGGGTAGAGAGATGGTAAAGGGTAGAGAGATGGTAAAGGGTACAGAGATGGTAAAGGGTAGAGAGATGGTAAAGGGTAGAGAGATGGTAAAGGGTAGAGAGATGGTAAAGGGTAGAGAGATGGTAAAGGGTAGAGAGATGGTAAAGGGTAGAGAGATGGTAAAGGGTAGAGAGATGGTAAAGGGTAGAGAGATGGTAAAGGGTAGAGAGATGGTAAAGGGTAGAGAGATGGTAAAGGGTACAGAGATGGTAAAGGGTAGAGAGATGGTAAAGGGTAGAGGAGATGGTAAAGGGTAGAGAGATGGTAAAGGGTAGAGAGATGGTAAAGGGTACAGAGATGGTAAGGGTAGAGAGATGGTAAAGGGTAGAGAGATGGTAACGGGTAGAGAGATGGTAAAGGGTAGAGAGATGGTAAGGGTAGAGAGATGGTTAAAGGTAGAGAGATGGTAAAGGTTAGAGAGATGGTAAAGGGTAGAGAGATGGTAAAGGGTAGAGAGATGGTAAAGGGTAGAGAGATGGTAAAGGGTACAGAGATGGTAAAGGGTAGAAGAGATGGTAAAGGGTAGAGAGATGGTAAAGGGTAGAGAGATGGTAAAGGGTAGAGAGATGGTAAAGGGTAGAGAGATGGTAAAGGGTAGAGAGATGGTAAAGGTACAGAGATGGTGACAAGGGTACAGAGATGGTAAAGGGTACAGAGATGGTAAAGGGTACAGAATGGTAAAGGGTACAGAGATGGTAAAGGGTACAGAGATGATAAAGGGTACAAGTAGATGGTAAAGGGTACAGAGATGGTAATTAGGGTACAGAGATGGTAAAGGGTACAGAGATGGTAAAGGGTACAGAGATGGTAAAGGGTAGAGAGATGGTAAAGGGTAGAGAATGGTAAAGGGTAGAGAGATGGTAAAGGGTAGAGAGATGGTAAAGGGTACAGAGATGGTAAAGGGTAGAGAGAGATGGGTAAAGGGTAGAGAGATGGTAAAGGGTACAGAGATGGTAAAGGGTACAGAGATGGTAAAGGGTACAGAGATGGTAAAGGGTACAGAGATGATAAAGGGTACAGAGATGGTAAAGGGTACAGAGATGGTAAAGGGTACAGAGATGGTAAAGGGTACAGAGATGTAAAGGGTAGAGAGATGGTAAAGGGTAGAGAGATGGTAAAGGGTAGAGAGATGGTAAAGGGTAGAGAGATGGTAAAGGGTACAGAGATGGTAAAGGGTAGAGAGATGGTAAAGGGTAGAGAGATGGTAAAGGGTAGAGAGATGGTAAGGGTAGAGAGATGGTAAAGGGTAGAGAGATGGTAAAGGGTAGAGAGATGGTAAAGGTTAGAGAGATGGTAAAGGGTAGAGAGATGGTAAAGGGTAGAGAGATGGTAAAGGGTAGAGAGATGGTAAAGGGTACAGAGATGGTAAAGGGTAGAGAGATGGTAAAGGGTAGAGAGATGGTAAAGGGTTAGAGAGATGGTAAAGGGTAGAGAGATGGTAAAGGGTAGAGAGATGGTAAAGGGTAGAGAGATGGTAAAGGGTAGAGAGATGGTAAAGGGTAGAGAGATGGTAAAGGGTAGAGAGATGGTAAAGGGTAGATGGTAAAGGGTAGAGAGATGGTAAGGGTAGAGAGATGGTAAAGGGTAGAGAGATGGTAAAGGGTAGAGAGATGGTAAAGGGTAGAGAGATGGTAAAGGGTAGAGAGATAGGTAAGAGATGGTAAAGGTTAGAGAGATGGTAAAGGGTAGAGAGATGGTAAATGTTAGAGAGATGGTAAAGGGTAGAGAGATGGTAAAGGGTACGAGAGATGGTAAAGGGTAGAGAGATGGTAAAGGGTAGAGAGATGGTAAAGGGTAGAGAGATGGTAAAGGGTAGAGAGATGGTAAAGGGTAGAGAGATGGTAAAGGGTAGAGAGATGGTAAAGGGTAGAGAGATGGTAAAGGGTAGAGAGATGGTAAAGGGTAGAGAGATGGTAAAGGGTAGGAGAGATGGTAAAGGGTACAGAGATGGTAAAGGGTAGAGAGATGGTAAAGGGTAGGAGAGATGGTAAAGGGTAGAGAGATGGTAAAAGGGTAGAGAGATGGTAAAGGGTACAGAGATGGTAAAGGGTAGAGAGATGGTAAAGGGTAGAGAGATGGTAAAGGGTAGAGAGATGGTAAAGGGTAGAGAGATGGTAAGGGTAGAGAGATGGTAAAGGGTAGAGAGATGGTAAAGGTTAGAGAGATGGTAAAGGGTAGAGAGATGGTAAAGGGTAGAGAGATGGTAAAGGGTAGAGAGATGGTAAAGGGTACAGAGATGGTAAAGGGTAGAGAGATGGTAAAGGGTAGAGAGATGGTAAAGGGTAGAGAGATGGTAAAGGGTAGAGAGATGGTAAAGGGTAGAGAGATGGTAAAGGGTAGAGAGATGTAAAGGGTAGAGAGATGGTAAAGGGTAGAGAGATGGTAAAGGGTAGAGAGATGGTAAAGGGTAGAGAGATGGTAAAGGGTAGAGAGATGGTAAAGGGGTAGAGAGATGGTAAAGGGTAAGAGATGGTAAGGGTACAGAGATGGTAAAGGGTACAGAGATGGTAAAGGGTAGAGAGATGGTTAAAGGGTAGAGAGATGGTAAGGGTAGAGAGATGGTAAAGGGTAGAGAGATGGTAAAGGGTAGAGAGATGGTAAAGGGTAGAGAGATGGTAAAGGTAGAGAGATGGTAAAGGTAGAGAGATGGTAAAGGGTAGAGAGATGGTAAAGGTAGAGAGATGGTAAAAGGGTAGAGAGATGGTAAAGGGTAGAGAGATGGTAAAGGGTAGAGAGATGGTAAAGGGTAGAGAGATGGTAAAGGGTAGAGAGATGGTAAAGGGTAGAGAGATGGTAAAGGGTAGAGAGATGGTAAAGGGTAGAGAGATGGTAAAGGGTACAGAGATGGTAAAGGGTAGAGAGATGGTAAAGGGTACAGAGATGGTAAAGGGTAGAGAGATGGTAAAGGGTAGAGAGATGGTAAAGGGTAGAGAGATGGTAAAGGGTAGAGAGATGGTAAAGGGTAGAGAGATGGTAAAGGGTACAGAGATGGTAAAGGGTACAGAGATGGTAAAGGGTACAGAGATGGTAAAGGGTACAGAGATGATAAAGGGTACAGAGATGGTAAAGGGTACAGAGATGGTAAAGGGTACAGAGATGGTAAAGGGTACAGAGATGGTAAAGGGTAGAGAGATGGTAAAGGGTAGAGAGATGGTAAAGGGTAGAGAGATGGTAAAGGGTAGAGAGATGGTAAAGGGTACAGAGATGGTAAAGGGTAGAGAGATGGTAAAGGGTAGAGAGATGGTAAAGGGTACAGAGATGGTAAAGGGTACAGAGATGGTAAAGGGTACAGAGATGGTAAAGGGTAGAGAGATGGTAAAGGGTAGAGAGATGGTAAAGGGTAGAGAGATGGTAAAGGGTAGAGAGATGGTAAAGGGTAGAGAGATGGTAAAGGGTAGAGAGATGGTAAAGGGTAGAGAGATGGTAAAGGGTAGAGAGCTGGTAAAGGGTACAGAGATGGTAAAGGGTAGAGAGATGGTAAAGGGTACAGAGATGGTAAAGGGTACAGAGATGGTAAAAGGGTACAGAGATGGTAAAGGGTACAGAGATGGTAAAGGGTAACAGAGATGGTAAAGGGTACAGAGATGATAAAGGGTACAGAGATGGTAAAGGGTACAGAGATGGTAAAGGGTACAGAGATGGTAAAGGGTACAGAGATGGTAAAGGGTAGAGAGATGGTAAAGGTAGAGAGATGGTAAAGGGTAGAGAGAGATGGTAAAGGGTAGAGAGATGTAAAGGGTAGAGAGATGGTAAAGGGTAGAGAGATGGTAAAGGGTACAGAGATGGTAAAGGGTAGAGAGATGTAGGTAGAGAGATGTAAGGGTACAGAGATGGTAAGGGTACAGAGATGGTAAGGGTACAGAGATGGTAAAGGGTACAGAGATGATAAAGGGTACAGAGATGGTAAAGGGTACAGAGATGGTAAAGGGTACAGAGATGGTAAAGGGTACAGAGATGGTAAAGGGTAGAGAGATGGTAAAGGGTAGAGAGATGGTAAAGGGTAGAGAGGATGGTAAAGGGTAGAGAGATGGTAAAGGGTACAGAGATGGTAAAGGGTAGAGAGATGGTAAAGGGTAGAGAGATGGTAAAGGGTAGAGAGATGGTAAAGGGTAGAGAGATGGTAAAGGGTAGAGAGATGGTAAAGGGTAGAGAGATGGTAAAGGTTAGAGAGATGGTAAAGGGTAGAGAGATGGTAAAGGGTAGAGAGATGGTAAAGGGTAGAGAGATGGTAAAGGGTACAGAGATGGTAAAGGGTACAGAGATGGTAAAGGGTAGAGAGATGGTAAAGGGTAGAGAGATGGTAAAGGGTAGAGAGATGGTAAAGGGTAGAGAGATGGTAAAGGGTAGAGAGATGGTAAAAGGTAGAGAGATGGTAAAGGGTAGAGAGCTGGTAAAGGGTACAGAGATGGTAAAGGGTAGAGAGATGGTAAAGGGTAGAGAGATGGTAAAGGGTAGAGAGATGGTAAAGGGTAGAGAGATGGTAAAGGGTAGAGAGATGGTAAAGGGTAGAGAGATGGTAAAGGGTACAGAGATGGTAAAGGGTAGAGAGATGGTAAAGGGTAGAGAGATGGTAAAGGGTAGAGAGATGGTAAAGGGTACAGAGATGGTAAAGGGTACAGAGATGGTAAAGGGTAGAGAGATGGTAAAGGGTAGAGAGATGGTAAAGGGTACAGAGATGGTAAAGGTTACAGAGATGGTAAAGGGTACAGAGATGGTAAAGGGTAGAGAGATGGTAAAGGGTAGAGATGGTAAAGGGTACAGAGATGGTAAAGGGTACAGAGATGGTAAAGGGTACAGAGATGGTAAAGGGTACCAGAGATGGATAAAGGGTACAGAGATAGGTACGAGGATGGAGGGTACAGAGATGGTAAAGGGTAGAGAGATGGTAAGGGTACAGAGATGGTAAAGGGTAGAGAGATGGTAAAGGGTACAGAGATTGTAAAGGGTAGAGAGATGGTAAAGGGTACAGAGATGGTAAAGGGTAGAGAGATGGTAAAGGGTACAGAGATGGTAAGGGTACAGAGATGGTAAAGGGTACAGAGATGGTAAAGGGTAGAGAGATGGTAAAGGGTACAGAGATGGTAAAGGGTACAGAGATGGTAAAGGGTACAGAGATGGTAAAGGGTAGAGAGATGGTAAAGGGTAGAGAGATGGTAAAGGGTACAGAGATGGTAAAGGGTACAGAGATGGTAAAGGGTACAGAGATGGTAAAGGGTAGAGAGATGGTAAAGGGTAGAGAGATGGTAAAGGGTAGAGAGATGGTAAAGGGTACAGAGATGGTAAAGGGTACAGAGATGGTAAAGGGTACAGAGATGGTAAAGGTAGAGAGATGGTAAAGGGTACAGAGATGGTAAGGGTAGAGAGATGGTAAAGGGTACAGAGATGGTAAAGGGTAGAGAGATGGTAAAGGGTACAGAGATGGTAAAGGGTAGAGAGATGGTAAAGGGTACAGAGATGGTAAAGGGTACAGAGATGGTAAAGGGTACAGAGATGGTAAAGGGTACAGAGATGGTAAAGGGTACAGAGATGGTAAAGGGTACAGAGATGGTAAAGGGTACAGAGATGGTAAAGGGTAGAGAGATGGTAAAGGGTAGAGAGATGGTAAAGGGTAGAGAGATGGTAAAGGGTACAGAGATGGTTAAAGGGTAGAGAGATGGTAAAGGGTACAGAGATGGTAAAGGGTAGAGAGATGGTAAAGGGTACAGAGATGGTAAAGGGTACAGAGATGGTAAAGGGTACAGAGATGGTAAAGGGTACAGAGATGATAAAGGGTACAGAGATGGTAAAGGGTACAGAGATGGTAAAGGGTAGAGAGATGGTAAAGGGTACAGAGATGGTAAAGGGTAGAGAGATGGTAAAGGGTACAGAGATGGTAAAGGGTAGAGAGATGGTAAAGGGTACAGAGATGGTAAAGGGTAGAGAGATGGTAAAGGGTACAGAGATGGTAAAGGGTACAGAGATGGTAAAGGGTACAGAGATGGTAAAGGGTAGAGAGATGGTAAAGGGTACAGAGATGGTAAAGGGTACAGAGATGGTAAAAGGGTACAGAGATGGTAAAGGGTAGAGAGATGGTAAAGGGTAGAGAGATGGTAAAGGGTACAGAGATGGTAAAGGGTACAGAGATGGTAAAGGGTACAGAGATGGTAAAGGGTAGAGAGATGGTAAAGGGTAGAGAGATGGTAAAGGGTAGAGAGATGGTAAAGGGTACAGAGATGGTAAAGGGTACAGAGATGGTAAAGGGTACAGAGATGGTAAAGGGTAGAGAGATGGTAAAGGGTACAGAGATGGTAAAGGGTAGAGAGATGGTAAAGGGTACAGAGATGGTAAAGGGTAGAGAGATGGTAAAGGGTACAGAGATGGTAAAGGGTAGAGAGATGGTAAAGGGTACAGAGATGGTAAAGGGTACAGAGATGGTAAAGGGTACAGAGATGGTAAAGGGTACAGAGATGGTAAAGGGTACAGAGATGGTAAAGGGTACAGAGATGGTAAAGGGTACAGAGATGGTAAAGGGTAGAGAGATGGTAAAGGGTAGAGAGATGGTAAAGGGTAGAGAGATGGTAAAGGGTACAGAGATGGTAAAGGGTAGAGAGATGGTAAAGGGTACAGAGATGGTAAAGGGTAGAGAGATGGTAAAGGGTACAGAGATGGTAAAGGGTACAGAGATGGTAAAGGGTAGAGAGATGGTAAAGGGTAGAGAGATGGTAAAGGGTAGAGAGATGGTAAAGGGTACAGAGATGGTAAAGGGTACAGAGATGGTAAAGGGTACAGAGATGGTAAAGGGTACAGAGATGGTAAAGGGTACAGAGATGGTAAAGGGTACAGAGATGGTAAAGGGTAGAGAGATGGTAAAGGGTACAGAGATGGTAAAGGGTAGAGAGATGGTAAAGGGTACAGAGATGGTAAAGGGTACAGAGATGGTAAAGGGTACAGAGATGGTAAAGGGTACAGAGATGGTAAAGGGTACAGAGATGGTAAAGGGTACAGAGATGGTAAAGGGTAGAGAGATGGTAAAGGGTAGAGAGATGGTAAAGGGTAGAGAGATGGTAAAGGGTAGAGAGATGGTAAAGGGTAGAGAGATGGTAAAGGGTAGAGAGATGGTAAAGGGTAGAGAGATGGTAAAAGGGTAGAGAGATGGTAAGGAGAGAATGGTAAAGGGTAGAGAGATGGTAAAGGGTAGAGAGATGGTAAAGGGTAGAGAGATGGTAAAGGGTAGAGAGATGGTAAAGGGTAGAGAGATGGTAAAGGGTAGAGAGATGGTAAAGGGTAGAGAGATGGTAAAGGGTAGAGAGATGGTAAAGGGTAGAGAGATGGTAAAGGGTAGAGAGATGGTAAAGGGTAGAGAGATGGTAAAGGGTAGAGAGATGGTAAAGGGTAGAGAGATGGTAAAGGGTAGAGAGATGGTAAAGGGTAGAGAGATGGTAAAGGGTAGAGAGATGGTAAAGGGTACAGAGATGGTAAAGGGTACAGAGATGGTAAAGGGTACAGAGATGGTAAAGGGTACAGAGATGGTAAAGGGTAGAGAGATGGTAAAGGGTAGAGAGATGGTAAAGGGTAGAGAGATGGTAAAGGGTAGAGAGATGGTAAAGGGTAGAGAGATGGTAAAGGGTAGAGAGATGGTAAAGGGTAGAGAGATGGTAAAGGGTAGAGAGATGGTAAAGGGTACAGAGATGGTAAAAGGTAGAGAGATGGTAAAGGGTACAGAGATGGTAAAGGGTAGAGAGATGGTAAAGGGTACAGAGATGGTAAAGGGTAGAGAGATGGTAAAGGGTACAGAGATGGTAAAGGGTACAGAGATGGTAAAGGGTACAGAGATGGTAAAGGGTACAGAGATGGTAAAGGGTACAGAGATGGTAAAGGGTACAGAGATGGTAAAGGGTACAGAGATGGTAAAGGGTAGAGAGATGGTAAAGGGTAGAGAGATGGTAAAGGGTACAGAGATGGTAAAGGGTACAGAGATGGTTAAGGGTACAGAGATGGCAGAGGAGCTTAGCCGTGACTGTACAGCTCAGCTCAGAACCCCAGAGAGCAGAAATGACCATGCCCGTGAGAAGAAATGTATCGGAGAAGGTTGTCAACTTTGAATTGTTGGATGATGGAATGAGGGAAGCAGTTGACTTTTGAGTCGACTCAAAAGTTAGCAGAGCAGAAATGACCATGCTTGTGAGATGAAATGTACCAGAGAAGGCTGTCAACTCTGAACTGTTAGGATGATGGAATGAGGGAAGCAGCGCATGATGCCGTGACGACTCACTGAGAAGGAGACGACATTTTGGAGGAGCTTCTTGCTGGCCATGGCGTAGCGCAGCAGAGGCCAGGAGGCGCCGAAGAAAGACACAGCCTCCGCGTGCCACCGGCAGTTCCCTGCTGCGATGTCAGAAGGTGGAGTGGCTGTGGCACCGGACTCCATGCTGCCAGTTCCCTCCGTGCTGCCAGTGGCAGTTCCCAGCTGCGATGCGACTGAGGACTTGGAGTCATGATCCCGTTCGTCCAGCAGGTGGCGGAAGATGATGTGCCAGATGTGGCCGGGCAGAAGATCAACCTCGTCCACCTGACAGGTGAGGGAATGTTTGGTACGATGAGAAAGAGAGAGGGAGAGCGAGGATTAGCCCAATGCCAGAAGTTGATGTGCCAGATGGGGGCGTCCAACAGATCAGCCACGTCCACATTCTGGAGGGTGGAAAAGAAGTGGAGACGAGAGAGAAGGCAGCGGAAGATGATGTGCCTGATGGGGGCGTCCAGCAGAGCAGGTCAACCACGTCCACGCTCTGGTGGGTGGGTGCGGGGAGAAGTATTGCAGACGAGTGCTGGATTGTGAAAGTGGGAGGGGAGTGAGGGTGGCAGCAGCAGGAGGTGGAAGATGATGTGCCTGATGGGGCGTGGCAGCGGATCAACCACGTCCACGCTCTGGTGGGTGGGGGAAAAAGAATATGTTACTTATTTTCAAGATAAGAAAAAGAGAGAGAGAATGAGAGGTCAACCCTAAACTGACTTCAAATGCGAGATGACCTAAATGTGACTTTCGTGCTACTTTCGAGATGTGTTCAGGATGGGGTAGGTGTCACTTTCGAGTCAGGTTTGGGTTAGCAACATTTTGGTGATGCTCTCTCTTTCGTCCTGAGAAGGATGCGGTGAGAAGGATTCGGTGAGAAGCGACGAAAATCCGCTGGGAATTACGGTGTGACGCCTCACTGTCTGCGGCATCACTCCCACCTCCTGGTGCCGCTTCTCGGCATCAAGGGGTGCTGTGAGATTGGGAGCATTGTCTCCCGCAAGCACCGCATCTCCCGCAAGCACCGCATCTCCCGCAAGCACCGCATCTCCATGGCGTGCCATGATCAGCGCCAACGACCGGCGTGAGGCAAAAACACTGTCGTTCGAAATCGGGAGGTTTCTAGAAAGCACCGTCCGAAAACAAGTACGGCTCTACGCAACAAATACAGCTCGGTTTTTTGTCGATGGGAACTCTTACTATCTTGTGAAGGCGAGGGTTAACAATTGTTAGGCTGATGCATGATTATGGTGGTGTTCCGTTGCCGCATAGCTTTATGCGGCAACGGACGCACAAGCGCTGCGCCATGACGCTTCCAACCATTACATCATTCCACCGGTTCCACGACGTTTCGCCATCGACGAGCACAGCAATTACTCTGGTCCCAGTGGTCATTGTCGGGCCAAAGCAAATGCCGTATACTATGGAGATGTTGAGTTCGCTTCACTTGCCTAGGTTATTTCTGTTTCCTACTGAGGCAATCACAAATCGGCCGTGGCGAACAGGGCCTTCGAGTGAATCACACGTGACGTGTGAGTCACAAATTCAGCCTTGGATTTATTTCCAAGCCTATCTCTCATGATTCCGATTTCGTGAAATGTAACCGAGCCTGTTGAACTGTTTACATCGAGTAACGAACTTGAGTCGCTAGCGCTCATTTCGCTCCATCTGACCTTCTCACGCAGTTGCTGAAACTTGTGAGGCTCGTCAAGCTCCTGGACGGTGAAGCAAACAGATCCCTAGGAGCAAAAAGGTGTTCACTTCTGCGTGTGGTGGCCTACTGGTATTACCCATGGCAGTACCCCTCTGCTGCGTTGCATGCACCTATGCCAGGTAGCAGCAAGTCATCCTCACATAAAAACTGGGTGTAGAAGTGCGCATTGATCTGCGTATGGTTGCCGATACTCACAACACAGCGAATCAATTACATCAAATATTTCAACATGAAGTAGCTCATAGTGATTGAAGGAATGTCATGATCTGAACATCTTGGACCACGTCCTGGCTCATGTCAGCATAACCTCCCCTCGCTTGCATTACCGGCTCAATCCTCCGCCTCTCCCCCTCCCCCTCCCCCTCCCACCGAAACGATTGACCAATAATGCAGTACATCGAGTTCCAAGATGCCACTCCCGCGTCGCACAGAAAATCAAGTGCAGCTTTGGAGCATTGATGAAGGGTGGGCTAAGTGCTTCATCTCCCATTTCTTCTCCTTGAACAAAACCCCTCCTTAGAAGAGCGAGAAATTCAGCATCATCCAACGCAGCTGTGTACTTCCCACCACCACTTCTCCTGTTATTCACCCCAATGTCAAGGCGGCGCAAGCAGCTCCATTCATCAGGCACCTCCTCTAGCGGCATGCCATGCTTCACTGTCAGCATCTCCACTGTTGGAGCTATGCTGCTCAGTAGCTGCGTCAAGGAACGCTGAGTGGCAGCCAAAGAAGGTTGAGAGATGGAGGCAAAAGCGAAAAGATCTTCCCAAGGTGAGCTGGACTGGTTAGTTGGTCCGTTAAGTAAGACGGTTTTGGCCGAAACCAGTGGGAGCGAAGAAACCAGAAGCTGGCTGCGGCCGGTTAGAGTGAGCGAGTCGAGAGAGAGTGGGCTGGCACACTTGCAATCGATTTCCAATACATCTGCTGTGGCTGAAAAGGCTTTCAAGGAGGGAGGGAGGGAGAAGCGGAGGTTGAGCCTCTGATGCTCGAAACTGACTTTGATGACTCGAGCAGCGGAGAACTCAAAACTGAGGTGGCAAGAGACATGGCTCTTGACGGAAAAAGAGAACTCGTGCAGCTGTAGGGTGATTGCGGAGAGAAATGCCAGATCATAGCCGTTACAGTCCAAATGGTCAATGCTCAGGCTTCTTAGATCCGTGAACCATGCAGCCTCCAGGTTGCCTAGCATCCATCTCCCAAGGCCAAGAGTCGGCCGCTGCAACTGCCCAAAAGCCCCCAGAAACGCCGAGTGTATCATCTTGTGTTCCAACAGGGAGTATCGGAATGACAAATCTCTGAACCCAAGGCACAAGCTTGTGAGGGAAGGAGCAGAAGATGCCAAAAGGCGGCTGAGGCTCTGCAAATTGTGCAAGCTGCTGCAAGTGAGGTCGAGGGACTTGTGACCTGACAACTTGAGAAACCAGGAGAGCATTTCTGTCCATTGGGTTTCCTGAGTGTTATACATAGGGGAGATGGGCTCCAGTTCCTGCAACCAGAGAGAAGAAGTATTAGGTCAACACCCAACTTCATTAACAGAGGACTTTGGAAGCAACAGTTTAGCGCCCTAAGCACTCTGGTTAACTAGGTTGTACAGATCAATGTGCGCGTGAGAAGACAGGTCTCACGGAGAAGGAGATGATATGGTGAAAAATCCTCTTGCTGGCCATGGCACAGCGCAGCAGAGGCCAGGAGGGGCCGAAGCGCCTCGCGTTCTCCTCATGGTGCTCCCTGGCAGTCATCTGATTGATAGCGGCATACGAAAAGTTGCCTGCTCCCTGCTGTAATGCGCCCAGAAAGTGCCGGTTCTGCAGCTGAGTAGAATCTGCTGGCGGTAGCAGCAGGTGGCAGAAGATGATGTGCCAGATGGGGCCGGGCAGCAGATCAACCACGTCCTCGCTCTGGTGGGTGAGTGGGGAGAGATCATTGGAGATGAGTGGAGTAGCGGAAGGATTCGGGAGTTAAGAGGAGGAGAGGAGGGTTGTGAATCGAGGGTGGATTAGGGACGCGATGCGAAACCAGAGGATCGGTTGCTCTGTCTCTGTCTGCAGCAACACGCTCACCTCGCGTCAGCAGGCTCTGTAAGTTTAAGAGCACGCACGCTCTGTTCCAGCACCGCATCCCCATGCCCCGTAGCCATCGGTGCTGCGGCAACTCACTCTCACCTCGTGCGGATTTTCAGCTAGAAAAGGCTCAGTGAGTTTGAAAGCACACAAACGCTCTTCCAGCACCGCATCCCCATCGTTAGTAGCCATCGGCGCGGAGACAAGGCGGCAACTACGAATTTGATTCGACTCGTCTAGAGCTGCAACCACTTGAGAGATGTTTCGCGGAACGTTCCAGCACAGAGGGTCATAGCACAGCGACACATAGAATTCAAGAAAGTGCTCATAAAGATCCAGTCAGCTATGTTGAAGCCACTCTTGAAAAGAGGTCCTTTGAAGGATTCGCGCAAGTGTTTTCAACAGTGATTTCAAGCAAGTGCTCCTGAAGATACAGCCCGCCTGGCGTGAGTTCTTAAGGCGGAAGTAAGCAGCGGCGCGTCGGGCTGACCAAGTGCATGGCAACGTGGCACGGTGAGGCAGGAAATGTTCCTGAGCGACGGGGGGAAGGAGTGGACACGACGCGAGGACTGTGCGGTGTGTTCCGAGGGGGTTCTCCGCGAGGGGTATTCCGCGGAGTGTTCCGCGGTGTTTTCCCCCGTGCGCCTCTGAGCAAATGGCCTACACATTGAAGCAAAGGATTCGAGTCGACGCTTCTACTAAGTCTAAATGCACAACGAGCGTCAGAAATCATGCTGCTGCTTCGCCTCGTCACAGCTGCCGGTGTGCTCGCAGCCTTCACGTGGCTGACACGTGGCGACAACAACGGTCTCGTCCAGGTGGCTGTATCGTCACGCTTCGTCTCACGCAGCAATACCGTACTACGCGTAGACGGCAGCCATGGATCGCTTTTATCGCAATTCGCGACTCTCGAATGCTGTCGACTTGCAAAACGTTCTACCTACACCTCGCTATGCTCGAATGCCCTAGGTTCCATTATCATACCTCTCGAATGCATATGTATAATCCCTCCATCCATCCTCCGTGCCGTGAAAGGCGAAACTGCGTGTACCCGTTTGAAGATGTCTCAATTCATGGTGGACCATCTCCGTTGAAATCTAGAATTTTAGTTTCATCTTGTTATTGGAAGGAAGCGTCTCATCAGGAATTTTTATGCGAAGCAAAAACACAACAATATACATCGCAAACATAAGCCATATAGACAAAACACCAGAGCAAAGCATCAAAACAAAGCATCAATACACAACTACAAGCCTTCATAATCTCCTCTGCATTACTCTGCTCAGCTGGTGGAGCAGCAGCCCTATGCCCTGACAGCAGCAGACAGCAAACAGCAGGCAGCCCCATCACGACAGCCACAGGAACTAGCTCAGGCACCAGCATCATCATCATCAGCTGTCCCAGCCGTACAAGTATGGGATGGTGATGGGACGGTGGTGGGATTGCCACCGCCACTGCTAACACCGATCACCGTTGAATCACCATCCCATCACCATCCCATCACCATTCCATCGCCATCCCATCGCCATTCCATCGCCATCCCACTGCCATCCTACGTCCAAGGCTGTAGCATGCACCACATAGGTGCACACCACCCCATAGTCACACCACCCCATAGTCACACCACCCCATTGTCACACCACCCCATGGCCACACCACCCCATGGCCACACCACCCCATGGCCACACCACCCCATGGCCACACCACCCCATAGTCACATCCCCCTGATTGTCAAACCAATGTCACCACCGCTATCATCACAAAACGCCCATCTTGCTCGTCCCTGCACACACCTCCACCATTACCACCACCGTTATTAGCACACACCTCCCTTCCTGCTCGACCCTGCACACATCTCCCTCACAAAAGAAGCCCTCACACCTGTCCATCTTGGTCCCACTCACTCATTACCCCAGCCACCCTGCTTGCTATCTCCCTCCACAGCATGAAATAGCAAAGGGGGTTTACACGCTGACCCATGCCCTGACCCATGGCATGGGGAACGTGATCTGACCCCATGCTATCACTGTGACACTAGGGGATCCCATGCTATCACTGTGACACTAGGGGATCCCATGCTATCACTGTGACACTAGGGGATCCCATGCTACCGCTACGCCACGTTGTGCTTCCATACTATCACCGTGACACAATCTGACCCCATGCCACTGCTATGACACAATCTGACCCCATGCCACTGCTATGACACAATCTGACCCTATGCCACTGCTATGACACAATCTGACCCCATGCCACTGCTATGACACAATCTGACCCCATGCCACTGCTATGACACAATCTGACCCCATGCCACTGCTATGACACAATCTGACCCCATGCCACTGCTATGACACAATCTGACCCCATGCCACTGCTATGACACAATCTGACCCTATGCCACTGCTATGACACGCTGTGTGCCCAAACTGACCTAACCTAATCACACCGCTCCTCTCGCACCCGTTATCACGACCGCGCCAGTGGACAATGCCAGGGAAGGGAACTGCCTGCGCAGAGCATCCGGAATGTAAATAGACTCCAGGTTCGGAGCATCGATGTACGTGCTGCCGCTGCTGCTCCTACTGCCCCCTTCTTCCCCACCAAAGCACCTCATAAACCGAGAGTCCTCCGAATCCTTCAGGTTTTCACTGTAACTAAACCCCCCATTGCTATAACGGTTCACACCAACACTGAGGTGCCGCAGCTGGCTCCACTCCACATGCACGCCCTCCAGAGGCCAGCCGTACCTCAATACAAGCATCTCCACTATAGGCGCTATGCTGCTGAGCAGGTTGGTCAAGGCGCGTTGAGAGGCATCATTGGAAGAGGGAAACGCGCGCCAGCGATTTGCTCGGGTGCTCGCTCCGTTCAAGTAGACGGATTTTGCGGCAGCCAATGGGAGCGAGGAAACGAGGAGCTGCGAGTAGCCAATGAGAGAGAGCGAGTCGAGAGAGGGAGGGCTGGAGGAGGAAGTGCAATCCACTTTAAGGCACGCTGCAGTGGCAGAGAAGGCCTTCAAAGAGGCAGGCAGGGCGCAGCGGAGGTGCAGCGCTTGCTTCTCAAAGCAGAGCGTGATAGATCGAGCAGCGGTGAAGTTGAAATCGAGGGTGTTTCTCAAAGCAGAGTCGTGGCTGGAGGAGGCGAGAGCGAGTTCATGCAGCTGCGGTGCGACGGATGAGAGGAAGGACAAATCACTCCCGTCGCACTTAGAATCGTGGATGCTCAGACTCCTTAAAGCCTTGAACTTTGCTGGATTCAGGCTCCCTAATTGCCAGGTCCCACGACCTACCTTCAGCCGCTGCAGCTGCTGAAACTCCTCAAGAAAGGCCGGATTCATCAGGTGCTTCTCCTTGATGATAGGCTCGATTCCCCCGGGAGGTTCCTTGATTCCAAGGCCCAGGCTTGCGAGGGAGTGTGCAGAGGGTTGCAAGAGACGGCCGATGCTGTTCAGATCTTGGGAGCTATTGAGAGTGAGATCAAGGGACGTGTGAGCTGCGCGACGCAGGAAGAAATAGAGTATGCCTGACCACCGGGGGTCTTGGGCGTTGAATAGGAGCGTCATGGGCTCGAGCTCCTGCTCACACACAGCGATGGACTCAGAGATGGCAGAGAAGCTTATCCGTGACAGTACGGCTTGGCTACCCAGAGAGCAAAATCTACCATTTTCTGAAATGAGTTGCATCAAAGGGTTGTACGGTGGAATGAGGGAAGGGAAGCATCGCATGATGATGACTCACGGAGAAGGAGATGACATGGCGGAGTAGCCTCTTGCTGGCCACGGCGTAGCGCAGCAGCGGCCAGGAGGGGCCGAAGCGCCTCAATGCCTCTGCATGCTGCTTGTGCTGGCGGGAAACGGAAGAGCTGTGGCGTTCGAGGTGCTGCCTCCTGCGATGCAGCCGAGGAATCACCCCGATTCTCCGGAGAATGATGCGCCAGCAGGAGGCGGAAGATGATGTGCCAGATGGGGGCGGGCAGCAGATCAATCACGTCCACGCTCTGGTGGGTGGGGTGAGCGAAGGGAAGCACTGTGAGGGAGAACAAGACAAAGGGAGTGGGAGAGGACTAGGCGAGGATGTGCAAGGAAGTAGTGACTGTGGCATCACGCTCATCTCATGAGAATTCTCAGCAGCCGCGGTCTGTGAAAGATTGAGAGCAGCTATGCTCTCTTCCAGCACCGAACCCTCATGCTTAATAGCCATTGTCGTGGTGAGAACTGAGGGTTCCAATTGGCCTTGTCTAGAACGGCTCGTCGGACGTTAGGATACAGAGTGTTGCAAGAAAGCGAGAAAAACAACCTTGAATAAGGATTGGGCATTGGATTCGCAGAGGGTAAGGTAAATCTGCTGACCAGAATTACTGATACTCGATGTCTTCTGCTGGTCATCCCACATGCAGCTCACCTGGTGATCATTCTCAGCCGCACAGGGCTGTGTGAGAATGAGAGCAGCCATGGTCTCTTCCAGCACCGAATCCCCATGGCTGGAGGCCATCGGCGCCGTGAGGAACACGGAACTGGATTCGTCTAGGCTACAACGAGTCGTCAAACGATTGAGTACCGAGGGAATCAAGAAAGCGGGACATCGAAAAGTTATGAAGGACTTCGCAGCAGGCGATTAGGATATTGGCAAGCGAAGCAGAGTGCGCCTGGCGTTGATTTCGCCGACCTGAATCTCTGATAGATCTCTGATACTCGAAGCCACCCAGCTGTTCCACTGCACCGCTCGTCCCGTACTCGCATAAACCTTGAAACCCTACCCTCACTGGTCAGGTACGCCACGCACGAGGTACGCCTTTCGTCACCATGGCCGTGCCAGTACACAGCGGCGCGACGGGTGACCGAGTTTGCACGGCACGAGGAGGCCGCTGCGCGGCGGGGGAAGTGGACAAAGCGTAAGGACGGCGTGTGTAGTCCTGCGGAGTGTTCCCGTGAGAGTTTCGCGGGTGTTCCGCGGTGTGCTTTTGAGCAAGTTCTTTCACTCTGGGACGACGGATGCGAATCGCCGTTATCAAATCTGAACGCATCATAGCAATGACCGGCGATAAGCATGCTGGTTTGGCTCCCACGATGAACTGTAGAAGCAACAAAAGACTCACGGAGCAGGAGATGGCATGGTGGAGGAGAAGCAAATGAGTGGAGGGGGGAAGGGGGAAGGGGGAAGCAGCGGATGACGACTCACTGAGAAGGAGACGGCATGGTGGAGGAGCCTCTTGCTGGCCATGGCGAAGCGCAGCAGATGCCAGGAGGAGCCAGAACACCTCGTGTTCTCCTCATGCCGCTGTCTAGCGGTAAGTGGATTCGTAGTGGGGAAGTCTTGGTTGCCTTCCTCAATTTTAAATGAGTTAGGCGAATCAGTTTGTTGCGGCCGAGCGACAAAGTCACACAAAGTGCTCACTGCTCCCCGCAATGATGCTTCCTCCAAAGATTCGCCTAACAGCAGGAGGCGGAAAATGATGTGCCAGATGGGGCCGGGCAGCAAATCAACCACGTCCACGCTCTGGTGGCTGGGGAGTGAGATCTATTGGCGATGAGAGGAGAAAGGGATGATTAGGAGATGATGCGGTGCAACGAAAACCAAGGGAAACAGCTAGAAATCATGGTGGGATGCCTTGTTTTTTCACACAGAAAGCGAGGAGACAGTGAAGTTGCGCTATCACTCTCACCTCACAATGATTCTCGGCATCAGAGTGCGCTATCACCTTGAGAGCATGCATCCTCTCCACCACCTCATTCCCATGGCTATCCATCGACGGTGACAGTTGCTATCGCGATTGATTTGTCTAGCCTAAAACGAAACTCGAATACAGAGAGGTTCAAAGAAAGCTGAAACTCAAATTCCCCGAAGATGCTGTCGTTAAAACCCGTGGGTCAAGAAGGCCAAATTCGGTTCATCCTTCTAGTGTTGGTTGGGTGTCCCAAAAACGCCTGTGATTTTCCCGAGTTTATAACACCTCGTCTAGCAAATCCCAACCAACCTTCCTAAGGTTGAATATCTTGGCCTGCGGGTTTTAAATTTGCTGACGTTCGAATTGAGATTGCTGATTTCAGTCAGTCACCGAGCGGTTCTCTGTATTCGAGGAATATTAATCGGTCTAAACGCCTCTTGCCATGCTCGCACTCTCGTGAATCCGACTCACTAGTCAGCGTAGGCACGATGATTTTAGCCATCTCGGCGCAATGGCGGGAGCAATCCAGTGGTCCGGTCGGCTGACCAGGACCGCAGGAGCGCAACACGGCGAGGAAGGGGAATGGGCAGGGGGGAAGGCGAGTATGAGGTGCGAGGACAGCGTGGCAAAGCTGCGGTGTGTTCCGCGATGCGCCTGAGTGAGTCGCGCTCGTTGAGCAGAACGTTGGATATGCTGATGCCATTTTACAATATTACCTGAACCGATCTTAAAGCCAGGATCTCAAGTAAGAGAAATTGGCTTCAATTGCAAAACACTTGCAGCTCGGGTCACCCTGTTTGTTTAGGCGAAATCGAGTGGTTGGGTTGGAGGTTCAGTGTGCGACTGATCCCCGATTTGCCCGTGAATCTCAATTGCAAAACAAATTGCTGTGCATGAGATTTTTCGGCAAGTGAGACACATTGCTGGGAAATGAGCTTCGGAACCCAACCAGATTTCCGTGCCTAGTTGGTTCGGAAGTTCACTGCGATTTTTGTTTGCTTCGCATCCCTCGTTTCAGCTCTCGTCAACTACTCTACCTCGTCAACCAATCACAGCCTAACACAATTCACTAACTGCAAAACAGCCAAACTACTTGAGATCCTGGCTTTAACACTACTACCGGTAGGTCGCGATGCGCATGTTTGCTTCGGCTGACGGTGTGTGTTCGGCATCGAGTGCCTTATGGGTGCTTCAGCCATGCATACGTACGACGCATCGCCGTTGCCACTACCAGTTGTAGATTGTCACGGATTTCCTAGCTGCTGGAATGTGCATGGCACTTTGGCTTGCACAAAAACTATGTACGCTCTATTATAGGATTGGGGGCACGTCCGGATAGTAAGTTCGAATGCAGCTCAATGGGGCCTTCTACTATCTAGTGCTACTGTTCTCACATTTTAGAATTGTACTTTGTGACATGCTCTCAATGCAAAATGTAAGAAACTGAACTCGTACCGAACATGTACATGTCGGACAAGAACATACGGATGCTCGTAAACACCACCCCATGGTAGTAACATAATTGTCACCACTTTAAAAAGCACACAGCAGCTTTCCCACTCGTCCCTGCACACAACACAACTCCCTCACATGCACCTCTTATACCTGCATAACCTGGTTCCACCCACTCCCTCTATTCCTCAGCCAGACATCGCCAAACTCCTTTAAATGCAGATTCACCTCAAAGGGTTTGAAGGAACCTCATGATCCGATCATCCTGCTCCATGTCCTCCTCCTTCATGGCGCATGCAACATAATCCGCCCTCATATGTACAACCGGATCTTGGCTCCACTTCTCTCCCTCCCTCTCCCAGTGAAACGACCGACCAACAATGCGGTACAATGTGAGGGACGGGAAAATGACAGGCAAACAAGCCAGCGACCCAGGATACCACTGCCGAGTTGCAAAGAAGATGAACTCCATCTTTGGAGCTATTATAACAGGAGGGCTTATCTCTTCATGCTCGCTGCTGCTGCTGCTCTCCCCACCAAAGCCCCTCCTCCGGGAATCTTCCACTGTGGTCATAAGACGATGCCCATCTGGACCCTGATTGTTCACACCAATGGCAAGGCAGCGCAGGCAACTCCACTCCACTTCAACCTTCTCTAGCGGCCAGCCATGTCTCACCATAAGCGACTCCACAGTTGGCGCTATGGTGCTGAGTAACTGGGTCAAAGAAAGCTGGGAAGAAAGCTGAAAGACCCGTCTGCAAATAGAAAAATTCTCGTTCAACGGCCTGGGCGTTTCTTGGTGGGTTGGTCCATTCAAGAAGACAGCTTTGGCAGAAGCCAGCGGGAGCGGAAACACGACAAGATGTGAATGACCAATCAGAGTGAAGGAGTCAAGAAAGAGTGGGCTGGAGCACATGCAATCAATCTCCAGCTTATCCGCTGCAGCAGAAAAGGACTTTAAAGAGGGTGGGAGGGTGAAGAAAGCATTGAGACACGCTAATTCATATCTGATTGTGATAACTCGAGCAGCTTTGAACTGGAGCGTCAAGAGGCATGAGCGACGACCAGAGGAGGAGAGAGAGAACTCATGCAGCTGAGGTGAGATGGAAGACAGGAACTGATGATCGCAGCTGTCGCAATCCACATGATCTACGGTCAGACTCCTTAGTGCCGGGAACCATGCTGCCTTCACACTGCTTAGATCCCACCTCCCATGGCCTAGCTTCAGCCGCTGCAGCTGCCAAAGCTTCCCCAGAAATGCCAGATTGATAAGCCTGCGTTGGATAGAATCGTGTGCAATGCTGTTGCCCCTGAGGCAGTTCTTACCCCTAAGGCAATCTGTGAGCCCAAGGCTGAGGCTTGTGAGGGAGTGAGCAGAGGAAGCCATGAGACAACCAAGGCTCTGCAGGTCCGTTAAGCTGGTGAAAACAAGGTCAAGGGATTTGTGACCTGGGAGTTTGAGGAAGCTGGAAAGCCTTTCTGACCACCTGAGCTCCTCACTGTTGAATATGAGGGAGATGGGCTCGATCTCTTGTACGCAGAGATGTCATGATTCCGAAGTCAGAGCAGACATAACAAATAAAGATTCAAGCCTTGTGATTCGTACAACCTTCAATGAATTCACCATGTGCCTAAGGATGACTTACGAGGAGGAGACATGGTGGTAGAGAAGCAGGCAGGTGGAATGAGGGGAGCAGTGCATGTCTGGTAGGGCCATGCATGAGGACACACAGGTGGGTGAAATGGGGAAGCAGCAAACGACTCATAGAGAATGAGGTGACATGTTCGAAGAGTCTCTTGCTGGCCATGGCAAAGCGCAGCAGAGGCCAGGAGGAACCGAAGCGCCTCCTGTTCTCTTCATGCTGCTGGCTCGCAGAAAGTGGCCTGCTAGGAGAACATGAGGTGCTGCCTGCTTCCAGCTCTAACTCGTCAAAAAACTCGGCCCCTTTTTGCAGTGAATCAGAATCGCCTGCAAAAAGTTGATTCATCAGGTCACACAAATTGCTGTATGCTGCCGGCGGTGATTTTTCACCAGAGTCGCCCCGCTTTTGCTGCTGGGAGGAATCGGCTGGCTGCAGCAGCATATGGCGGACGATGATGTGCCAGATGGGGTCCGGGCAGCAGATCAACCACGTCCACGCTCTGGTGGATGGCGAGAGAGAAGCATTGAGATGAGAGGAGGAGAGGAGCGATTAGGGAGATGTGAGAGGAATCGAGGGTGGATTAGGGAGGCATGTGAAGAAATGAGGAAGGAATGATGAACTAGGAAATGAGTTGGGTACAAATATGAAACCCTAGAAAGCTGTACCCCATACTGTCTACCCCACTACAGCCTAGAAAGACTATAGCAAATAAGTTCGACACACCCCCATAGGCAAAGTGGGGGAGAACAAGGGGTCACAAGACCAGTTAAGCAAAGCACAGCAAGCTCAGGGTGGATCCCAACGTCACCACACATTCTGAGCACAAGATCAAGAGCCACAAGGCCAGTTCACATGCAGGTATATATATATAAAGCTAAACATGCAAGTGCAAGTATATATAGGGCAAAGTACAAGCAAGGTCAAGAAGTGAGCAAGTGAGGCAAAGTAGGTACAAGACCTAACAGAGTACAGAAGCGCTGATGATCACAAGGCGCGAGTGCCTTGGTGAAGATATCAGCAGTGTTGGCCTGAGAGGCCACGTAAGCAAGTCGCAGCTGACAACGCTGCTGCAGCTCACGAGCAAGAAAGTAGCGAAGAGCAATGTGCTTTGTTCTGTGCTCCAGTCTGTGCTCACGACACAAGGCCAGCATGGCCTTGTTGTCTACGTACAGAACTGGAGGAGAACGAGGCGGCTCTCCGAGGTCAGTCAGCAGGTAGGTGAGCCAGCGTAACTCCTGTGCAGCCATGGCCCCTGCGTAGATCTCAGCCTCACAGCTGGAGCTGAGAACAGAAGACGAGCGGGTAGACCGCCACGAAACAGAACCGGAGCCAAGGCTGAAGGTGTAACCCTGTGACGACCGCTGCGTAGCCAAGTCGTCAACCCAAGACGCGTCTGCGTGACCAGTGAGGACCACTGGACTCCGCCCTCCAAGCACTAGCCCCATGCCCGATGTACTGCACAAGTAGCGCAATACCCTCTTCGCTGCAGCCATGTGCTCAGGGAGGTGTCTCCCAGGAGCAACATAGCGTGCCAGAATGCTAAGAGGGTATGCAAGGTCAGGTCGTGTGCAGGTCATCAGGTACATGAGGCAGCCAACAAGCTCTGGGTACGGGCCACTCGGCTCTACGGACTCATCCGAAGGCAGAGCTGAGAGCGAGTGGCGAGTAGACAGAGGAGTGGCCTGTGGCGAGGAGTACGTGAAGCCGAAGCGCCGAAGGACCTGCTGCACCATGTGTGACTGAGTCAGGGTAATGGTGCGCTGTGCTCTGTCCCGGGTGATCTGCAAGCCAAGGTAGCTACGCAATTGACCCAGGTCTGTGCACGTGTGTCTCTTCTGCAGCTCGGAATTCATGTGGGCGAGTCCAGCAGTGTCAGCAGTAGCAAAGACCAAGTCGTCGACGTACACGAGGATGTAGAACGGCGGCAAAGAGGTGTCGGTGCGTAGAAACAACGACGGGTCGGCAGTAGAAGGAGCAAACCCAAGAGCCGCAAGTGTAGTCCTCAGTGTGTCGTGCCACTCACGAGGTGCCTGGCGGAGACCGTAGACTGGCCGCCGGAGGCTCCACTGGGTGCCAGGAGGAAAAGACCCAGTCAAGCCAGGTGGGCGGCGCAGCCAGATCTCCTCGTGCAGGCTGCCCTGTAGGAAAGCAGTGCTGAAGTCAAGAGAGTGAAGCTCGTAGTCGCGCTGAGCGGCTATGTGCAGCAGTACCCGAAGAGTGGTCATCTTCGGGGTGGGAGAGAAGGTCTGAAAGTAGTCAACTCCTTGCCGCTGACTGAAGCCTCGAGCCACATAACGCGCCTTGAAGACAGGCGGAGAACCCGGCGGCCGCTTCACCCTGAAAATCCACATGCCACTGACGATGTTCGCCCCAGGTGGGGGAACCTCGTCAACGTAGGTACCTGTGGACTTCCAGGAAGCCATCTCTGCGTCCATGGCAGCCTGCCACTGAGAGGAGTAGGGACCCTCTATCGCCTCCGCGTAAGAGCGCGGAGTCGGGATGTCTGGTGCATCCGGGTCTCCCTCAGGGGCAAGCAGCATGGACACGAGATGAGGTGAAGCAGTAGCAAAGCACTGGAACTCCTCCTGCCTGTCCTCAAGGACGTCCGTGCCAAGGGCACACTCACCCCCGACGGACGGAGGACAGACAGACTCAGACTCAGCGACAAGACTAGCAGCATAGTCTAGACGACAGCGAGCAGCGAAGTCAACAACTTCAGCAACTAAGGCAGACGCAGCAGTGGACTCAAAGGAAGGGTCAGTGACGACAGTAGCAAGGAGACGCGTGACAGTAGGACTGGCAGCACGGAGGGAGTCCGACTCTGGGTCAGCAAGAGCAGGAAGAGAGGACTCAGGAGGAGAAGGCAAAGGGGCACGCAGTGGAGCAGTGGAAGGACGCAAAGACATCCGGTGCGTGCCGGGGACAGGGGGAGGACGCTGACGCGAACCACGACCACCAGTGCGAGCAGCACGGACAGGCGACGCAGGGCGAGACGCAGGCTCACGACGCTCAGCAAGACCTCCAGTAGGACCAGTGTAGGGAGAAGGAGCAGGCAGGGGGGAGGCTGGCTGTAACTGTGACTCAGACTGGACAGGCGGCGGACACTCTAAGAGAGGAGCAGGACCAAGAACCTGCTCAAGGAGCGGAACGAAGTACGGCCGCGGCCGCGCAGCACCACCAGAACCAGTAGGAACAGCACCAGCACCCCCAACGGCAGCACCAGCACCAGTAGCACCCCCAGCTCCAGCAGCGCCAACTCCAGCACCTCCAGCACCCTCAGAAGCACCCGCTCGAGTAGCACCCCCAGCGCCAACACCCCCAGCAGCTCCAGCTCCAGCCGGACCACCAGAAGACGCAACAGCTCCAGCTCCAGAAGCACCAGCAGCACCACTAGCAGCACCCACGCCGACAGCACCACCAGCTCCAGCTCGAGGAGCACCAGCAGCACCCACACCAGCAGCACCACCAGCTCCAGCACCAGGAGCACCCGCAGACCCAGCAGCTCCAGTACCCGCAGGACGAGCACCTCCGGGACTCGCGGCACCAGCACCCTCAACAGAAGTAGAACCTCCAGTACCAGCAGTACCTCCAGCTCCAGCAGCACGGCTCCAGCGCCGAGCAAACCACACTCGCAGCTCCTGTGGAGAGAGGAGCTCCCGCCGGGACGAAGCACCCGAAGGACCCCCAGGCCCACTCCCGCCAGACGCCACACGAGCAGGCTCAGCACCCTCAAGCTCCGCACCCCCAAGCTCAGCACCCCCAGAGTCAGCACCCCCAGGCTCAGCACCCCCAGTCTCAGCACCCCCAGGCTCAGCACCCCCAGACCCCGCACCCGCAGGCTCAGCACCCCTAGCAGCACCAGAGTCAACAGCTACCTCGACAGGCTCGACTGCGTCTACCTGGGACACACCTGAGGGGGAAGGACCCTGAGGGGGAAGGGGGTCTACCGGGGGGGGACCTGGGGTGAGGAAGAGCGGCGGCGGGGGAAGGGGTGCAGTGCGGTAGGGGAAGAGACGGTAGTAGGGAACCGACTCGTCAAACGTGACGTCCTGAGAGGACAGAACACGACGCGAGGTGGGGTGGTAAAACTGCCAGCCTGGCGCGTCAGGGGGGAAGCCAAGGAAGACGCAGGGAACAGCACGGGGGGACAGCTTGTCCGCAGACAAGTCGCGGACAAACGCCCGAGATCCCCAGACACGGAACGCAGACGCATCGCCAACCTTCCCCGTCCACCGCAGAGCAGGGGAGGTCTCCGGCATGGAGACCCGTGGCTGAAGGTTAATCTGATGCGCCGCGTACTGAACCGCGAACGGCCACAGAAAATGGGGGGCAGCCGCATGGATCATGGACGTACGATCGACGTCCATGACCATGCCAATGCGGCGCTCAGCAATCCCATTTTGCTGTGGAGAGGCCGGAAGCGTGAACGTCTGGCGGATGCCTCGTGCACGACAGAAGGCTCGCAGAAGGTCAGAGGAGAACTCTCCGCCTCTGTCGGAGTGCAGACGAAGAACAGGAAAGTCCGAGCCGAAACTATCTCTGAGCTGGAGACGAGCAGCGCGGATCCAGTCGATCAACACCCCTGTGACCTCACCCTTGCTGCGCAAGGGGAAGACTGTGGTGTAACGCGAGTAGTCGTCAACCACCAGCAGGAAGTAACGCTCGTGACCCTGTCCACGGACGCGGGCTGGGCCCCACACGTCCATGTGAAGCGTCTGCAGCGGAGCCTCTGTCGGAGGAAACTCGGAGGAGTGAGGAGCAGCGCGCTGCCGCCCCTCGACGCAGGGAACGCAGGTAGGGGCAGGCCCCGGAGGAAGAGGAGGGAGGGATCGGGGGAGACCAGAGACAAGGACACGGGAGGCCATGCCTCGGAGACGAGGCAGGGAGGGGTGACCAAGGCGGTGGTGCCAGAGGAGAGTCTGGTGAGACAAGAGACGACACGAGCAGGGGGCAGACTCAGGACCAGACCTGGACGGCGCAGCAGACACCTGACCCGACGCAGCTACCTGACCAGACGCAGTGACCTGAGGAGACCCTGTAGTCAGTGTGTACAGGCTCGACCCCGGCCGACGGGTAAACGTGGCCAAGTGTCGGCCCGTCCGAGCACACGTGCAGTGAGTCACTCGCTGACTCGCAGGAGTGAACTGGTGAGCCCCCCCATCCTGTAGATCGGCACCACTCACCAAGTTCGTAGAGAACGAGGGGAGGTAACGACCTGAGAGGGTGCCAGAGGGGGCCGCCGGACACGGTAAGACAGTGGAGAAGTGAGCAAGGACAGGACCCCCAGAGGGGTCTGCCAGGGAGACCGCAACTGGCCGACTAAGCGGCGTGAGTGTGGTGCGGTCTCGAAAGAAGGAGCGGGAAGCACCCGAGTCAAGGGTGAAGGTGTGGACGGCCTGAGCCGACGCGGTACCTGAGAGAGCAGACTCACCAGCACCTGGGGCAGGAGACTCACCAGCACCTAGAGCAGCAGCCTCACCAGCACCTAGAGCAGCAGTCCCAATGCCCGGGTCAGGCGGAACACACAGGTAACAGTCACCCTCATCACTAGTAGAAACAGCATACATGGCAGCAAGAATAGCATCAAAATCAAGATCAAAGATAGCAACCCCCGCCCTAGACAGCTCTCCCCAGCGAGGGATCTCAGTGGCGTCAGGGAACTGGTGACGCCAAGCGTCCGTCAGGCGGCCGAAGCAGCGCTGGGTGGAGTGCGGGCCCCCGCACTGCTCACCAGTGCGGTCGCCGGTACGAAGGACGTAGGTACAGGGACCTGCACCCCCACCCCTCTGACGCCCAGCGTACCACTCACGAAGCTGCTGGGGTGTCGGGGTCTCACGAGTGCGCTGCTGCTGCTGACGCTGACCACCACCGGAGCCACCCCTCTGCGCAGAGCCGCGACCAGCTCCACCGCTGCCGCCACCACCTCCGCCGCCTTCGCTACCTCCGCCTCCTCCACTCCCACCGCCACCGCCGCCGCCTCCTCCGCCTCCACTGCCGGCACCGACACCCCCACCCCCTCCACCGCCTCCACCTCCACCTCCACCACCCCCGCCAGCTCCTCCAGCACCCTTGCCCCCCTTGCCCTTGCCGGTGCGGCGTCTCCCGCTAGGGGCAGACGCAGCTCCGACCGGCTCGAGGCCAACGAGGTCGGCCGCAGCAGCAGAGGCAACAGAGGGCAAGAGGGGGGAGGGGGAACACCCCTCAAAGACGGGGGTACGAGGGTCACCACGAGAGGCTCCGACAGCGACTATACTCTTCTCTACTGCCAGGAGGCGCTCCTCGAGAAGGTCAACGGTGAGTGTGGTGGGGCAAACTGAGAGGAAGTGGTCTCTGACTAAGCGAAGGGAGTCAGGGAGCCGGGTGACTATGTAGTAGAGGGTGATGTACATGGGGGGGGGGGGTCTTGGCGCAGAACTCAGCAGAAAGCGCAGCGCGGTAGCGGGTGTCACTAGTGCGAAGGTGCGTAATGAGGTCAGCGACTGTGGGAAAGGCAGCGAGGTCAGGGAACAGGTACGGCAGTATGAGGCGGCTAAGAGCAGCAGTGGCAGGGGAAGAGTAGCGTGCAACTACAGCGTCGTACAAGGTCTTAGCACTCTTGTACTGACTAAAGTGCGCACGCTCAGCGGTCGGTAAGTGGCGACGCACAGCAAGACGGGCAGCAGCATCGCGTGTGGCCCACTGTGCGCGAACAGTGCTGTCAGCATCAGCAGGCGGGGCAGGAGAGGCACCAGACGTGAGATCGAAAAGGGAGAGGCCGTCTGCCCTATCGCACTGTAGGAAAAGCTGCAAGTCATCGACCCAGACCTCAAAGTCAACAGCCCGACCCTCAGCATCAAAGGTAAGGACACTGGGGGTAGCCATGACAGCAGCAGTCTAGTGGTGAGAGCGGCAGGCTAGAGGTAGTGCAGTGGCAGAGACGCTGCTCGGGAAAGCTCTCACCAGTCCCGGTGGGGAGGGCCGGGGCGCGCCGGCAGGAACAGGGTCGCCGCTGCGGCGGCGGCGGCGGCTCGGCGGCTCAGCAGGGGCTCGGCGGCTCGGTGGCAGCTCGGCGGCTCGGCGGCGGTTCGGCGTCTCGGCGTCGGCTCGGCGGCTCGGCGGCGGCTCGGCGGCTCGGCAGCGGCTCGGCGGCTCCGCGGCGGCTCGGCGGCGGCAGGGCCGGGGCAGGAGCGGCGGCGGCGACGGCGATGAAGGGGCCAGGGAGGGGCCGCAAAAGGGGCCGAGAGGAGGCCGCAAAGAGCGGCAACGGGGCCGCAAAGGGCGGCGACGAGGCCGCTGTAGGGCGGCAACGGGGCCGCAGAGGGCGGCGACGGGGCCGCTGGAGGGCGGCGACGGGGCCGCTGGAGGGCGGCGGCGGGGCCGCTAGAGGGCGGCGACGGGGCCGCCGTAGGGCGGCGACGGGGCCGCGGGAGGGCGGCGGCGGGGCCGCTAGAGGGCGGCGACGGGGCCGCTGTAGGGCGGCGACGGGGCTGCAACGAGCGGCGACAGGGCCGCTGGAGGGCGGCGACGGGGCCGCTGGAGGGCGGCGGCGGGGCCGCTGGAGAGCGGTGGCGGGGCCGCTAGAGGGCGGCGACGGGGCCGCTGGAGGGCGGCGACGGGGCCGCTAGAGGGCGGCGACGGGGCCGACAGAGGGCGGCGGCAGAGCCGCAAAGGCGGCGACGGGGCCGCAAGAGGGCGGCCGGGCCGCAAGGGGCGGCGACGGGGCCGCTAAGGGCGGCTACGGGGCCGTGTAGGGTGGGGCCGCGAGGGGCCGCTAAGGGCGGCGACGAGGCCGCGAGGGGCCGTGAGAGGGGCCGCGAGAGGGCGCGACGGGCCGCTAAGGGGAGGGCGGCACACAGGGCGCGCCTCGGTCAGGGGCGACTCGTTCTCCGGGCAGAAAAAAAAATTTACTCGATTTTCAGTGGTGGGCCCTAGGAGAAGTTCCCACTAGGGAACCTGCTCTATACCATGTGAAGAAATGAGGAAGGAATGATGAACTAGGAAATGAGTTGGGTACAAATATGAAACCCTAGAAAGCTGTACCCCATACTGTCTACCCCACTACAGCCTAGAAAGACTATAGCAAATAAGTTCGACAAGGCAATGCGAGACAAGATTATTGTATGCTCCGTGTGGAGTATCCCACTCACCTCGTGCAAATCTTCAGCAGCAGCGGGCTCAGTCAGTTCGAGAGCACGCATGTCCTCTTCCAGCGCAACATCCACATGCCCCGTAGCCATGGGCGCCGTGACAAGGTGAGAACTACAGTCTTTAATTCTTGCAGGCCAACAATATTTGTGGGACGTTTGAGCACTAGGAATTTGTACGGGGGCCACAGCACAGAGGAACATAACATTCGCGCAAGTGCCTATTAGGATCGAGTCTGTACTAGCACCATCATGAATTTCCCTATCAATCCCGCCAGTCTGGGGGGAGGGGTGGACAAGACGCGAGGACAGTGCGGTCGTCTATTTCGTGCCTTGAGCGGATCCCATCGGGTGAAAATTTTGATACAATTCGGCGTTTGAAATTCGACAAAAACTCGATACATAGGAACAATGAGCCGTGATAAGCATGCTGCTGCTTTGGTTTCTATAGCTGGCTGTGGGTTCTTAAGAGTTTCAGATTTCTGAGCAGTTTTGAGGCTCCTAGAGAAGTCGGTTCTAAGCGGCAGCGCGAACTGTCTCACACTTCGCCGGTCATGCCATCCGGGGGCCCGCCGCTGGCAGCAGTGCCGCGCATGCATCGACTCGACATGCTAGCTCTGCGAGAAGTCTCTCTCGGTGTCTTTATCGCAGCCATCAGCAACACCAATCCTGCATGCATCGCACTACGGTTTGCATGACAGCCATGGATTGCATTCATTCTCGCACCTCGCTGAACTAAAAAGGTGAGGTTCATCCACTGATCTGGAAAATCTGGAGTACCCGTTTAAAGGTGACAAACTCCACTTTATTACGGGAACAGGCAGCTTTTACATTTAGCGAACCACATAACATTGTGCACGCCTCATTTTCGTAAATCATTGGAGCATTGGTCTCATGGCAAGGATGAGTGCGCGAAACACGAACAAAAAAAACTTCCCGCCAGAGCCGTGTGCTTTGTTTCTAATCACCGTACGTACTGTATAAGCTATGTCCATGTCAGATACCCATGAGCAATAGTCACAGGGCTTGATATTCTAGCCAAACACCTAATGCACCTCCTTCGGGGCAGCTCACATCAGTAGCCAGTGGGGTTGCTAAAAAAATGGGCTTGTGCAGTTTTGGGATTGTGTAACACACTGCCAATGCCTTGTCCGAGTTTCACAAAGCACGCACCCTGCCTTAGTTAGTTCACAAGCTAATGACACACCCCCCTCCCTCCTCCACTTGTATGTTTTTCCTGCCTCCTATCTCCTATCTCCTACCTCCTATCTCCTACCTCCTACCTCCTACCTCCTATCTCCTACCTCCTACCTCCTACCTCCTATCTCCTACCTCCTACCTCCTACCTCCTATCTCCTATCTCCTACCTCCTACCTCCTACCTCCTATCTCCTACCTCCTATCTCCTACCTCCTACCTCCTACCTCCTACCTCCTACCTCCTACCTCCTACCTCCTACCTCCTACCTCCTACCTCCTACCTCCTACCTCCTATCTCCTACCTCCTACCTCCTACCTCCTACCTCCTACCTCCTACCTCCTACCTCCTACCTCCTACCTCCTACCTCCTACCTCCTACCTCCTACCTCCTACCTCCTACCTCCTACCTCCTACCTCCTACCTCCTACCTCCTACCTCCTACCTCCTACCTCCTACCTCCTACCTCCTACCTCCTACCTCCTACCTCCTACCTCCTACCTCCTACCTCCTACTCTACCTCCTACCTCCTACCTCCTACCTCCTACCTCCTACCTCCTACCTCCTACTCCTACCTCCTACCTCCTACCTCCTACCTCCTACCTCCTACCTCCTACCTCCTACCTCCTACCTCCTACCTCCTACCTCCTACCTCCTACCTCCTACCTCCTACCTCCTACCTCCTATCTCCTACCTCCTACCTCCTACCTCCTACCTCCTACCTCCTACCTCCTACCTCCTACCTCCTACCTCCTACCTCCTACCTCCTACTCCTATCTCCTCCCTACCTCCTACCTCCTACCTTCCTACCATCCTACCTCCTACCTCCTACCTCCTACCTCCTACCCTTTCCTACCTCCTACCTCTAAGTCCTCCTACCTCCTACCTCCTACCTCCTACCTCCTACCTCACTACCTCCTACCTCCTACCTCCTACCTCCTACCTCCTACCTCCTACCTCCTAATCTCTCCTACCATCCTACCTCCTACCTCCTACCTCCTACCTCCTACCTCCTACCTACCTCCTACCTCTGGGCTACCTCCCTACCTCCTACCTCCTACCTCTACCTCCTACCTACTCCTACCTCCTACCTCCTACCTCCTACCTCCTACCTCCTACCTCCTACCTCCTACCTCCTACCTCCTACCTACCTCCTACCTCCTACCTCCTACCTCCTACCATCCTACCTCCTACCTCCTACCTCCTACCTCCTACCTCCTAGCCTCCTACCATCCTACCTCCTAAACCTCCTATCTCTACCTCCTACCTCCTACCTCCTACCTCCCTACCTCCTACCTCCTACCTCCTACCTCCTACCTCCTACCTCCTACCTCCTACCTCCTACCTCCTACCTCCTACCTCCTACCGTCCTACCTCCTACCTCCTACCTCCTACCTCCTACCTCCTACCTCCTACCTTCCTACCTCCTACCTCCTACCTCCTACCTCCTACCTCCTATCTCCTACCTCCTACCTCCTACCTCCTATCTCCTACCTCCTACCTCCTACCTCCTACCTCCTACCTCCTACCTCCTACCTCCTACCTCCTACCTCTCTACCTCCTACCTCCTACCTCCTAACCTCCTACCTCCTACCTCCTACCTCCTACCTCCTACCTCCTACCCTCCTACCTCCTACCTCCTACCGATCCTACCCTCCTACCTCCTACCTCCTACCTCCTACCTCCTACCTCCTACCTCCTACCTCCTACCTCCTATCCGCCTACTCCTACCTCCTACCTCCTACCTCCTACCTCCTACCTCCTACCTCCTACCATCCTACCTCCTACCTCCTATCTCCTAACCTCCTACCTCCTACCTCCTACCTCCTACCTCCTACCTCCTACCTCCTACCTCCTACCTCCTACCTCCTACCTCCTACCTCCTACCTCCTACCTCCTACCTCCTACCTCCTACCTCCTACCTCCTACCTCCTACCTCCTACCTCCTACCTCCTACCTCCTACCTCCTACCTCCTACCTCCTACCTCCTACCTCCTACCTCCTACCTCCTATCTCCTACCTCCTACCTCCTACCTCCTACCTCCTACCTCCTACCTCCTACCTCCTACCTCCTACCTCCTACCTCCTACCTCCTACCTCCTACCTCCTACCTCCTACCTCCTACCCTCCTACCTCCTACCTCCTACCTCCTACCTCCTACCTCCTACCTCCTACCTCCTACCTCCTACTCCTACCTCCTACCTCCTACCTCCTACCTCCTACCTCCTACCTCCTACCTCCTACCTCCTACCTCCTACCTCCTACCTCCTACCTCCTACCTCCTACCTCCTACCTCCTACCTCCTACCTCCTACCTCCTACCTCCTACCTCCTACCTCCTACCTCCTACCTCCTACCTCCTACCTCCTACCTCCTACCTCCTACCTCCTACCTCCTACCTCCTACCTCCTACCTCCTACCTCCTACCTCCTACCTCCTACCTCCTACCTCCTACCTCCTACCTCCTACCTCCTACCTCCTACCTCCTACCTCCTACCTCCTACCTCCTACCTCCTACCTCCTACCATCTCCTACCTCCTACCTCCTACCTCCTACCTCCTACCTCCTACCTCCTACCTCCTAACCTCCTACCTCCTACCTCCTCCTCTACCTCCTACCTCCTACCTCCTACCTCCTACCTCCTACCTCCTACCTCCTACCTCCTACCTCCTACCTCCTACCTCCTACCTCCTACCTCCTACCTCCTACCTCCTACCTCCTACCTCCTACCTCCTACCTCCTACCTCCTACCTCCTACCTCCTACCTCCTACCTCCTACCTCCTACCTCCTACCTCCTACCTCCTACCTCCTACCTCCTACCTCCTACCTCCTACCTCCTACCTCCTACCTCCTACCTCCTACCTCCTACCTCCTACCTCCTACCTCCTACCTCCCTACCTCCTACCTCCTACCTCCTACCTCCTACCTCCTACCTCCTACCTCCTACCTCCTACCTCCTACCTCCTACCTCCTACCTCCTACCTCCTACCTCCTACCTCCTACCTCCTACCTCCTACCTCCTACCTCCTACCTCCTACCTCCTACCTCCTACCTCCTACCTCCTACCTCCTACCTCCTACCTCCTACCTCCTACCTCCTACCTCCTACCTCCTACCTCCTACCTCCTACCTCCTACCTCCTACCTCCTACCTCCTACCTCCTACCTCCTACCTCCTACCTCCTACCTCCTACCTCCTACCTCCTACCTCCTACCTCCTACCTCCTACCTCCTACCTCCTACCTCCTACCTCCTACCTCCTACCTCCTACCTCCTACCTCCTACCTCCTACCTCCTACCTCCTACCTCCTACCTCCTACCTCCTACCTCCTACCTCCTACCTCCTACCTCCTACCTCCTACCTCCTACCTCCTACCTCCTACCTCCTACCTTACCTCCTACCTCCTACCTCCTACCTCCTACCTCCTACCTCCTACCTCCTACTCCTACCTCCTACCTCCTACCTCCTACCTCCTACTCTCTACCTCCTACCTCCTACTCTACCTCCTAACCTCCTACCGTCCTACCTCCTACCTCCTACTCCTACCTCCTACCTCCTACCTCCTAACCTCCTACCTCCTACCTCCTACCTCCTACCTCCTACCTCCTACCTCCTACCTCCTACCTCCTACCTCCTATCTCCTACCTCCTACCTCCTACCTCCTACCTCCTACCTCCTACCTCCTACCTCCTACCTCCTACCTCCTACCTCCTACCTCCTACCTTCCTACCTCCTACCTCCTACCTCCTACCTCCTACCTCCTACCTCCTACCTCCTACCTCCTACCTCCTACCTCCTACCTCCTACCTCCTACCTCCTACCTCCTACCTCCTACCTCCTACCTCCTACCTCCTACCTCCTACCTCCTACCTCCTATCTCCTACCTCCTACCTCCTACCTCCTACCTCCTACCTCCTACCTCCTACCTCCTATCTCCTACCTCCTACCTCCTACCTCCTACCTCCTACCTCCTACCTCCTACACTCCTACCGCCACCAGGGACTCAGGGTGGAACCGGCGAGTTGCCATGAAAATGAAACGCGAAGTGGGAGCACTGATAAGGGGAGGTCGTGGTGCTTTGGGCTCCCTGCTGCTGCTGCTGTTCCCTCCTCCATCCCCATCAGTCCCTCTCCTTGGATACCGGTAACAATCGTCAACACTTCCACTGTAGCCATGTAATTAACCCCGTCAACAACCCTGCTGTTCACGCCAATCCCAAGGCAGCGCAGGCTGCTCCACTCCACTCCACTCCACTCACTCCACTCCGTTAACGCACACCACCGATACCACCCCATGGTCGCCACTACTGCCACCACAACACCCTTCTTGCTTGTCCCTACACCCCTCCATGCAACTCTCACAGCTGCCTACCTTACATCCACAAAAGTCAGACCAATTTCACCCCTCTGCTGCCAAGCCGTGGCACGAAGTCAAGTCAGAGTACTTGAAGAAATTGCATGATCCAATCATCCACACAGGTCGCCTTGTCCAGAATGTGTGTGGGATGATTTGGCCTCAGCTCCACCACGGGCTCATTATCCCGGTTCTCCCCCTTCCCCTCCCAGCGAAACGACCGGTCAACAATGCAGTAGAATGTCAGTGACGGGAAATCACTGCGCAGAGAAGCCAGCGTCTCGGGCTGCCACTGTCGGGTTGCAAAGAAAATGGATTCCAGGTTTGGAGCATTTATAACGGGAGGGTGAATGCCTTCATTCCCCCTGCTGCTGCTGCTGCTGCTGCTGCTGCTGCTGCTGGTGCTGCTGTGGCTGCTGCTCCGCCCTCCTAGGCTAAAGACCCTCATCCAGTAACGAGGAGACCCATCATTTTCCACTGTGATCATGAATTTGAACCCGATCCCCGTGCCGTTCGCACCAACAGCAAGGCAACGCAGGCAGCTCCATTCTGCGCGCACCTCCTCTAGAGACGAGCCATGCCTCACTATAAGAGCCTCCACTGTTGGAGCGATGCTGCTAAGTAGCTGCGTCACGGAAAGCTGAGAGGCAGTCAAGGAGCGTTGAGAGATGGAAGGGTGGTTGTAAAGCTCATCCAATGGCGCGCTGGGCTGCACGAGGCTGTTTGGTCCGTTCAGATAGACATTCTTAGCAGAAGCTAGTGGGAGCAAAGAAACAAAAAGGTGTCTGCGACCAATCAGGGTAAGAGATTCGAGAGAGAGTGGGCTGTCGGAATTGCAGTTGACATTTAGCTCCGCTGCTGAGACCGAAAATGCCTTCAAGGAGGGCGTGAGGGAGAAGCAAACGTCAAGCTCCTGCTCCTCAAACTTGACTGTGATAACTCGGGCTGAAAGAAACTCGAGCCTGAGGCTGCAGAAGTGACAGAAGGAGGAGGAGGAGAGAGACAACTCATGCAGCTGCGGCGCGATCGAAGACAAAAATCCTAGATCACAGCGCTTGCTGTTCGAGTGTTCAATGGTCAGACTTCTCAGTGCCTTGAACCACGCTGCATTCACACTGCCTAGCTCCCAGTCTCCAAGTCCTAGCTTCAGGTGCTGCATCTGCCCAAACTCCTCGAGAAAAGCTGTATTGACACGCAGGAGGGTGTTCACTCCATATGGATAGAACTCATTGACCCTCACGCACAAGTTTGTGAGGGATTGAACAGAGGATGCCATGAGTCGGCCAAGGCCATGAGGATTCTCTGGGCTGCTAAAAACAAGGACAAGGGACTTGTGACCTGGCTCCTGGAGGAACCAAGAGAGGATTCCCTTCCACTGGGGTTCATCGCCTTTGAATGCAAGGGAGAAAGGCTCCAGATCCTGCACACACAAAGAAGCGGAGACTTGTTGTTTTTCTAAAATGTTGCTTGAAGAGTATTAATTTTTGGGCGGAAATATGTAGTACGGCTGAACGGTGTAGAAATCAATGCCCCCACATAGGAGGATGCTGGTGCAGGCATGAAAGAAGTGCATAAGGGGGGGAGGGAGCAGTGCATGACCCACAGAGAAGGAGGCTACACGGTGGTAAAGAAGTAGGAGGGTGGAAGGGGAAAGGGGAAGGGGGAAGGGGGAAGGGGGAAGGTGGAAGGGGGAAGGGGGAAGGGGGAAGGGGGAAGGGGGAAGGGGGAAGGGGGAAGGGGGAAGGGGGAAGGGGGAAGGGGGAAGGGGGAAGGGGGAAGGGGGAAGGGGGGAGGGGGAAGGGGAAGCGCAAGATGACTCACGGAGAAGGACATGATATGGCGGAGGAGTCTCTTGCTGGCCATGGCGCAGCGCAGCAGAGGCCAGGAGTAGCCGAAGCGCCGAGCGTACTCCTTGTGCTTCTCGCGCTCAGAAAGATTTCTAGTGCTCAGCCATGAGAAGCTTCCCGCTTTTTCCAACGGATCAGTCTATTGCTGCAGACCGATCAACTCACACAAACCACTGTCCGCTCCTTCCTGAGATGCTGATAAGAGTCGCCCTGCTCCCCCAGATGACGATTCCTCATCAGAGTCGTCCTGCTGTTGCTGTTGAGTGGAATCAGCAGGCGGCTGCAGCAGGTGGCGGAAGATGATGTGCCAGATGGGGCCGGCCAGCAGATCAACCACGTCCACGCTCTGATGGGTAGAGAGAGAGAGAGAAGCACTGGAAATGAGGAAGAGAGCGCGGGACCTGCTCCACGCGCTGGAGGGGGGTGAGTAGTGGCTTGTATGGACTAGGGACATATGTTAATTGCTTGATTTGCCAAGTCCTGCCTACACCAACCATGCCTGCACTTATCACATCATCAATTAATCGGACCGTTCGGGAGAGAGAGAAAGGGAGAGGATAAGGTGAGGATGTACAAGGAAACGGACGCCTCAGATGCATTGTTTGCGGAATCAAGCGCACCTGATGATCATTCTCAGCTGTGGAGGGCTGTGACAGGTCGAGAGCAGCCATGCTCTCTTCCAGCACGGAGCGCTCATGGTCAGTTGCCATAGGCGAAGGACAACTAGGGAATTTGGTTCGTTCAGGTCTACACAAGGTTGCAACGACTCATGGCCCGTTCGAGTACAGAGGGCACAAGAAAGCAACACGTAGAAAAAAAAAAAAAAAAAAAAAAAAAAAAACTATACTTGACCAAGTCGCTTGCGCAAATAGCTATGACTGACTGACTCCGCAAGGACCTATTAGGCTATTGGCGAACTAAGCACAGTCCGTCTGCCGATGAATTGTTGCTGACCTGAATCTGTGATACTCGAAGCCACGCGGTCGTCTCACTGCACCACTCGTCCCGTACTCACCCAACCTTGAAACCCTATCCTCGCTGGTCAGGCTCGGGCACGACGAGGTACGCCTGACGTCGCCATGGCGGTGCCAATTACCTGCGGCTCGACTGGCTGACCGAGTCAGCGAAGCACGACGAGGCAGCGGAGCGGCGGGGGAAGTGGACAAAGCGTGAGGACGGCGCGGGGTATAACACCTCGCTACCCACTGGGTCAAAACGAGGGTGAAATTTGGCGCAGCGGAGTGCCCTTAACACAGCCCACAGGCGTTACACTCGCCCCCCCCTGGCGCCAACGTCCCTGTTGGCCTCGGACTCCAGGGAGTCGGCCCCCTGCAGCTGGGACCTAGATTTCAGGATCGTTCACTGGGTTCGAGCTGGTAACCACATTTCGGTTCTCGCCACAGGCGGAAAATGTGCACCAGCCAGGACTCGAACCATAGGCTCTGAAACCAGTATAACACCTCGCTATCCACTGGGTCAAAACGAGGGTGTTATTTGGCGCAGCGGAGTGCCCTTAACACAGCCCACAGGCGTTACACGGGGTGTTTCGCGGGGAGTTTCGCCGGTGTTTCGCGGTGTGCTTTTGGACGAGTTTCTTTTAAATTGGAGCGACAGATGCGAATTGCCGTTCCTATGAAATCTGAACGCATCGTAACAATGAACGTCGATAACCATGTTGCTGCTTTGGCGCCGACAGCTGGCAATTGGGTTCTAGGCTTCAGGAGGCTGACAGGTGGCAGCTGCAACGGTCTCATTGGACAAACGATTTCAGAGCAGTTTTGAAGCTTCTAGGAATCGAGAATAAGTGACATCGAGAAGCACCTCACTCATCATGCAAGCCGTGGTCGCGCCGATGAACTCTTGAGTCTGTCTAGTTGCCAAGCTTCACACACCTCGCTAAACTCGAAAGGCCGAAAACCATGTTTACGCATTTGGAGGTGTCGCAATTCACATCAAACCAACCCCGCTGAAATCGTGAAACGCGGCTTCACCTTGCCATTCGAACTGAAGTCAAATTGCGTACGTTACACTGCAGCTTGTATCGCAACCTGCCATCTTTCGAAACTTTAGAACGGGGGTTCAACCACGTGAGGTTGAGTAGCGCGGTTCAGACTGTTTAAGTAGCGGTTCAAAGCGGCGAAGTTGACAAACCAATAAGAGTTCACATGTAGAATGTATGAATATTGGAATTACAATAAGATTTATAGCATGGTACAATGCAGTAGCCAGATATGTAATGAAAGTAAAATAACGAAGTCCCTTCACACGTATGTAACCACACACAACTTATATCATCCTTGAGATTATCCAGCTCATACACACTCGGCTTTATTTACAAGATCCTATACAAACTCTGAAGCCTTCTGCACTCCTGTTCGCCCTCTCTATCCACCTTCACCTCACAATTGCTCTCTGCTTTCCTGCATACCTTGGTTTCACCCACTCACCACCTCGGCTGGTTTTGCCATTCTCCTTTCAAAACATGAAGTTGCTCAAGCGCCTGCAGGAACCGCATGATTCTATCATCCTGATCCATAGATTTCTTCTCTATGGTGTGTGCGGCATCACCTGGCGACACCATTACTGCAAGCTCATTGAGAGCATCATGCTCCACTGACCTCACCAGCTCTACAGGCTCGTTCTCCCCCTCTCCCTTCCACCGATACGACTGCCCAACAATGCAGTAGAGAGCCAGAGAAGGGAACTGCCTGCGCAGAGAAACTAGGGTGCTGGGCTGGCACTGTCGCGTGGGGAAGAAAATCGACTGCATCTCTGGAGCTTCGATGAAGGGGGGGCGTATGCCTTCGCGCTCACTGCTACTGTGGGTGCCTGTCTGTCCTCCGCCACCAAGACCCCCTTCTCCAGAGAGACGAACGCCCAACCTCCTCCACTGTAGTCATGGCAGTGTCACCATTCCGACCACCACCGAATCTCCTGCCGCTCACGCCAATCCCAAGAGAGCGCAGGCGGCCCCACTCTGCATCCACGTCCTCCAGAGGCCAGCCATGCCTCACTATAAGCGTCTCCACTATTGGCGCTATGCTACTGAGTAGCTGCGTCAACATAAGCGCATGCTGCTCAGCCATCCTTCCTTTGGTGTGTGATCCATCGAAAAATACTGTTTTTGATGAAGCCAGTGGGAGTGAACAAATGTCAAGCTGGCTGCGGCCGATCAGCGTGAGGGAGTTGAGACGAGGAGGGCTGGCACTCGTGCAGTTAACCTCTAGTCTCCTTGCCGTGACAGAGAGTTCCTTCAACGTGGGCGGGAGGGAGAAGTGAATGGCAAGCATTTGCTGCCCAAAATTGACTGTGATGACTCGAGCAGCAGAGAACTCGAGAGTAAGGCTACATCTACGGTTGTCGGAGGACAGGAAGAACTCATGTATTTGCAGTGAGATGGAAGACAAGAAGTTATATTCGTGGCTGATGCCTTCCAAACGCTCGATTGTCAGGCTCTTTAGTGCCTTGAAGGATGCCGAATTCACACTGTGTAGAGACCAACGTCCATGGCCTAGCTTCAACCGCTGCAGCTGCTCAAACTCTTCAAGAAATGACGGCATGTTCACACATGGGATGCATTTTTCTCGGAGTGAAGGATCGACCACCCCAAGGCACAGGCTTGTGAGGGAATGCACAGAGGATGTTAGAAGCCGGTCGAAGCGGTGCAGGACCTCCCAGCTACTGAAAGTGAGGTCAAGCGAATGGTAACCTCCCAGTTTGAGGAACCGAAGGAGCAATCGGTTCCACCACGCTCTCCCGTTGTTGAATCTGAGGGAGATGGGCTCCAGCTCCTGCATTCACAAAAGTGACGGTTTAGGAGCAACCACAAAGCTTTTCGTCATCATCACATGGATAAAATTCATTGCACCAGAGGAGGTTGTACTATGGATTGCAGAACCAACACGTGACTCACGGAGAAGGAGAAGACATGGTGGAGAAGCCTCTTGCTGGCCATGGCGAAGCGCAGCACATGCCAGGAGGAGCCGAAGCGCCTCGAATCCTTCTCATGCTGCTCCCTGGCAGAAAGTGGGTTCTCCTCATTGTCTTCTTCAATCTCATGTGTGTCAGGCGAATCAGACTGATGCTGCTGCAAAGCAACAAAGTCACACAAACTGCTCAGTTCTCCCCGCAATGATGCTTCCTCCAAAGAAATAGAGTATTCCTGTTTTTGCTGCTGCTTAGCAGGATCGGCCGGTGGCTGCAGCAGGCAGCGGAAGATGATGTGCCAGACGTGGCCGGGCAGCAAATCAACCACATCATGGCTCTGGTGGGTGGGGTGAGAGAAGGACTGGAGATGAGAGCAGGAGATAGAGGGAGGGAGAGAATATGAGAGGACCAGGGGAGGTTGCGCGAGGAAATGGTAAAGTCAGACTTACTATTTTTTGCATCACGCTCACCTCGGGAGAATTCTCAGCAATAGAGGACTGTGAGGGCTGTGTGAGCAGCTTGGGAGCAGCTATGCCCTCTCCCAGGACCGCATCCAGATGGTTGTAGCCTATCGGCGCGGTGACAATCTTGCCGTCCAAAGTTACAAATAAAGGTGTCATGAACGAATACATGGTCTCATGCGAGAGAAACGAAGTCTGCCTGTCGTTGCTTTAGCTGACGGTAAATTGAGTTTGCGCGACCTCAAAAATCTGACGCTCGAAGTCTTCGCTTTGTCATCACACCCACACGCCGCTCAACGTACTCGCACCATCCTGAGAACCCTACTTCTCTCGCCTGTCAAAATTGACCACGGCGAGGCGAGGGCAGTAGGGTTCTCAATCAGCTCGCTAGCTTGTCGTCGACTTGGCGACCGCCGAGGCAGTAACCAGCAGCGCGACGGGCTGACTGAAATCGTAGCAGCGTGACACGACGAGGCAGGAGGATGATGAGCGGCGAGGGAAGGAATGGACAAGACGCGAGGACCGGGGTTCCGCGGGATGCCTCTGAGCATTTCGGAATAATGACCGGCATGCTGCTTTGGCTCCGACAGCTGGCGGTCGGTTCCCAGGCTTCTGGTGGCTGACAAGTGGCAGCTGCAACGTTGTCATTGGACATTAGATTTCTGAGCAGTTTAGAAGCTCCTCAGATATAGTTTCTAAGAGGCATCAGCAACCACCTCACGGGACACGCAGCCCGTCGTCGCGTCGCTAGAAGCTACCATACTTCGATGTAAATACATCAATCCCGTTGTTCGCGTCGCTGGACTCTCGAGTTTGTCGAGTTCACACACACCTCGGTAAACCCGTAAGGTCTAGGTACGGTACCTGCACATGTTGGAGGGAAAATCAAGTATACGCGTTTGAAGTACAATGGGAGCCCATATCGAGGGTTCCAAACTCGATGTGTTCTTACCGCCTCCAGCGTCTTTGGTACGGTATAAACATGTCATTTGGGAAAGGGAGTTGGGTGGAATATTTGAATCAAGGATTCCAATGTCCTGGCTCATGTCAGCATCGCCTCTCCTCGGTTTCATTACCGACTCATTCCTCCGCCTCTCCCCCTCCCCCTCCCAGCGGAAGGATCGGCCAACAATGCAGTAGAATGTGAGAGAAGGGAAGTGCCTGCGCAAAGAAACCAGAGTTCCAAGGTGCCACTCCCGCGTCGCACAGAAAATCGAGTGCAGCTTTGGAGCATTGATGAAGGGAGGGCTAATTGCTTCATCCCCCCTTGCTTCTCCTTCAACAAAGCCCCTTCTTAGATGAGAAAGAGATTCAGCATCATTCAATGCAGCAGTGCGTCTCCCACCACCACTTCTCCTGCCATTCACACCAATGGCGAGTCGACGCAGGCAGCTCCATTCTGCGTGCACCTCCTCTAGCAGCAAGCCATGCCTCACAGTCAACTTCTCCACTGTTGGCGCTATGCTGCTCAGTAGCTGGTTCAAGGAACGCTGAGTGGCAGTCAAAGCAGTTTGAGAAATAATGGTGACAGCAAAACGCTCTTCCCAAGGCAAGCTGGACTGCACGAGGGTGGTTGGTCCATTCAGAAAGACAGTTTTGGTGGAAACCAGTGGGAGCGACGAAACAACAAGCTGATTGCGACCGATTAAAGTGAGCGAGCCGAGAGAGAGTGGGCTGGAGTAGTTGCAATTGATCTCCAATGCCTCTGCTGCGACAGAAAAGGCCTTCAACGAGGGAGGGAGGGAGAAGCGGAGGTTGAGCCTCTGCTGCTCAAAAGTGACATTGATGACTCGAGCAGCGGAGAACTCAAAACTGAGGTGGCACGGGTAATGGCTCTCGGCAGAGAAAGAAAACTCATGCAGCTGCGGTGTGATTGCTGACAGAAATGCTAAATCATTGCCGTTGCAGTCCATCTGGTCAATGCTCAGGCATCTTAGAGCCTTGAACCATGCGGCCTCCAGGTTGCCTAGCTTCCACCTCCCACGACCGAGCTTCAGCCGCTGCAGCTGCCCAAAATTATCGAGGAACACCGGGTTTTTTTATCTCGCATTGAATAGGATCGTTTCCGATAGACAAATTTCTACACCTAAGGCACAGGCTCGTCAGGGAATGTGCAGAAGAAGCCGTAAGGCGGCTGAGGCTCTGCAGATCCTGGAAGCTGGTGAAAGTGAGGTCGAGGGACTTGTAAGCTGCGAGCCTGAGGAACCAGGAAACCATCTCTGTACATTGAATCTCCTGGCTGTTGTAAACAAGGGAGATGGGCTCCAGCTCCTGCTCACACAGAGAGGTGACACCTCAATACGCATCAAAGCATGAGTCACAGAGCTTCAGAGCATGAATTAGAGAGCGTCAGAGCATGAAATAGAGAGCATCAGAGCAAGAATCACAGAGCATCAGAGCATGAATTAGAGATCATCAGAGCAATCAGAGCATGAATTAAAGAGCATCAGAGCATGAATCAGAGAGCATCAGAGCATGAATCAGAGAGCATCAGAGCATGAATCAGAGAGCATCAGAGCATGAATCCGAGAGCATCAGAGCATGAATCACAGAGCATCAGAGCATGACTCACGGAGCATCAGAGCATGGATTAGAGATCATCAGAGCAATCAGAGCATGAATTAAAGAGCGTCAGAGCATGAATCAGAGAGCATCAGAGCATGAATCAGAGAGCACCAGAGCATGAATCACAGAGCATCAGAGAATGAATCATAGAGCATCAGAGCATGCCTCACAGAGCATCAGAGCATGAATCACAGAGCATTAGAGCATGAATCACAGAGCATCAGAGCATGAATCACAGAGCATCAGAGCATGAATCACAGAGCATCGGAGCATGAATCACGGAGAAAGAGACGATATGGTGAAGAAGCCTCTTGCTGGCCATGGCACAGCGCAGCAGAGGCCAGGAGGAGCCGAAGCGCCTCATGTCCTTCTCATGCTGCTCCCTCAGGCTGGCAGTTTTCTGATTGGCTGTGGCACATGAGGTGCTGCCTGCTCCCTGCTGTAATGCGCCCAGGAAGTCCCGGTTCTGCAGGTGAGTGGCACTGCCTTGTTTTTGCAGCTGAGCAGAATCTGCTGGCGGCAGCAGCAGGAGGCAGAAGATGATGTGCCAGATGGGGCCGGGTAGCAGATCAACCACGTCCACGCTCTGATGAACAGAGTGAGGAGAATTGGGGACGAGAGAGGAATCCAAGGAGTATTAGTAGGGGTGTGATGAGAAACCATAAAATCAGATGCGGCCAGGCAGCAGATCAACCACGTCCACGCTCTGGTGGGTGGGGAAGAAGTGGCGATGAGAGAGAAGAAGGCAGCGGGAGAGGGAGAGGACCAGGCGAGGAGGATATACGAGGAAATGGAAGGATTATTTGCATTGTCTGCGGCATCACGCTCACCTCATGAGAATTCTCAGCAGCCGCGGTCTGAGAGAGATCGAGAGCAGCCATTCTCTCTTCCAGCACCGACCCCTCATGCTTAGTAGCCATGGGCGCGGTGAGAGCTAAGGGATTTAGTTGGCCTAGGCTAAAACGACTTGCCGCTCATTAGAATGTTGGAGGTTGCGTGGGGGAGTTTTGCCCCCAACCACCAAGCGGTGCTGATTTTGGTGCTCACCTTCGGGTGAGCTGCAGGTTTGCGTGGGGCTGAAGTTTGACTTCGGAAGACTCGTCAATTCGGTGCCACATGGCAGCACCAGGAACATTCGAGATTGAAGGGAAATTCGGTTCGGTGAAATTCGAGTGTCGAATTTCACCCCTTCGAAATGTTACTCGAACATTCGCGAGTGTACCGCGGTTCGAGGTTACTTGTGCGACTGGATGTTGATTGCATGCTATAAATCTGTTTGCTTTGTATTGCATGTTTCATACTGAAATCGAGAATCACTTTGTATGTGATACACTCGACTACAAAATCCAGAGAGCTCCTAACCTTTGTCCTAAGAGCACTAGCAAGCGCATAAACGACTATATCTCGCTCGATACTTAGGCGATCGAGGTGATCTACGGCTCGTTGGAAAGCTAACAGAGTGCTCTACTGATTAAAACAATTCCCAGTTCCTGCAAAGTAGAGGAGAGTCCTTTACAACAGTGGAATCAGAGCTGGTCGGAGGAGTCTACACGCGCGACAAGGAGCAAGCATGATGACGTTAAGCGAGGCCTCCCGCACTTCCTTGGATGGTGTCGTTGTAAATTCCGGCGAACCCTGGGCAACCGCAACGATGTTCGACACGTCGGCGGTACCGATTTTGACGGGACAAAACTACTCCGCGTGGAAGTTTAAGTTCCAAGTGCTCATGATGGAGCGGGGACTTTGGGGTTTCTTCGATGGAACGGAGAAGAAGCCGGACAATGAGAGCGACATCGCGGCATGGAAGAAGAAGGACCAAAAGGCGTTCGCTACGTTGATTTCGCGCATCGGCATCAATCTCGTGAGCTCGGTGCGCATGTGCATCAAGCTCGAAGCGTCGGCGCATGAAGCGTGGAAGCGGCTTGAGACCATCCACGTGAAAAAGACTCTCTACGGCAAGATCCTAGCCCTGAATGCGTTCTACACGGTGAAGATGCGCGCGGGCGAATCTGTTGGAGGGAGTTCGGTGGTGGGGCGGTTGTATGCCCCCAACCCACCGAGGGCACTTCGGTGCCTTCGATCCCTTTGACTAGGGATCGGTGGGGTTGCACCGATTGACTTCGGAAGACTCACAATTCGGTGCCACGTGGCGGCACCACATTCCAACCTTCAAGTGCAAGGCGAATTCGGTGTGTTCGGTGTGAAATTCGGTGGCCGAATTTCACCCCAACCGAAATGTTACACGCGGCGCATTCGCGACGCGAGTGTAGCGATGCGATGTTACATGTGCGGTTCGATGTAATGCATTTGCTATAAATCGACTTGCCTTGTATGCATGTTTCATAGTGAAACTCAGAGTTCTTTGTACAAGGTACATTCGAGCACAAATTCCAGAGAGCTCCTATCCTTCAATCTAAGAGCACTACCTAGCACATAAACGGCGATATCTCGCTCGATACTTAGGCGAACGAGGTGATCTACGGCTCGTTGGAAAGCTAGCAGAGTGCTCTACTGCTTAGAACAATTCCCAGTTCCTGAAAAGTAGAAGAGAGTCCTCTACAACAGTGGTATCAGAGCTGGTCGGTAGAGTCTACGTGCGCGACTTGTAGCAAGCATGATGACGTCAAGCGAAACCTCTGGCACTTCCTTAGGTGGTGTCGTCTCGAATCCCGGCGAACCCTGGACAAACGCGACGGTGTTCGACACGTCGGCGGTTCCGATTTTCACGGGACAAAACTACTCCGCGTGGAAATTTAAGTTCCAAGTGCTCATGATGGAGCGGGGACTTTGGGGTCTCTTCGACGGAACGGAGAAAAAGCCGGTCAACGAGGACGAGATCGCGGCATGGAAGAAGAAGGACCAAAAGGCGTTCGCAATGTTGATTTCGCGCATCGGCATCAACCTCGTGAGTTCGGTGCGCACGTGCATCAAGCTCGAAGCGTCGGCGCGTGAAGCATGGAAGCGGCTCGAGACGATGCACGTGAACAAGACTCTCCACGGCAAGATCCTAGCCCGAAATGCGTTCTACACGGTGAAGTTACGCGCGGGCGAATCGATGCACGAGTATGCGACTCGTGTGGAGGAACTCGGGGAAACGTTCATGGACCTCGGTGGAACGGTCACGGAGGAGGATTGGATTCTCACCTTGCTTTGCGGCCTTCCGGAAGAGTGGTCGACGGTGATTACGACACTCGATAGCGTGCAAAACACTTGGACGAAGGAAATGGTGGTCGGTCGGCTTCTCCATGAAGAATCGCGACGCCGACAATTCGCTAACGAGAGCGTGGAGACCGCCATGTTCTCCGGAGGGAGCTCCGGAAAGAAGTCCAAGTGGAGCAAGGGTGAGGCGAAGAAGTCGTCCGGTGGAAACGAGCGCGGCAAAAGCAACGCATCAAACGGTTCGAGCAAGTGCCACTATTGTCGCAAAGCGGGACATTTTTGGCGTGAATGTCGGAAGCGGCCGAGCGATTGGACTCCATCGAAGGCGCGGAACCAAGAGGGCAACGCGCACACGGCATCCGGCGAGGCGGATGATTCAACGGAGTCGCTCGTTTTGTTGGCCGGTGACGGGATCAACACTTCAAACGACGCGTGGTTCCTCGACACCGGTGCAACACAACACATGACGCATTCGGCGTCGCTCCTCAACAACATCGGTGCTCCGGGAGACGTTAAGCGCGTCGTCTTCGGGAACGACAAATCGCTACCGGTGGTTGGAGTTGGGAGTACGCGTCTCATCGTCGATAGCGGGCCGGTGGACATCACGAACGTTCTTCACGTCCCGGGATTGAAGGTGAATCTACTCTCCGTCACTCAACTCGCGAAGAAGGACGTGAAGGTCACCATCGATGGCGCGAAGATGAACCTCTTTTGGAAGGGGAAGCAATTCGCGCAAGGCGTTCTCAACGGACAACTCTACCAACTCAAGACGCATCCGAATACGGCCTCATCCAACGTGGCGCAAGGCTCCAAGGCGACTCTCAAGATGTGGCATAATCGGCTTGCGCACGCCAACTACGACTCGGTCAAGGAGTTGGCCAACAAAGGACTTGCGAAGGGATTTGACGTGATCGCCGGCAACGACGAGAAGGGCGTGTGCGCGGCGTGTGTCGAAGGAAAAATGGCTCGCAAGCCATTTGGTAGCCGTACCTCACCCCTCGCTAAGGACCCGCTTGCGCTTGTTCACATGGACGTGTGTGGACCGATGCGGCATGCATCAAAGAGAGGAGCGCGGTTCCTCTTAGTGATGCTCGACGACGCAATGCGGATGTGTTGGACCCGGCTCTTGAAGGCTAAAGGAGATGCGGCCAAGGCGATTCAAGAGTGGGCGCTCGATGTTTGCGACAACGGCAAGAAGCGGATCAAGTGCATTCGCACCGATGGTGGCGGCGAATTCGTGAACAACGAGCTTGAAAAATGGATGAAAAGCAAGGGCATTAAGCACGACGTCACGACACCCTACACACCCCAACAAAATGGAGCGGCGGAGCGGCTCAACCGCACATTGGTGGAGGCCGTCCGTTCACTTCTTCAACACTCCAAGCTTGGGAACGAGTGGTGGGGAGAGGCGAGTGCGCTAGCGGCATGGATTCGTAATCGTGTGCCAACAAAGGTGCTACCGGGAACGACTCCGTTCGAAGCATGGACCGGAACGAAGCCGAACCTATACCGCCTACGCACCTTTGGGTGCCTTTGCTACTACCATGTACCGGATCCACTTCGCCACAAGTTGCAACCAAAAGCTCGTGCGGCGATCTTCTTGGGAGTGGCGCCAAACGAGCGTGCATGGCGAGTGTGGGATTTGGATGAAAAACGCGTTGTCACGTCTCGGGACGTGGTCTTCGATGAAGACAAGTTCCCGTCAAAGGAAAAACCCACTCAACAACTCACCTTCATCCTTCCGCCACGAGAGGAGGTTGAAGAGAGTGAGGTTCCATCTCAAGTGGAGAAGGAAGCCGAAGAAGGAGGGGGAGGGAACAACGAGGAGAGCGTTGATGATGTCGAGGAGGTGTCACCAACCGAGGCGGCAACTACCTCCACACCTTCCTCCCTACCATTGGCCTTGACTCGCGAGCGTCGTGAGGTTCGTCCTCCCTCCAAGTACGCCGACTATGCTACGGTAGCCGTTGGGGAGACGGATAAAGAGGGCGTGGCATATTGCTTCGCGACCAAGGGTGATAATGAACACGCGGATTCCCTCACGGAACCACTCCCTAAAGGTTCACCCCGTGCATGCTATGAGCATGTTGGCTTGCGCACCTAGTGGGTTGGGTGCAAGGGGGAGTGTTGGAGGGAGTTCGGTGGTGGGGCGGTTGTATGCCCCCAACCCACCGAGGGCACTTCGGTGCCTTCGATCCCTTTGACTAGGGATCGGTGGGGTTGCACCGATTGACTTCGGAAGACTCACAATTCGGTGCCACGTGGCGGCACCACATTCCAACCTTCAAGTGCAAGGCGAATTCGGTGTGTTCGGTGTGAAATTCGGTGGCCGAATTTCACCCCAACCGAAATGTTACACGCGGCGCATTCGCGACGCGAGTGTAGCGATGCGATGTTACATGTGCGGTTCGATGTAATGCATTTGCTATAAATCGACTTGCCTTGTATGCATGTTTCATAGTGAAACTCAGAGTTCTTTGTACAAGGTACATTCGAGCACAAATTCCAGAGAGCTCCTATCCTTCAATCTAAGAGCACTACCTAGCACATAAACGGCGATATCTCGCTCGATACTTAGGCGAACGAGGTGATCTACGGCTCGTTGGAAAGCTAGCAGAGTGCTCTACTGCTTAGAACAATTCCCAGTTCCTGAAAAGTAGAAGAGAGTCCTCTACAACAGTGGTATCAGAGCTGGTCGGTAGAGTCTACGTGCGCGACTTGTAGCAAGCATGATGACGTCAAGCGAAACCTCTGGCACTTCCTTAGGTGGTGTCGTCTCGAATCCCGGCGAACCCTGGACAAACGCGACGGTGTTCGACACGTCGGCGGTTCCGATTTTCACGGGACAAAACTACTCCGCGTGGAAATTTAAGTTCCAAGTGCTCATGATGGAGCGGGGACTTTGGGGTCTCTTCGACGGAACGGAGAAAAAGCCGGTCAACGAGGACGAGATCGCGGCATGGAAGAAGAAGGACCAAAAGGCGTTCGCAATGTTGATTTCGCGCATCGGCATCAACCTCGTGAGTTCGGTGCGCACGTGCATCAAGCTCGAAGCGTCGGCGCGTGAAGCATGGAAGCGGCTCGAGACGATGCACGTGAACAAGACTCTCCACGGCAAGATCCTAGCCCGAAATGCGTTCTACACGGTGAAGTTACGCGCGGGCGAATCGATGCACGAGTATGCGACTCGTGTGGAGGAACTCGGGGAAACGTTCATGGACCTCGGTGGAACGGTCACGGAGGAGGATTGGATTCTCACCTTGCTTTGCGGCCTTCCGGAAGAGTGGTCGACGGTGATTACGACACTCGATAGCGTGCAAAACACTTGGACGAAGGAAATGGTGGTCGGTCGGCTTCTCCATGAAGAATCGCGACGCCGACAATTCGCTAACGAGAGCGTGGAGACCGCCATGTTCTCCGGAGGGAGCTCCGGAAAGAAGTCCAAGTGGAGCAAGGGTGAGGCGAAGAAGTCGTCCGGTGGAAACGAGCGCGGCAAAAGCAACGCATCAAACGGTTCGAGCAAGTGCCACTATTGTCGCAAAGCGGGACATTTTTGGCGTGAATGTCGGAAGCGGCCGAGCGATTGGACTCCATCGAAGGCGCGGAACCAAGAGGGCAACGCGCACACGGCATCCGGCGAGGCGGATGATTCAACGGAGTCGCTCGTTTTGTTGGCCGGTGACGGGATCAACACTTCAAACGACGCGTGGTTCCTCGACACCGGTGCAACACAACACATGACGCATTCGGCGTCGCTCCTCAACAACATCGGTGCTCCGGGAGACGTTAAGCGCGTCGTCTTCGGGAACGACAAATCGCTACCGGTGGTTGGAGTTGGGAGTACGCGTCTCATCGTCGATAGCGGGCCGGTGGACATCACGAACGTTCTTCACGTCCCGGGATTGAAGGTGAATCTACTCTCCGTCACTCAACTCGCGAAGAAGGACGTGAAGGTCACCATCGATGGCGCGAAGATGAACCTCTTTTGGAAGGGGAAGCAATTCGCGCAAGGCGTTCTCAACGGACAACTCTACCAACTCAAGACGCATCCGAATACGGCCTCATCCAACGTGGCGCAAGGCTCCAAGGCGACTCTCAAGATGTGGCATAATCGGCTTGCGCACGCCAACTACGACTCGGTCAAGGAGTTGGCCAACAAAGGACTTGCGAAGGGATTTGACGTGATCGCCGGCAACGACGAGAAGGGCGTGTGCGCGGCGTGTGTCGAAGGAAAAATGGCTCGCAAGCCATTTGGTAGCCGTACCTCACCCCTCGCTAAGGACCCGCTTGCGCTTGTTCACATGGACGTGTGTGGACCGATGCGGCATGCATCAAAGAGAGGAGCGCGGTTCCTCTTAGTGATGCTCGACGACGCAATGCGGATGTGTTGGACCCGGCTCTTGAAGGCTAAAGGAGATGCGGCCAAGGCGATTCAAGAGTGGGCGCTCGATGTTTGCGACAACGGCAAGAAGCGGATCAAGTGCATTCGCACCGATGGTGGCGGCGAATTCGTGAACAACGAGCTTGAAAAATGGATGAAAAGCAAGGGCATTAAGCACGACGTCACGACACCCTACACACCCCAACAAAATGGAGCGGCGGAGCGGCTCAACCGCACATTGGTGGAGGCCGTCCGTTCACTTCTTCAACACTCCAAGCTTGGGAACGAGTGGTGGGGAGAGGCGAGTGCGCTAGCGGCATGGATTCGTAATCGTGTGCCAACAAAGGTGCTACCGGGAACGACTCCGTTCGAAGCATGGACCGGAACGAAGCCGAACCTATACCGCCTACGCACCTTTGGGTGCCTTTGCTACTACCATGTACCGGATCCACTTCGCCACAAGTTGCAACCAAAAGCTCGTGCGGCGATCTTCTTGGGAGTGGCGCCAAACGAGCGTGCATGGCGAGTGTGGGATTTGGATGAAAAACGCGTTGTCACGTCTCGGGACGTGGTCTTCGATGAAGACAAGTTCCCGTCAAAGGAAAAACCCACTCAACAACTCACCTTCATCCTTCCGCCACGAGAGGAGGTTGAAGAGAGTGAGGTTCCATCTCAAGTGGAGAAGGAAGCCGAAGAAGGAGGGGGAGGGAACAACGAGGAGAGCGTTGATGATGTCGAGGAGGTGTCACCAACCGAGGCGGCAACTACCTCCACACCTTCCTCCCTACCATTGGCCTTGACTCGCGAGCGTCGTGAGGTTCGTCCTCCCTCCAAGTACGCCGACTATGCTACGGTAGCCGTTGGGGAGACGGATAAAGAGGGCGTGGCATATTGCTTCGCGACCAAGGGTGATAATGAACACGCGGATTCCCTCACGGAACCACTCCCTAAAGGTTCACCCCGTGCATGCTATGAGCATGTTGGCTTGCGCACCTAGTGGGTTGGGTGCAAGGGGGAGTGTTGGAGGGAGTTCGGTGGTGGGGCGGTTGTATGCCCCCAACCCACCGAGGGCACTTCGGTGCCTTCGATCCCTTTGACTAGGGATCGGTGGGGTTGCACCGATTGACTTCGGAAGACTCACAATTCGGTGCCACGTGGCGGCACCACATTCCAACCTTCAAGTGCAAGGCGAATTCGGTGTGTTCGGTGTGAAATTCGGTGGCCGAATTTCACCCCAACCGAAATGTTACACGCGGCGCATTCGCGACGCGAGTGTAGCGATGCGATGTTACATGTGCGGTTCGATGTAATGCATTTGCTATAAATCGACTTGCCTTGTATGCATGTTTCATAGTGAAACTCAGAGTTCTTTGTACAAGGTACATTCGAGCACAAATTCCAGAGAGCTCCTATCCTTCAATCTAAGAGCACTACCTAGCACATAAACGGCGATATCTCGCTCGATACTTAGGCGAACGAGGTGATCTACGGCTCGTTGGAAAGCTAGCAGAGTGCTCTACTGCTTAGAACAATTCCCAGTTCCTGAAAAGTAGAAGAGAGTCCTCTACAACAGTGGTATCAGAGCTGGTCGGTAGAGTCTACGTGCGCGACTTGTAGCAAGCATGATGACGTCAAGCGAAACCTCTGGCACTTCCTTAGGTGGTGTCGTCTCGAATCCCGGCGAACCCTGGACAAACGCGACGGTGTTCGACACGTCGGCGGTTCCGATTTTCACGGGACAAAACTACTCCGCGTGGAAATTTAAGTTCCAAGTGCTCATGATGGAGCGGGGACTTTGGGGTCTCTTCGACGGAACGGAGAAAAAGCCGGTCAACGAGGACGAGATCGCGGCATGGAAGAAGAAGGACCAAAAGGCGTTCGCAATGTTGATTTCGCGCATCGGCATCAACCTCGTGAGTTCGGTGCGCACGTGCATCAAGCTCGAAGCGTCGGCGCGTGAAGCATGGAAGCGGCTCGAGACGATGCACGTGAACAAGACTCTCCACGGCAAGATCCTAGCCCGAAATGCGTTCTACACGGTGAAGTTACGCGCGGGCGAATCGATGCACGAGTATGCGACTCGTGTGGAGGAACTCGGGGAAACGTTCATGGACCTCGGTGGAACGGTCACGGAGGAGGATTGGATTCTCACCTTGCTTTGCGGCCTTCCGGAAGAGTGGTCGACGGTGATTACGACACTCGATAGCGTGCAAAACACTTGGACGAAGGAAATGGTGGTCGGTCGGCTTCTCCATGAAGAATCGCGACGCCGACAATTCGCTAACGAGAGCGTGGAGACCGCCATGTTCTCCGGAGGGAGCTCCGGAAAGAAGTCCAAGTGGAGCAAGGGTGAGGCGAAGAAGTCGTCCGGTGGAAACGAGCGCGGCAAAAGCAACGCATCAAACGGTTCGAGCAAGTGCCACTATTGTCGCAAAGCGGGACATTTTTGGCGTGAATGTCGGAAGCGGCCGAGCGATTGGACTCCATCGAAGGCGCGGAACCAAGAGGGCAACGCGCACACGGCATCCGGCGAGGCGGATGATTCAACGAAGTCGCTCGTTTTGTTGGCCGGTGACGGGATCAACACTTCAAACGACGCGTGGTTCCTCGACACCGGTGCAACACAACACATGACGCATTCGGCGTCGCTCCTCAACAACATCGGTGCTCCGGGAGACGTTAAGCGCGTCGTCTTCGGGAACGACAAATCGCTACCGGTGGTTGGAGTTGGGAGTACGCGTCTCATCGTCGATAGCGGGCCGGTGGACATCACGAACGTTCTTCACGTCCCGGGATTGAAGGTGAATCTACTCTCCGTCACTCAACTCGCGAAGAAGGACGTGAAGGTCACCATCGATGGCGCGAAGATGAACCTCTTTTGGAAGGGGAAGCAATTCGCGCAAGGCGTTCTCAACGGACAACTCTACCAACTCAAGACGCATCCGAATACGGCCTCATCCAACGTGGCGCAAGGCTCCAAGGCGACTCTCAAGATGTGGCATAATCGGCTTGCGCACGCCAACTACGACTCGGTCAAGGAGTTGGCCAACAAAGGACTTGCGAAGGGATTTGACGTGATCGCCGGCAACGACGAGAAGGGCGTGTGCGCGGCGTGTGTCGAAGGAAAAATGGCTCGCAAGCCATTTGGTAGCCGTACCTCACCCCTCGCTAAGGACCCGCTTGCGCTTGTTCACATGGACGTGTGTGGACCGATGCGGCATGCATCAAAGAGAGGAGCGCGGTTCCTCTTAGTGATGCTCGACGACGCAATGCGGATGTGTTGGACCCGGCTCTTGAAGGCTAAAGGAGATGCGGCCAAGGCGATTCAAGAGTGGGCGCTCGATGTTTGCGACAACGGCAAGAAGCGGATCAAGTGCATTCGCACCGATGGTGGCGGCGAATTCGTGAACAACGAGCTTGAAAAATGGATGAAAAGCAAGGGCATTAAGCACGACGTCACGACACCCTACACACCCCAACAAAATGGAGCGGCGGAGCGGCTCAACCGCACATTGGTGGAGGCCGTCCGTTCACTTCTTCAACACTCCAAGCTTGGGAACGAGTGGTGGGGAGAGGCGAGTGCGCTAGCGGCATGGATTCGTAATCGTGTGCCAACAAAGGTGCTACCGGGAACGACTCCGTTCGAAGCATGGACCGGAACGAAGCCGAACCTATACCGCCTACGCACCTTTGGGTGCCTTTGCTACTACCATGTACCGGATCCACTTCGCCACAAGTTGCAACCAAAAGCTCGTGCGGCGATCTTCTTGGGAGTGGCGCCAAACGAGCGTGCATGGCGAGTGTGGGATTTGGATGAAAAACGCGTTGTCACGTCTCGGGACGTGGTCTTCGATGAAGACAAGTTCCCGTCAAAGGAAAAACCCACTCAACAACTCACCTTCATCCTTCCGCCACGAGAGGAGGTTGAAGAGAGTGAGGTTCCATCTCAAGTGGAGAAGGAAGCCGAAGAAGGAGGGGGAGGGAACAACGAGGAGAGCGTTGATGATGTCGAGGAGGTGTCACCAACCGAGGCGGCAACTACCTCCACACCTTCCTCCCTACCATTGGCCTTGACTCGCGAGCGTCGTGAGGTTCGTCCTCCCTCCAAGTACGCCGACTATGCTACGGTAGCCGTTGGGGAGACGGATAAAGAGGGCGTGGCATATTGCTTCGCGACCAAGGGTGATAATGAACACGCGGATTCCCTCACGGAACCACTCCCTAAAGGTTCACCCCGTGCATGCTATGAGCATGTTGGCTTGCGCACCTAGTGGGTTGGGTGCAAGGGGGAGTGTTGGAGGGAGTTCGGTGGTGGGGCGGTTGTATGCCCCCAACCCACCGAGGGCACTTCGGTGCCTTCGATCCCTTTGACTAGGGATCGGTGGGGTTGCACCGATTGACTTCGGAAGACTCACAATTCGGTGCCACGTGGCGGCACCACATTCCAACCTTCAAGTGCAAGGCGAATTCGGTGTGTTCGGTGTGAAATTCGGTGGCCGAATTTCACCCCAACCGAAATGTTACACGCGGCGCATTCGCGACGCGAGTGTAGCGATGCGATGTTACATGTGCGGTTCGATGTAATGCATTTGCTATAAATCGACTTGCCTTGTATGCATGTTTCATAGTGAAACTCAGAGTTCTTTGTACAAGGTACATTCGAGCACAAATTCCAGAGAGCTCCTATCCTTCAATCTAAGAGCACTACCTAGCACATAAACGGCGATATCTCGCTCGATACTTAGGCGAACGAGGTGATCTACGGCTCGTTGGAAAGCTAGCAGAGTGCTCTACTGCTTAGAACAATTCCCAGTTCCTGCAAAGTAGAGGAGAGTGCTCTACAACAGAATCGATGCACGAGTATGCGACTCGTGTGGAGGAACTCGGGGAAACGTTCATGGATCTTGGTGGAACGGTCACGGAGGAGGATTGGATTTTGACCTTGCTATGCAGCCTTCCGGAAGAGTGGTCGACGGTGATTACGACACTCGATAGCGTGCAAGACACTTGGACGAAGGAAATGGTGGTCGGTCGGCTTCTCCATGAAGAATCGCGTCACCGACAATTTGCTAATGAGAGCGAGGGTGCCGCCATGTTCTCCGGAGGGAGTTCCGGAGGAAAGTCCAAGTGGAACAAGGGCGTGACGAAGAAATCGTCCGGAGGAAGCGAGCGCGGCAAGGGAAACACATCGAACGGCACGAGCAAGTGCCACTGTTGCGGCAAAGCGGGACACTTTTGGCGTGAGTGTCGAAAGCGGCCGAGCAATTGGACTTCATCGATGGCGCGGGACCAAGAGGGCAACACGCACACGGCATCCGGCGAGGCGGATAATTCAAAGGAGTCGCTCGTGTTATTGGCCGGCAACAGGAACAACACTCCAAGCGATGCGTGGTTTTTTGATACCGTCGCAACACAACACATGACGCACTCGGCGTCGCTCCTCAACAACATTGGTGCTCCGGGAGATGTCACGAGCATCGTGTTTGGAAACAACAAGTCGCTACCGGTGGTTGGAGTTGGGAGTACGCGCCTCATCGTTGATAGCGGACCGGTGGACGTCACGAACGTGGTTCACGTCCCGGGATTGAAGGTGAACCTTCTATCCGTCCCGCAACTTGCGAAGAAGGGCGTGATCGCCACCATCGACGGTGCGAAGATGAACCTCTTTTGGAAGGGGGAGCAATTCGCGCAAGGTGTTCTCAACGGAGAACTCTACCAACTTAAGACGCACCCAAGAGCGGCTTCATCCAACGTGGCGCAAGGGTCCAAGGCAACTCTCAAGGCGTGGCATAATCGGCTTGCGCACGCCAACTACGAATCGGTCAAGGAGTTGGCCAACAAAGGACTTGCGAAGGGAGTCGATGTGATCGCCGGCGATGACGAGAAGGGCGTGTGCGCGGCGTGTGTCGAAGGAAAAATGGCTCGCAAGCCATTCGGTAGCCGAACGTCACCCCTCGCTAAGGACCCGCTTGCACTTGTTCACATGGACGTGTGTGGACCGATGCGGTGCGCATCAAAGGGAGGAGCGCGGTTCCTCTTGGTGATGCTCGACGACGCGACACGGATGTATTGGACCCGACTCTTGAAGGCTAAGGGCGATGCGAACAAGGCGATTCAAGAGTGGGCTCTCGATGTTTGCGACGACGACAAGAAGCGGATGAAGTGTATTCGCACTGACGGTGGCGGCGAATTCGTGAACGCGGAGCTTGAGAAATGGATGAAGAGCAAGGGCATAAAGCACGACGTCACAACGCCCTACACACCCCAACAAAATGGAGCGGTGGAGCGGCTTAATCGCACGTTGGTGGAGCCGTTGGTTCACTTCTTCAACACTCCAAGCTTGGGAACGAGTGGTGGGGTGAGGCGAGTTTGTTAGTGGATTCCCAACCGTTTGCCGACAAAGGTGCTCCCGGGAACGACTCCGTTCGAAGCATGGAGCGGAACGAAGCCGAACCTATCCCGTCTTTGCACCTTTAGGTGCCTTTGCTACTACCATGTACCGGATCCACTTCGCCACAAGTTGCAACCGAAGGCTCGTGCGGCGATCTTCTTGGGAGTTGCGCCAAACGAGCGTGCATGGCGAGTGTGGGACTTGGGTGAAAAGCGTGTCGTCACGTCTCGGGACGTGGTCTTTGACGAAGACAAGTTCCCGTCGAAGAAGAAACCCACTCAACAACTCACCTTCATCCTTCCGCCACGAGAGGAGGTTGAAGAGAGTAAGACTCCACCTCAAGTGGAGAAGGAAGCCGATGGAGGGAGAGAGAACAACGAGGAGAGTGTTGATGATGTCGTGGAGGTGTCACCAACCGAGGCGGCAACTACCTCCACACCTTCCTCCCTACCATTGGCCTTGACCCGCGAGCGTCGTGAGGTTCGTCCTCCCTCCAAGTACGCCGACTATGCTACGGTAGCCGTTGGGGAGACGGATAAGGAGGGCGTGGCATATTGCTTCGCGACCAAGGGTGATGATGAACACGCGGATTCTCTCATGGAACCACCCCCTAAAGATTCATCCCGTGCATGTTATGGGCATGTTGGATTGGGCACCTAGTGGCTTGGGTGCAAGGGGGAGTGTTGGAGGTTGCGTGGGGGAGTTTTGCCCCCAACCACCAAGCGGTGCTGATTTTGGTGCTCACCTTCGGGTGAGCTGCAGGTTTGCGTGGGGCTGAAGTTTGACTTCGGAAGACTTGTCAATTCGGTGCCACATGGCAGCACCAGGAACATTCGAGATTGAAGGGAAATTCGGTTCGGTGAAATTCGAGTGTCGAATTTCACCCCTTCGAAATGTTACTCGAACATTCGCGAGTGTACCGCGGTTCGAGGTTACTTGTGCGACTCGATGTTGATTGCATGCTGTAAATATGTTTGCTTTGTATTGCATGTTTCATACTGAAATCGAGAATCACTTTGTATGTGATACACTCGACTACAAAATCCAGAGAGCTCCTATCCTTTGTCCTAAGAGCACTAGCAAGCGCATAAACGACTATATCTCGCTCGATACTTAGGCGATCGAGGTGATCTACGGCTCGTTGGAAAGCTAACAGAGTGCTCTACTGATTAAAACAATTCCCAGTTCCTGCAAAGTAGAGGAGAGTCCTTTACAACATAGAATACCGAGGGTGACAAGAAAGCGAAAAAAAAGGGAAGCTGCTAAGGATTGAGTCTGCTCAGCATTGAATTCGCACAGGGTGAGTTGATTTCGTTGACCGATGTCTTCTGTGTCGTCCCACACGCCGCTCAAAACTTGCTCGCACTGCGAGCACGACGGGGTGGAAACAAAGCAGTCAGGGACAGGCACGACGAGGTTCGGTTGTCGTCGTCATCGAGGAAGGGTCGCCGAGGCAGTAACCCGCAGCGCGGCGAGCTGACCGAGTCCGTAGCAGCGGGGCAAGGCAGGGAGGCTGCTGAGCGGCGGGAAGGGGTGGACAGACGCGAGGACTGCGCGGTCGTCCCGTGGTGTGTAGGGGTTCCGCGGGGAGTTTCCAGGGTGCCCCGGCGCAGGGTGTTCTGCGGGTTGTTCCGCGCCATCGTCACGGCTCATCAAGATTGCCCAGCCTCGTAGCGCCTATTCCAGATTCCTTTGGAGTCCAGCCAAAGCCCTAAGAACAATCTTATCGCAACGCAGGTTCCTTCTCATTCAGTGAGAAATGCATGCGCAGGAGAACAATGAGCACAACTGGCTGCTTGAAGCATCAAATGTGCTGACTGCTTGGGCGTTCGGGAAAATTCCTTGGGGCAAGAGCTCGTTATAGCACGAAGGAAAACGTGAACTAGCTGAGGTTTCACAATCAGATGCAAATCAAGTTGTAAATTCACGTACATTCTAAAATGCACTTCATATTGTAAAAACGTGGAACTAAATAGGCAATCTCAACGGGAGGAAAACCAGGCAAAAGCTCTTTACAAAATAAAAGGCACGAACTAATCACCACCAGGTCATTTCAACATGATAACAGCTCATGCCTAGTCCAACCAAACCATCAGTAGCATTGGCCTTTGTATAAAAGTCCTCAAACACCAAGCCCTCTGCTTCGCTGGTCACCGGCCATGTGCTCTAGCAGCAGCAGCCAGAAGCAGCAGCATCAGCAGCATCAGCAGAAACACCATCACCCAAAGGCAGTGCGGTATCTCAATCATCACCACCATCAGTGCCTCAGCTACACAAGTCCCAAGTATACCCATCACCATTGTCCCCCTTGCTGCTAGCACCCATCGTCATCACATCACCACCAATTCCTCCACCATATCAGGTACACACCAATTCGCCCCGTAGTCACACCATTGTCACCACTGTAGCAAGCATTCACTTCAGAGGACTTCTTCATCGTCCCTGCTGCATCTCCCCACCACTTTTTGGGCGCCTGCAAGATTCTATTACACCTCCGCCACAACCACCTCTCACATGCATAACACGGTTGCACGCACTCACTACCTCATCTAGACCCCGCCTTCTCCTCTAAAAGAGCACAGTGACTCAGAGGGCCTGAAGGAACTGCACGATCCGATCATCCTGCACCATGTCCTGGCTCATGGTGTGTGCAGCGTGATCTGGCCTCACTTGCACTGCAGGCCCATTGCTTCGCTTCTCCCCCTCCCCTTCCCATCGAAACGACTGCCCAACAATGCAGTAAAGTGCCAGAGACGGGAACTGCTTGGGCAGAGAGACCAGGGTGCAGGGCTGGCACTGTCGCGTGGGGAAGAAAATCGCCTGCAGCTCTGGAGCTTCGATGAAGGGGGGGCGTATGCCCTCGTGCTCACTGCTGCTGCGGGTGCCTGTCTGCCCTCCGCCACCAAAGCCCCTCCTCCAGAGAGACGAACGCTCAACCTCCTCCACTGTAGCCATGTCAGCGTCACCATTCTGACCACCACCGATTCTCCTGCCGCTCATGCCAATCCCAAGAGAGCGCAGGCGGCTCCACTCTGCATCCACGTCGACCAGAGGCCAGCCATGCCTCACTATAAGCGTCTCCACTGTTGGCGCTATGCTGCGCTCAGCACAAAAGCGGATGCTTCTCAGACATCCTTACCTTGGAGTGTGGTCCATAGAAAAACACTATTTTTGCGGAAGCCAGTGGGAGTGAACAAACGTCAAGGTGTCTGCGGCCGATCAGAGTGAGGGAGTCGAGACGAGGAGGGCTGGTGCTCGTGCAGTTGACCTCCAGTCTCCTTGCTGTGACATAGAGTGCCTTCAAAGTGGGAGGGAGGGAGAAGTGAACGGCAAGCCATTGACGCTCACAACTGACTGTGATGACTCGAGCAACAGAGAACTCAAGACTAAGGCTACAGCTACGGTCGGAGAAGGAGGAGAGCGAGAACTCATGCAGCTGCGGTGCGATGGAAGATAGGAAGTTATACTCGTCGCCACTGCTTTCCACAAGCTCGATGGTCAGACTCCTTAGTGCCTTGAATGATGCCGCATTCACACTGTGTAGGAACCAATATCCATGGCCTAGCTTCAGCCGCTGCAGCTGCCCAAACCCCTCGAGAAAAGTAGGTCTTATGTGCATATATGGGATGGATTTTAATCGGGCGGAGCCTTCTTCCCAAGACACAGGCTTGTGAGGGAATGCAAAGGATTCTTCCCCCCAAGGGACAGGCTTGTGAGGGAATGCACAGAGGATGCCAACAGCCGGTCGAAGCGGTGCAGGACCGCGGAGCTGCTGAAAGTGAGGTCAAGGGAATGGTGACCTCCCAATTTGAGGAACCGGAGGAGCGATCGGTTCCACCACGCTCTTTCGTTGTTGAATCTAAGGGAGATGGGCTCCAGCTCCTGCAGATAGGCATTCACAGAGGTTACGGTTTAGCAGGCACAGCAAAGCTTTCCATCAACGTGGCATGGCATGAATGGAAATCTTTGCACCTGCGGAGGCTGTACGATGGATTGCAGAATCGGCACACGACTCACGGAAAAGGAGATGACGTGGTGGAGGAGCCTCTTGCTGGCCATGGCAAAGCGCAGCACATGCCAGGAGGAGCCGAAGCGCCTCGAATCCTTGTCATGCTGCTCCCTGGCAGAAAGTGGGTTCTCCTCGTTGTCTTCTTCAATCTCGTGTGTGTCAGGCGAATCAGACTGATGCTGCTGCAGAGCGACAAGGTCACACAAACTGATCAGTTCTCCCCGCAATGATTCTTCCTCCAGAGAAATAGAATTCTCCAGTTTTTGCTGCTGTTTAGCAGGTTCGGCCGGTGGCTGCAGCAGATACCGGAAGATGATGTGCCAGACGTGGCTCGGCAGCAAATCAACCACATCCACGCTCTGGAGTGTTGGTGAGATAAGCAGTGGAGATGAGAGCGGAAGAGAGAGGGAGGGAGAGAATATGAGAGGACCAGGGGAGGATGCGCATCCTGTGAGGGCTGTGAGGGCTGTGAGGGCTGAGAGGGCTGTGAGGGCTGTGAGGGCTGTGAGGGCTGTGAGGGTTGTGAGGGCTGTGAGGGCTGAGAGGGCTATGAGGGCTGTTAGGGCTGTGAGGGCTGTGAGGGCTGTGAGGGCTGTGAGAGCTGTGAGGGCTGTGAGGGCTGTGAGGGCTGTGAGGGCTGTGTGAGTAGCTTGGGAGCAGCTATGCCCTCTTCCAGCACTGCATCCAGATGGCTATAGCCTATCGGCGCGGTAGCAATCTTGCCGTCCAAAGTTACAAATGAAGTTGTCATGAATGAATACATGGTCTCCTGCGAGCGAAACGAAGACCCCTTGCAGGTGCTTAATGAATCGAGTCCGCCTGTCGTTGCTTTAGCTGACGGTGAATTAAGTTCGCGCGACCTCAAAACTCACACCATCCTGAGAACCCTACTTCTCTCGCCTGTCAGAATGGACCACGGCGAGGCGAGGGTAGTAGGGTTCTCAATCGTCGACATGGCGACCGCCGAGGCAGTAACCAGCAGCGCAACGGGCTGACTGAGATCGTAGCAGCGCGACACGGCGAGGCAGGAGGATGCTGAGCGGCGAGGGAAGGAATGGACAAGACGCGAGGACTGGGGTTCCGCGGGGTGCTCCGTGGGATGCCTCTAAATAGTGACCGGCGAAAAGCATGCTGCTGCTTTGGCTCTGACAGCTGGCACTGGATTCCCAGGCTTCGGATGGCTGACAAGTGGCAGCTGCAACGGTCTCATTATCCAGACGATTTTTTAGTGGTTTAGAGGCTTCTCGGAAATCGTTTCTTAGTGGCATCGAAAATGCAACCCGTGATTCCGCTGCTAGCAGCTATTACGCGTCGACCTGATCGCCTTCCACCTTGCATACCGTAGCCATCAGCATTACCAGGGTATACATGCACGGTTCTTCGGCTTGCACGACAGCCATGAGCCCCAATCATCACGTCGGTGAACCCTGGAGTCGTAGAGTTGCTAACTTCCTACAGGTACTTCTGTAAGGGAAGACGCGTATACCCGTTTGAAGGTGCCTCAATTCACATGAAACTAACTCGGTTGCTGAAATCGTGAAACGCTCCACGTTGTCAATTGAATGGATAGCTTCGAAGTTTAGCGAAACACGTAACAAAGTACTGTGCTGTTTCGCGTATCACCACATCATCAGCGGGATTTGACGAGAGTGCGTTATACTCGTTTGCATTCGACTTTGAAGGGTTCACTCTGGTCTAGAGCGTTGAAATCCGAGAACCGCCCCCAAACGTAGCTGAACGTACCAAACCGCGTCAAAGGAACTCAGCTCAAACTGAAGAATGCATATTTGTAGTGAGTTCACAGGTCCTGCGGAGCGACGAAAATAGATCGACGAATGTAGTTATTCTACGTAGGAAGAAAAAGCGCGAAGGGTATCAACAAATGACACGCCGAATTTGAGGAGGTGGACGGGAGGATCTAATTGAAAAGAATTGCCAGCGAGAGTTATCGTAGCAGGAATGTACGTCTAGGTGCTTCTAAATGATGTCGCGAAAATATACGTTCAGTGCGAACCTAGCTCAGTCAGTGATTCTTAAACTATTTTGTGTCCCTTTTGCCGACCCCCTTCTAGCACATATCAAATTCACACCAACACCAAATCTTGCATCGTCCTCTCTCTTCTTTCTCCTCTGTCGTTCATATTGAACAGATCTTCAAAACATTAGATCGTTGAAAAGAGGATATCGCATATCCACTGCGTCACCCTCATGGTTTGCATCATCGAGCCTTTTTGGCCTTGGTGGGACTTTTTGGGTGCTCCGATCCGAGAATTGCTTGAATGGAAATGCCAGAGTGGAGCGCTTGTATATATCGGTAAAAAAGTCTCAATACTAAGGCCGTTCGCGTGGGCTCTCTCACCCTCGCGTGGAGATGCATCATCTCTCCCATCCCACCCATCTCACCCATCTCTCCCATCTCACCCATCTCACCCATCCCACCCATCCCACCCATCTCACCCATCTCACCCATCTCTCCTATCACATACACGCTGCCGGCTATTCACTTTTTCCCTCCACTCCCTGAATAGTATCCCTGCCCACCCATGTCCCCCATCTCACACATCTCTCCTTCCAGCCGCCACCTTCTGTACAGACGTGCTACTGGCGTCTCACATTCCCCCTTCTCTTCCCCCATCAATCCCTTTCCAACACATCACCCACCCATTTTCCACCTCACTGTAACAAGACGAAGGCGATCTTGCCATCCTCGATTTCGCCAACTCAGCTCCTTGTGATCCGAACCAGAATTCGGAACACACCCTAAGTACATTTCGGGAATTCAATGTTGGAACTCCAACATTGAAATGTGCGACCCGACTTTCTGAGTTTCCAACCGTGGGAACAAAGTACAGAGAGCACACTAGTGCTGGACACAACGGGGCAGAGAACTACCTACAGCGCAGCAGATTACTTGACAGCACAAGACCCTACAGCTACGACTACTTCCAGCAGTGCCCGTACTCATCATGATCAACGACGACCTGGAAGACAACAAGACAGAGAAGTCTCTGCCCATTACATTAGTGTTTTCCTAGACTTTGCTGATTGGTTCTAGGACTAGACAACAAGGCTCGGATGCTATGTACCTAATAATAAATGCTTTGCCTTGCTGTTCCTAGCTCTAGGAAGGTGAATGGCGACCTGAGCGACCTGCTCGAGGCGCCATAGCCAGTATCCTAGTATAATAGGATGTACCTCTGAAATGTAAGCCATCATATGATCTCTTGTAAAGCTATCTTGCGACTATCTTTCTGGAATCCTCCTACCTACTACTACTACTACTCTGCCAAAACAGCTTAGTGGCTGTTTCACTCACCCATCTCACCCATCTCTCCTTCCAGCCGCCACCCCTCGTGATCCCATGGAGCTGCTACCGGCGTCTCTATGGCACCGGGTGTTCCGCTGCCTGCTGCTGCCGCCCGGCTCCTCCCGCCCCGAGAACCCTCTCGCACGGGGCAGACAAAAGGCCCCCTAGTGCCTCACCGCTACAATGCAGCCTCCAGCGGGCAGAAACCTGCCCGTGAAATTCGTGGACCCTGGCTTCACAGCAGCCGGGCAGCACCAGAAGAATGCGAGGAGCTATGGCAGCGGTTGGGCGCTGCTGTGCTGCGGCATGGTCAGCAAGAGCCTCCTCAACCTCGTCCTTTCCTTCTCCGTGAATGCCTTGCTGCTCTGCTTTGCGTATGGAAATGTGGTGTGCTTCAGTAGCCCCTGCTGAGAGTGCTCTGCTCTTCTCGTGGCCGCCGCACTCAGGCATTGAAGCAATCGCCACATTTCCCCGCCAACCAGCCTGCATATTCCCCCCTCCATTCCCACCATCCCTCTCCGCAGGCCCACCACCCCATCGCTCTGGTCTACAACGACCTGCATCCTCAGTGGGTGAAGAGCGTCGCTTTCTTTGAGTCGCGCTTTAGATCAGGATCCGAACAACCTTCCAGCGTCTCCATTCCCTCTCCCATCCCTCTCCGCTCCGCAGGCCCACCACCCCATCGCTCTGGTCTACAACAACCTGCACCCGCAGTGGGAGAAGAGCGTCAACTTCTTCCTGCACTGGGGCGGCCTCAGGTCCCTCGCCCTCACCTACACGCACATCATGCAACTCGACACCCTCAACTCCTACGAGGACAAGTGGCACTTCTCCTCCCTCACCTCCCTCAGTCTCAAGCTGCGCGGCAGCGTGGACACCTCCCAGCTGTTTGACGACGTGCCGAAGGACGATCGGCGTGAGGTGGAGCAAGAATGCTGGACCCATTACCTCCACTGCCCACGTCTGCAGCGGCTGAAGCTGGGGCGCGGCATGTGGGTTCTCCGGGCCGGCTGGGCGGATGGGTTCAAGGCGCTGCGCTGTTTGACTCTCAAGCACGTGGACTGGGACTATGTGGATTTCAAGTATCTCGCCACGCTCACACCACAGCTCACAGAATTTACGCTTTACGAGCGCTGGGATTTGGATAACCCGTCCTACGGCCCTCGTGGTGGCGACAACAACAGATACTCGTTCGACTTGTCATCGGCCCGCGATATCCGGTTCTACTTGGTGCAAAGCAGCCTCACGCTCTTCCTCACCCTCTCCCGCTCACTCAAGGCCTTCTCAGCCGTGGCCAAATGGCTGGTCCTCTCCTGCAAGAGCACCGTTCCTCTCTATCTCCACCACCTCTCGCTGTACGGCCAGGAGCGTCTCGTCGTCTCCTCCCTCCGCCTCGCATCCGCACGAGTGGCCTACCTCAACGGCCCTTGCAGCGATTACCATAGCCGCGACGACGACTATTACAGCTACTGGGACTCCCCTGAACTGTCCCCTGACCGCCGCAACTCACCTAGATTCTCCTGGATTGCATGGCTGGCTGCTATAGCACCAACGGTGGAGGTGCTTATACTGAGGCACGGGGTTCCTATAGAGAAGGTGGGCGCAGAGTGGAGCTGCCTCGCAGCCTTGGGATTGTCGTGGAGAATGAGGAGCGGTTTGAAATGAATCTGGAGGTGGAGAGGTGGCGGGATGATGGTGAGAAGGAGGTTACAGTGGAGGAGTTTCAAGAGCGGAATCAAAGGCAGAGGATTTTGCAGCAGCAGCAGCGGCAGCAGCAGCCGTGGCGGCAGCAGGAGGAGCAGGAAGAGGAGGAGGAGGAGGAGGAAGAGCAAGTAGGAAAACCCCCTCTTATAAGGGCTCCAAACTTGCAAGCGATATTCTTCCCCACCCGCACATGCGAGCAGCAAACCCTTGCTTTCCTTCGTGAATCCTATCCCTCCCTCGCCCTGTACTGCATCGCATGTCGTTCCTTCTACTGGGAGAAGCACGGGAAGGAGTTGGCTGAGACCCCTTTTGAGGCGAATCAAGAGAAGCAGGGGAAAGAAATGGCTGAGACCCCTGTGGTGCATGTGAGGAAGGGGAGGAGCGGGGTGTCGAGCAATAGTTGGGGGGGGGAGGCAGCCGAAGAATGTGAGGGAGAAGATGCACGGTGTGAATAGGGAGCTGGTTGAAGGGTACAGTGTTGATACAGATGAGGCTTATATGCTCAAGTACAAAGGCAGCCTCTGGGGGACTTACTGTCGTTACAGCCTCTAGCATTCATTTATTGGTGTGTACAAGGTCTGGGTCGACTCAACTCTCACTGATACAGATGAGGCTTATATGCTGAAGTACAAAAGGAGCCTGTGGAGGACATACTCCTATAATAGCCTCTAGCATGCAGTTGTGTAGACATGCCAATGGTGGAAGATGCACAGAAGCAACCAAAAAACGTGAGGGAGAGAATGCACAGTGTGGTATTGATTAATGTACGACATACGATGCAGTTGCCGTCATGTACCATATGTTCTATAAAATATTATAGCCAAACCATTTTACACGTACATAGACATCAACAATCTGGGCTTGTTTAGCAAAATATTTCCTCCAGAACTCCTTTTCCTCCTCTCTAACACCTCGCCTCACTATCTGCTCTCCTTTCCTGTACTGACTTCAACCATTAGCATGCGCCCTGCCAACCAGCAGCAAACAGGGGAGGCAGCTGCGGCGGGAACAACAATGCCTGGACACTGCAAATGTCCACCATTACTACCACCCTACCCTACTGCTAACACCCATCGCTCTGCCCATCACCAATTGCACCCATCTATTCCACCACGCCCCCACGACCACACACACCACTCTTCACGCAAGTGTTGCCACCACTGCAAACATCACAGAACACAACACCCTTTCTGCTCTTCCGTGCACACACCCGCCACTTGCACCCCTCACACCTACGGTACATACCCTTCTCACACCTACCGGTACTACCCCGGCTGGTCTTGCCCTTCTCCTATCAAAACACGAAGCGATTCAAAGATTCTGAAGGACTTGCATGATCTTATCATCCTGCTCCATGAATTCCTGCTTTACGGTGTGTAGGGCACGTCCTGGAAACACCCACACTGCAGGCTCATTGGAAGCATCATGATCTGGCCTGTCCTGCTCTACATGCTATTTTCTCCGGTTCTCTCCCTCCCTTTCGCACCGGAACGACCGCCCAACAATGCAGTAGAGCGCCAAAGAAGGGAACTGCATGCGCAGAGAAACCAGAGTGCTGGACTGCCAGTGTCGCGTGGCGAAGAAAATTGACTGTAGATTAAGAGCATTGATGAAAGGGGGGCGAATGCCTTGGTGCTCACTGGTGCTGCTGGTGCTTCTCTCTCCTTCTCCACCAATGCCCATCCTCTGGAGAAACAAACGTTCAGCATCCTCCACTGTAACCATGTCATCATTCCAACCACCACCGACTCTCCTGCCTCTCATGCAAATCCCGAGGGAGCACAGGCAGGTCCATTCTGCAGACACCTCCTCTAGCGGCAAGCCATGCGTCACTATAACCTTCTCTACAGTTGGCGCTATGGAGCTGAGAATCAGCGTCAAGGAAAGCATATCCCCCATATGCTGGTGCTTTCCTTGGGTGTTTGGTCCGTCTAAGAAGACTGTTTTTGCAGAAGCTAACTGGAGTGAATATACTTCAAGCTGCAAGTGGCCAATTAGAATCAAGGAGTCAAGATGAAGAGGGCTGGCGCACGTGCAGTTGACCTTCAGCTCGTCGGCTATGACAGAGGGTTCCTTCAAATTGGGAGGGAGAGAGAAGTCAACGGCAAGCAATTGCCGTGCAGTACTGACTCTGATAACCCGTGCAACAGAGAAGTCGAGTTTGAGGCTAGGAATGAGACGTCCAGGGTAAGAGAGGGTGAATTGATGCAGCTGCGGTGTGATGGAAGACAGAAAGTTATAGTCATAGCTGCAGCTTCTCAAATGCTCAATGGTCGGACTCCGTAGTGCCTTCAACGATGTTGCTTTTACGTTGTTTAGTTGCCAAAGCCCACGGCCTAGCTTCAGCTACTGTAGCTGACTAAACTTCTCGAGAAAGGCCACATTGAGGTGCTCGAAATGGATGGATTTTAAACTGGTTATACTATCCTTGACCTTAAGACACAGGCTGGTAAGGGAGTGCAAAGAGGATGCCTTCAGCCGGTGGAGGCGCTCCAGATCCATGGAGCTGCTGAAAGTGAGGCTGAGGGAAGCGTGACCTCTTTGTTTAAGGAGCCAAAAGATTTCTCGGTTCCAACGAAGCTCCTGGTCATTGAAATTCAGGAATATGGGCTTCACCTCCTGCATCCACAAAAGAGAGGAAAAGCCAGAGCCCGATTTCCCATCATGCCATGAGAAACATTGCACCAGAGATTGTTATTGTTGAATGCGAAGCAAGCAAAGCACTCACGGAGAAGGAAATGATATGGCGGAGCAACTTCTTGCTGGCCATGGCACGGCTTAGCAGGCGCCAGGAGGAGCCAAAGCGCCTGGCGTTTTGCTCATACAGCTCCCTGTCAGAAAGTGGATTCATAGTGGGACGGTACTCGTCGTCCTCTTCAATCTTGAATGAGAATGGCGAATCAGGCTGCTGCTGCTGCAGAGCGACGAAGTCACACAAGCCGCTCACTGCTCCCCTCAATGATAACTCCTCACAAGAGGCGTCCAGCTTTTGCTTATGAGTGGGATCAGCCGGTGGCAGCAGCAGGAGGCGGAAGATGATGTGCCAGATGAGGCCGGGCAGCAGATCAACCACGTCCACGCTCTGATGGGTGTTGTGAGAGAAGCAGTGGATATGAGAGAGGAAGGGACAGCGGGAGTGGAATAGGACCAGGCGAGTTAGCGCGAGGAAACGGAGAAGTCAGATGACACTGTCTGCGGCATCACGCTCACCTGGTGAGAATTCTCAGTAGCCGCGGGCTGTGTGAGTTCGAGAGCAACCATTCTCTCTTTCACACCTGCATCCCCATGACTAGAGGCCATTTATGCAGTGACGCCTACGGGATGGGATTAGACAAGGCTAAAGCGACTCGTCGGAGATTGAGGAATGAAGAAAAAGAGGAACATAAAGAGGAAAAGATTTAGTCCGCAGCAGGCTATTACGCAATTGGCAAGCAAGCAGAGGCAGGTGGTGCGTTACTGTACTAGGTTCCATGCATAATTCCCTTGCGAGTACATATGCATTATTTTCCAGCAAATATAAGGATTGGCTAGCTATTCACTACAGGAGAGGGGATGAACAAAGCCCACATAGTACACTTGACTATCAATCCAAGAAAGTTTGCGCAGATCCTAAATTCTGCTGCCTTTGAGGTTTCTTTTCTATCCACCCGTACTCTCTATTCTATGATCTGTTGTACCAAGGTGGTAACACCACACCGGCCACATCATGTGGCACCACATGCACTCGCCTAGCAGCAGCAAGAGGAGCTCTGTCACCACCATCAACACTCGTCGCAGCCATACCGCACTGTCAGCACCCCGTACCCATCCCATCACCACCAATTCCACCACCACATCAACCCCATTGACACCAGCATTATCATCACTACAATCCATACACAGTGCCCTTCCTGCTCGACCCTGGAGACACCTCACCCCACACAGCTCCCTCACTCGATTTCACCCCCTCACTACCTTGCCTCACCTTCTCCCACCTCCTCTCAGAGTAAAAGCAGCTCAAAAATCTTGAAGGAACCTCATGGTCCAATCATCCTGCACCTCGGTAGAGGGTAATGCCAACACCAAGGGCTCCTTGCTCTGCTGTTCCCCCTTCCCCTCCCAGAGAAACAATTGACCCACAATGTGGTACCATGTGAGGGAAGGGAAGTGTCTGCGCAGCGACGCCAGCGTCTCCGGCTGAAACTGTCGCGTCGGAAAGTAAAAAAACTTCAAGGCTGGAGCATTGATGAAAGGAGGCCTGATCACTTCTCGCCTACTGCCCCTGTTCGGCAAATCGTAAGGACCTTCTTCATCCTCTACTGCCTGCTGCCTTCTTCATTCTCTTCAGCGCTGTTGCCCCTCACACCAATCCCAAGGCAGTGCAGGCGGCTCCACTCTGCATCCACGTCCTCAAGAGGCCAGTCATGCCTCACCAGCAACGTCTCCACTGTAGGCGCTATGCTGCTGAGCAGCTTCGTCAAGGCAAGCCGAGAGTCGGAACCTGAAAGCGGAACTGACGGCGGGTCGGCCTCTTCGTTGGCCCCTTCGTTGGTGGCGGGTCCGTTCAAAATTGCAAGATCAGCGGACGCCAATGGGAGCGAAGATATGGAGAGCTGGTGGCGGCCAACTAGTTTCAGAGAGTCGAGAGAGAGGGCGCTGTCGCATTTGCAGTTGACGTGAAGAGACGCCGCTGTGAGAGAAAGGGTCTTTAAAGAGGCCGGAAGGGAGAAACGGGCTTTGAGATTTCGGTTCCTAAAACTGACTGTAATGACTCGAGCAACAGTGAACTCGAAATCAAGGATGTTAGAGCCATGACTGGTGAGGGTAAGTGAGAATTCGTGTAGCTGCGGTGAGATGGAAGACAGGACAAAATAGTCGTCTCCGTAGCTAGACACGTACTCGATGCTCAGACTCATTAATGCCTTGAACCATGCAGCATTCAAGCTCCACCGTCCACAGCCTAGCTTCAGCCGCTGCAACTGGCCAAATTTCTCAAGAAAGGCTGGATAGATCTGCCCAGTCCTGAAGTGGTTAATTTCCCCTGGGTTGGCAGATTCCTTAATTTCCAGGCTCACTCTTGTGAGGGAGTGAGCAGAAGATGCTATAAGATCACCGATCGTCTGCAGATCCTTTAGGCTCCTGAAATCGAGGTCAAAGGACTTGTGACCTGACTGTTGAAGGAACCAGAAAAGCGTTTTGTTCCACTCGGGATCTTGCGTGGTCTGTACGAGGGAGATATGCTCCAGCTCCTGCACACACAGAGAGCGGAACTTTTCCATACTGTGATCTTTGACAAATGGGTAGAGGACATCGGTAGAGTCAGTACGGTTCATCAGAGCTTGTGTTCTGAGAAATTTGGAAAAAAAAACAACTCCTACTGATATTGCATGCTGTGAAGAGGAGGGTGCATGACAGAATGAAGAAACGTCAGAGCACTCTTAGAGAAGGAGGTGAGATGGCGGAGGAGAAGTAGGTGGTTGGAATTGAGAAGCAGTCAGTGACTCACGGAGAAGGAGATGACATGGTGAAGAAGCCTCTTGCTGGCCATGGCACAGCGCAACAGAGGCCAGGAGGAGCCAAAGCACCTCGCGTTCTCCTCATGCTGCTCGCTGGCAGAAAGGGGTCTGGTATCATCAACACATGAGATGCTGCCTTCTCTCTGCTGCAATTCGCCCAAGGGGTTACCCTGATTATGCAGCTCAGTGGAGTCAGTCGGCGGCAGCAGCAGGTGGCGGAAGATGATGTGCCAGATGGGGCCGGGCAGAAAATCAACCACGTCTAGACTCTGATGGGTGGGTGGGGAAAAATACTTTTTTTTTAGAGAAGAGAGGAGGAATCGAGGGGGAAGCCGAAGTGGGATGCGGAACCAGAGGATCAGATGCAATGTCTGCTCTGCGGCATCATTCTCACCTCACGATTATGTGCAACCACGTCTAGAATCTGGTGGATGGGCATCGCGGAAAAAGCAAGGGCCAGAAGTGACGAAAATGTGACATTTCCGTCACATTTTCGTATACGGTTTTTGGGGGTAAAAAGGTGATGGTTGGAAGTGCCAAGACAACCGTCACATCCAATGTGACGGTGATGTCACGGAAATGTCACGGAAAAGCTTCCCCCGCGTCACAACCACCGTCACGGGTCGGTCACATGCAAGTCACGCACAAGTCACAACGGGGTTTCCTCCGTCGGGTGAATAACAAATGCCACGATTAGACACGATCTTATAGGAACCATACACGTGGCGACCATGACGTCATCATGCCATACCCTAAGTTACGTTACTCGTACAGTACAATGCGACTCGAGCCACAGTCCTGTCCAACCAACAGCCTTCACGTGGACGACCCCTAATAACCTGGGATCGCATCCACACCCTTCGATGTCCGCCACTGTAACCAATGCCCACGCGCCATCTTACGATAAGACCTGCCACCCATTGGTCGACAATACATACAGCAAGTCGCCATCCCACCACGTGCATATGGCGGATGCCGTTGAATTATGGCAACGTGTACGGCTGGAACTAGTCTCTTGATTACTACACCTATACTCTACCAGTGCATCCGACCGTCCACGTACACACGCATCGACGATACATCGCATCCGCCACTGCCAGACGGATCTCACCAATGCCAACGTGTAATTATTCCCGTCCGTTGATATTGACACACGTGTCCGTTGTATTCATAAAATGAAGCCGGGTGTGCTGGCCCACCTGTCATGCCCTCGACCGTCCACCACACCATTATCTAACGGTTGACCGGGCTGCCGCTGCACTTGCATCTACGGCTCCAGTAGGCCTAGGGCTCGCCACGCACAGCCCCACGATAAGCTGGGTTGGACCGTCTCGAACCGAATCGCGGTCCATATCTAACCGCATCGAACGGCACACATCCGAACCGCATTCCGCGTTTGTAACCCATCGCCAATGGCCGTGATTGTCTGCCTCGTTACACTTTCTGCAAAATGGGTGACGGGTTATGTTTCCCCGTTGCTCACGACTTCCCGTGATAAATCGTTCATATCTTCTTGTTCCTTCAATGCAGACACGCAATTGACCACAATCACTAGAACACGCGGCTGATGCCATACCAAATCCCAAGCGTGATAGCCTCCTCACACGGCCTGCCACGGTTCCCATCCAACGCCGCCCCACACGCATTAGGCAAATGGTTTAGCTACGATTCTAGGCACCAGCTAACGATGCCTCGCATCGCCTCCCGAAATTCGACCGATTATGCCTGCGGAGTCCTGCGGCTGACGCTCGCCTCCGCGCTCACTGCGTCGGCTGCCGCGATGCCGTCGGCCGAGATGCGCAGACCATGGCGGCCCCACGCCCAGCTCTGGGACGCCTCGTCATAGTCGGGCCGGAAATCCGCAATGGCCCCCCTAACCGCAGCCTTGACGAGGACGTGGAGGCCGTCCACGATCTGCGCGTTGGAGCTTGCGGAGTTGGCGAAGCGACCCTGGCGCGCCTCCCAGTGCATGACTGCATCTGACACCTGCGCACGGCAAACCACATACCCGCGCGCGTGAGGACACTCTCCCTGGTACTTTAAGTGATGTAAAGTTGCAAGGCGTATGCGTACCACGTGCTCCAGCCATGCCACGTGGTAGAGCTTCAGTGTCATGGTCCCGTTCACCATCCTTGGCTTGAACGCCGCCCGTGCGCATGCTGTAAATGCCCCAGACGCGAACGGCATCCCGTCACTGTCGCAACTCCACCGAGAGAGAGCCAGCTTACCTGCAACAACGCGCACACACAAAGTGCACATTTAATAACGGTTACCTCTGCATGTGCAATGCACTCTCGTCCTTACCCGCAGGCACGTCTCCAAGGCCGACCCTATCTCGGATTCGGGACAGGGTGCGCCTCGCCCGTATCGCCCAGGGACTCTTCATGTCTCGGTCGTGTCGAAACAGTCCAATCTTAGGCAGCGAGCTGTCGCGAACTCTTCCTGCCGCACCAGTCTTCCAGTCGCTGAACGACCTGTTCAGGTCGATCCGACGTGCCTTGCACGCAGCGAGAGCAACGCTTGCGTAGCTCTTAGTCAGGTTATCCACGACCGCGCAGATGGCCCATGTCTTGGCTGTGCTGCTGGGGTAGAACGTCAGCTGCGAGTTGGAGCGCCTAATGAACAGCTCGGTGCGGGCCTGCTCACAAACCTCCTGCAATGTAAGACCACGCATTACGTCATCAGTCACCACGCATGTTCCACTCTGTGTACGGCACAATCCATCCAATATGCGACCCGACAACACTCGAGTCTTACCTTCCAGGGTTTGTCGGCCGGGAGGAGGTCGAGCGCCTCCTGCATAATGGCAGATGTGGAGTGTCGAAGGTGGCCCTCGTCCTCGTCGTCGAAGTCCCCCTCCTCATCGGACGCCGTATCGGACGTGGAGCGTGCCCTCCGCGCCTTCCGGCGCTCTCCCTTGCCGGAGCCACGCTTTCGCCTCCTCCTCTTCTTATTGTTGCCGTCTTCCTTTGGTTTCGCAAGGAACGCCGTCTCCAGCCTTGCAATCGCACGTGCCGTGGCTTCATGGAGCTCCCTCATGCTATGCAGCTCCTCGCGCGTGACTGGTGCGTCATTAGGAGCACCTCCCGCGCAGGCGTCGTCCCCTTCTGCGTCGGCCTCAGCATTGTTGTCCGCTTCCGCACCATCTTCGTCTTGAGTGCGGCGTGGGTTACGACTTGGGAGAACCTCGTTTGGATCGTCGTCCGATGATGGCGCCGGGGGTGCGTCAGGTTCCCCCTCCACTTGTGCAGAGCCCTCGATGACGTCTTGAATGGGACGCTTGCGCCTGCGACCCGCCTTCCCGCTGGATGCAGCGGCCTCGTCAACCTGCCGGCTGGACTGGGCAGAGGAGGAACTACCCTCTGAAGTGCTCCCATGCGACATACGCGAGTCCGCGCGAGTCCCATGAGATGGTGTCACGGCTGCATCTCAAACCACGAAACAAACAACGGATTTAAGTGACAAGCGCAAAGCACATACGAGCATACTGTGCATGAATGTCACAAGCCGGTGTAGAATGGACGAAGCATCAGACGCATTAGCAGGGCGAAACGTTGGTCACTCACGTGGCGGCGAGGGAGGACCCCTTGCTTGCTGCTCGGTGGCATGTTTCGAAACATCCAGACGAGGCTTCTTCGTCACCTTACGCCTAACATTCCCAGGCAGAAGGTAAGAGTTCCGTAGGTAGGCAGGCGGTTGTGACACGCGCTGACTCCTGCCCTCACGTGACGACACTGTGAAACTGTCCATCGTGAACACAGTTGTGGGCAAGAATGAGTCTGGCTTACATATTGGTCACTACTTACGCATTCTGCATCCAACCCAAGGGCACGTCTGTGCTGTACCCCCCCATTACACGTGGCAATCACTTGTCGGTCGTACTGCGTTCGTCATCTGGCGGCTTTTGTCCATATGGCTCAACCATGACGCAAAGTTATCCACATATCTCGTTATACAGTCGAGTCATTTGTTGTTCCACATGGCAGCACCATAACAACATCAGCTACACCTTTTGTTAGACTAGTAAGGGTCATCCGCGAGGTGCATATGTAATCAGACATTGTAGGATATTCATTATGCGCCACTACAAGACATCCACATTGCGGCATCAATGCAGTACACACTCTTTCACACCAGGGGATAGAACTACATCTAGCATCACAAGGTGTTCACACATAGTACAAAGCTTCCTGTACACGTCCAACGACCTAGGTACTGCCATCCGTGTAGCAATCAGCCTCGCCCAGTTTCCATGACGGCACAGCTCATGCCGCCATGGCACTACATATACCCATTTTTTCAGTCCATTGCGCCTACTCGTCCACCGCCTCCACATCATGGACCATCCTGCCTTCCACGTCGTCATCACCACTGCTGTTGTCCGGCGACCGAGCGCCATTGTTTTCGAGGGGGAAGGGAGTACTAGGAGCAATGCCCAGCTCTGCCATTGCTGTCCTCCACTGACGCCACCTCCACCACATCCGTGCCTTGACCAGATGACGCACGTCGTCGCGAACACACCCGATCAGGGATGCCTTCTCCGCGTCCGACAGCTCCTTCGTGTGCTGGATGTGGTCATTACGCCTGATCACAAATGCCGCCACGGCATACGCATACGCCGCATCGAGCTCCACATTATACGCACCCAGCCTGATCTGCTGACCAGTGCCTGGGCCGCACACCATCTTAACCCCCCACTTTCGGCCCCGTGGGCACCAACTCACCCCTGTCCAGCGACTGGATGCAGGCCGACCACCGTACGCGGCAGGCATGCTGGTCTGACGCACGGCCCGTGCTGCAGTCCTAGTCCCCTGACGCGTGCGATACCTGGCAGAGCGCGAGACCGTCGGCGGTGCTGCCGGTGTCACGGGAGCGGTTGGGAGCTCCTGCTCCCCCGTCACGGGCTTGACCTCTGCTGGTGTCGGCTCACTATGAATGATGGATGACCCATCGAGATGCGCAGAAGGGAACGATGGCAGCGGAAGCGGACAGGGAGCCGAGTGGATGGTCATGCCGAGCGTCCGCATAGATGCGGCGTGCTCCACGTTTGGACGTGGACAGAGCCAGCAGAGGCGTGTCGTGTGCCTGAAGCTCGTGTGCCGCTCCACTCAGCAGTTGATCCTCCGAAATGCCCAGCGAACGTGCCAGGCCCATGACAGCCGCACACACAATGTACCCCCCTAGCTCCATCCGGGTTATCATGCCTGACTGCCTCGCCAGGTCGGTGCAGACTTCATCCTCCTTGGGAAAGACGAGGGCGCCATGTTCTCCCAACTTGGGAAGAGGCTGCACGGGGACATCCACACCCTCCCCAAATAGCTTGACAATAAGGTCACCTGTGGCGTGGAGGGACACCTCCTCGCGGAGCTGGCGCCGGTAGGCCCACGATTTCACGCCGTAGAACGGCATCCACTCTTTGAGGATTGAGAAGCCGGACGAAACCAGGGCGTGGAGATACATGCCCACATAAATGCCACAGTCTACCGCGTTCGACTGTTGTGGGATGTCTTCCGGCTGCCAGCAGACACGGAACATGAGAGCGCACACGTCAAGTGACTGACAAACCAGACTGTGTCCGCGACATGACTGCGACATGAAGTGCACTCACATGCATGATGTGGACGTCGGCATACTTCAAGTGGTCCTCTGCCTGCTTCCGGTCGGCCGTGGGCAGCTGAGCTTTGTGCAGCATGAGCAACATCCTGCAAGGGAAGTAGGTTACCGGTGGTCGTTATGTTGGCATCAACAACATTTATCAAGATTGGGCATGGCACAAGTACAAGATGCACCACTCACTTCTTGACGCCCTCCATCACTTCCGGCATCTTGGTGTGCAGCTGTGCACTATCGTAATGCACCAGCTCCACGCTGCCCTCTACAGTCTCGGATAGCTTCCCGCTGACCATGGTGCGGAGGTTCGTAGCTATGACCAGCGAGTAGTGGCCCCTGGCACATGTAAGCACGTTGTATGTTAGGGAACGCGTGTCGACACCAACTGCTCTGGTACCCGGCAACTATCAACAGCATGAGCATCAAGGGGTAGACGCCTTACTCGTAATACACTGGGATGGCGACGTAGTCCTGTGCGAAAATACACGGTGCATGGCCAAGGGGCCAAGCCTTGTTCAGGGATGTCGCGAACGTAAACGCCTTTGTGTCCAGAGCGAACCAGGTTTTGCCTCCTTCCAGCTTAGGATACCTTATGTTCAATAGTCTGGAACACAGCACATATGCACGATATGGCTCGTCAGGCAAGATACGAAAAAAAGAGCATACAGCATGTATAGTACACACCGATTCGTGGGCCTTACATGTTATGGAAGTCCACTACTGTGTCGGCCAGACACTGTCCGTCAGCGAGCGTCAGAACGTCCTGTGCTGGCAGCTGACACCCCACTCCATGGGGACCGTAGAGCGCCAACGTCTGGAAATCACGCTGATAGTTGGGGCGGGCAAGACGGGCAACGACATCATCACTGGGAGGCGGCGCCCCTCACACCGCTGCCCGCCGATGTCACTGTACGAGGGCGAGGCAACTCCTGCTTCACCTTGCGCTTTCGGCGCTCCTGCTCCGTTGACAGTGTGGTCAGGGCACTGGCCGCGCATGACACGTTGTCTCGCTGCACCAGCATACGCTGTATGTTCATCGTGTGCACTTAGAAGACTCAGACGCGTACTGTGTAGGTAGACGGGAGAGATAGACAGGGAGTCGAGCGTCCAAAACCTAGTCTGCTGTAATGGCAGCTCATCGGACGACTATATGAGGCAGCGGACATTGTAGCTTTGCAGAGTCTGTTGTTGTTCGGAAACCCTTAGCATAGACAAGGAACACCGAGCTTACCATAGCGCGCCAGATCCAGCTGTCCCTAAATTGGCGCCGAACGGTGGATATGCATGACGGGCACACGTGTCATGTTTTCGAATCATGCATAGGGCCCTCGGTGGGGACCTGGGATTTACTATGCATGTGGCTGCGAGGTTGCAAGAGTGGGTGTGTGATGGTCCATACTCGCTAATGTTCGTTCATCATCAAACACTCAACATCTTTGTTGTTGCGAATAAAACTTTCAACATCTTGTCCAGCGCACAATAAGCATGAACTACCACCACGTGGCTGTGGTCCGGTTCGCACATCCAAGGTGGCATTCAAACCCTATCTACACGCTCTCGTTAAACACAGTCTCGCAACAACAGGTAAGACATTACATCCAATTTCATAGTTGCACAATGCATATGACATACCATAGCACGCCACACTCTTACGGTCGTCGAAGAAGGCCATAAACACCCCTACATACCAAACTCCCGAACCCCCCGCACCATTACCGCGCCGAAGCTGGCCTCATTCCATGGTCGCGGTACATCAAATTACGGTTACATTCGACGGACGGGGACGCTTGGTTGGCGTCCGACGCAGACGACTGACGACCAGAGCGTTCGACGCGCCAAACCGCTCTGGTGCGTCCCGCACATTAATGCCGAGCTTTAGGGCCTGACGGACAAGGTATTCGGTGACGACGCGCGCCACCCGCCTGCGACAACGATGGTCATTCAGTAGCGGTCCTGGCTACGTGTGCAGGGTTATCTCGCGGCCGTCCTCGGCGCCTGGGGTGTCGTTCATGGTGCGCTGCACGCGTGGCGGGAGAAGGGTCAGCTCGCAGTGCGCATAATCCGTGGCATGCATGAGAGTGTGGCCAGGCCGTGCGAACTCGTCTATGATGTACTGCAGCTGTCCCAGTTCCTGAACAAGAGGTTCGGACAGGACACAAAGAACGGGGTTTACGAACTCTCGCACGAAGGAGCGCCACGATGCCGGCACACAGCCGGCGCGCCACCAGCTGAGATGGACCGAAACCGGAGTCAAGTCCCTCCACGTTGAACCCATCCAGTTCACCATGATGGACAGGGGAGGGGCGTATCGGAACAATGCGCCGTCGCGCCACTCTGGTGTCATCATCAAATGGCGAAGGTATGAGGAACGGTACAGTGTCTTCCACAGCTCTACCAGACCGCACATGCCGGGATGGATGCACCTTGGCGCATCAGGACCCTGCATGTGAATGATTCGGAGGTTGCTCAGATTCTGCACGCGGAAACCGTGCTCCGTCATTTCCATCACGGATGGATCCGTTGACGAGTGGGCGTCCTGCGTCACGAGGACGATGACATGGTCGTCTGTAGAGTACGACCGCCCGTTCAACGCTTCAAGGTACTCGCTGAATATCTGACAAGCATAACACGCGAGGATGGAGCAGGCATGTTAGCAACTGGGATTGCACGAGGATAACGTCAAGGCATTCCGCAGACTGGACGGGGTATGAGGAGAAGATCTCCCACCTCGGGCGTGACGAACCCGTCCACGCTGTGTCGCACGAACACGGTAAAATCGGGGGGTGTTTCAAGGCCTTGAGCAAGCGCGTCGTCCGCGCGGAATATGAGAAGAGGCGGACACATGATTGTTCCCGTTGCATTGAACAGGAAGCAGACATTGATGCGCCAGTCGGCCAGCGGATCATCGTGTCCATTTTCAGACTGAAGGAAGGGGAGCCTGGTGGGCAAGAGAGGCTCCTCCACGAAGCAGTACACGTCGTCTGGATTAGCCTTTATCTCAGCGAGTAGCATGGCCATTTCAGCCATGGTTGAGAGCTAGAGTGCACCACCGTCACCAGTGCCGAGAATATAAGCTCAACTAGCTTACTCTAGGAGGATGCTGGAATGACAGAGAGCGTCATTGTACACGCGGACATTATCCGCCACGTAATCACATCCCGCAGCACTCTTGTCCACATACGTTAGAGGTGTGGACACATGTAGTGACGTTATTCGGACCCAATGCGCCACCAAACATCCGCACATCGACGAGAGCGGGTAAGATAAGTGGTCAGGATGGCGCCAATGTACAGTGAATTGTTGGGGTTTCGTTCGGGTGCGCTCATGTTGGAGAGGTTGTTGCTGTTCGGTTTGACTGGCCTAATCAACCGTCCTAAACCGATGCTATCTCCTGCTTTACGTGTTTCATGCAATGTTACTAAAAACGGGTACACATTTGCCGTTCCCCACCATTAACAAGGTCGCAATCACCGCTTCGGGAGGTGGTACCAAGACAGAGGGGGTTGCTGGTACATTTGTGTGTGTGTGTACGAGTGGCACAGTTTATCGGTAATTTGCAATTAGGGTTCACGCCACCTCTTGCGATGCTGGGTAACGCATGCGAGGCATGCGGCTTGGAGCACGTCGACGACAACACGCTCCAGTCGCATGTGTCTAAGAATGTCAAGTGCAGGAGGAAGATACAGCACTCTCGTGCCCAGCGGCTAGTGGAGGCGTATCGGGACGCGCTGCGCGCCAGGCGCGGAGCAAGGCCCCGTTCACCCGTGCGTTCTCGACGCAGCTATGAAGGCGACTCTACTGAGAGGGCCGCAGTGGAACCGGGTGCAGTTGCCGATCAACCCGACCCTCCCGAAGGCCTAGAGGAGGATAGCGACGGGGGTGAGAGTGTCATGTCAGTGATTGACGACGGCTTCAACACTCTGGTCGAGCTGTACATCTTCTTCCGCGAGGCGGATCTGTCGAGAAGGGAGGTGAACAGGTTGCTTAACATATTTCAGAACCCTAATTTCTCTTTGAGGGACGTGAGGCGGTGGCTCAATTTTGTGGACGTGAGACGCTATGGGCGCGACAGGGCGCCAAGTGATCATGTCCCATGGAAGACGAGGGACATCAAGTGCTACGGCCCGAGAGGAAGGATATGTACGCTGCTGCTGCACTACCGTGATACTGAGCTGGTGAGTGCATGTGTACATGCCTGGAAAAGGGGCCACTAAATGTTCGTTTCGTGGAAGAGGGTAATGGACAGACCATTAACCCATCGTGTACATGCGTGTGGCAGCTGGTGAGGAAATTGCTACGCGCATTCCAGCACATTGCGGGATTTGTGACCAAGCCTCGGGCGGACGAGGATGACACCGATACGGTGCGGCATTATAGCACTCGCGACACGGGAAAGTGGCTGGAAGAAGCGCAGGTATGAACTCGTGTTCAGCTGGGTGGAATGCGCTTAACCGATCAAGCGTTGCATCACTGACGGTTGGGTCCACTATGTGCGCAGGCTGTGATTGGGGAGGAGGACTGCATTGTGCTGGGTGTGATTGTGTACAGCGACAGCACGCACGCCTCGAGAAATGGCAGACTGGTGGCATGGCCGGTCCTAATCAGTTTGTTCAACATCCCGGAAGCGCTCCGCTGGCAGGAGCCGGGCCACGTACTGGCTGGGGTTCTGCCGTTCCCGCCAGAGTGGGCGTCGTCGACCGAGAAGACACGCATTTTCCAGCAGTGCATGGAGGTGATATTCGAGCCCCTACTTCGGGCGCACAGAGGGTGAGTGGGTGTGAGAGAGGTGCTTACGCACCATGCTATTGTCAGAATGTTATAATTGTCTAGCCTGCAGTGGGGTACTCTATAGTGAGTACAGCCCAATTAGGGTTTGCTATATGTATCCAACTGCTTGCTAGTGAACCTCCTCCTTTCTTCATTCTTACTTTCTACTGCTGATTCTGACATGGTATCAGAGCAGGTCGATCCCCTTGGGTCGATCCTGTGGGTGGGCCCACCACCTCACTGCTTCCGCTGCTACTGCTACTCTGTATGTTGCACGCCCCGTGGCTGCGCCAGGCCCGCGCGCGGCCCGTACGGGCAGCGCCAGGCCCGCGCGCGGCCCGTACGGACTGCGCCAGGCCAGGGCGCGCCTCGGGCCGCCCGCACGCGGTTCGTACGGGCTGCGCCAGGCCCGTGGGCGCCCTGTTTTCTCTGCCCCTGCGCTGCCCGCTGTCCCCCGTGCTTCTGACGGCGCCCCACCCCTGCTGCTGCCCGTTCTCCTGAATTAGGGTTTGGGGGTGGGGGGTATGGGGGTGCAGTTTCTGTGCGTCGTCCCCTGCTCCTCCTCCTCCGTCTCCCAGTGCTGCAGCTGCCGCTGAGGGGGGTGGGTGTGTGGGAGCCGAAGGAGTGGTACTAGGGGGGTGACGTGCAAGTGGAGTTAGGAGTGAAGCAGTGGGTGTGTGGGGGGTGTGTGGGACAGTTGGAGGAGGTTGAGCGGAGGCTGCTGTCTTGTCGTCCGCAGCACCTGTAATCCGGGGCGCACTGTCCTGGTAGCCCAGAGAGCCTGCTGCGCCTGTCGCCCGAGGGTCCGTTGCTCCTGTAGCTCCTCGTAGCCCGTGAGCCAGTTACTCCAGTAGTCCGGGGCGCACTGTCCCGGTAGCCACTGTGCCAGCAGCTCCTGTTGCCCGTGTGTCTGCAGCTTCAGCCGCCGTCTCTCATCTTCTCTCCTCTCACAGTCCCTCCTCCTCCTCACTTGCCCGCTGTGACTACCACTAGCTTTGCTTATAATTGTGAACTATTACTATGCTTGCTTGTTGTGCTGATTACACCCCACTTTGGCTATGGGGGTGTGTCAGAATGTTATAATTGTCTAGCCTGTAGTGGGGTACTCTATAGTGAGTACAGCCCAATTAGGGTTTGCTATATGTATCCAACTGCTTGCTAGTGAACCTCCTCCTTTCTTCATTCTTACTTTCTACTGCTGATTCTGACAGCTATGACTTACATGAATACAACTTACCATGTCGCCCTGTGCACCGCCGAGTTGCGGTGGTTTTATGTGACGGACGCGACGGGCAAGGTGGTGAAGGCCTTTCCATGCCTTTTCGGGCAGCTGGGGGACTTCCCAGAGTCGTCGTGGTCATCTGCGACTCTGCAGCAAGGCTCACATCGGCCGTGTTCTTCGTGCTACATCAAGGAGACACATCTGGCAGAACTGTCACGTAAGTCGGTGGTGCGGACGGTGGAGCTGCAGAGGTGGGTCGTGGAGGCAATTCAGTCGGCTGACGACAGCAAGGCGACGGAGAAAATCAAGAAGCGATGGTCCACACACCCTGTGCATGTGAGGAGTTGCAATGCATAATATGCTAGTATCACGGTGTCGGGTTGTGGACATGGGGGGGGTGACTGTGCGCCCGTTCATATGTGTGCCGTTGTTGCGTGTGGCAGTGCTATTTGGAACGGTGGAACTTTGCCGAGACCACGTGGGGAAACGTGTTCCTCGCATGCGCGGCGGACCTTCTCCACGTACTGGACGGGGGAATGCTGCCACGCATGGGCAAGTGTTTCATGATTGGGAGGAGCAAGCCGGAGAGGCGTGAGTTTGAGAGGTGGGTATGGATGGGAATGGCGACACGTTCGTGGTCGTTGCGGGGGCTGTGCTGACCCTCTATCCCCTCCATGGCAGGCGCCGCAAGGAACAAAAGAAGGACACGCGCGCATGTGTGGTGCGCATCCCAGGGGGGACCACATGGTTCAGCACAGGGGCGAACTACGCCGCTTTCGAGCACAGGGGGATGATGCAGGTGATGCCCCTGCTTATCGCAGACAACATGGAGAAGAGCAAGCCGCCGGCCAAGGCTAAACGGGAACGGGAAGTGGCTGTGTTTGTGGCGTACGCCAGCTTCTACAAGGCCCTGGTGGGCGTGACAAAGCATACCGAGAAGTCACTGGACGACGTCCGCGAGATGGCTGTGCAGTACGTGCCAAATCCCTTTGTGTATTTTATTTTTGTTGACCATTCGTGTGTGATGTCCGGCCTAAGCGTGACTCCAGCTGCGTGTACACAGGATGGTGGCCGCCATCAAGGCCTCATTCCCTGACCAGACGTCGGACTGGAACATCCCGAAGGTGCACCAGATCGTGCACTTGATTGACGGCATACCACTGCGTGGTATGCCGAACGAGACATCCACCAACCTGTGGGAGCACACGCACAAGGGCACCGTGAAGGTGCCAGTCCGGGGCAGCAACTGGCATGACATCCCGCGCCGTATTGTCGAGGAGGAGGTGCAGCGCGAGATTGCACGGGAGGTGGCGGCGGAAGCGGGCGGAAATAGGCAGTATGTGACGGCGCTGCGCGAGGTGAGGAGGAGGGGTGTGTATTCAAATGCACACAAGGTGCTGTAGAATGGAGCGTACCATCGGACTCACGGTTCTCACATGGGGCGTGCATGCGGTTGTGTGCACACAGGCCGTTCGAAGAATGAAGCCAGTCCTGACGAAGACGTCAAAGAGGGCGCACGTGGACGAAGACCTGGATGCGGTGTTGTGGGCGTATCGCGAAGCACATGGGTCAGACATGGACGCGCTCGCCGGGTGCATGGTGGCGGCAAGCATCCCCACCACTACCATCGAGGTGGGGAATGACGTTGGTCATAAGATGGCTGGGGGATGGTTGATGAATCGCGGGGATAGCATGCGTGACGGTAGGGTGCGAGCGTTGTGAAGAAATCTCACCGCATACACTGTCCTCCGTCTCCGTTGTGCGGTGTACGCAGGTGCACACAGCCGTGGCGATCCCCCGAACGCGGGGGGGAGAGCTTGTACCCAAGGGCACATTTGTGAAGGCCAGCCCTTCTGAGCGGTGGTTTTCAAACATCGCAGTGTTCCGGTCTGACGAAGAGGAGTGGTACGCAAGGTGCCTCTGCATCTTCCGCGCAGAGGGGGCGGACGGGGAGATGGGGCGGCACGTGTACGTGAAGTACTACGAGGAGGAGGGCACGTGCCCGATGACGACATGCTTGCAGCTGTCTCCCGGCCGTGTGAGAACAAGATATGCGGTGGTGGAAGTGGAGTGCATCCAGAGGGTGGTGCACGTGTGCAAGTCCTACGTGAACAAGCGGGTCATGCTCTTGAACAAGTTCCTGCTGACAGAGTGAGGGTGGTGGGTTATTTTGCCGTGACATGTGGGGGCCATGTGGCCATGTGCGCTGGTATGGACGCAATTGACGCTAATACAGTTGACACATGGTGTGGCTCATTAAATGGTCTTTTTAATGACCGGATGCGTCGCCTGGTTGGGTTGATGTGCAGCCCTTCTAACATAGTGAGAAGTGTCCACCTGGTGTAGATGTTGGCAACCACCCTAAGGCAGAAAATGCTTTAAGGTGTGCATTTGGCGTGTCCCGAAAATGACGGCGTTGCTTTCGCATTGCACGATGACGCGCGAGCGCCAAATGTGCGACGCGGGGCGAGGTGCGCCTCGCGTGGGAAAATGTGCGGCTCGATTTTCCCGGGGCCGTTTCGCGACTGAGGGGATGTGCTAGCCCGTGACATTTGCGTCACATGTGTTTTGGGACATTTTGGGGACTCGCTGGCACTTTTTGTATGGTTTTCCGTAGAAAACCCCACTCACAGGGAAATTGCGCACCTAACTTTTCCGCGATGGGGAAGTATCGGAGATGCGATTGTAGGAGGGAGGGGGGAGCAGAATTGGGATGCGAAACCAGAGAATCAGATGCACTGTCTGCTCTGCGGCATCATTCTCACCGCACGATTATGTGCAGTATCAGACGGTGTTGCCGGATTGAGAGCAGCCATTTCCTCCAGCACCTCCTTCCTATCGCTAGCCATGGCCTGCGACAACTAACAAGGTGGTCGATTCGTCTAGGCTAAAACAGAGCTCGATGTTAGGTTGAGCTCGCTAATATACTGGTTCACATACATCCCAAAATGTGTTGGTTTCGTTTCTTACGTAGGAGCAACTCTAGGGTAACATTTCCGTATTTTTTTCAAGACCTACCTCAAAGATTGTGGCCAACATTCCTGGTCGTAACTTTGGTTGGGATCGGCCTGAAGGAACCAACTCGGAAATTCTTATCGCCCAATCGCAGCCGTATATCTTGGGGGTTTCGGAACTTGCTCTCTGGTATCTATGAACTGAATCAACCGATCGCATCTCGTCGGCTGTCTGTGCAGATTGGTTTGATTCAGGAAGCTGCGTGTCGAGATTTGACGAGGAACTGTCCCGCGTAGAATAGAATCGAGTGAATTCAATGCACGTGGAACATTATTACTCGTCTAACACCTGACACATCGATGCCACCAATAACCGTGATAAACTTCAGTCGAAATTTTGCTTTTCCAGATATCGCTATCATTGGACTTAATTTGTGATCGTATCGAGTTGTACTGTTATTTAGCAATACAATTGATAACAGATTGGCGCATGTACCACTATTTTGCGCGGTTCGATACAATGCAGATACTAATAATTATAATTGCATCGTTATACTTTTTTGTATTCATGTCCATAATATATCGGTGCCATGAATATGCGAACATGTTATGGTATTACAATACAATATACATTTCCCAAGTGTTACAGATTCTGAACCCATTTGCCGCCTTGAAATCATTTCACAGCGGAAGCACATTTCTACATACAAAATGCTGATAAAGCAATATGCTAATATCCAGCACCAGCTTGCACCACCTTGCCACACTCTTCTGCCCGATGTTTCATCCATGTCTAAACTTCATTCTAAACGACTCTGTTGGGAGAGAACCGAGGGGTGGGGAGAGGGAGCGGACGGTTAGCAAACGAGGAAAATTGAACGGGTGTAGTCTGGAGGATGGAAGAAAGAAACCAGAGAAGATGAGGTCAGACACGGTAGTGGTAGCAGCAGTTGAATCGAGAGGCGAGGGACTAGGAAAAGGCAGCAAGAATGCTCGGGTCATACCATGCAAAGACGAACTGTCGTCATCGTCATTCTCGGCAGCAGATCCGCCTCAATCTTGCCGCCGAAAGAGTTGCAGCCGCGAGAGCACGTGCAGGCGGCGGATCATCGTCCGCACGCATTTCCGCGCCATATTGTCATGCGTGGTGCACTGGAGGGAGTTCCGACGATGACATGTCGTAGAACCGACGCCGACATGGCGGCGCTCTCTGATAAGGCAAGCAGGAGAAACGCGAAGAAGAGGGCGATTTGATGAATAATCGGCAAAGCAGGAAACAATAAAATGCATGTCGCAAATAAGCAGGCACGTCGCAAATAAGCAGGAAACACTCATGTGAAACGCCAACGCCTTAATCAGGCATCTCGCAGAAACACACCGAGACGGTGTCCGTGGTGATGACGGGCGGGGGACGCCCGTGATGTTAGGAGCAGAGCGACAACAGCGCCGATACCCCGGGCACGCTGCGGATCGACGATACCACATGACAGACGTATTGAACAGAGAGTTCATGATGACTGTCACTAAGCTGCCACAAAATAACTAGGAGAAAGAAATGCTAGAGTCTCACTGAGTCGCCAGCGAGAGAGAAGTGATTAGAAGGAAAAGCTTTGGAGTGGAACAACGGATTATGGAACAGGGAGAGTGGAAGTGGCAGGAGGTAGTGGAAGTGCCCGATGTCAGAATGGACACGATCGGAGTGGTTGGAAGTGACCGATAGTGACGATCTCGCGGTCAAAAATCTCTTTAAGTAAATCGACGGTCAATAATCGAACCTCAATCCCGATCACACGTCCTTCAGGTGAGCCTTTTTGTGGCGGAAGTGCAGGGGAGAGGGATTATTTTGTAATTGCGTTATAATCGGAGAACCGTCGATAAGGCTCCATGAAAGAAAAACAAACGGCATCCATCTAGCAAGCTGGCACATTTGCTGCAATGAAAACGACAAACGGTCCCAGTTGTCACAACCTGCAATGAACACGAGGAAATATTGACTAATACGGGTTAGGCACACTAACTTTCATACAAATTGGTTGCTTATAACTACATTTCACGATCTCACACACAGAGATGCCAAAATGGCAGCCATTATTTTGGCAGAGTACAGTAGATTATTTTACGGTGTGAATAAATCTTGCCAAAAAAAAAAGGCAGCATTGAGACAACATCATGTGCCGTCCAATTATGTAATAGCACAATTCCACCCCATTCCACTTTCAAACCAGCGTCACTCGTTCCCGTGTCGTGCGAATGGCACCACATTGTTTTGAGAGCTTCCTGGTATCACTAATGACTCAGTGGTGTGAAGAAACCTTGCAAAATAAACAACGCAGCGTTGAAACGGCATCATGCGTCGTCGAGGTTTGCACTCGCACGATTTCACCTTATTCGATATTCAAAGCAGCGCCATCGTTCCCATGTCGTGCGAATGGCACCACATTGTGTTGAGAGCTTCCTGATATCACAAACCACTCAGTGGTGTGAAGAAAATTTGCAAAACAACACAACACAGCGTTGAAATGGCATCATGTGCAGTCCATGTACACTGTCAATGTCCACGCTCGACCAGCTCCCAAGTGCCCATGGCGATGAGGCTGTTGATCTCCTCGTCCATGGCGGCCTTCACCGCCTTGCCCTTCCAGCTCGCCAACGCCTCCTTCACCGTCATCGTCGCAATTACCCCACGGTGCTCTGGATCGGCGTGCACGTAAGGGTCGAGCTCGGGCAGGTCGGCGTCGGCCTGCGCATCGTCGAGCAACGTGCTATAGGAGGTCGGCGGCAGGCAAGCCTGGTAGCAGATTCGACGCCCGCCATCTGCATCTTGGCCAGAAGTCATCGAGCAAGATTACAGTAGTCCGTCGCCGACTCCTGCTCGCCCATCCGAAGGTGTGTCAGCTGCTCCTCCTTCTGGCCGATGCACAAGTCGTCCGTCGCCTAGTAGGTCGACACGATGAACTGTCACGCCTGGTGGCCTGCGTCCAGTCGAAGTCGACACGTTTTCAGCGCAATCTGCACCATCGACGAGCAGCACCTCGAGATGACTATGAAGGTGAGCAGATGAGCAACACGAAATTCTCCGCGCAGCTCGACCTCGTCCTCGTGCGGAATCGGCACGGTGCCTTCGGCGAAACCCTTCAGTCCGGCGATCTCCAGTTGAGGCTCAATAGCCTCCTTCCACGTGATGAGGTCCCGTCGACCTTGCAGCGGCACTGGCACGGCGATCTTGTCCGGCGAGAATTTGAAGTAGCCATACGCCGGAGCGATCCCGCCCACCGTCACATGCGTCGACGACGTTGGCCTCCCATTGCTTCGCAAAGGTGAATGACGTCGACCCTTGACGTCCACATGCGAGCTGCCAGCGGCAGCCGTCAACCGCTGCACTCGCGCCTGATTCCTGCCGACGCCACCGTCGACGGACATGATCACTCCTATCTTCCCTTGTGCCCTCGCTGCCGCCGACTGGTTCACTGTTGTCGACCTCCATGTCGACGACGCCGTCGTTCCGCACCGGTCGAGGAGAGGCGGACGAACCCTCCGCTCCAGGTTGGGGAGGGTGTTCCGCCACCCACTTCGCGCGGATCCCCAGGAGAATCACCTCCAAGGGGAGCACCGTCCAGAACTCGCCATCTCTATGGCGCATCGTCGCACCAGCCAGACGTGCTTCTATCGTATCCTCTACCCCACCGGCCTCTGCCAGGGTAGGCGTCATAGTTCGCACAGGCTGCCGGCCTACAAACGACTTAGGTAAGTGATACGTTGGCTACTAATCTGAAGGTATCTGCGGGGCCGTTCCACGCTCACCACACCATGCGGAGATAAACTCTACAACGGTGGGAGCTAGACTATGGGGTTGACACTGGTTGTAAGAGTGATCGTAGCTCTGTTTGAGTTCTCTATGACTTGTGTGTTCACAGAGCAAAACAGCAAGAGTTTCACTATGAAAGTTGAGAAAACGAGTTCAAAATGAACAAGCGATGGGAAAGATTGACTACATCAGATGCAGGGCTTGCTAGTGCACAGGCAGGTCGACCGCCAGCACGACAAAGTCGTCGACCTGCCAACGTAGCAAGTCTGCGGCCCGCCAACGCATCTCGTGCACGGCTTGCCAACGCTGCAGAATGGCGTCCTGCCAACGATGCACCCGCGCGGCTTGCCATGTTGCATCCGCAGGTGATTGGAAGCGCATGTGCAAGCACCTACTTCGCAGGTGCTTGTAGACAGTTACACACGTCGTGCACTGTCGCGGGCATTGCGCAGGTTGTCATCCAAATGCCGACGATTGCACCTGACGAGCCACGTCGACCACGTGCTACCACGTCGGTCGACTTCACCACAGGAACCTCGACGACGTTCGCGCACCTCTGCAGAACCTCGTCGAGCAAGTAACTTGGTCGACAGAGTCAAGTCCACGGCAACCCTGCAGGACGATGACCTTCGTCATCATTGGTCGACGACATTCGTCGTCGTTGGTCGACGACCTTCGTCACTGTGGGTCGACGGCCTTCGTCGTCGTGGGTCGACGGCCTTCGTCGTCGTGGGTCGAAGACCTTCGTCGTCGTGGGTCGACGACCTTCGTCGACCACCTTCTAGCTGAAATTCTCTTGTGCATTCGCGTAAGTGCGCAGGATCAGACGTGACCGTGCGAAGACGAACACCCGCGAACCTCTGCACCAGCTGCGCCACTTGCACATGTGCACGAGACGTTTTCGTTGCACTCACGGGTGCTTCGGTTACTCTTGCATGGGTTCCCTAGTACACATCGTGTACAGGAAGCTCCAGATCTTGCATATTGCAGAGGGTCGGCTGCACCTCCCACACCCCCGACCACACAGTCAGTTTTGCCCAAGCGCGGGCGGGGCCAACTCCCGTCCATACGAATAACTTCAGATTGGGTTGAGAGCTTCTTGGTATCATTAACGATTATGTGGTATAAAGAAACCTTGAAAAAAAATAAAAAATCATTGAGAGCGTTGAAACTACATCATGCGACGTCCATGTATGAACTCGCAAATATTCCTTTAGAAGAATTCATAATCATTTGGTGACTCTATCTTCCCACTGATCACAACAAACAAGATCAGAAAGTTCAACCGCTTTACTTAGACGTGGAAATCAAACTACTATACGGCTACAAAATGGATGTCTGAACAATATAAGCTCTTCATAACAGTATATTCAATGTGCGCTGGAACAGATATGCTCTTGTGCGGGTCAACTTGGCCTGGCTTTGGGTCAAACCCTTTCGCCACCTGCTGCTTCATAGAAGGTGTGCTTCGATGCCCCACCCTTACGAAGGAGTAAGTTCGAATCGAACAACCAATGAAAATCGCACGAACGTTGTCGAGGAAGTTTCGAGGACGAAGTCGACATATTTCGACCAATAGAATCTCTCGCAGGGTCGTATCGAAACTTCTGTGATGATGCTGCCGAACGAATCCCGGGCCGCAAACCCAGAAAAGCCACCTGCATGTAAGTTTCGGAAAGTAACTCGATCGCAAGCCCTAAAAAACATCCCACCCCGACCTCACACATTTTGGGATGAAGTCGCAATAAGCATGCCGTGCTTTTGCTCCTATCGGTGCGTTTCGAGACCAGTGGCACCAGCAACAGCGCCACGTATCGACATGACATCCTAGCTCAGCTTGCATAGCATCCATGCTCGCTCTCTCGTCCGTCTAGTTGGCTGGCTGTCACATGAATGGCTGTCACATGAACGACCTTCGAGTCCGCAGAGAGTGACGGTCTGGGGATACCACCCCCTCCCGCATCGAGTCACGATGGTAACCGTTTGAAAGTGACCCACTTTACGCTTCAGCCAACTCCGTTTAGTGAACATGTGAAACTAGTATTTGTTGTATTGAAGTACTGATAACTAACAACTGTGTAACAATTCTTGCCTTTCGCACGCTGCGTGCACGCTGCATATCTTCCCGACCAGAGTTTTTTTGAAAACATCAGTTTCATTACCACCCTCGCTACAACCCACCATCGCCTCACACTACCACTTATTCTAACACCAACGCTTGCCCCTTATCCTTTTATAACCTCGAGCACACTTCCTCCTTCACACTAACCACGTCCCTTCATTGCACAAGCTCAAAGGCATTGAAGGCCATCCATAAAGTCGCCGACAGCCATCTCGCCACTTGATCTTCCATCTGGCTCGGGGCGAGGAGCGTTTGAAGCGGACCGATGCGCACTCACACACACATGGGCTGACTGAGCCGCTTACTCCCAATGGGATTCTAGCAGAACGACCTGCCAACAACACAGTAGATCTCCAGGGAGGAAGTCCTCTTGCAGAGACACGAGAGTGTCAGGGTTGCACCGGCGCGTGGCGAAAAGGAGAGACTGCAGCGCAGGGGCATTGATGTAAGGAGGCCTTGGTGCTTCACGATTCCTGCTTCGACTCCTCCTGCTGCTACTGCCACGAATGCCACAGCCGCCGCTGTTATCACCTGTGCCGCTTCCTCTATCTCCTCCCCCATCAGCACCTCTCCTCGGGTACAAACGCCGCCTGCACGAGCCTCTGCTTCCACCACTGTCGTCTTGCGCCTTTCCTCACCCGCCTTGCTCCCACGCACACCGATGGCCAGGCGGTGCAGCTCACTCCACTCGCCCTCCACTGACTCTATCGGCATCGAGTGTGGCACCATCAGTGCCTCCACTGTTGGGGCTATTGATTGCAGCACGCGGATCAATGATAATTCATGCAAGGATAGAGAGTAAAGGTCCCGAGAGCTGGGAGGCTGATTCGGAGAACTCGGAGGTGGGCGAGGGGGGTTGGCTAGTGGATTGACTGTCTCCTCTTGCATGCTGGTGGGAGGGATGCCACCACGAGGCGCTTGCAACCAATCGGCATGAGGAAATCGAGGGAGAGAGAGTCCGCTGAAACAGACAAAGAATTGAGAGAGGCAGGGAGGGAGAGGTTGAGGTGCACTCTGTGCTGGTCCAACACGAGGTGGATGGATTGAGCAGTGGAGAAGCTAAGGTTGAGGGTGCAGACCCCCTGGTTGAGAAAGTTAGAGTGAGAGTCCGTACAGCTGCGGCGTGATCTGGGCCAGAGACTCGAAATCCGAGGCGGTGCAGTGGGAATGGTGGATGGTGAGGGCCCTTAAGGCTTTGAGCCACAAGGGGTCGAGGCTGGTGAGGTTCCAGTTGGCACGCTCCAGATGCAGCTACTGCAGCTGCGGACAGTGCTGGAAAAACACTGGGGAGACGCGCATGTGCTGTTCTGCACGTCGCTACTGCTCTGCATGGCCGTGTTGCTCTGCATGGCCGTGTTGCTCTGCATGCCTGTGTTGCTCTGCATGCCTGTGCTGCTCTGCATGCCTGTGCTGCTCTGCATGCCTGTGCTGCTGGGCATGCCCATAGGGGTCTTCCCAGTGGGATGCATCCCTGGGCGTGGGCCCCAGGCAAAAGGAGGTGAGGGAGTGGCCAGAGGCTCTCATTGTGCTGTGTAGGTCCTCCAAGGTGTGGCAGTGCAGGTGGGCTTCCGAGCTCTGATGGGTGGAGAGAGAGAAGAGAAGCACAAGCGATGAGGTGAAGAACGTTTTTTATATAGTTCTGGAAAAACACAGAGGTTCTCATTGTGCCGCCGAAGCTGTGCAGGTCCGCCAAGGTGTGGAAGTGCAGACGAGCTTCCGAGCTCTGATGGGTGGGGAGAATGAAGCACTGGCGATAAGGTGAAGAGCGGGAGAGGTGAGAATTCAAAAGATAAACACAGAGGCTCTCATTGTGCTGCTGAAGCTGTGCAGATCCGCCAAAGTGTGGAAGTGCAGGTGGGCTTTTGAGCTCTGATGGGTGGGGGGAGAGAAACACTGGCGATGAGGTGCAGCGTGGGAGAGGTGAAATTGGGGAGATGAGAGGAGGAGAGGAGGGATGGGGAAGATGAGAGGGGGAGAGGAGGGCTGGGGGAGATGAGAGGGGGAGAAGAGGGACGGCGAGGATGAGAAGGGGGGAGGAGGGATGGGGGAGATGAGAGTGGGAGAAGAGGGATGGGGGAGATGAGAGGGGGAAAGGAGGGCAGCTCCCACTCTCATCCCCCACCCTTCTCAACCCTTCTCAACCCTTCCCAACCATCTCATCCCTCTCATCCTCTTACCCCTCCCATCCCTCTCATCCCTCTCATCCCTCTCACCCCTCTCACCCCTCTCACCCCTCTCACCCCTCTCACCCCTCTCATCTATCCCATACCTCTCATCCCTCTCACCCCTCTCACCCCTCTCACCCCTCTCACCCCTCTCATCTATCCCATCCCTCTCATCCCTCTCACCCCTCTCACCCCTCTCATCTATCCCATCCCTCTCATCCCTCTCACCCCTCTCATCTATCCCATCCCTCTCATCCCTCTAATTCTTCTGCTCCCTCTCATTCCTCTTATCACCTCGCCCCTCTCGTCCCCCTCGTTATTCTTACAATTCTCACCAGTCTTGTTGGAGTATGAAGGGAATTATACTTAGCATTCCCGTAGGTGCAGCAATATCGCACCAGACTCTATCGAAGCAGCGCTAGCAGCAGTGTTGGATCAGCCTATATCAAAGGCAGGAAGGTCAACAGTCGCAAGAGTCAACTGTCGCGACTGTTGACCATCTGGACCGACGGTTGACTCACCATCGAGGAATGGCAACAGGCGTAACCGTATGTACAGGTTACATGCAGCGACTCGGTAACAAGAAAGTAGTGGAACAGTCAGAGTCAATGTAGAAATGTCTATAAAGCAGTTAGAATAAGGGAATGTACCCCTCAGAGTACATGGCTAGCTAAGAACTATTTATTATGTGTGTAATCCTTTGTTTAATCAACTTGGTCATTTACATTCACTATGATCTGAGTTCTTACAACAAGACTTCCGCTACCAACTCTACTAAGCAAGGTCCTTATTCTAACATGGTATGAGAGCTAGTTTGGATTATAGGAACTGCTAAAGGGGCTTCCAACAAGCTTATTTATAACTTAATCTCAACATCAAGAACGACATCAAGGGCATCAGCATGCCAGGCGCAGACTGCGGAGAGGCTGGAGAAAATCCAGTGCAACCCTCCACCAATGTCGCCTCTACTACGACGACTGTGGACACATCGCTCCTCGAGCAGCTGATTTCCCGCATCAGCGCACTGGAGAGCCACCAGCCGATGAGCATCGACGGCTCAAGCTACGCCCGAAGACCTCCCGATCCTCAAGGAGCTGGATCTGAACGATCCTTCACCTTCGATAACCGCGGAGCTCAAGGATCAGCTCAAGCACAACAAACACATTACGAGGCAATGGCTTCAATGCAGAGCAAGTTCCTCACAACATCGAAGCTCAGGACAACCAAACCCTTCGATGGACAAGACTTTTACACCTGGAGCTTCGAATTCGAGCTACTAGCTCAGGGCCCTCAGATTTGGATGTACTACGACGGTTCATACGCATTCCCAACTAGCGGCTCACCTCAGGAGAAGACCCATTACTACAACGAATCGCTCCTAGCCTTCACCGTTCTGATTCGAAACCTGTCGCCCGAAGAGCAGCTGAGCATTCGCCCCTGTCAGAATGCAATGGGAGCCGAAGTAGTGGTGCTAGGGGGGTGACGTCGGAGTGGAGCTAGGGGTACAGCAAGGGGTGTGTGAATGGGGGGTGGGACAGTTGGGGGAGGTTGAGCGGAGTCTGCCGTCTTGTCGCCCGCAGCACCTGTAGTCCGGGGCGCTGTCCTGGTAGCCCAGAGAGCCTGCTGCGCCTGTCGTCCGTGGGTCCGTTGCTTCTGCCGCTCAGAGTTAGCCGCAGAGCCAGTTACTCCCTGTAGTCCGGGGCGCTGTCTCGGTAGCCACTATGCCAGCCGCTCCTATTGCCCGTGTGTCTGCAGCTTCAGCCGTTGCCTCCCATCTCCTCTACTCTCACAGTCCAGCCTCCTCCTCCTCACGTGCCCGATGTGAATGCCTCTAGCTGTGCTTGTTGTGCTGATTACACCCCACTTTGGCTGTGGGGGTTTGTCAGAATGTTGTATTTGTCTAGCCTGCAGTGGGGTACTCTATAGCGAGTACAGCCCAATTTAGGGTTTCCTATATGTACTCAACTGCTTGCTAGTGCAACCACTCTTTTCTTCATTCTTGTTTCTGACTGCTAGTTCTTACAGCCCCTTAAAAAACGAATGGGCACCCGCGCAACAGTCCTGGGAGCATCTGCGCACCTGCCACATGGCAACAGATTCGGTGACACTTAGTTGCCTGCTCAACCAGCTGAACAATGTCAAGATGTTCCGTGGCGAGAAAGCCGGACCATACATCAACCGCTGCAGGAACCTGAGAGATCAGTTCACGAAAAGCGGCGGCAACTTCCCTGACGACATGTTTGTCACAATTATCCTCACTGGATTGAGCCCGGAATGGCGCCAGTGCAAGTCGCTCCTTCGCACTCAAGGGACACTCAGTGAAATAGCCCTTTGCTACACGCTCCTTTCCAAACAAAAGGAATTCGACCTGTACAACGTGTTGGTGCAACCCTACGGTTTGCACTCGGCTTGTTGTCCGTGTACGTGAATGCGTGTGTGCATGGAATGGAATGAGGCATGAAATAATACATATATATCATGCTTATAATAGTGTGTGCATGATGGGTCATGATGTCGAATGTGTGTGTCGAGTCAATAGCGAGTTATCGCTAGTCGCGTGTTACGCGATCATTTTGGTGTGTCCCGCGCGGCTTCTATTTTGTCGTGCGCGGTTTCTATTTTGTCGCTTGTCGAACGTTCGGCATGTCGCAGGTGTGTGCAGCAGACCCATCAAGAACTCAAGGATGAGTTTGTGATGAAGAACCCGAGCCTTGGTGTCGAGCCTCAAGTGATTTTGAAGCTCGCCAAAAGGGTACACCTCAAGATATTGAAGATAGTTACATTGCTTTGTGTAGTGTAACATTTCACTTGGTGTAGGCCCTAGGGAAGGGTAGTTTCGAGACCCTTCGTGGTTGGGGACAGTGTGGCACTGTTCCACATCACTGTACCTCGGCTCTTGGGGTTTGTGCAGAAATCTGACTGTGCACTCAATTCTTCGTTTTAGGCACATTGAAGCCTACTGTGACAATAACAAGTGGTATCAGAGCCCCTTGGAGCAGCTACGACTATGGCTGGACCTGAAGAAAGGGGTGACAGAGGTGCTGGAGGCAATGGAGAAGCCCAAGCACAAGGCCAAGCCCGTGATTCAGCCGTGGCGCCCGTGCAACCAAGTGTTGGCCCATCTAGGGACGAGCCTAGAGTGTTTGGCCTTGACAAGTTCAACGGTGACAACTTTGCTGAGTGGTCCTTCAGAATGGAGAACGTGTTTGACCATTATGACCTGCTGGAGGTGATGGAAGGAACGGAGAAGCGTCCCGAGAACGACCCGGAGAGGAGCCCGTGGGTGCGGAAGAGCACACAAGGCTATCTCCTACTTGGGCAAGCGTTGGGGAGCAACCAGATCCGTCACATCAAGCCTTTCCAGCGTGAACCAGAGAAGGGACCAAAGGCATGGGCTGCTCTCAAGGGTGTACACGCTCCTGCAACAGCGGCGGTAGCTGTGGTGTTGGAACGGCAAATGGCGACGCTACGAATTGAAGAGGATGAAGCGGTTGAAGAAGGGGTGCAGAAATTCTTCGACTTGTTGACGCGGCTTGAGGGAGCTGATTTGAACTACAGTGAGCTCCAAAAGAAGACCAAGTTGCTGGCCCTACTCCCCGAATCGTGGTCCTCGCTCATCATCAACTTGAACCGTGATCTGCCCCGTCTCTCGCTTGAAGACGTGAAGCGCGCGATCCTACAAGAGGACTTCCGTCGCCGTGAGTTGGCGAGTGCAGATGGCACTGGGGCAGCGAGCATTGGCCGTGGATATGGTCAAGGAAGAGGCAGAGGACGAGGGGGAGGAAGGTTTGGTGGCAGCAACTTCGGCGGAGGCCGCGGGAGTGGCGGTTACGGCAGTGACGACAAGAGCTACGGTCGCGGTCGCGGGCGATTTGACGGTGAATGTCATTATTGCCACAAGACCGGACACATGTGGCGCGATTGCTACAACCTCCCTGATGGATGGACCCCTGCTCAAGACCAAGAGGGTAGAGGAGCAGGAGGAGGGAGAGGAAGAGGTCGTGGAGGCCGTGGCGGTCGCGGAAGCGGAGCTGCAAATATGAAGAACGAAGATAACAACAAGGACCCGAGCGACGATCGGTACCCGGGTCTATTCTACTTCGTGTCGACGCAAGTACCGGCTGGTCCAGAGAAGGATGAAGGCTTTGAGGAGCCAGCAGCTGTAGGGAAGGTTACCCTACACCCCCTGGACTATTGGGTGATCGACAGCGGCGCTACCTATAGCATCACACCTCGCCCGGACTTGCTCACCGAACTCGAACCGTCACCGGTGAAGCATGTCACATCGGCTTTGGGGCAGCGAGCAGAGGTGCAAGGCATGGGGAAGGCCATGTTCAAGGGTGCTGATGGGAAGATGGTGGGCCTCAAGAACGTGCTTTGGGTGCCCAGCCTTGCTGCAAACCTGATTTCCGTGCGGCGGTTGGCAAAGGCCGGCATGGACACGAACTCGAAGGGAGCCAAGACCTACACCGCAAGGCTTGGCGATCGAATTCTTTGGGACCTTCATGAGGACAGGGATGTCTACAACAAGATGTGGCAGATCCCTGTGGTCCCTATGCCTAAGGAGAGGCAAGTGGCAGCAAGCATCAGCACCAAAGGTGAAACGGTTGATAGCGGCGATGGCGCGAACGGTCGCGCTAAGGAGAACGAGTCCAAGAAGAGCAATCTTGGAGGGACCAGCAAGCTCGGTGATCATAACAAGAGTGGTGCAGCAGCCAAGGAGCAGCACAAGAGTGAGGAGAACCCCGAGGCAGCAGCGGAGGAGTACTGAGAGAGCATGTGGGGCGCTATTGCGAGTGCGGCATTCTCAAATCCGACTTCGGCTACGGGGGAGTGTGATTGGCTCACCTTGCATCGGCGCATGGGGCATGTGGCCCTTCCTATTTTGCAGCAGCTGGTGAAGAACTAGATGGTTGCTGGCATACGTGTGAAGGGGGAGCCCGATGAGGTACTTGGCTGCCCGACGTGCATGCAAGCCAAGTTCACCCGTTTCCTGTTCTCTAGTTCGGAGGCGACGGCTAAGGCACCACTTGATGAGGTGGTGATGGACGTGGTGGGCCCCCTGAAGCTTGGAGCTGCTGGAGCTGAGTATTTTCTCACCATTGTGGATGTCTACACCCGCATGACTTGGGTGTACGTGCTGGCCAAGAAGAGCGATGTAGCTGAAACGTTGAAGACGGATTGGTTCCCGATGGTGGAGCGGCAACAAGACCGTCTAGTGAAGTCGATCCGCACCGATCGAGGGGGAGAGTTCCTGAGCAAGGAGTTTGGGTTGTGGCTGAAGAAGAATGGTATCCGGCACTCCCTCACCATGCCATACTCCCCTGCAATGAATGGCATCGCCGAGCGAGCGAACCGGACGATCACGGAGGCGGCACGCGGGTTGCTCATTGAAGACGGGCTACCCGACTATTTCTGGCCTGATGCGGTGCGGAGCGCGTGTGTGGCCAAGAACAGAGTTTTGACTCATGTGGGAGCAGACAAATGGGTGCCCTATGTGGAGTGGCTTGGAAGGAAGCCAAAGGTGGATATGCTTCGGGTGTTCGGGTGCATGTGCATGGCGCTCGTGCCTAAGCATCTTCGGCACAACAAGCTTGGTGCCAAGGCGGTGTGGGCCGTGCACTTGGGCATGGCTCAAAACAGCAAGGGATGGCTTCTTTGGGACCCATTCACCAAGAAGTTCTTGGTGAGCAGGGACTGCAAGTTCATGGAGAACTTCATGTACAAGGATTGGAAGGCGGAGAATGAGGCGAAGATAGGCGTGCGGTTTGGAGAGGTGAAGAGTTCCGGCTTGGAGCATGTGGAGCTGCCTTTGGAGCTGAGCAGCGGCAGCACCACCACAAGGCAATCTTCCCTTGTGAATGGGGGAGAGGAGGCCAATGATGCAGAGGAAGAAGAGGAGGAGGTGCAGCAAGTGAGCGAGCGTGCACCGTCACTCCCCTCTCGCACTACGAGTGCTCCACGGATTCGAGCCACACCGCAGCAACGCCAAGGCCTTCAAGTCCCTGCAGCTGAGGAGGAAGGAAGGGGGAAGAGGAGAGTTCAACCCCCTAATAGGCTGACCTATGATGCCCCGGGAAAGCAGGGCAAGACAGCCCTGGCCGGAGCGGCAATGATGGTCGGAGACGACGAGGAGAGTGACTACGAGGAGTGTGCCTTCGCGTTCTTCTCTCCGGTGGAGATGCCGGGAGAACCAGCAACTCTCAAGGAGGCCTTGGAGAGTGGTGATGCTGAGGAGTGGAAGAAGGCAATGGAGAGTGAGCTTAAGAGCATTGAGGAGAACGACACGTTTGAGTTGGTGGAGCTACCGGAGGGGCGTAAGGCGATTGCGTCCAAGTGGCTCTTCAAGATCAAGTCGGACGCCGACGGCAAGATCGAGCGTTACAAGTCTAGGCTGGTGGCCAAGGGGTACCAGCAAAAGGAGAAGGTGGACTTCAAGGAGCTGTTTGCTCCAGTGGTGAAACCGACGACGCTGCGAACCCTATTCGAGGGAGCCGCCATCAAAGGATGGGTGGTGAAGCAGATGGACATCGTAACGGCATTCCTCAACGGCGTTCTAGAGGAAGAGATCTTCATGGCGCAGCCAGAGGGGTTTGATGACGGTAGTGGCAGATTGTGGAAGCTGAAGAAGGCCCTCTATGGGCTGAAGCAGGCCCCTAGGCAGTGGTACATGAAGCTGCGCGAAGTGTTGGAGGGGATCGGCTTTACTCCCTCAACGGCCGATCACTCCTTGTTCATGCTTGGCGAGGGGGAGCAGAGGAGCTTCATGGTGGTCTACGTGGACGACATCCTGATCTTCTCGCCCTCCTCTGACCTTGTGAAGGAGGTGATGCTGAAACTTCAAGACAAGTTCAAGTGCAAGTCCCTTGGTGACGTGAACTTCTACCTTGGGCTCCACATCGAGCGTGACGTGGAGAAGCGGTGCATGCGGTTGCACCAACGGAAGTACCTGGAGGCCTTGGCTGCCAACTTTGGGCAGAATGAAGGCCATGTGGCTACAACCTTTCCCTCTGGGTTCAAGTGTGTGAAGGGACCAGAGGAGGAGTGCGTGGTTGAAGAGGAGAGGCGCCGTTTTCACTCATTGGTGGGCAGCCTCATGTATGCGGCAGTCAACACACGACCGGATGTCGCGTTCGCTACCGGGCAGCTGGCTAGGGTTGTGCAATGCCCTAATGAGGAGCAGGTAGCAGCTGGAATGAGGGTGGCCAAGTATCTTGGCCAAACACCGACCGTTGGGCTGCAATACTCGGCGGCGGCACAAAGGCGCCAAAAGGGCGCGGATGGTGTTGAACCCGGGCGTTTGTTCCTCACCGCATTCTCGGATGCTTCTTATGCATCGGAACCAGAGGACATGACAAGTGTGGGAGGCTTCATCTGCTGTGTTGGTGGAGGCCCTACTTTCTGGGAAAGCAAGAAGCAGGTTGACCAAGCATTGAGCTCAGTGGAGTCCGAGTACATGGCACTCTTCCGTGCCGTACGGGAGGTTGTGTGGCAGCGGCGTTTGTTGGCTGAATTGGGGGAGGAGCAGCAAGGACCTACTCCTCTCTATTGTGACAGCCAGGGAGCCATTGCTCTAGCCAAGAACCCTGTGTTACACGGCTTGACCAAGCACATGAGGGTGAAGTGGCACTGGACGAGGAGCATGGTGGCCGCGGGTGAAGTTGAGTTGCGTTATGTGAAGACGACGGGGCAGCCAACTGACATGATGACCAAGAGGCTGGTGGAGCAGCAGCATTGGAAGTGTTGCAAGCTGGCTGGGATGGCTCTGAACTGAGAGCGACAGATCCTAAGGCCAACAACCCGAGGGGGAGTTTGTTGGTGCAACCCTACGGTTTGCACTCGGCTTGTTGTCCGTGTGCGTGAATGCGTGTGTGCATGGAATGGAATGAGGCATGAAATAATACATATATATCATGCTTATAATAGTGTGTGCATGATGGGTCATGATGTCGAATGTGTGTGTCGAGTCAATAGCGAGTTATCGCTAGTCGCGTGTTACACGATCATTTTGGTGTGTCCCGCGCGGTTTCTATTTTGTCGTGCGCGGTTTCTATTTTGTCGCTTGTCGAACGTTTGGCGTGTCGCAGGTGTGTGCAGCAGACCCATCAAGAACTCAAGGATGAGTTTGTGATGAAGAACCCGAGCCTTGGTGTCGAGCCTCAAGTGATTTTGAAGCTCGCCAAAAGGGTACACCTCAAGATATTGAAGATAGTTACATTACTTTGTGTAGTGTAACATTTCACTTGGTGTAGGCCCTAGGGAAGGGTAGTTTCGAGACCCTTCGTGGTTGGGGACAGTGTGGCACTGTTCCAAATCACTGTACCTCGGCTCTTGGGGTTTGTAGGAGTTGGGAGTCATTCCCAACTCGTAACTCTTCCTAACTCTTCCTATTGTTGCTGCCATAGTGCCGTTCATTCAAACCGAAGCTGTGTCGTCAATTCTTGATGAACTCGTGCGATCTAAATTTCCTAGTGTAGGCACCGGGAAGGCGCTCCAGATCCAAGTTGAATGAAGTTATTTGGAGTTGTGAGCAGATCGCTATGAACGTTTGAAGCCGCTGTGCAGAAATCCGACTGTGCACTCAGTCCTTCGTTTTAGGCACATTGAAGCCTAGTGTGACAATAACACAACGAGAGGGGCAATAAGAAGGAGAAAATTGCTTTCTACGCACAAGCGCCACCGGACAAGAAACGACTCTTCTGCAAGTACTGCAAGAAGATAGGGCACATGATTCAAGACTGCTGGAAGCTGAACGGCAACAACAACAACCAGAAGGGTGCCGCTACTCACCAGCAAGGAGGAGCCCCAGCGCGCAACCAAACTGTGTCACCGCCAGCCGTCGCCAGCACGTCTCAAGCTCCGGCACGCGTCTCTGCAAACACAAACGACAAGGGCAAAAGTAAGGTTTTGACCTGCATGGTGCGTCGGGGACCACCTCGCCCTAACCGACACTACCGCTTCTTCCGCAGCTGGGAGGACATGTTCGCAGACCCGCCTCAGGAGCGGCCTGCAGGATCAGTTGAAGATGAGGAAGAAAACGATCCAATGTACAATGAGCTGACAGTCGGAAGAATGGAGTACGACTGGGAAATGCCGCAGTGGATCCAAGAATCGCCACCTGCGCGAACGACGAAGAAGGGTGTTATTACGACTACGAGAACGAGCACGACATGGAGCATCATATCACTCCGAAGCTCGCCAACCTGGCCAAGGCAAGAAAAGAAGTCAACACATGGTACCGGGACAGCTGCTGTGGTCAACACATGGTGTCATCAGACGTCTTCATCCTCAACAGAGAGCGACTCTTCAACAAGGTGGAGATCACCGTCGCCAACAGTCAGACCATTTACGCCAGAAGCCACGGACAGATCCAGTTGGAGTCACACGATACCGGCTACTGCATCCACATAAGCGACGTCCTCATCGTGCCCGAACTTCGATACAATCTCTTGTCTCTCCACCGGCTGATGAAGTGCGGAGTCAGCCTGCAAACAACGAAAAACGAGATGCACTTAATATACGATGGAATCTTCATCGGAAAGGCGACCAGTGTGGAAGGAGTGTTTGTGCTTGATTTCGAGTCACCCAAAACCTCTGGGGACAACGAGCACATCCTCGTGCTTGACCGGGGCTCGACGGCACCTTCCGCGCCCTCGCCGTGCCTGTCGCCTCCACCACAAACCCTGCAGACACAGGACCGCAAGCAGTGGAAGAAGGCGAGGAAACCACGTCAGAAACGACAGCCGCACCAACCGCATCAACAAGCACGGAAGCCGCGCGGACCTTCTGGCCTCCTATTCAACAACCTACCGGTTGGAACCCCACCGAAGGCTGGGACGCAGTGGACATGCGCTGGATCGTGGACAATACCGCGCTGGGAGAGGCTATCGCAGCTGAAACCGGATGGGGAACCGTTGGCGGAGCACCTGCAGCAGAGGAAGCAGAAGGAGCAGAAGAACCAGAAATCACTGAGGAGGCACCAGATCAGAGGAGGAAGAGTCACAGACGGAGTACGGTCCTCACCTGCTTCCCATCACGACGGACGGCATGGATTATCTTCGCCTCGAGACAAGGGGAGTGGCAATCGGCGATACCAACTTCGAGGAAGGAGAAATTACGCAACCCGAAGATCGTCGTGCACGAACCTCGCCCCCGCCTCTCGAAAAGCCACTGGAGCTGCCAGTGACGATTGACACCATCACCATCGGCGACACCAGCGGAACGTATCACGGCGCGACAATCCAAGCAGTGACGGTCCAAGTTACCGTGCCCGACGAACCTGTGGATGAAGCCAGGCATGAAATAACCGAGGAGATATTGGCACGAGAGAAGGAGCTGTACGCGCGCACTAAGGGATATCGGGCCGACGGAGACATCTGGCATCAACGCATGGGACACCCATCAATCGAAGTGCTGAACAATTGCATCAACGCAAATGTTTTTGCGGCAGACGCACTGTTGCTGCCCGATGGAAAGTTGCTGAAGCCAAGAACCGACTTACCCAACTGCACTGTCTGTCCGGCAGCCGCGCTCCGCCACACGCCCTTCGCCGAAAAGATTCCTGGAGCCGAACGTTACCAACCACTGGAGAAGGTCTACAGCGACTTCCTAGTGCTCACGGTAAGGGGAGTTAGAGGGGAGCAGTACACTCTTACCTTCATCGACGCTGGCACACGCTTCGTCTGGGCCGTAAACGTCAGTGATCGCTACCTTACCTTCCAGTGCTTCGAGGTCTGGCTCAGCATGGCGAAGACTCAAAGTGACGGATACAAACTGAAGGCATTCCAGACAGACGGAGCCCTGGAGTACCGGTCGGACGATTTCAAAACCCTCAGCAAGCAAAAGGGGATCAACAGGATGATCTCTCTACCTTACGCCCACGAGCAGCAGGGATTGGCCGAGCGAACCAACAGGAGCCTCGCGACAAAAATGCGAGCCCTCATGAAGCAGTTAGCTGTGCCAACCAAGTATTGGCAATTCGCAATGGCGCATGCAGTTTGACTGCACAACATGCTTTCCTCGAAAGCACTGCCCAACAACAGCTCACCTTTCAAGGAGTGGACCGGAAAACACCCTGACACACGCATGCTGCGAGTCTTCGGGTGTATGGTACAGTACCGCCCCCATACTGGGCGAACTGGAAAATTTGAGGACCGCGCTCGTTGGGGCATTCACCTCGGAATCGAATCCGAATACCACGCCTGGACAATCCTGGACTTTGCCACCCACCAACACACACGTTCACGTGACTGCATCTTCTACGAAAGACTGACACTGCCACTATACCGCCAGCACCGCACTGCACAGAACGCACCAAACAACATTTTTCAGGGACAGCACAGCTACACCAATGACGAGGACGACGTCGACGTGGCAGGAGAACAGCCAGACGAGGCAGCAGCAGATGAGGCACCTTTCGTCCCCGTTACGGAGCAGTTCGGAACTCCCACATACTTTCCAACAGACACCAATCCCCACGAAGCAGTACAGGCATAGCACGACTATGCAAGTGCAGAAATGCACTCACCCATGAACGAAGATCCAACTCGCGACTCCTCCCGTGACACCTTTCGCGATATCCCTGGCGACGACGACGACGTGGTCGAAATTACCATCACAGCCGAATCCAACCTCACGGGCCTTCGCATCCTTGGCCTCGCTGTCGCCATTCGGGGTAACCAGCAGCTGGTCGAGCCCACCACCGTTCGCCAAGCCCTCAAGGGGCCCGATGCTGAGAAGTGGAGAGCCGCCATGGCCGCGGAAGTCGCTCCACTCCAATGCCGCGGTACCTGGAAGCTGGTACCATGCCGCCACGCAAAGGGGAGGAAGATTCTTACAGGAAAATGGGTCTTCAGAATCAAGACTCTCGCAGACAGAACGGTCGAAACATTCAAAGCGCGCTGGGTGGCTCGCGGATTCGAGCAGACACAATTCGTGGACTACAAACAAACGTTCGCACCTGTCGGTCGTCATACCTCAGTGCGTATTCTCCTCTGCATCGCTGCCGTGAAACAACGCCTGCTCCGCAAAATCGACGTCTCCAACGCGTTCCTCTACGAGATCGTCGACGCCATCATCTACGTCGAGCAGCCACACGCGTTCGAGGAAGAAGGTGATGCCATCTGTCTCCTTCAAAAGTCCCTGTATGGCATCAAGCAGGCACCACGCCTATAGCAGCAGCACCTTCACGGCGTACTCATCGAGCTCAGTTTCTAGCAGCTTCCCCATGATCAGGGAATGTACCGCCTCGAATCCCGCGGACACTTCATCCTGCTCGTCGCCTACGTCGACGACCTTCTCTACACCGGAGACGACACAGACCTGCTCGATCGCTTCGAACGTGAGATCCAGGAGAAGCTAGAGGTGACTATCGACCATGAGGTCACCCAATTCCTCGGCCTCAACGTCACTCAGACTGCGGATACGATTCACCTCTCCGCCGCGAAATACGCCGAGACCCTCGCTAAGAAGTTCGGGATAGCTCCCGTCGGCGTCACTACCCCGTTTCGCATTCCTCCGCCTAACCACAAGCCCGATACAACCCCGCTCTCATCGGCTGATCACCGTCTCTACCAGCAGCAGCTCGGGTGTCTACTGTTCGCCGCCGTCACATGCCGCCCGGACCTATCCTACATCGCCAGCCAGCTCGCCCAGTACCTGCGCCGACCTGAAGGGGAGAACCTAGCAGACCTGCTCCGCGCCTTACAGTACTTAATCTCCACGCCCGATGTCGGCCTCACCTACAAGGCTAACTTAACAGCTCCACTACAACTCACCGGCTATGTGGATGCTGACCACGCTGGGGACGCAGACAACAGAAGGTCCCGGACAGGCTTCATTTTCAAACTTGAACCTGCAGGAACCATCTCTTGGAACTCCAACAAATAAGAACTCATCGCCCTTTCGTCAGCAGAAGCGGAATTCATCGCAGCAAGCTCAGCAGTTTGCGAAGGACTCTACCTCACGGAGCTCCTACAGGAAACGAAGACCGCGATGAGCAGGTCCTTCAAGTTACTCTGCGACAACCAGAGCGCGATCAAAATCGCAAACAAACCAGGCTTCGTCAACCGCACAAAACACATTGCCATGCGTTACTTCTTCGTCAAAGACGAAATCGACAAAGGAAAGGTCCAGCTCACTTACTGCCCAACTGGCGAAATGGCAGCTGATTTCCTCACGAAGAAACTGCCACGTCAGAAGTTTCAGTACTGCTCGGACCTGTGCGGAGTCGTTCGAAAGAGCCACGTGGCGCACCTCCAGGAATGAAGGGGAGTGTTGGAGTATGAAGGGAATTATACTTAGCATTCCCGTAGGTGCAGCAGTATCGCACCAGTCTCTATCGAAGCAGCGCTAGCAGCAGTGTCGGATCAGCCTATATCAAAGGCAGGAAGGTCAACAGTCGCAAGAGTCAACTGTCGCGACTGTTGACCGTATGTACAGGTTACATGCAGCGAATCGGTAACAAGAAAGTAGTGCAACAGTCAGAGTCACTGTAGAAATGCCTGTAAAGCAGTTAGAATAAGGGAATGTGTCAAACACATGTTTATATGTTATAGTTTAGGTAGGCTTTAGTGGGGTACTCACTGTGGGGTACAACCCCTTAGGTTTTACTTTTGTACCAAAATTCTCGATAGTTGAATCATCCTTGCCTAAGACTTTAACATGGCATCTAGAGCATAGGTCCTTAGGACCTAGGATTAGGGCCCACCGGTTACTATTTTACCTCACTAAATGTACATGCCTTGCCTACTGCCCGCGCGCGCCTCGGCTGCACGCGCGTGGCCCTCTTTTTTTTCCCGCGCGCGCCTCGTAAGCAGCCCGCGCGGCCCGTTTAGGCCCCGCCCGCGCAGCCCGTTTCGGCCCCGCCCGCGCGCCCCTTACGCCGCCCGCGCGCAGCCTGCTTAGGCCACGCCCGCGCAGCCCGTCGCCGCACGCAGCCCGCAGCCGCGCGTGCTGCCCGTCGCCACGCGCAGCCAGGAGCCGCGTGCAGCCAGTCGCCACGCGCAGCCAGCAGCCGCGCGCAGCCCTCAGCCGCACACAGCCAGCAGCCGCGCGTGCCCTGCTCGTGTGCCTGCCTGTGCGGCTCACTGCTGCCGAGCCCACTGCCTTAGAAGTGCGCGGCCTTCTACTGTCTAGAGCGCCCCCTTACGAGCTCGAGTGCGGCAATCTACTGCCCTGCACGTTGCCTGTGTTGCCTGCTGCCTACTGCCTCTGTCTTAGACTGCGGTCTACTGCCTGCTGCCTCCTGTCTACTGCCTGCTGTCTCTGTCTTTGCCTGCGGCCTGCTGTCTACTGCCCCCTGTCTGCTACCTGCTTCCTGCTGCCTTTGCCTGCTGCCGTTATGACGACGCCTAATGTTCTAGCGTTTGAGCCTGACGGTCGCCCCATAGAGTTCGCTGTATGGCTCGACCACTTGCAACTGTTCCTTCTGACTGATGCCAAAAACGGTGTTTCACTGTTCGATTACGTGTTTGGCACTGCCGTTGCTCCTGCTGCCGATGCTCCTGCTCTCGAACGCTCACAGTGGCAGACTCGCGATGCTGCTGCACGCCTAGCTATTAGGAACCATCTGCCGATTCCTGAGCGCGCGCATTTCAGCCAGCACAAAACCGCTAAGACACTATACGACGTTGTAGTTGCGCGCTACTCCTCCCCGGCCACTGCAGCCATAGGTCGGCTCATGCTTCCCTACCTGTTCCCCGACCTTTCCTCGTTCACCACTGCTGAGGACCTCATTTCCCACCTGCGCGCTACTGACACTCGCTTTCGTGCCGCCCTTTCAGCCAAGTTCTGCGCCGCAAACCCCCCCCCCCCCTGATGTACTTCACTCTCTATTTCCTCGTCACCCGCCTCCCTGACACTCTTAGCTCTGTCAGGGACCACTTCCTAGCGCTAGACCCCACCACTCTCACTGTCGACGACTTCGAGAAGCACCTCCTCGCAGCAGAAAAGAACATCCTCGCTGTAGGTGCTGCTCGTGGCACTCCTCGCTCTCCCCTCTTTGAGGGGTGCTCCCCCTCCCCTCTCACCCCCTCCTACGCCTCCGCAGCTGCTGCTCACGACTACCTTGGTGCTGAGGAGGTCGGGGCTGCTTCCGCTCCTAGTGGGAAGCGTCGCAGCGGCAGGGGCGGCAAGGGTGGCGGGGGCGGTGGGGGTGGCGGTGGAGGTGGCGGTGGTGCAGGCGGCGGGGGAGGTGGAGGTGGTGGGGGTGGTCGTGGGGGTGGAGGCGGTGGAGGTGGTGGTGGGGGCAGCGGAGGCACTGGGAGCGGTGGAGGGGGCAGCAGCGGCGGTGGGGGAGGAGGGAGCGGTGGTGGCAGTGGTGGTCAGGGCCAGCAGCAGCCGCAGCAGCAGCAGCAGCAGCGTCAGCGCCAGACCCCCACTTCCCAGCAGCTTCTTGACTGGTATGCCGGGCGTGGGGCTTCTGGGGGTCCTGGTCGCTGCCCCTATATCATTCGCACAGGTCCCCGCGCTGGTCGCCAGTGCACAGGGTTTCACACTGAGCAGCGCTGCTTTGCTCGGCTTAGCGACGCCTGGCGCGCCAAGTTTCCTGATGCTCCTGAGTTCCCCAACTGGGCAGACTTGCTTAGGCGTGATGTACCTATCTTTGATCTTGACTATGAGGCAATTCTTGCTGCTATGTATGCATTGTCCGTTAGTGCTGAGGGTGACTGCTATTTGTGTGTGCCACCGGATCCTGGTATAGCCCCTGGTATAGCCCCTGCAGCACTAGGTGCTTGTGAGTCTGCTCCCCTTGGTACTGCGCCTACACAGGCCTTGCACACCTTTACACTTGACTCTGGTGCTTCCCGCTGTTTCTTTCGCGACAGTACCACAGTCACTCCCCTCCCTGCACCCGTTCCTGTCTCACTGGCTGACCCCTCTGGGGGCCCAGTGCTTGCACGGTCTTCCACTGTGCTTCCGTGTTTTGCGGTCCCGTCTGGTGAGCTGTCTGGTCTCCACCTCCCCTCGTTCTCTACGAACTTGGTGAGTAACGCCGTCCTCCAGGATGCGGGGGTTGACACCTTCACCCTCGGCCGGCAGCGTGTGGCGATTTGCACGTGCTCCTAGACTGGTCGCCACCTGGCCACGTTCACTCGTGCGCCAGGGTCCAGTCTGTACACCCTCACGACTGCGTCGCGCTCCGCCCCTTTGTCTCCCCAGTTACACGCGTCTGCTCAGGTAGCTACACAGTGTGAGTGTCGCCGGCTGTCGCACGACACTCTCCTGTGGCACCACCGCCTTGGTCACCCCTCCCTGCCTCGCCTTCGTAGCATGCACTCTCGCTTCCTGGTCTCTGGTCTTCCCAGGTCTCTGCCTGCCCTCCCTCCCTCGCCTGCGCCGCCCTGCATTCCTTGCGTCGAGGGGCGGCAGCGCGCCGCTCCTCACTCCTGCTCGTTCCCTCCCACAGAGGCTCCACTGCAGACTCTCCACCTGGACGTGTGGGGCCCAGCCCGCGTCCGTGGACAGGGCCACGAGCGGTACTTCCTGCTGGTTGTCGACGACAACACGCGTTACACCACGGTCTTCCCCTTGCAGCGCAAGGGGGATGTCCCTGCTCCCCTGGATTCGCGCTGCTCGTCTCCAGCTCTGCGAGCGGTTCCAGTCGGACTTTCCTCCCCTGCATCTGCACTCTGACAGAGGTGGTGAGTTCTCCTCAGACCTCTTGGCAGCCTTCTGTGCGGAGCACGGCATCCGCCAGACTTTCACGCTTCCGGCCTCTCCGCATCAGAATGGGGTTGCTGAGCGCCACATTGGCTTAGTCATGGAGATCGCTCATACCTCCATGATCCATGCGGCTGCCCCCCATTTTCTGGGGCCGTTTGCGGTCCAGTACGCCGCGCATCAGCTCAACCTTTGGCCCCGTGTCTCCTTGCCGGAGACCTCGCCCACACTGCTGTGGACGGGGAAGGTTGGCGACGCGTCGCGTTTCCGGGTCTGGGGTGCTCGTGCCTTTGTCCGCGACACCACCGCGGACAAGCTCTCCCCTCGCGCCATTCCTTGCGTCTTCCTTGGCTTTGTCCCTGACGCGCCTGGCTGGCAGTTTTACGACCCGCCTCGCGCCGTGTCTTTGCGTCTCAGGACGTCATCTTTGACGAGTCGGTCACCTTTTACCGCCTCTTCCCCTACCGCACTGCTCCTCGCCCCCCCCCCCCCCCGCCCCTCTTTCTCGCCCCAGGTCCTCCCCAGGTAGACTCCCTCCCCGCGCCAGGTCCTGCTCCTTCAGGTGTCTCTCAGGTAGACCCCCCCGCGCCTGCGCCTGTTGAGGTCACTGGTGACTCCGGTCCTGCTGGGAGTGGTGCTGTCCCTGGGGGTGCGGAGCTTGGGGGTGCTGAGTCTGGAGGCGCTAAGCGTGTGGAGCCTGCAGGTGTTGAGCCTGCGCGTGAGGAGCCTGGCAGTGCTGTGTCTGGGGGTGCTGCGTCTGGAGGTGCTGCGTCTGGGGGTGCTGAGCCTGCGTGTGCGGAGCCGGGGGGTGCTGAGTCTGGGGGTGAGTCGCCTGAGGGTTCTGAGACTGCTGTTACGCGGTCTCCTTGGAGTAGCCGTCTTCGTCGGCGTGTGCCCCTCACCTCCTAGCAGCTACACGTCTGGTACGGTCGCCGTCAGCGTCGCGCTTCTGCACCTCAGGGCTCTACTGCTGGGGGTTCTTCTGCTGGTGTCGCTGGTCCCGGAGGTGCTCGTACTGGGGGTACTGGAGCTGCTGGGGCTGGCGGTGTTGTGACGGAGGGTACAGGAGCTGCAGAGGGTAACGGAGCTGCTGGAGGTACTGGAGCTACTGGTGGTACTGGAGCTGCTGGAGGTACTGGCGGTGCTGGAGCTGCTGAGGGTACTGGAGCTGCTGGAGGTGCTGGAGCTGCTGAGGGTATTGGAGCTGCTGGAGGTGCTAGAGCTGCTGGAGGTGCTGGAGCTGCTGAGGGTACTGGAGCTGCTGAGGGTACTGGAGCTGCTGGAGGTGCTGGAGCTGCTGGTGCTGGTGGCACTGCTCAGCCGCGCCTGTTCTTCGCTCCGCCGTCTCCATCGTCTCAGCCACCACCTGACTCCGCACTTCGCCAGGTTCTCAGTCTTCCCTCGTCTACTGGTCTTCCGTTACAGCCTGGCTCACCGCTGCTTGCTCCTTCTCCGTACATAGAGCAGACTGGGGGCCTTGCTGAGCGTCGTGAGCCTGCGTCGCGTCCTGTCTCACCTGTCCGTTCTGGTCGTTCCGGTCGTCGTGTTCCTCGTCAACGTCAGCCGGTTGTCTCCGGCCCTCACCTTGTAGTTCGTCGACCTTCCTCTCCTCCGCCGCATGTTCCTCTGCCGTCTCCCCCTGCGTCCTCTCTGCCTGTCGTTGCTGACCCTGCGTCTGACCAGTTTCGTGCTGAGCACCCTACTTTCACGCGTCTGCTTGCCACTGTTGCCGCTGACACGTCGTTTGATTCTGCTGCTGCGTCTGCCTTAGTCGCTGAGCTTGTTGACTTTGCTGCTGCCTGTCGTCTCGACTACGCCGCCAGTCTTGTTGCTGAGTCTGAGTCCGTCTGTCCTCCGTTCGTCGGGGGTGAGTGTGCTCTTGGCACGGACGTCCTTGAGGACAGGCAGGAGGACCTTGAGTGTCTTGCAGCCGCTGCGCCTCATCTCGTGGCCATGCTGCTTGCCCCTGAGGGAGACCCGGATGCTCCAGACATCCCGACCCCACGCTCTTACGCTGAGGCGATCGCGGTTGAATACTCCTGTCAGTGGCAGACAGCCATGGACGCAGAGATGGCATCCTGGAAGTCCACGGGCACCTACGTCGACGAGGTTCCCCCACCTGGGGCGAACATTGTCAGTGGCATGTGGATTTTCAGGGTGAAGCGGCCGCCAGGTTCTCCGCCTGTCTTCAAGGCTCGTTACGTGGCTCGAGGCTTCAGTCAGCGACAGGGAGTTGACTTCTTCCAGACCTTCTCCCCCACCCCGAAGATGACCACTCTTCGGGTGCTGCTGCACGTTGCCGCTCAGCGTGACTACGAGCTTCACTCTCTTAACTTCAGCATAGCCTTCTTACAGGGCAGCCTGCACAAGGAGATCTGGCTGCGCCGCCCTCCTGGCTTCACTGGGTCGTTCCCTCTTGGTACCCAGTGGAGCCTCCGGCGGCCGGTCTACGGTCTCCGCCAGGCGCCACGTGAGTGGCACGACACACTGAGGACGACACTTGCGGCTCTTGGGTTTGCTCCGTCGACTGCTGACCCGTCGCTGTTTCTGCGCACCGACACTTCGCTGCCGCCGTTCTACATCCTCGTGTACGTCGACGACTTGGTCTTTGCCACTGCTGACACTGAGGCTCTCGCCCTGGTGAAGTCGGAGCTGCAGAAGAGACACACGTGCACAGACCTGGGTAAGCTGCGCAGCTATCTTGGCTTGCAGATCACCCGGGACAGAGCACGCCGCACCATCACACTGACTCAGTCACACATGGTGCAGCAGGTCCTTCAGCGCTTCGGCTTCACCTGGTCCTCAGCACAGGCCACTCCTCTGGCTACAGGTCACTCGCTCTCAGCTCCACCTTAGGACGAGTCCGTAGAGCCGAGTGGTCCTTACCCAAAGCTAGTGGGCACTGATGACCTGCACTCGTCCTGACCTTGCGTACCCTCTTGGCCTTCTGGCTCGCTACGTGACTCCTGGTCGGCACCGAAAGGTGCACATGGATGCTGCTAAGAGGGTACTACGCTACTTGTGCAGTACATCGGGCATGGGGCTCGTGCTTGGAGGACGGGGTGACGTTGTCTTCACTGGTCACTCGGACACCTCTTGGGTTGACGACCAGGCTACGCAGTGGTCGTCACAGGGTTACACCTTCAGCCTTGGTTCTGGTTCAGTTTCCTGGCGTTCTACACGTTCGTCTTCAGTTCTCGGCTCCAGCTGTGAGGCCGAGATCTACGCCACAGCCATGGGTGCATAGGAGCTACGCTGGCTCACCTACCTGCTGACCGACTTGGGAGAGCGGCCTCGTTCTCCTCCAGTTCTGTACGTCGACTACAAGGCCGCCATTGCCTTGTGTCAGGAGCACAGACTGGAGCACAGAACGAAGCACATCGCTCTGTGTTACTTTCTTGCTTGAGAGCTGCAGCAGCGTGGCCAGCTTCGTCTTGCTTACGTGGCCACTCGGGCCAATACTGCTGATATATTCACCAAGGCGCTTCCGCCTGGTGATCATCAGCGTTTCTGCACTTTGTTAGGCCTTGTGCCCACGTTTCCTCACTTGCTGTAGGCTTTGTTTGAACTGTGATCTATATGTATACCTGCATGCTTGCTCTTGTAGGTAGAGATCACTGTGCTGTTGTTGTTACATATATATCTCTGCATGTGAACTGGCCTTGTGGACTTTTGCTCTTCATGTGAACTGGCCTTGTGGCCTTTTGCTTGTGCTCAGATTGCATGGTGACGTTGTGATCCACCCTGAGCTTGCTTTGCACTTCCTGCCTGGCCTTGTGACCCTCTGTTCTACCCCACTTTGCCTATGGGGGTGTGTCAAACATATGTTTATATGTTATAGTTTAGGTAGGCTTTTGTGGGGTACTCACTGTGGGGTACAACCCCTTAGGTTTTACTTTTGTACCAAACTTCTCGATAGTTGAATCATCCTTGCCTAAGACTTTAACAGAATGTACCCCTCAGAGTACATGGCTAGCTAGGAACTAATTATGTGTGTAATCCTTTGTTTAATCAACTTGGTCATTTACATTCACTATGATCTGAGTTCCTACAACAAGACTTCCGCTACCAACTCTACTAAGCAATTCCTATCCTATCCAAGGTCCTTATTCTAACAAGTCTCATTCCTCTCTTCTCTCACACCCCTCTCATCCCTCTCACCCCTCTCACCCCTCTCATCCCTCTCACCCCTCCCACCCCTCTCACCCCTCGCACCCCTCTCCTCCCTCGCACCTGATCATACGCATCAGAGAGTGGCTTCCTCTATCAACTACACGGGATGCATCCCGTCCTCTCGGATCAGCCCTATCATCCTCTCGGATAGCCATTGCAGGCTAACACTTGAGGCTGGCATGCACAAGATCTCTCGAAGAAGGATCAGCAAAAACAGAAAATAAGTCACTAGACATAGGGTGCAGACGTGGCAGCCATAGAACCAACAATTAGTGATCTGTGAACTACCATAAGAACTCTGAGAATGAACTGAAATCTAAAAAGCAAAGTTTCATGATTGACTGTGTGAGGCTCGTTCTGAGGTGACTTTTGAGTCGACTCAAAAGTCGCTAAGTTTCATGATTGACTGTATGAGGCTCGTTCTGCTGAATGGCTCGAAGAAAGCCACCCTCTACAGAAAAGTGCACGGGTGGGTGAGCTCTGTGCAGAGCTGAAACGCAGAAGCATCGAATGCGCCAGCGAGAGCTACTGAGTAGGAGAACACTATTATATGCGAAACTAATGGGAGAGACAACAACGGGAAGTGAAACAAACAAAACATCAATACAAGTACAAATAAAAAACATCAATACAACACATCAATATACAAGCATAAATACAAAGCATCAACACATAGCATAACAATCAGCCCTCATGTTCTCTTCTACTTTACTGTGCTCAGCTGGTCCAGCACCACCAACCCTGTCCTCTTGACAGCAGCAGGCAGCAGCATCAAAGCACCCAAAGGCATGATGATCAGCTGCCCCAGCCAAACACACACCACACTAGGCCCACCGTTGTCACCCCCACTGCTACGGTAGCACCCATCGCCATCCCATTGTTATGGGATTGCCATGCACCACCACAGGTTCACTCCACCCCATGATCACACCACCACATGCTCACACCACCCCATGGCCATACCACCCCATGGCCACACCACCCCATGGCCATACCACCCCATGGCCACACCACCCCATGGCCATACCACCCCATGGCCACACCACCCCATGGCCATACCACCCCATGGCCACACCACCCCATGGCCATACCACCCCATGGCCATACCATTGCCACCATTGTTATCAGCACACACCACCCTTCCTGCTCGTCCCTGCACCCACCTCCCTCACAGATGCAACCCTCAAACCTGGTTCCACTCACCCACTACCCTAACCACCTCCTTGCGTCTTCATTCATCTGGACCCGAACAATCCCACCCCCTCTCCTTGTCAAACTAAATATATGATTGCTAAGCTGTAGTGAGGTACATCTTAGGGGGTACACTATTTCTCTCGACTGTCATACTTGAATCTCATCCTGCCTAGTCACACTCACCTCCACCTAATTTCGGAACACCTTAAGCAGCTCCGTGGCATCGTAAAACGACTCCAGTTTCGGAGCATTGATGCACAAGCCGCTGGTGCTGCTGCTGACGCCCCTTTCTTTTCCCGCACGAAGGCGCTCCCAAAAAGCAGAATCTTGCGGATCCCCCGGACGATATTTATGATTAATCCCCCCAGTCCTCCCTATACCAATGAAAACGCAACGCAGGCGGCTCCACTCCACACGCACGCCCTCCAGAGGCCAGCTGTACCTCAAAACAAGCATCTCCACGGTAGGCGCTAAGCTGCTGAGCAGGTGGGTCAAGGCACGTTGGGATTCAAGATCGGAAAATGGAAAACCACGCGACTGGTTTTCTCCATTGGCTGGTCCGTTCAAGTAGACGAATTTGGCGGCAGCCAATGGTAGCGAAGAAACGAGAAGCTGCGAGCGGCCAATGAGAGAGAGCAAGTCGAGAGAGACGCGGCTGTTGCATGTGCAAACCACGTTGAGGCACGCCGCAGTGGCAGAGAAGGACTTCAAAGAGGCAGGGAGGGCGCAGCGGAGGTGGAGCGCTTGGTCCTCAAAGCAGAGCGTGATAGATCGAGCAGCGGTGAACTTGAAATTTAGGGTGGTAGAGCCAGAGCCAAAGCTGGAGGAGGAGAGAGCGAATTCATGCAGCTGCGGTGCAAGGGATGAGAGAAAGGGCAGAGCATTTCTCTCGCGCTCGAAATCGTGGATGCTCAGACTCCTTAAGGCTTGGAACATTGCTGGATTCAGGCTGCCTAATTTCCAAATCCCATGGCCTCCTAGCTCCAGCTTCTGCAGCTGCTCAAACTCCCCCAGAAATTCTGAACGCATCAGCAACTGCCCCGCAGGAATCATTTTTTTGTAAGGTACCTTGAGCCCAAGGGACAAGGTTGTGATGGAGCGCGCAGAGGGACCCAAGAGACGGCCGAGGCAGTGCAGGTCCTGGGAGCTGTTGAGAACGAAATTAAGGGGCGTGCGAGGCGCGTGCCTGAGGAAGACTGAGAGCGTTCCCGAGGGACGTGTGAGCGCGGGGTCTTCGGAGTTGATAGGCAGCGTCATGGGCTCGAAGTCCTGCTCGAACACAGAGTGACAGAGAGATGGACAGAGAGATGGAGAGACAAACACAGCAATTTGAAAGGTGTTAGAGGAGCGACTTTGTGAGTCAACTTGAAATTATGTTGAGAGTTGTTTGGTCGTCAATGGCTCGAAATCTTGCTCACACGCAGCTATGGACACGAAGTTGGTTGAGGAGGCTTAGCCGTGATCGTAACCACTTCATAGATCAGCACCCAGAGAAGAGTTGTACCATGGATTACGGGGAGCAAAGGGAGACTCACGGGGAAGGAGGCGACAAGATAAAGGAGCCTCTTGCAGACCATGGCGCAGCGCAGCAGAGGCCAGCAGGAGCCGAAGGTTCTCGATGCCTCCGCATGTTGCTGCTCCGAGGAGCTACCCCGGTTCCGCAGTTTATTTTTGAGTCGATTCAAAAGTCGAAGGAGACGCGAGGTCCTGCGTCCCTCGTGCAATTCGCCCAGCAGCACGTGGCAGAAGATGATGTGCCAGATGGGGCCGGGCAGCAGATCAACCACGTCCACGATCTGGGTTGGGGAATTTTTCCAAAGATCAGAAAGATATATATATATATATATATATATAGTGAGAATAAGACTAATCCATTGTCTTTTCCTGAGGAGGATGTGGTGAGAATCGAGGGAATCGAGTAAGAATGGTGTGATGTTTCACTGGCTGCGGCATGACTCTCACCTCATGATGATTCTCGGCATCAGCGGGTGCTGTAAAACTGAGAGCTACCTCATCTCCACGGCTAGCCATCACCGCCAACTATCAGCTACGCAACGGCCGGTGAATAGGCAACAACTGCGTTCGAATACAGGAGGGTTTCGAAAAATGACGACAGGAAATTCATGGAAGCCTTCTGAGCAAGAAGCTTTGTTTGAAACAGCTCTGAGCAAGAAATAGCTCTGATTGAAACAGCTCTGTTCGTTAGGAATCCACCACGAGACTCAGGCAAGCCCCAACTCGAATCTAGCTGCTTTCATGCTAGCAGCGGTAGGCTAGTGGCGGTGAACTGTGTTGTGGTGCTTGCCTTGTGGTGGATTTGTAATGAAATCTGCTGCTGATCCTACACGTCGCTCGGGTTACTCCCCTCCTGTCACGCAATCATGAAGCACTCCCTCCTCCGGACACCTCTGTGACCCGCGCTCTACTGTATCACTATCACTCGCTGCGCCGGCGAGGACAGGCATTTCAAGGACCGCCTGCAGCGCATCGCCGATCGCCCGAGATGTAATTTGTCAGCCAGTTGAAATGCATCCATACCACCTGTTTCTAAAACCAGTAACTTCGCTTCTCAAGCAAGAAAGGCGGGAAACTGCAAGTCCCCGAAGGCTGGCCTCGCCTCACAAACACCACAGTGGAGTTTGACAGGGAGATGGAACTCTTGTGGGTTGGCCAAGCAAGACTCGATGGAGTGGTTCTGATCTGATGTGAACTGTTCTGATCTCCCATGACACGACACGAAGACTGGGATAGAAAAATCTCCTTCATTGCTATCGAGCCAATAAGAAGGCTGTAATTTCCCAAGAGTTTGGGCATGGCAACCAATCACCGAGCCCATCGACGCCCAAAATCCACACCTGGCAAAATGGTAACCAGCGCATTGTGCCCTGCTATGACTCGTGAAATTGGAGATTCCTTCCACGTGACAGGCGAGTTTCCGCGTGTCAATTTCCAAATCCCCAGTTCCTCCCTTTCTCAGCGGATGTGGCCGACACGTAGCGAAACATAGTAACTCACAGGAGGGCGAGTGCCGAAATTCGCCACAAGTCTCCCTCACCTTTCCTCCCTAGTTCGTTGACTGTCGCGAAAGTCCAACGCACACACTTCAGAAAGTCGCACACCACACCACACCTTCCTGAGAGAACATAAACTCCTATCACCACCATCATATGCGCTGCTGGCGTTCGTCCTCGTCAAATCCGTTCTCCCTCATCTCCCTTCCTCCTCAAATTTTCTCGTTCTCAGTTGACTCCGCAATGGCACGCACCGCGAACGCCGTCGCCATACCGCCATGCCTCTCAGGGCAACGGGGATGGGACCGCCATAGGCCAAGATCTGCGACGAGACGCGTTCAGACAATCTCCCATGCGCCGCTCGACTCACAAACTTTTGATCATCCAGGACAGGGTTGAAATAATACTTTCTCGCGGAACTAGACGCTAGTGGTAACCATTCAAGTCGCCAGTCGCTGAAGCCTGTCGCAAGAACAACACGCGTTCCGGTACTGACGCCTAACCGTCATTCGACGTGAGAAAAATCGCTCCTAACATGACGAGCCGTTGCGTTGACATCCGGAGGTGTGCATAGGCCCCTTGTGCGAGCTCTATACCGGTATCCAGGTTCCTTTCCATGAGCTTGGTGGTACCTCAGCTTCAGAACATAGCATAAATACAAAACTTAATACTTAGCATCAATACAAAACATCAATACATTAATATCAGCCCTCTCCTTTACTGTACTTAGCTGGTCGAGCTCCAGCCCTGCGCTTGACAGCAGCCGCAGCAGCAGGCAGCAGCTGAGACACTGTCTCAGTCAGTAGCAGCATCATTAGCTGTCCCAGATGTACAGGCAGCACAGGACCTCAGTGGCGCGATGTGCCCTGATGGGACCGCTCCTCTTCCTGCCGCTACCAGCAGGCCGACTGGTCAGTGGTCATGTAAGTTGCCAAGGGAACTGCCTGCATTTGAGACGTCTCAAAAGTGATCCGGTGCCTCCATGTGGTTTAGTTGCACTGTTTCCTCTCCCTCCTACTACCACTGGCGGTAGATCTCTTCATCATTGATCTTGCAAATTGCAAGCAAAGGGAACTGCCTGCGCAGCGAAACCAGAATGCTGGGATGCCACCTTAGGGGGTGTCCAGCTCGTACATTTACTGTTCGTAAAGCCCTTCAGTTACCACATTTTGCGTTGTAACACTGACTTTTACAAAAATTCCGGACGCGTGCGGCTCCCGTTCACGTTACGGCACACCCCCTGCACGTACCTCGAATCGTGTGACGCCCATAACTGGAATCAGCGTGCGCATCGAACCTAGGTACAGCACCGCGTCCTGCCCTCTACAGTGAGTGCCCTTCGGATCGCCCTCACGATTTCGCCAGTCCCGCCTGACGCTCGCCAAAACCACCTGCGCTCTGGCCTTCAACATTGCATGACATCTCAAATTTAGAAGCGCATCATAAATCCAGATTCGCCAACACAGCAAAAAACCAACTCGTCAAGCATGTTGCCCAGCATTCAGCGCAAATCTTGCAAGCGCCATGTACGGGCGTGAGTGCGTGACGGAAGCGCATGGGAGGGAATGAATGCCCTCCTCGAATTTTGCTTGTTTGATTGGTGCGTATGTGCGGGCTGGAATGCCCTCCTCCAATTTTGATTGTTTGATTGGTGCGTATGGGAGGGGTGGAATGCCCTCCAGGTGTTTTTTGTGTGTGCGGTTCGTTCAGCAGAGGAGCTGTTGACTTCGCGAATTTTGTGCGTATGGGAGGGCTGAAATGCCCTCCAGGTGTTTTTTGTGTGTGCGGTTCGTTCAGCGGAGGAGATGTTGACTTCGCGAATTTTGTGCGTGTGGGAGGGCTGGAATGCCCTCCAGGTGTTTTTTGTGTGTGCGGTTCGTTCAGCAGAGGAGGTGTTGACTGGGCGAAATCTGGTTGACGAATATACTAGGTTACCTCGGTTTCCACCCAGCCGTGACACTGTTGAACTATTTGTGGGGGGAATGTGTCCGCGCGCTAGAATTGACAGAAAGGGTGGACTCGACTCAGGGCACGTTCGTTTTTAGGTACACTGATCAGTTTTGAACCACGGATCGTGAGGGGGTACTAAATTTCCCGAAATGAACGAGCTGGACACCCCCTTATAGTGTCAAGGGTAATATATTTCAGCTTCGGAGCGTTGATGAATGGGCTCCCTGTTTCCCCACCGAAGCACCTCAAGAAATAAGAATATTTAGAAAGCTTGCTTTCTTGTGTTTGCAATGGCAACGAGCTTCGTTTCAAATGGGCAATGGCAACGAGCTTCGTTTCAAATGGACATTACATCATTCTCGTCCGGGATATATATGGTACCTACATTACACATAACAACATGCAATTTTTGCTAGGGTGGGTGGGTGGGAAATAAGACATTTGAAATTTCAAACGAAGACGTGGGTGGAGGCCAAATGGCCTCCACCCCCTGCTATATAGTTGGCGAAGAGCGTCTAGCACTTCGCCGTTGCCATTGCTGCATTACAAGCAGCTTCGCTTTCAAAATACACATTTTTAGAAAGTGTTACACACTTTCAAAAAAATTCATCTTTTGTGTCGATCAGTTTTTCGTCATCGAAAAAAAACCCGTCCTCGTCACGGTCCGCACCAATGGTAAGGGCGCACAGGCTGCTCCACTCCGCATGCACGGCCAGTCATACATCATTCTAAGCCTCTCAACTGACGGCGCTATATGGTTGAGCAGGTCGGTCAAGCGAGCGTGGGTGGTTAAATCGTTCCAGTAGACAAATCTGGCGGAAGATATTGGGAGCGAAGAAACGGAGAGACGTGCGTGGCCACTCAGAGAAAGTAAGTCGAGATAGAGGGGGCTGTCACATGTGCAGTGGACGTTGAGAAACTTGGCAGCGGCAGAGAAGGACTTCAAAGAGGGAGCAACGGCGAAGCGGAGGTTGACCGATTGATTCTCAAAGCAGACTGCGATTTTTCGAGCAGCGGTGAGCTCGAAATCGAGCGTGGTGGTGCCAGAGCCATGACTGGAGGAAAAGAGATTGAGTTCATGCAGCTGCGGTGCGACGGATGAGAGAAAGGACAGAGCATGTCTGTCGCAGTCGAAATCCTCGATTCTCAGACGCCTTAAAGCCCGGAGCCTTGCTGGATTCAGCTTGTCTAGTTTCCAGATGCCACAGCCTAGCTCCAGCAGCTCCAGCTGCTCAAACTCCCCCAGAAATGCCGGACGCATCAGCTGCTCCCTCTCCTGAAAACCCTTCCTGGGCCGGTACACGACCTCAATGGACAGGCTTGTGAGGGAGCGCGCAGAGGGCTGCAAGAGACGGTTGATGCACTGCATGTCCTGGTTTGTGTTGAGCATGAGATAAAGGGACGTGTGAGCCGCGTGCCGGAGGAAGTAGGAGAGCATTCCTGCCACCCGGGGGACTTTGGTGTTGAACAGCAGCGCCCGAAGCTCGAACTCCTGCTCGAGGGGCATGGACAGAGAGATGGCGGATAGATGGCGGAGAGATGGTAGAGAGATGGTAGAGAGACGGTAGAGAGATGGTAGAGAGATGGTAGAGAGATGGTAGAGAGATGGTAGAGGAGCAACTTTTGAGTCAACCCAAATTCCCCAAGTGTTGAATAGGAACGTCATGGGTGGCAATAGGGATGAGCAAAATGGCGAACGGGCGTTCGGTTCGCCCGAACATGTTCGGGGGCGAACCGAACTTTCATCCCTTTTTTGGGTAAAATGTTCGCGCGAACATGTTCGGGTTCGGCCCGAACATGTTCGCGCGTTCGTGGCGCGCGCGTGTCTAGTGCCCGAACATCGAACATGTTCGGGCATCAATCCTGTTTTCCGGAACATTTTGATGTTCGGGAAATTTCCAGCTCGACAATGTCGCGCTTGTTGGATACGAAATGGACGGGAAGAGCAGATTGAGCTGTTTCTCAGCTCGATCTACTTTTCCTAGGGTTAATCTAGAGCCTAAGCGCCACCCAACGTACCTTCCTACACTAAATCGCCCACATCAACCGTTAGTTAGGAACCAATGGGGTGGGAACGGTAATGGAATGAGCATAACATATCCCAACAGAATCTCATATCCACTAAAACATAAGCAGATTTCCCCCCCATGCAGTGGGCGAACCCGAACATGTTCGGGTTCGCCCGAACATGTCCCCTGTTCGCCCTCCCTTAAGATGTGCGCCCACTGTGGGCGAACATCGAACCTAACATTTCTGTAAAAGGTGTTCGGGCGAACCGAACATGTTCGGTTCGCCCACAGACTGTGTTCGTGACTGTCCGGGCGAACATGTTCGATGTTCGAACGACGCTCATCCCTAGGTGGCAATCATGCGCACACAGAGATGGGTACAGAGATGGTAAAGGGTACAGAGATGGTAAAGGGTACAGGTACAGAGATGGTAAAGGGTACAGAGATGGTAAAGGGTATAGAGATGGTAAAGGGTACAGAGATGGTAAAGGGTACAGAGATGGTAAAGGGTACAGAGATGGTAAAGGGTACAGAGATGGTAAAGGGTACAGAGATGGTAAAGGGTACAGGTACAGAGATGGTAAAGGGTACAGAGATGGTAAAGGGTACAGAGATGGTAAAGGGTACAGAGATGGCAGAGGAGCCTAGCCATGACCGTACAGCTCAGCACCCCAGAGAGCAGAAATGACCATGCCCGTGAGATGAACGTACCCTAAACCCTACCCTGGCAACTCTGAATTGTTCGATGATGGAATGAGGGAAGCAGTGCGTGATGAGGTGACGACTCACGGAGAAGGAGACGACATGCTGGAGGAGCCTCTTGCTGGCCATGGCGTAGCGTAGCAGAGGCCAAGACGAGCCGAAGTGATCCATGGCCTTCGCATGCTGCTCTGAGAAGTCAGAAGGTGGAGTGGCTGTGGCTCCGGACTCCATGCTGCTAGTGGCAGTTCCCTGCAGCGATGCGAATGAGGACTTGGAGTGATGATCCCGTTCGTCCAGCAGGTGGCGGAAGATGATGTGCCAGATGTGGCCGGGCAGCAGATCAACCTCGTCCACCTGGCAGGTGAGGGAATGTTTGGTACGATGAGAAAGAGAGAGGGAGAGCGAGGATTAGCCCAATGCCGGAAGATGATGTGCCTGATGGGGGCGTCCAGCAAAGCAGGTCAACCACGTCCACGCTCTGGTGGATGGATGCGCAGGGACGTGGGTGAGTCACCACCGCACAGCAGGCGGTGGACACACGTCCTGTCCAGCAGATCAACCACGTCCACGCTCTGGTGGGTGGGTGCGGGGAGAAGTATTGCAGACGAGTGCTGGATTGTGAGAGTGGGAGGAGAGTGAGGGTGGCAGCAGCAGGAGGCGGAAGATGATGTGCCAGACGGGACGTGGCAGCGGATCAACCACGTCCACGCTCTGCTGGGTGGGGGGAAAAGAAGAGGTTACTTATTTTCAAGATAGGAAAAGAGAGAGAGAGAGAGAGAGAGAGAGAGAGAGAGAGAGAGAGAGAGAGAGAGAGAGAGAGAGAGAGAGAGAGAGAGAGAATGAGAGGTCAACCCTAAACTGAGAAGGATGCGGTGAGAAGGGAGGGAAATCCGCTGGGAACCACGGTGTGGCGCCTCACTGTCTGCGGCATCACTCTCACCTCGTGGTGCCGCTTCTCGGCATCACAGGGTGCTGTGAGATTGAGAGCATGATCATCTCCCGCAAGCACCCCATCTCCCGCAAGCACCGCATCTCCCGCAAGCACCGCATCTCCATGGCGTGCCATGATCAGCGCCAGCGACCACCCTCGATCACCTTAACCAGCCGAAAGCAGAGCCTGTTTTTTTGCGATGTGATCAGCGGCAACGACCACCCTCGATCACCCTCGACCACCCTCGATCACCCTCGATCACCCTCGATCACCCTCGACCACCCTCGACCACCCTCGACCACCCTCGACCACCCTCGACCACCCTCGACCACCCTCGACCACCCTCGACCACCCTCGACCACCCTCGATCAACCTAAACAGCCGAAAGCAGAGCCTGCTTTTTTGCGATGATCAGCGCCAACGACCGACGTGAGGCAAAAACACTGTCGTTCGAAATCGGGAGGTTTCTAGAAAGCACCGTCTGAAAAAAAAGTACGGCTCTACACAACAAATAACAGCTGGGTTTCTGTCGAGCAAAACTCTTACTATCTAGTGAAGGCGAGGGTTGTTAGGCTGGCTGCAAAAATAAATATGGTGGTGTTCCGTTGCCGCATCGCTTTATGCGGCAACGGACGCACAAGCTCGGCGCCATGAAGCTTCCAACCACTACATAATTCCACCGGTTCCACGACGTTTCGCCAAACACGAGCACACCAATTGCTGTAGTCCCAGTGGCCATTGTCGGGCCAAAGCAATTGCCGTATACTACGGAGATGTTGAGTTCGCTTCACTTGCCAGGTGTTTTCTGTTTCCCGCTCCTTCGTCTGTCTGGGTGCTCAGCTCACAAACCACTTCGGGTGAACCACACGTGACGTGAGTCACAAATTCAGCCTTGGAGTTTGTTTCGATCGAAGCCAATCTCTCGCGATTCCGAATTTCGTGAGATGTAACAGAGCCAGGCGTACTGTTTGGATCGAGTAACGTACTTTTGAGTCGCTAGTGCTCGTTTGGCTCCATATGTGGCTGAAACTTGTGAGACACCCGAGCGTGTTCAACCAAGTCGCCGAGACGATGCGAACTTTGCGATGAAGGTCAAATGAACCCAAACCTCGAGGACTGTACTCAAAGCCAGAATCGCATAGAGCAGTCAATGAGGCGAACAACAGTTACTCGAAGAGGGAACGAAGGAGGTGATCCCAAGAAATCAAGCCCGAGGAACGCGTGAAACTCCGAAATTAACCTGGGAGTTACTTCCCGTAGCGAAAACATGTAACGCGCATTCGGCGAGTGCCGAACCTCGTCAATGAGTCTGTTCCTCACTTTTTCCTACCGAGTTCGTTCGCGGTTGCGCAAGTCGTACGCGCCGATCACGCAGACGAGACGAGGGCGACCCAGTTGAGAGGAAGGAAGCACACCTGGTGTGCCACGCCACTGTCACGAGCGCCCTCAACTGTGATGCCCTGCTCCTCCCGTCTCGTTCGTTCTCGTCAAATCCGTTCTCCCTCATCTCCTTGCCGCTTCATCTCCCCGCTTCTCGGGACCAGACCCTAGTGGTAACCGTTACCATGCAAGACCATTCGAGACGCCAATCGCAGCCTGACGGAGTAAAACAAACACCGCGGTCCGGAACTGACGCCTATCAGTCACGCGAACTGAGAGCTTGATCGCTACAGAGTCACTTGAAAAGATACGGCGATCATGACGAGCCGTCGCCGTGACATGCGACAGCACCTGACTTTCCCGCCATCATGCCTCCTTATCCTCTGCCCCGTGGCATCCACGTGTCGTGCGTGTCTTCCGCCTATGTTCTCGGCAGCAGCAAACGGCTCCCCTCCGAACCCTTATTGGGAGATCGACTTCGACTGGCTGAGTAACGAGAACCAAATCGCCATGACGCGATTCGCCGTGGCGCAGCACAACGCCGCCAAGGTGAGCCTCGCCTCGCCTCGCCTCGCCTTGCCTCGCTTCGCCTCGCCTCGCCTTGATTCACTCCGAGTGCCAGAGAACTCTCTTGGAACAAGTGTCGTACTCTCGCCTCGAGAGTCCCGATCCAGTGTTGTACTCTTTTCTCTTCAAGCTCATGCTAACTCACCACGGCGCAGCAGAACGAGGCCATGACGAGGTAGGTGCCGGATGACGGGCGACGGGCGACAGGCGACGGATGACGGGCGACGGGCGACAGGCGACGGATGACGGGCGACGGGCGACGGGCGACGGGCTACACTCCACGTTTCAAGAGAACTTTGCTGCTTTGCTTCTCGTCCCCACTGCCGCGTATTCTCTCTCCCGCATTCCCACTGTAGCACAGTCACTCCCTTCCCTTCATTCTTCAACGCTTCCCCTTTTCTTCTCCCCGTCTCCCCTTCCCCCTTCTCCCCTTCTCTCCTTCTATTTTCCCCTTCTCCCCTACTCCCCTTCTCTTCTTCTTCCCTTCTTCCCTTCTTCCCTTCTTCCCTTCTTCCCTTCTTCCCTTCTTCCCCTCCTTCTTCCCTTCTCTCCGTCTCCCCTTATCCTCCCCGTCTCTCGCCTCTCTACGTCAGAACGACAGCCTACAGCCAGTCGGAGTTCTCTATGTGGAGCGCGCAGACATTGCCAGCACAGGCAATGGCAGCGCAGGCAACTCAAGCGCGGGCGGGGAGGAGTACCTTGTGACACTGGCGGCTCTCAACCTGCTGCGCGGCCGCACTGCCGTATTCGACGCCCTCCTCTCCCGCCGCCCTCTCGTGGCCGCACAATCCGCGCTCCCTGCTGCTGCCCCTCCACCAGCAGCAGCAGCAACTGCACCCACCTAGCGACAGCGTCTGTCGCAGCAGCAGCAGGGGGAGGAGGAGAGGGAGGATCAGCAGCAGCTGCAGGAGGGGAGGGATGGGAGTACACGTTGAGGTCGTGGGAGCAGCAGGCAGGGTGGGGGCATGCGAGCACGCGGGAGGAGCAGGAGGCGGCGCTCAGGCACGTGGTGCCGGTGACCCCCCCTCCGTGTGGCCACCTGTTGACTTACGTTGACTCCTCAGATGCTGACGTGCAGCGCGTGGCACGAGAGGCGGTGGCGAGGGTGAATAAGAGACAGGTGAGTTGCGTTGCTATTAGTCCCAGTCAATCTGGGACGGGATCAACTCTGTCCTTCACCAGTTTGCACTTTATTCTCTTCACTCAGATCCATGATAAGACCCATGCTTAGTCCCATGCTCAGTCCCATGCTCAGTCCCATGCTCGGTCCCATGATGCTCAAATCCATGCTCAAATCCATGCTCAAATCCATGCTCAAATCCATGCTCAAATCCATGCTCAGACCCATGCTCGGACCCATGCTCGGACCCACCATGCTCAGACCCATGCTCAGACCCAGTAACACTGTCTGCTTCCTTCCTCGCCCTCTCTCCAACCCTTTCCCCCCTGCAAGGCAGCGCACTGCTGCTGATGTCGGTGGTGGACGCACAGGTGGTCGTGCCGGCATATAGAGAGTAACCATCCCAAGGCCTATCCCAAGGCCTATCCCAAGGCCTATCCCAAGACTCAACCACTCTCCTTCCCTCCCCTCCTTCCCTCCCCTCCACACACAGGGAAGCGCGCTCCTGCTGATTTCGGTGGTGGAGGCACAGGTGTTGGTGCCGTCATACAGATACAGAGAGTACAATTTCACACTACTGGCAGCAGATGAGGGCACCGGCATGGCGGCTCATTATGCCACGCACGCACTGGATAACAGCAGCGGCGCCACGCCTGATACTTCACAAGGGGGGAACGCGAGCGGGAGGAGTTCGGTGAATGTGACGGCGTTTGCGGTGGTGGCGGGGACGCAGCGGAATGCAACAGCGGGGGAGATGGGCGCGGCGGCAGCAGGGGGGTGTGCCGGGAGGAACGGGAGCAGCAGCAGTGCTGGGTGTGTGTGAATGAGGGGTGGGTGCTCATCCTAATGCCCACTGCCTCATCCCACTGCCTCCTCTAACGCCTCCCCTTATGCTTCTGCAACCACAGCAGCCTCTCCTCCTCCAATGTGACTCTGCTGGATGTGCTTGCAGCGAGGGCGAATGTGGTGGAGGGGGCAGGGATCGACAACAGCGTGACTGTAACAGCAGCAGCGGCGGATGTACCGCCTGCAGCAACGGCACCTGCAGCACTGCTGACTGCGCCTGGAATCAAAGCCAAGGCAGCAGGCGAGGGGGCAGTAGACGAGGGAGGGCCAAGGGAGCAAGTGGTGGTGGTGAAGGTGGTGGTGTGGCAGCCGGTGCCCTTCACAGGTCACCGCCTGGTTGACTTCTTTTCTCCTGGATGCGGGAGGTGGTGAGGCGAGTGGAGGGGCGAAGGGCTCTGTGTCCATTGACTGTGCTCCCCCACCCCCCACTCACATCCTCCTTGCTGACTGCATGGGAGTTGTAACATTGCTTCGTGTGCTTCTCTCCCTTGGGCCTCGCGCTGGCTCTCCTGTTGCGATGGTATCATGGGTGGGTGCCGTTTGTGTCGCTGTAACACTGTCACCGTTGGCAAAGTCAATGCTTCACTTAACGTACACACACGACCCCCCCAATCTGGAGTTAAGAGTCTCATTGTTGTGGTTACACGTGTGCGTATCTCCTTTTTACAGAGGGATTAATGGGTGAACTCTCTGCGCCTTGCTGGATGTAGGAAGCAGGGCCTACGTTATCAGGATAATTTATCCTGATTCTCCTGAATTCAGGATAGGTGTTTAGTGCCTCTCCTGTAAAAACAGCATAATGCAAATGTCTGTCCTGTGATATCAGTATAATGGTAATTTTTCATACTGGGCCCTCAGGATAGCGCTGTAGGTACAGCCCTGATGAGTCAGGATAGTGTCGAGACTCGTCCTGACGCGAATACTGCATTTTCCCCGGGCCTAGTGTACCCAACCACCGACCTGGTACAGCGTAAATTACGCTCCGTGACTGTCGCATTGTTTATTTTTGCCTGGGTGGCGCAACACCACACCGCGCCCAGCCTGGAACCACAGTAATGCTGTAACATCTTCCAATCACAGTGCGCCGCTGACTTAACACGCTTGAAAAACACGGCCAACAATGCAAGATGCTGGTGGCACGTGCTTCCCACCTAGCCATGAAACTTGTCCCTTATCCAACTTTGCAAGATGCTTGTGCCAGCGCATAGGCCGCGACTCCTATGGTCGACGCGCCATGTGTCTGGGGTTGGTAAGATTGTGATGTTCTGTTCTGTCTCTTCCTCCATCCCCTCCAGCCTGTTCTCGTCTCTCAACCAAACCCCAGCCAGAACGCCAACAATCTTTGTTTTTCCCCGTAACTTGCCTAGCTGCTCGACGCCGTATGTCTCGTTATTTTTGCCGCAAATTACCGTCCATGGCTGACCCATCGCCGGCGGGCGATGGTGAAGCCCCCGCCATACCTAGCCCGCCCTGCCCGACCGTAGGGTTGACGGGCCTGGATTTATTGCGTAGTAGGCCTGTTCAGCCTCCACCACCGCCGAAACCAACACTAGCTGATTCCGCTGCCGCTGCCGCAGCTGATCCCCTCCTGTCGCCGTCCCAGCCACCCGTGCCTTCTCCCGTGACAGCTGCACCGGTCGTGGTTGACAACGTCCCCGTGCCACCGCCGATTCGCACGCAAGGGGAGTGCTCTAAGGCGGCTGGGACGACCCGCAAAGGACCACCGAGCCAAAAACTCTCCGCGCAACGGTATCAACAGACAAAGCTCTCGTTTGTCCGTACATCTGACACCACCGCTGTCATTTCCGTCACCAGGCAACATCATGAACCGACCACCGAACCTACTGTCCTTGTTGAAACCGCCGCCACTGCTTCTTCTGACACCGAGATTCCCGACGTTGCCGAGGAGAAGTATCAAGAAGCTTTGCTCATGTTTAAACGACGGTGGAACGAGGACTTCCCTTGGCTTATTATTTGTCAAACTAAATTTGGTTTCCCCTCCATGAAATGTACAGTGTGTATGGATTATGGAGGAACAGGAACCAACTTCGGGAAAGGGGAGGGGGCCCTGGATGTGCAGACTCAGGCCATGCAACGTCATCAAAGGACCACGAAGCACAGAGAAGCCATCCGCAATCAGGAGCTGGCTTTGGCCAAAGCTGCCGGACAGCATCGCATCCTAGACTGCCCGACAGCCCGTGACGTGGAGCACGACGCTGTGGAGTCGCTGCTGGACACCATGCTGTTCATCACCAGGACCGACGCACCCATAGAGATGTGGGTGCAACTCGTCCGGCACCTTGCTTCCCGTGGGACTCCGGGCTTCCCGAAGAATGGCTACAGCGCGTATTACACAACGTAAGTAATATGCTGTTCATATCTTTCACGTAACACATGATCTACTATATACTAACACTATGTTCCCTAACCGTGTGTTCGCAGGTACGGTTTCGCGGAACTAGTGTCCGCGACAGCAAGCTATCTTCGTGCGAAGCAGCGGGAGTTCATAGACTCGAGCCCATTCATTGGCTTGAGCTGTGATGAGAGTACTGACCGCGTGCGGGGGAAGCATATGATCGTCTTCATCACTTTTTTGCGTGAAAACGAGGTTACCACTGAGTTTCTCACACTATTGACAGTTGACAAATGCGATGCAGGATCCCTGTATGCAGTGCTCGTCGGTTACCTCGACAGCATCAACCTCCCCCTTGCTAAGATCGCCGGGATTAGCACCGATGGCGCTCCAGTCATGCTCGACGGAACCAACGGACTGACCGGGCGACTTCGACTCTGCATCCCTCATGTGGTCTCGTGCCACTACATCGCCCACAGGTGGGTGCCTCTGCATCCCAGATCCAACATCTGCCGCTGTTTTACCAACTGACTGCCTGACGCCGTGTCCGTGGCTTTTTCTTTACAGGGAGGCATTTGCCGCGAAAGATTCTGCAGAAGCGCTCCCAGAGCTCGCCATGGTTGACGCTCTCATCCGTGCTTTGGCGGAGCATCTCGGCCGCAGCAGCACCTCGAACGCTGCATTCAAGGAGCTCCAGGCCGTCTTCACCCGGACGAACCTGGAAATGCAAGGGATCCACGCCGTACGGTGGCTAAGCCGCGGTGACGCGATAGCCCGGTTCGTGAAGGTGCTGCCGGCGGTGATTGTCCTTCTGGAGCAGCCGGACTCAACCTGTTACCACATGGTCACCAGCTTGAAGTTCCACTTCTTTGTGTACTTCCTGGCGGATGTACACGTAGAGCTGAACTCGCTCAACATGCTCTTCCAGAGGCGCGAGGTACCGTTGTCTGCTTTGTAGCACTATCCACTTGATAGGTGTTTGATGCTCACGGATGTGTTTCACTACTGTGCCCTCCCTGATCCAAAACCCGACCACAGGTTGACTTGACGGGGGTCCACTCCCAGCTGAGGCGTACAGAAGTCTTCATCAGAGAGCGCTACATCGACTGTGGGCAACAGTTCGGTGCAGGGGCGAGCACTCTACTGTCGCCGTTCCTTGCTCGCCACAGTGCACCATGCAGCAGGGAAGTGACTGTGCAGGGAGTGGACGCCGACGGGGAGGCAAGGGATGTTGAGATGATGAGCACAAGTAGGAGCCATAGCTAGGGTTTAGCTAGCTAGGCAAGAGAGAAATGAAGAAAGGAGGGGTTTCACTAGCAGCAGTTGGGATACATATAGCAAACCCTAACAGGGTTGTACTCGCTATAGAGCACCCCACTACAGGCTAGATAATAACATTCTGACAAGGGAGCATGAGTTCACCCTGCACGAGGAGGCGATTCCCGGGTACTTGGCGAGCGCTGGTGACATCCAGTCCTGCATTCGAACGTGTCGCTCGTTTGCGACTGAGCTGCTTTACAACCTCGACTTTCGGCTTGGCGACCTGACAAATCTCAACGCCGCAAAGCTCTTCATGCCAAGAACCTGGTCGCGTGGGAAAGAGGCGAGAGACGCGGAGCGCAAAGAACAGATGGAGAAGCTGGCGGTGATGTTCCATGCTCGCGTCAGAGATGATATACTGCCTGGTGAGATAACTGTTTTGTTCGCCCACAAACATCGCTGTGTATCTTGTACCCCTTAGAAGCGCGATTGTTGATGCTGCGCTTGTATGTTCCCTTATCATCCCATCATACAGGTGTGAACAAGCGCGAAGTGCGGAAGGAGATGCGCACGTTTTTGTCTGTGCTGTCCGGGGCGCCAAAGGAGGAGCAACCCTTCCATGCGGGGTTACGGGCGATCCTGTCAACTGCGGACTGGCAGCGGACCTATCCGAACCTGGTGCGGCTGTAGGCGGCTGTGGCAGTGTTGCCGCTCAGCACGGTGGAGTGCGAGCGCGGATTCTCGCGCCAGAATGTCATCAAGAGCTGGCAGCGGACCAGCTTGTGCGATGCGAAGTTGGGCGACCTCATGACGCTGAGTCTACTGGAGTACGACATGGAGTGGAGTGAAGTTGTGGCACTGTGGCGCAGCACCAAAAAGAGGCGACCCACCAAGCGCAAGGCAGCCACGGTGAATGTATCGAAGAGGAGTGCCACAGGGTTCCGGGGGTCACTTGCAGAGAAGCGTGACCACCACGCAGAGGATGGGGGGGATGCAGACAGTGGGGGGGACAATGATAATGATGCTTTTCAATATTTTCTGGAGGAGGAGGATGAATGTTGAAATGCATGTCTATTAAAAAAGTTTCCAAAGTGGCTCTTAATTAGAACAAATACAGCCTTTACCGTCGTGCACAGGATAAAATGAAATGTAGCACTGACGGGTCAGGATAATGTCATTTGTAGCACTGACCCTACAGCAAACCCGTCCTTGCACAGTCCTGACATTTCAGGACAAAATAGGGTTTCTTAAAAACTGCCCTGAGTCCACAGGGTACCCTCAAACGAATCTGAGGCCCTGGTAGGAAGCTGTGAATACTCAAGATCTGATCCCATGCCATCGCCATAACACGATCTGATCCCATGCCATCACCGTAACACGGTCTGACACCATGCTATCGCCATGTTACGCTGTGATCCCATACTAACCCGCCACGCCCATCTGACCTAATTGCACCGCTCCTCTCCCACCTGCTTTCATGCCTGAAAGACGATGGATCAACAATGCTATACGATACCAGACAAGGGAACTGCTTGCGCAGAGAAGCTGGAATGACCGGTTGCCACTCGGAAGACGCATAGTAGATAGACTCCAGGTTTGGAGCATTGACGAACAGGCTGCTGCTGCTGCTGCTGCTGCTGCTGCTGCTGCTGCTGCTGCTGCTCCCTTCTTCCCCACCAAAGCACCTCCAAAACCGAGAGTCATCCGGATCCTCCGGCCTTTCGTTGTAACTAAACCCCCGAGTTCTAAGACGGTTCACACCAATGCTGAGGTGGCGCAGCTGGTTCCACTCCACACGCACGCCCTCCAGAGGCCAGCCGTACCTCAATACAAGTGTCTCCACTGTAGGCGCTATGCTGCTGAGCAGATCGGTCACGGCGAGTTGGGATTCGAGATCGGAACAGGGAAGATCATTCCACCAGTCTCCTTTGGTTGGTCGATTGTTTGGCCCGTTCAAATAGGCGGATTTGGCGGCAGCCAATGGGAGAGAAGAAACGAGAAGCTGCGAGCGGCCAATGAGAGAGAGCGAGTCGAGAGACGGGGGGCTGTTGCATGTGCAATCCACGACAAGACACTCTGCAGCGGCAGAGAAGCTCTTCAAAGAGGCAGGCAGGGCGCAGCGGAGGAGGAGCGCTTTCTCAAAGCAGACTGTGATAGCTCGAGCAGCGGTGAGCTTGAACTCGAGGGTGGTAGAGCCAGAGCCATGGCGGGAGGAGGCGAGAGCGAGTTCATGCAGCTGCGGTGCGACGGATGAAAGAAAGGACATATCATTTCCATCGCACTCGAGGATGCTCAGTTTTCTTAAAGCCCGGAACCTCGCTGGATTCAGCTTGCCTAGTTGCCACGTCCCATGGCCCAGCTTCAGCCGCTGCAGCTGCTCAAACCCCTCAAGGACGCCCGGATACATCAGCTGATTCACCTGAATAAAACCAACATCCTCTTGAGGAGTGCATATAATCATCCCGTCCTTCCTCTCAATACGATACTGCGTAACAGTCCCGGGTGGAGGCTCCTTGAGCCCAAGGCCCAGGCTTGTGAGGGAGCGCGCAGAGGGGCCCAAGAGAGGGCCGAGGCAGCGCAGGTCACGGGAGTCGCTGAGAACGAAATTGAGGGGCGCGTGGGGGGCGTGCTTGAGGAAGACAGAGAGCGCTCCCGAGGGACGTGTGGGCGCGGGGTCTAGGCGGTTGAGAGGCCGCGTCATGGGCTCCAAGTCCTGCTCTCACACGGTGTGACAGAGAGATGGAGAGAGATGGAGAGAGAGATAGAGAGATGGAGAGAGATGGAGAGAGAGAGATGGAGATAAAGAGATGGAGAGAGCGAGATGGAGAGAAAGAGATGGAGAGAGCGAGAGATGGAGAGAGAGAGAGATGGAGAGAGAGAGCGATGAGAGGAGCGACTTTGTGAGTCAAATTAAAGTCTCCTGAGTGTAGCTTGGCAGCGTCAATGGCTCGAAATCATGCTCACACGCAGCGATGGACACGAGGATGGTTGAGGAGGCTTAGCCGTGACCGGGACCGCTTCATAGCTCGGCACCCAGAGAAGAATTTTACCATGGATTACGGGCAGCAATGAGAGACTCACGGGCAGCAATGAGAGACTCACGGGCAGAAATGAGATACTCACGGGCAGCAATGAGATACTCACGGGCAGCAATGAAATACTCACGGGCAGCAATGAGATACTCACAGGCAACAATGAGATACTCACGGGCAGCAATGAGATACTCACGGGCAGCAATGAGAGACTCACGGGGAAGGAGGCGACATGGTGGAGGAGCCTCTTGCAGACCATGGCGCAGCGCAGCAGAGGCCAGCAGGAGCCGAAGGTTCTCAATGCGTCGGGGGAGCTACCCCGATTCAGCACTTTATTTTTTAGACGATTCAAATGTCGGACGAAACGCATCCTGCGTCCCTCGTGCGACCCGCCCAGCAGCACGTGGCGGAAGATGATGTGCCAGATGGGGCCGGGCAGCAGATCAACCACGTCCACGGTCTGCTGGGTGGGGAAAACAAAACAAAAAAAAAAAAAACAAAAGAGGGAGAGAGAGAAAAAAAGAATGAGAGGTCAGTCCTCTCTCGTTCGTCCTGAGAAGGTAGTGGCGTTGTAACACCTCGCTACCCACTGGGTCAAAACGAGGGTTGTATTTGAGGCGCAGCGGATGCTCTCATACCCTTACGTGTAAGCCCCACAGGCGTTACAGGCGTGGTGAGAAGGGAGGGGAATCTGCTGGGAACCACGGTTGTAGCGCCTCAGGCGGACTGTCTGCGGCATTACTCTCACCTCGTGGTGCTTCTTGGTATCAAAAGGTGCTGTGAGATTGAGAGCGTGATCTCCCGCAAGCACCTCATCTCCATCATGGCCTGCCATCAGCGCCAATGATCGACGTAGGAAACAACGCTGTCGTTCGAAATCGGGAGGTTTTTGGAACCGACAAGTACGGCGCCTACACAAGAAACAAGGTTTCTGTCGAGGGGAACTCTAGTATGCAGTGAAGGCGAGGGTTTGTTACGCTGGCAGCATGATTATGGTGGTGTTCCGTTTCCGCATGATAGCTCTTATGCGGCAACGGATGCACAATCTCTGCGCCAGGAAGCTTCCACCGATTCCACGATGTTTCGCCATCGCCGAGCACAGCAATTGCTCTGGTCCCAGTGGCCATTGTCGGACCAGACAGCTGTTGACTTAGCTTTCATTCCCTAGGTTTTTTTCTGTTTCCGGTTCAGACCCGATATCCTCTGCTTCTGTCTCCCCGCATGTTGGATCCGGCGGTGCTACAACTGAAATCACGAAACACTTCGAGTGGACCACACGTTATGCGTCGCAAATCCAGTATCTCGCAAATCCGAGTTTCGTCGGATTTTACCGACCTAGGCGAAGGTTTTGCCTCGAGTAACATGCTTGACTCGCTAGTGCTCGTTTCGCTCCATCTGACCTTTTCGCGCAGTTGCTGAAACGTGTGATCCTCCAGAGCGTGTTCGGACAAAGGATGAAACCAGGTCGCCGAGACCATGCGAACTTTGCAAACCTCGAGAATGTACACAAAACTGCCACCGCACAGAACCGTCGATATGGCAACAACTCGAGGAGGGAATGAAGTAGATGAATGGGAGGTGTTCCTCCATTCCCTTGGCGAATCTATGCGACCATAAGCGAATCGATGTAACAAAATCTCAACAGGTGCCAAATTTCGCCACGAGTCTTCCTCACCTTTTCTTCCTCACCTTTTCTTCCTCGCCTTTTCTTCCTCGCCTTTTCTTCCTCACCTTTTCTTCCACAGTTCGATTTCCGTCACGCGAGTCTTACGCGCAGATCACGCAGACGAGAGGCGAGAGCGACCCAGTTGAGAGGAAGCACACCTTATCTCGCCACGCCACCGTCACATGCGCTGCCAACTGTGACGAGACGCTCCACCCGTCTCATTCGTCCTGGTCGAATCCGTTCTCCCTCATTTCCTTCCCGCTTCTTCTTCAAACGTTCTCAGCTGGCTCTGCAATGGCTCGCACCGCGAACACCATCGCCCTCCCACCATGCCTCTCAGGACAACTGAAAAGGGATCTTCAATATCAGTTATGGCCAAGAACTTTGGCGAGATGTTTTCAGACAGTCTCCCATGCGCAGCTCGACTCCCACTCTTTTGATCATTCAGGAGAGGGTTGGAAAAATCACATTCTTGCGGAACCAGACGCTATTATTGGTAAACATTCGAGACCATTCAAGAACATCATGATTCAAGATTCCAATCGCAGAAGCCTATCGCAGAACTGACGCCTAAACAAACACCGCGGTCCGGAACTGGCTCTTATATCAGTCACACGAACTAAGAGCTTGCTCGCTACAGAGTCACTCGAAAAGATACGGCGATCATGACGAGCCGTCGCCGTGGCATGCGGCAGCACCTGACTTGCCCGTTATGCCTCCTTATCCTTTGCCACGTGGCATCCACGTGTCGAGTGTGTCTTCCGCCTATGTTCTTGGCAGCAGCAAACGGCACCCCTCCAAACCCTAATTGGGAGATCGACTTCGACTGGCTGAGTAACGAGAGCCAAATCGCCATGGCGCGATTCGCCGTGGCACAGCACAACGCCACCAAGGTGAGCATCGCTTCGCCTCGCCTCGCCTCGCCTCGCCTCGCCTCGATTCTCTCCGAGTACTCTCTTACGACAGGTGTTGTACTCTCGCCTCGAGAGTCTCGATCGGGTGTTGCACTCTCTCCCTTCAACTCATGCTGACTCACCACTGTGCAGCAGAACGAGGCCACGACGAGGTAGACGACAGGCGATAGCCCTCCTCCCCTTCATCCCTTCTCCCCTTCATCCCGTCTCCCCTCCATCCCTTCTCTCCTCCATCCCTTCTCCCCTTAGCCCTTCTCCCCTTCATCCCTTCTCCCCTTTATCCCTTCTCCCCTTCATCCCTTCTCCCCTTCATCCCTTCTCCCCTTCATCCCTTCTCCCCTTCATCCCTTCTCCCCTTCATCCCTTCTCCCCTTTATCCCTTCTCCCCTTCATCCTTTCTCCCCTTCATCCCTTCTCCCCTTCATCCCTTCTCCCCTTCATCCCTTCTCCCCTTCATCCCTTCTCCCCTTCATCCCTGCTCCCCTTCATCCCTTCTCCCCTTCATCCCTTCTCCCCTTCATCCCTGCTCCCCTTCTCCCCGTCTCTCGCCTCTCCACGCCAGAACCACAGCCTACAGCCAGTCGGAGTTCTCTATGTGGACCGCGCAGACATTGCCAGCACAGGCAATGGCAGCGCAGGCAATGGCAGCGCAGGCAATGGCAGCGCAGGCAATGGCAGCGCAGGCAATGGCAGCGCAGGCAATGGCAGCGCAGGCAATGGCAGCGCAGGCAATGGCAGCGCAGGCAACTCAAGCGCGGGCGGGGAGGAGTACCTTGTGACACTGGCGGCTCTCAACCTGCTGCGCGGCCGCACTGCCTTCTTCGACGCCCTCCTCTCCCGCCGCCCTCTCGAGGCCGCGCAATCCGTGCTCCCTGCTGCTGCCCCTCCGCCAGCATCAGCCACAGCAGCAGCAGCAACTGCACCCACCCCTGCGGCAGCGTCCGTTGCAGCAGCAGCAACAGGAGGAGGAGAGGGAGGAGGGGAGGGATGGGAGTACACGTTGAGGTCGTGGGTGCAGCAGGCAGGGTCGGGGCATGTGAGCACGCGGGAGGAGCAGGAGGCGGCGCTCAGGCACGTGGTGCCGGTGACCCCCCCTCCGTGTGGCCACCTGTTGACTTACGTCCAAGGTGCAAAATTATGGTCGTTTTTTTTAGAATCAACCGTCAAATACGGTAACGTGTAATAGGCTCCTGTTAGAAATCGTAGAGCAGTTTGAAAAGACGGCCATATTATTGCACCTTGCTTACGTGGACGTGCAGCGCGTGGCACGAGAGGCGGTGGCGAGTGCGAATAAGAGACAGGTGAGTGATGGGATGAGATGGATGGGATGGGATCCCACCTTCACAGGAGCCAGTTTCCACACCATTCTTTTTGGTCGAGGCCCATGCTCAGACTCTGTACCCACTGGTGAGAGGCGTGGTGGCCAGTGAGAATGAGAGGTGGTTGAGCGGTGGGACGAGATCTGTCTTTCACAGGGGTCACTTTACACTTCATTCTCTTTGCTCGAGGCCCATGCTCAGCCCCATGCTCAGCCCCATGCTCAGCCCCATGCTCAGCCCCATGCTCAGGCCCATGCTCAGCCCCATGCTCAGCCCCATGCTCAGCCCCATGCTCAGGCCCATGCTCAGGCCCATGCTCTTCCCACCCCCTCCCCCTTGCAGGGCAACCCGCTGCTGCTGATCTCAGTGGTGGAGGCACAGGTGGTGGTGCCGGGATACACTGCTGGCAGCAGATGAGGGCACCGCCTGCAGGCAGCCAGTAGGCAAAGAAGATGTTATAACTTCTCCGCTCCTCCACTCCTTCTCTCTTCCCCCCTCCCCGAACCCGCAGAGCAGCGCTCCGCTGCTGATTTCGGTGCTGGAGGCACAGGTGGTGGTGCGGCGGTACAGAGAGCCCACCCCACCCTCACACTGCTTGCAGCAGATGAGGTCACCGGCATGGCATGGCATGGCATGGCATGGCATGGCATGGCATGGCATGGCATGGCATGGCATGGCATGGCATGGCAGCCCACTATGCCGTGCACGCACTGGATTGATGCCACGCACTGGATTGATGCCACGCCCGTCACTTCACAAGGGGCGACCGCGAGTGATGCTGCTTCTGGTGCAGCTTCACCACCGCCTGCTTGACTTGTTCGTGTTGGATGGCGGAATGAGCAATGACTGTGTTTCCGCACCCAATGACTGGGTAACATCCTCCAGGGTAACTGCACGGCAGTACCTAGGGCTGGCTGTTCCATTGCTGCGCCTGTGGAATTTGTGGTCGTGCTTGTCTCCCTGGGCCTTGTGCTGGTTGTCTCCCTGGGCCTTGTGCTGGTTGTCTCCCTGGGCCTTGTGCTGGTTGTCTCCCTGGGCCTTGTGCTGGTTGTCTCCCTGGGCCTTGTGCTGCTTGTCTCCCTGGGCCTTGTGCTTGTTGTCCTGTAGCAACAAGTGTCCTTGTCTCCCTGCTGCTGCCCCTCCGCCAGCAGCAGCAGCAGCAGCAGCAGCAGCAGCAGCAGCAGCAGCAGCAGCAGCAGCAGCAGCAGCAGCAGCAGCAGCAGCAGCAGCAGCAGCAGCAGCCACACCGGTGGTAACCACAGCAGCAGCAGCAAAAGGAGAAGGACGAGGAACAGTGGCAGCAGCAGCAACGGCGGCGGCAGCAGCAGCAGGCGGGGGAGAGGGAGGGGAGTACGTGCTGCAGTCGGTCACGATGCAGGCCGGGTCGGAGCGTGAGAGCACGCGCGAGGAGCAGGAGAAGGCGTTGAGGCACGTGGTGTCACTGCCGCCCATACCGTGTGGCAATGAGTTGACTTACGTTGACCCGTCAGATGCTGACGTGCAGCGCGTGGCACGGGGGGCGGTGGCGAGTGAGAATGAGAGGCAGGTGAGTGGTGGGATGGGATGGGGTGGGGTGGGATGGGGTGGGGTGGGATGGGATGGGGTGGGGTGGGATGGGGTGGGGTGGGATGGGATGGGGTGCGATGGGGAGGGGTGGGATGGGATGGAATCATCCCTCCACAAGGGTCGGTTTGCAATTCATTCCCTTCTCTCCATGCTTATGTTCAGATCCATGCTCAGCCTGTCTACTTCTCCTCCCCTCCAACCCCCCCACCCTCTCCTTCCCTCTCCCTCCTTTCGCCCCCCACAGGGCAGCACTCTGCGACTGACCTAGCTGCTGGAATTTTAACGCTGAGGCACATGCTCATGCGCAATACCCACTATCGCAACAAACATGGCACTGCTAGTTTAGATTTCTACTGTCTGCTTCCTTCCTTACCCTCTCCCCAATTTTTGAGGCGCCTAAGAAACGGCAGCATGCTGCAGCTGATCTCGCTGCTGCTGGAGGGCTCAGTACCACTGCCTATATTGGAGTGACTTTTGAGAATTCTCAAAAGTCAGTACCACTGCCTACTGCCTTCACTTTTCAGAGTGCTGCCGTTTCTTAAGCGCCTCAAAAGTCACCTCTTAGGCCTCAATACCACTGCCTACTTCCTTCACTTTTCAGAGTGCTGCCGTTTCTTAAGCGCCTCAAAAGTCACCTCTTAGGGCTCAATACCACTGCCTACTGCTTTCCTTGCCCTCTCACCACCCTCCTTTCGCCCCCCACAGGGCAGCACTCTGCGACTGATCTTGCTGCTGGAGTTTTAACGTTGAGGTACGTGCTCAGACCCATGCTCAGACCCATGCTCAGACCCATGCTCAGACCCATGCTCAGACAGACCCATGCTCAGACCCATGCTCAGACCCATGCTCAGACAGACCCATGCTCAGACCCATGCTCAGACCCATGCTCATACCCATGCTCAGACCCATGCTCAGACCCATGCTCAGACCCATGCTCAGACAGACCCATGCTCAGACCCATGCTCAGACCCATGCTCAGACCCATGCTCAGACCCATGCTCAGACAGACCCATGCTCAGACCCATGCTCAGACAGACCCATGCTCAGACCCATGCTCAGACAGACCCATGCTCAGACCCATGCTCAGACAGACCCATGCTCAGACCCAGTAACACTGTCTGCTTCCTTCCTCGCCCTCTCTCCAACCCTCTCCCCCCTGCAGGGCAGCGCGCTGCTGCTGATGTCGGTGGTGGACGCACAGGTGGTCGTGCCGGCATACAGAGAGTAACCCAACCTCGCTCTCTTCGCCCTGTATGAAGTCAATCGGAACAGCAGCCTCCCCTCGAATGTGACTCTGCTGGACGTTATTGTAGCGAGGGCGAATGTGGTGGAGGGCGCAGGGATCAACTACAGCGTGACTGTAACAGCAGCGGCGGCGGATGCAGCACCTGCAGCAACGGCACCGGCAGAGCTGCTGAAGGTGGTGGTGTGGCAGGCGGTGCCCTTCACGGCTCACCGCCTGGTTGACTTGTTCCTGCTGGATGGGGGAGACATTGAGGGAAGTGGGAAGCAAAAGCAGGAGGGCGTGTTGCTCTTTGACTGTGCTTCCCCACCCCCGGGGCATGTCCTCCTTGCTAACTGCACGGCAGTGCCCAAGGCTGGCTTTTCTTCTGTAGTTGCACCGATAGGATTTGTAACATTGCTTTGTGTGCTTGTCTCCCTTTGCCTTGTGCTGCCTCTCATGTAAGATGGGTGCCTAGAGTCGCTGCAACACACGGCGAAGTCAATGCTTTGCTAAACGTGCACCCAGACAAGCTACGGTAATAGCCTACCATTCATGGGGAGCATGGACAGTGAGCTGCTTAGTTTTACAGTACAGATGGCCCCATCTAGACTAGACTCACATGTTCATGTACCGTATCGTGGCTACGCATGTTTTTTATGCGGTAGCAATGCTTGGGCCGTAAACCTTGAACGCAGCAACGAGAGCGCTTGTAGGAGGCAAAGCACACAGGAGAAACAACAATGGGAAGCAAAACACAAAACATCACCACAAAGCATTATATCACCTATACATCAATACAAAGCATCCACCAGACATCAATAACCATGAGCCTTCAGAAACTCCTCTGCTTTAGTGTGCTCAGCTGACAGCAGAGCAGCAGAGCAGCAGAGCAGCAGTACCACGTGTGCACACCATTTCTACCCCCACTGCTAGCACACATCGCCATTCTTTCACCATGGGTTTAGCATGCACCACACGGATGCACTCCGCCCCTACTGTCACACCGTTACCACCACCACTATTAGAACGCGGCACCCTTCCTGCTCGTCCCTGCACACGCCTCCCTCACGCATCACCCCTGTGAACCTTGGTTCCAACACTCGCTACCCCACCCACCCTGCTCCTTTTTTTCTCTCAAAGCATGAAGTTCCTTAGAGGGTTCAAAGAAACACCCATGGTGTGATCCGATCATCCTGCCTGCTCCATGCCATGACCCATCCCATGGGGAAGAGCGTGATCCGACGCCATGCTATCGCTGTAACACGTTGTGACCAGATTGCACCGCTCCTATCCCTCCCGCTACCAGTGGTATGACTGATTAATAACGCTGTAGGATGCCAGTGATGGGAACTGCCTGCGCAGAGAAACCAGCATGTCGGGATGCCACTTGTACGTGGCAACGAAAATACTCTCAAGGTTTGGAGCATTGATGAACGTGCTGCTGCTGCCACCGCTGCCGCCGCCGCTGCCGCTGCACCCTCCTTCTCCACCGAAGCACCTCAGAAAATCAGAATTGACCAGGCTGCCCATTCGTGCTGTGTATCCAAACCCCTCAGTGCTGAATCGGTTCACACCAATGGCAAGGCGGCGCAGGCAGCTCCACTCCACGTGCACGTTCTGCAAAGGCCAGTCATGCTTCACTATAAGCTTCTCCACTGTCGGCGCTATGTTGCTGACCAGCTGCGTCAAGGCAAGCTGGGAGTCGAGATTTTGGGTGGTTTGAGCGTTCATGTAGACGGACTTGGCGGACGCCAATGGGAGCGACGAAATATTGAGCTGCATGCGGGCAGTCAGGGAGAACGAGTCGAGAGAGAGTGGGCTGTTGCATGTGCAGTGGACGTTAAGAGAATGCGCAGAGGCAGAAAAGGACTTCAAAGAAGGAGGGAGGGCGAAGCGAAGGTTGACCGCTTGCCTCTCAAAGCAGACTGTAATAGCTCGTGCAGCAGTGAACTTGAATTTAAGGATGCTATAACCAATGCTGGAGGAGGAGAGAGCGAATTCATGCAGCTGTGGTGAGACGGATGCGAGAAAGGACAGGTCCCTTCTGCTGGACTCCAAAAGGTGGACTTTCAGAATCCTTAGAGCCTGGAACGTTGCTGGGTTGAGGTTGCCCAGGAGCCAATTCCCAAGGCGTAGCTCCAGCTGCTGCAGCTGCTGAAACTCCCCGAGAAAGGCCGGATCCAGCAAAGGCCCGGGAGAGTCCCGCACGTCAAGGCACAGGCCTGTGAGGGAGCGCACGACCGGCTCCAAAAGACGGGCGAGGATGGGTAGGTCGTCGGAGGATTTGAGCTGGAGATTGAGGGATGTGTGAGCGGCGTTTCTGAGGAGGAAGGAGAGCATTCCTGCCAGCCGGGGTTCCCGTGCGTCCACTACCAGCTGGATGGGTTCGCACTCCTGCACACACAGATATGATGGGAGAGGGGCTTAGCCGTTAGCGTACAGCTCAGCACCCAGAGCAGAAGGTGCCAAGCGGTGAGATGAGTTGAAGCAGGGAAGGCTGTGGAATGTAGAAGCAGCGGAGGAAGACTTACGGAGAAGGAGATGACATGACGGAAGAGCCTCGTGCTGGCCATGGCACAGCACAGCACAGGCCATGATGCGCCGAGGCGCCTCGTGTTCTCCTCATACGAGGCGCTGCCTGCTCCCCACGGCCATGCGGCCCAGGGGTCATCCGGATTGTCCAGCAGGTGGCGGAAGATGATGTGCCAGATGCGGCCGGGCAGCAGATTAACCACGTCCTTCCTCTGACAGTGGGGGAAACAAACAAGAAGTTAAGAGAGGAAGAGAGAGAAAAAGAGACTGCTTGCGAGGAAGAGAAAGAGAAAGGAGCTGCTTGAGAGGAAGGAAGGAAGGAAGGAAGGAAGGAAGATCTCTTGCTCTGGGATGAGAAAGGAGATTGTGATGAGAACCGAAAGGATCCGCTGGGAAACATGGTGCAGTGTACCACTGTCTGCGGCATCACTCTCACCTCACGGTGATTCTCGACATCATAGGGTGCTGTGGGATTGAGAGAGTGGTTTCCTGCCTGCGACTCATCTCCACGGCTAGCCATTACCGGCATGAATCAACTGCGCAGCATTCGACATAGGCAAAAACGCCCGCGTTCGAAAGCAGGAGGCTTTCGCAAAGCCAACTGGAAACAAAGTCACAGCTCTACAACACCAACACGAGAGGGCTTTTCTTCGGATCTCGGGAAACTCTTATGTAGGGAATGAAGAGGGTTACGCTGGTTACATGGTCTTTGCTTGCGGCTCATTCTCCAGCCGAGACACCACTCGGGCGGTTTCATGACGTTTGCGCGAAAGTTAGTTAACTTTTGACGCATGTCGCAATCGTCGAGCCGCAATCCGTCTGGGATTCCCAGACACGAGAGAGCATAGGGATTGCTCTGGTCCGACGGTCCGACGGACCTTGTCGGACCAAGGGACAAGCAGACTGGGCTGTTCGAGCTTGCTGGTATGAAAGTTTCTGGCTGTGTGCAATATCTGCCTGGACTGTAGGTTGCTTGTCGTGCCCCTCGAGCATTCACATAACACTTGCGAGCGAAGCCTATCTTTTACGGTAGAAATACGTAATTACAGTTAGACTTCACATTATTCTGCTGCTGCTAACTGGGCCATAAGTATACAGCTTTTGAACCAAGTGACAGCAACTAAGTCATGTGTGTCAAAACTCACAAACACAATCATTCAGATAACATTTCTCAAAACATGAAATAGTTCAGAGAGATTGAAGGAATCTCATGGCCTAATCATCCTGGGCCATGTCCTGGCTCATTTTGTCTGCAGCATCGCCTCTCCTCACTTGCATTACCGGCTCAGTTTTCCGCCTCTCCCCCTCCCCCTCCCACCGAAACGAGCGACCAACAATGCAGTAGAACGACAGAGAAGGGAAGTGCCTGCGCAGAGAGACCAGGTCACCAGGGTTCCAAGGTGCCACTCCTGCGTCGCAAAGAAAATGGAGTGCAGCTTCGGAGCATTGATGAACGGAGGGCTGCTTGCTTCGTCCTCGCTGCCGCTACCGCTCTCTTCTCCTTGAACAAAGCCCCTCCTTGAAAAAGAAAGGAACTCAGCATCATCCAATGCAGTCGTGTGTCTCCCACCGCGACTTCTCCTGCTGCCGTTCACACCAATGGAGAGACGGCGCAGGCGGCTCCATTCAGCCGACACATTCTCAAGCGGCAAGCCATGCCTCACCGTCAGCGACTCCACTGTTGGCGCTATGCTGCTCAGTAGCTGCGTCACGGAAGCTTCAGTAGCAGCCAAGCAACGTTGCGAGATGGAGGTGCGATCGAAAAGGTCTTCTTAAGGCGAGCTGGAGTGCTTGACAGCTGTTGGTCCATTCAGATAGACGGTTTTGGCGGAAGCCAGTGGGAGTGAAGAGACGAGAAGCTGTGTGCGGCCAATGAGAGTGAGCGAGTCGAGAGCGAGAGGGCTAGAGCACGTGCAGTTGACCTCCAGTTCCGCTGCTGTGGCTGAAAGGGCTTTCAAGGAGGGAGGGAGGGAGAAGCAAAGGTTGAGCCTTTGCTGCTCGAAACTGACTGTGATGATTCGCGCAGCGGAGAACTCAAAACTGAGGTGGCATGCGTGACGGCTCTTGGAGGAAAGAGAGAACTCATGCAGCTGCGGTGTGATTGCTGACAGGAATACCAGATTGAATTCGTTGCAGTCCGCATGATCAATGCTCAGAATCCTTAGATCCTTGAACCACGCAGCCTTCAGGTTGCCTGGCTTCCATCTCCCACTGCAAAGCGCCAGTTGCTGCAACTGCCTGAAATTTACAAGGAACCCTGGGTTGACCATCTGGTGTTGAATAGGAACGTATCCAGGAGACATAGCGCTTAACCTAAGGCACAGGCTCATAAGGGAATGTGCAGAAGATGCGAGAAGGCGGTTGAGAATCTTCAGATCCATCAAGCTGGTGATAGTGAGGTCAAGACATGTGTGACCTGGGAACTTGAGAAACCAGGAGAGCTCTTCTGTCCCTTGGACTTCCTGACTGTTGTACACAAGGGAGATGGGCTCCAGCTCCTGCACACACACAGAGAAGAACCAGCTCAGCTCAACACCCACCATGATGACAGAGGACTTTGGAAGCGACAGATTAGCAACCAGAGCACTGTGGTTGACTAGGTTGTGCAGATGGACGCGGAAAACATGAGAGCATGACTCTCGGAGGAGGCGACATGGTGGTGGTAGAGAAGTAGGTGCGTGGAATCGAGAAGCAGTGCATGACTCACGGAGCATGACTCGACTCACGGAGCATGACTCGACTCATGGAGCATGACTCGACTCATGGAGCATGACTCGACTCACGGAGCATGACTCGACTCACGGAGCATGACTCGACTCACGGAGCATGACTCGACTCACGGAGCATGACTCATGGAGCATGACTCGACTCACGGAGCATGACTCGACTCACGGAGCATGACTCGACTCGCGGAGCATGACTCGACTCACGGAGCATGACTCACGGAGCATGACTCGACTCACGGAGCATGACTCGACTCATGGAGCATGACTCATGGAGCATGACTCGACTCACGGAGCATGACTCGACTCACGGAGCATGACTCGACTCGCGGAGCATGACTCCACTCACGGAGCATGACTCACGGAGCATGACTCGACTCACGGAGCATGACTCGACTCACGGAGCATGACTCGACTCACGGAGCATGACTCGACTCGCGGAGCATGACTCGACTCACAGAGCATGACTCACGGAGCATGACTCGACTCACGGAGCATGACTCGACTCACGGAGCATGACTCGACTCACGGAGCATGACTCGACTCACGGAGCATGACTCGACTCACGGAGCATGACTCGACTCACGGAGCATGACTCGACTCACGGAGCATGACTCGACTCATGGAGCATGACTCATGGAGCGTGACTCACGGAGAAGGAGGTAATGTGGTGAAAAAGCCTGTTGCTGGCCATAGCACAGTGCAGCAGAGGCCAGGAGGAGCCGAAGCGCCTCGTGTCCTCCTCATGGTGCTGTAAGGCACGCAGCTGACTGGCCTCATGGGGCTGTAAGGAACGCAGCTGACAGGATGTGGCACGCCAGGAGGTTCTGCCCGCTCTCTGCTGCGAGGCTCTTAGGGAGTCGACCAGACTCTGCAGCTGAGTGGGACATTTTGGCGGCAGCAGCAGGAGGCGGAAGATGATGTGCCAGATGGGGCCGGGCAGCAGATCAACCACGTCCTGGCCCTGATGGGTTGGGAGAGGGAGACAGAGGGAGAGATAGGTCGGAACATCCGGATTAAAGATGTCGATTTGGTGAACATCAGCGGCTGTCTCAGCACGTACCTCATGCTGACAAGCATCAGAGGATGCTGGTCGTCCCACACGCCGTTCGCCGCGTCCTCGCACCATAGTGAAACCCTAACCCCGCTGGTCAGCTAACATGCACTGCGGCACAGCGGCGCGGCGGGCAGGCGGAGTGTGTGGGAGTGCGACACGGCAAGGCCGGGAAGGGGGTGGACAAGACGCGAGGCGTGTGTGCGTCTGGCCGCGGAAACAGAAGCAGTCTTTAGGGGAGCCGCTTTAGAGTGAAGAACATAGCATGCGCTTGTGTAGTTTCTTTGACAGAGTCGGGTATGTTGCTCAGATTATCCTAGCTTGGTGGTGGGTTTCCAGACCCCTAATTCTGACACGTGGCAGCGACAGTTGTCAGATTGCTCATAGTACACTCATCCAATGGTTTCGCAATTAGCAGCAATACAACCCGGCGTAGTACCAGGCGAGACTCATCTCAGATCCTCTAGCTCGTTACCAGCCATAAGCATGCATGGATGCATAGCAGTAATGTTGATGGTATTGATGGCCTCGAGCAACAAAACTTTGGCACGAGAATCTGTCGGGCACCAGGAAGCTGGGTGCTCGGTCAACAAACTTGTAGCAGAGCCGTTCGCGAAAAACGTGCTGTACGAAGACATAACGGGAATGTTGCGAAAGTAGTTACCCTCTCACCGATTTGATGAAATTATAGTCATTCTTCGCGGGAAAGTTTGCCTCAAAACAACGCAGCAAATGAGGACTTCGTTTCCCTGTCAACTAAATTCTGCAAGACTCCATCCACCAGACGAGATCAATCCGCTTTCCGTTGTAGTTCATATGGGCCCTGCAAGCTGGCATAAAACTAGGAAATTAAGCAAGTGATGCATAAGAAAACATTCAGTGCTCCATCTAACAGTTGACCTGCACAGCTGAGGTAGCTGCACAGCTGTCAATCCGGCTTCGAACCTACGGTATCTAATGCTACAGCCTAGACCTTGACCTCGAACAATGGCAAGAGCTGAAGCTAAATCTAATAGATCAAATATTCCCGCTTGTGCCAATGGTGCAGTCTCTTCACAGCACGACTGCCAGGCCGCCCCGAATGCATCAACCTTGCATTGCCATCACAGGTGCAATCCGATTCGATGACGAAAAAGTAGGTGTAGATGTGGATGTGCATGGGTATGGCGCAGATGTGGATGTTGACGAGGATTTAGATGAGGATGTGGATGGGTATGGTGGATGGAACAGCAAGGCGGGGCAAAGAGCAGCCAAGTCGCGGCTCCTCACAGACCCTTGATTCAGCCACGGATGCTCCAGCACTTCAAGCGAGCTCAGCCGTTGATCAGGGTTGATGCAGAGCATTCGACGGATGAGATCTTTCGCCGCTGCAGAGATGGGTTTCCAGCCAGGAGACTCGAAGTCAATGTGCAGACTACTGTTCATGTCCACTGGTGCAAGGCTGGGATCTGGGGGATAAAGGTGAGCGGATGTGACTGTATGGAAAGTGGCACTAGTGAATGCAGGGCCACCGCCGGTGTAGCTGTGTGCAGCATGTGCCATGGGTGCAGAGATCGCCGGGGCATGATCGTTCTGAGATTGAGATGCCATAACATGCTGCTGTTGCTGCTGCTGCTGCTGCTGCTGCTGCTGCTGTCGGTGGTAATCCTGCTTGATCTGCTGCTCCCCCGCATACGACGCTGCTTGCTGCAAACACGGACGTTGACCTACCCACAACTGCCACCCTCCCTGCTCACCCTGCTGCCTCCCCATCTCCACCCCCACATCACCCTCTCTCCGTTGCCACTGCTGCTTCTGCTGCTGCTGCCACTGCTGCTGCCACTCCACATGCTGCTGCTGCTGCTCCAACTGCTGCTGCTGCGCATGCAGCATGGCCAGCAGCTTCCCCGGCTTGACAATTGGCAGGCGGCCAGTGAGCATGGAGCAGAGAGTGATGCCCATGCTCCACACATCGGCCTTCATGCCATAGCTGCACCCTGCATCCCCTGTTCCCCCTGCATCCCCTGTTCCCCCTGCACCCCCTGTTCCCCCTGCACCCCCTGTTCCCCCTGCACCCCCACCACCACCCTCGCCCTGAATCGCATCCCCCTTGCCCCCCGCCTCTCCCCCTCCTCCCTTCCGCCGCTCCCTGGCCATTTTCCGCCGCACCTCCAGCAGCAGTATCTCCGGCGCCATGTACTGCCGCGTCCCCGCGCCCCTGTCCGCCATTGCCCCGCGCATGCCCCCCGCCACCACGGTGGACAGCGCAAAGTCCGCCAGCTTCACCCCCCAGATGCCCCTCTCCGCACCCACGTGCGCCCACCCCGCTCCCACGGCGGAAAACGAGCTGCTTTCCGCGGAAGCGGGCAGGAGGGGGCACCGCCTTTCCCCAAACTCTCCCCCTGTCGTGATTGTAAGACAGCAGGGTGTGGAGGATGCGGGTGATAGAGAGTGTGACACAATCGAGGGCGAGCGGAGGACAGAGGTTGGGGAGGGCGTAGGCGCAAAGGGGATAGAACTGGCTGAAGAAAGCCAGGGGAAAGCAGAAGAGCTTGAGGAGTGCGAGGATTGCGCGGTCAGCGCAGCGCCAATAGTCCCCTCCGCCTCCCCCCCCGCCATGGGATGAACGCGCGTGCTCTTCCCCGCGAAGCGCCTCCCCACAACCTTCCCCGGAACGACCCGCAGCGGACTGTTGCCGCCCCTCCCCTGCGCGCCGAGCCCGTCGGAACTCGCGCCTCTGCCCGCGGCGGAGGGGAACAGCCGCGCGCCGATGAGCCACCCCCACAATCCCTCCTCCGCACGAGGCTCCCGCGCGGCCCTCCTCCCCCCGCCCGCTGGCGGCAATGCGGCGCTGCTCGCTCCGATTATGGCTCCAGAGGCTCCGGCATTCAATACAGCCTTGGAAGGCGGAAGGTAATGTGGTTGGAACCCTAAACCCTGGCTTGGCGGGTCAGCTGCCCCACGTGCTGCTCCACGTGCTCCGCCCGTTTGCCTCGCAGTTCTCTCCGTTGCTCCTGCCATCTGCTGCTCCGTCGCTGTCGCCGCGCCCATCGCCGCCGCGACGCTCGTCGCACATCCTGTCGCATGTTCCGTCGCAGGGCCCGTCGCAATGCGAGGCCCGCCGCTGGCGGAATCAGGAGGCCGCAGCAGAAGCACGTTGTCCGGCTTGATATCCCGGTGCATGACCCCCGACGCGTGGCAGTACGCGACGGCCGATGCGAGCTGTCGGAACAAAGCCGACGCGAGCGGCTCGGCAAGCGGGCCGCGCTGCAGAATCTCCGTGAGGAGATCGTCGCCAGGGACCAGCTCCATCAGCACGTGCACGCTCGCGTCAATGGATGGATCCAACGGCTGAGATGCGACGGCGGAAATTCGAGGCGCGGATGATTTATCAGGTTTACACGAGTTATCCACCTCTGCTGCTTTACATGCCCTTACACCTGCTCCTATTTCCGCGACTCGGCCTGCTGCTCCGCCTGTCCCTTCGCATGCTACTCTGCCTGCTCGGCTGCTTCCCTGTCGCCCAACGATCACGTCGTGCAGTCGCACGATGTTCGGATGGTCGCCCACAATCTCCAGCGATCGCACCTCCGCCGCGATGTCGCGCAACGGGGCCTGCGCCATCAAGTAGCTCTTGCATGCCACCCGCTGCGACGTTACAACATCTTCGCATTCCCACACGACCGCCTGCGACCCCGCGCCGACGCGACGAACGCGACGGTATCGCCCACCAATCAGCTCGTCGCTCGAAACATCGCCATTGCATTCCTCTCCCGCGCTGTCTTCGTGTTGCGAAAACATTGACCCATCAGCGACAGTGTCCAAGAAGCCATCTGCATACCATGCGCGGTGCGAACTAAAGGGGGGCTGCGACTCCGCGAGGGTCATAGGGGCGGGGCGCACCTCCTTTGGTGCCTCTGATTGGCGCAAACTGCGCGAGCACCCGTCTGTCTCCTCGCTGCTTACAAGAGCCAATATGGAGGCCTAACGACAGCGCTGTGACGACCTAAGTTTATACGTCGATGCGATCTCTCGCGCCCGTCTGTCTCCTCGCTGCCTAGGAGAGCCACGTGGCTCCCCAGTAAGACTCGCTGCCTATCCTGCTTCGTGCGTTGCGTCTGTTCCTTCTGTTCTCCCGTCCGCCGTCCGCTCCTTTTGTCCCGTCTGTTCCGCCGTTCGCTTCTTCCGTCCCGTCTGTTCCGCCCTCCGTTCTTTCTGCGCCGTTCGTTCCGTCTGATCCCTGCGTACTGTACGCTACCCTCTGTTCACCGTGTTTGCCTGCCCGGGCAATTTGTGGCAGCACCGCTGCTCAACCTCTTTAAATCTAGAAAGCTCAATTGTGGCATCAAGCGGACTACCTTTGCGACACGTGCACACCGAGATCAAACACTAAAAAAAAGTACCTACCACGCATAAGCCTCTGTAACAGTCTTTGCTATGTCACGAAGGGGACATATTCAGATAGCAGCGACGGTAGCGTAACAAGCTTCAAGGCACCAAAGCGATCGTTGCCTCCGACGGCAAAGAACGAGAGCACGGTAGCCGGAGACTCATATCCTAGCAGCAGTATGGATGGAATGACTTCTCGTCCAGCTGTTTGATAATCATGGCAGTGGATGAAGCTTTTCCCAGCCCTGGGTATCACCAAGCAAGGGGCGCCGGCAGCCGCAAGAGCCCGCAAACAAAATATCCCTGGATAGTACAGCAGAGTGGTGCGCCGACGACTTACAGACGAGGCGCGTGCGCCCTGTCTTTCTAATCTGAGAGTGACTGAAAAAGGAGCTGTGCTGTTGGGAGGGGAGGGGAATGGGGAGGGGACTGCTATGAAGTTGGTGTAGTGATTCTCTCGCCAAAGTAGCGAAGCGCGCAGGGAGACAGGCGACCTCTCAATGTGAGACCAGGAAGCGACAGTTTTTGCCCAGAGGTGGGTACCCCTGGCTGGGCAGCTCGTAAAAGACTGGTTGCCAAGACGCGTGGGGATCTGTTGTGACGGATTCGTGCTTGAGAAAACAGTGAACCCACAAATAAATCTTGAGCACTAGGCACAAGATGCGCCTATATCCAACTTTTTTACATGTCAAAGTGTTTCCCCAAACATGACATCGGGAACAAGGGGTCTTCAATACATAAAGGTTTCCAGCACGATGTTGCACAATGTGCCTCTGGCGGCTCAAGGGTTTTCCCTGTTTGCGACAAAATGAGGACATGGGTGCGTGCGACGCTCGTCCAGCATATGTCGCGAAAAAACCAGGGTGACGCTGGCACACAGAAATATGATGGACCGAAGACCGCAAACGGCGGCGCATCACTGCTGTTTGCGAATGTGGCACAATCGAAAGCTCTGATGATTGAAGGATGAGTTCCGAATGCGTTATAGCGGAGCAACACGCCGACTACAAGAAAGTCAACTTCACACCTGCACAATTCAAGCTGATTGCCTATCACATCTTGGCGATGTTACTGTTTAGCTCTTTGTTATAGTAAGTAATCATGAGGTAATGTTAATCTACAAACGCAATCATTAGATAACTGTACACTATACTGCTGATAAATTTTATTTTAATATTTTAGCGATAATGCTATTACTTGTAAAAAATGTGGTGCTGATGCAGGTAATTCGATGTGATGCCTAAAATTACTAACGCGTGATAAATATGTGTTGGTCCGGCTTAACAGTCTGATAGTCTTACCGAGTCTCACCATGATCCAGTTTATCAATCGAACGTCGTCCTTCGGTTGACGTCGCAGGTAGGTGCGCCAATAATTTCGCGCATCAATAATTCCCCATTCCAGTTCCAGCTGGGGGTCCCCATGATTGTTTTCTGGGCAGAACAACGAAGTGCAAATACAAGCTTTTGAGTGGGTTTAATATGGTTTCCCTGGAACATGGAGTGTACGTTTCTGCAAATCCATTAATATTTGGCAACGACGGGCAGCTTCAGCTGTGCCATGAATTGGTTTGCGACTCGACGAACACACATTTTGAATCTCATCCACCTTGCTGTCGCTCTCCCATTCCTTCTTTGCTCTCCCGTCTTCCTTCCCGTCTCACTCTTGTTCTGTTTCCAAAAGAGCTCCTACCAGTTCCTTTCAAGTTACTGGGACTCAACTTTCGCGTTGCGCCAGCGCAACCATTATTCCGCCAAGAATCTCGTGCGTCTATCACATCCAGCTTCCTGAAGAGCGCTTGCTCGATAATTGTCGGCCCTGGGCTCTCTGAGAAGTCAATCACACTGCGCTCATTTTCAAGGAGACGTTGAAGTGCGATAATTCTCTACCGAATTCCACTACGAGCTGCCAAGATTAGACGTGCGGAAGCACCTCAAGGTGCCCTCGTTGTTTCGCTTATTTAAAAATCTTCCTTTCCTCCAGGAAGCTGCTTCGTTTCCTGGGGCTTCTACTGAGGTTATACCTGCTCTGCTCATCATCATCCTCTTCTGAAATCTCCATCACTTCGAGGCACCGCAACCGCGGCGCGAGACACATTACCGCCAACAATGAGCCCCGCGCCGCCGGGGCCGGAGGGCAGTCCCGCGGGGAGCCCGACTGCCGACACGACAATGAGCGAGCTGATTGGCGGGCGGTACCGCCGCATCCGGAAACTGGGCAAGGGCTCGCAGGGCAGCGTGTGGGAGTGCGAGGACGTCACCGCGGCCCCCGGCGCGCCGCGCGTGGCGTGCAAGACCTTCCCCTTGTCGCACTCCGCCATCATCGACATCCGCGCGGAGGTGCGCGCGCTCGAGATGGTGGGCGACCACCCCAACGTGGTGCGCCTCGTGGATTTCATCGTCGATGCCGCCGCGGCGGAGGTGCATGTAATGATGGAGCTTGTACCGGGCGGCGACCTTCTATCGGAGGTGATGCAGCGCGGTCCGCTTGCCGAGCCGCTCGCCGCGACGGTTTTCCGGCAGATTGCGTCGGCCGTCGCGTACTGCCACGCGTCGGGTGTGATGCATCGGGATATCAAGCCGGACAATGTGTTGCTTGTTCGCCCGCCGGAAAACGCGCCGGAAATTGCGGACGCGGTGGAGCGTGCGACGGTACGTGCGACGGGAGATACTGGAGACGGAAAAGCCCGGGCGAAGAAGCGACAGCCGCTGGGCGACATTACGAATCTCCCCCGTGCGACTGCTGCGACGAATTCATCCAAGCTACCAGGGACGAACAAAACCGTCGCAGCTCCTCCCGGTGGGCCGGGAAAGGCTCAGCAAACTCAATCCTGGAGCGCGTACCTTCCGCCGTCAATCGCGGCGACGCACGTGGGAGCGGGGCGGCGAATCTGGGGAGTGAAGCTCGCTGACTTCGCGCTGTCGACGGTCGTTAAAGGTGGTCTCAACGGAAAGAAGGCGGACCTCGGCGCGGGCACGCGGCAGTACATGGCGCCGGAAATGGACCAGGCCGCCGCCGCCGCCGCAGCCGCCGCAGCCGCTGGCGCTGCTGCTGCCGCCACTGGAGGGACCGGCGTTGCCCGATGTGACAGTAAAGGGGGCTCGTACGGGTTGAAGGCTGACGTGTGGAGCCTCGGAATCACGCTGTGCGCTATTCTAACGGGGCGACTTCCGGCCGTCGATTCGGCGACGCTCGCGCTTCACGATTCGCTGCTGATTAACTTCGTGTCGCCCAGTTGGAAAGGCATCTCCGCCGACGCAAAGAATCTCGTCCGTCGGATGCTGCGCGTGAACCCGGATCAACGGCTGAGCTCGTTCGAGGTGCTGGAGCACCCGTGGCTGAACCAGAAGGCGGTGCGGCGGCTCGACATCACGGCGCGCTGCCCCTCGCTGCTCTTCTCCGCGTCGCTCCTAGCACCGCCCTTCCAGCCTGCCGCGTGTCGTCTCATGGCGAGCGCGGGCGGAGCGGCCGGCGTCGCGGGGCCTTTCGACACGGCGCAAAAAGCGCGGGCGGCCTGATGATGGGCGGGGGAAGGTTGGGGGAGGGGATTGGAGGGATGATTGGCGCCAGGCGAAATGATGAGGGCGGAAAAGAATTGGCGTGTTGGAAACGTTGCGCACGACGGCGTATGGATCATGGGAAACAGCGAGGTGGGATGTCCGTACGGCATAAGTGCGTGGGACAAGCGCGGCTCAAGTCGAGAAGAGCGGGTGCCTGACTGGCGAGTTGCGTGGGTGAAGATGACTCGCCTAGCGTCTCTGCTGGCTGTAGCAGCTGCTGGATGGCCTTGTACGCAATATGGCGAAGGCGATTGAGAGGCGATTGTGGGTACGTTCGCCGTTTCTTCAGAAGGCAACGTTGGCACTGCTGGTGCCACGGCAGGTCGAGAGAGAATAAAGGAATAAGCGATGCTTTGGTGCGATGTTGAAAGCAGCCTTTCTTGGTAAATACTTGGGGAGGAGGGAAGAGGAAGTTAATTTGGAGGGAGGAGGGGGTATGGGTTATTGGGGAGAGCAGGCTTTTTTTAATAAAGATGGGATGGGGATCTTAGGTGTGTGTAGAGGGGAATGAGAGCAGTTTCAGTTGGGAGCCTGCCTCCAGCTAATGTAGTATCACAGGTATACTTTCTTCTGTTTTCGCACTTCTTTTGTCTTCTCTTTTCTTGCCCCTTTCTTTCCTTCTCTGGTCCTTTTTGCTTGTTCATGCTACCACAAAATAATAAAACAAGACCAACCCCCTCCCACACCCCCACCCACCTTGATTTCCCATTCCCGCCCCAGTCCACTCCGTTCTCCACCCCATATCAATCTCTTTCTCTTCCACTGAAACATCTGTTCCTGTCTTTCTTATCAATCCGCCTCCCCCCATTTTCCTTCCCTTCACGATCCCACCGAATCTCTTTATGGAAATATAGATGTAAAGCACAAAAATGTTACTTGAGCTAGTTGCATGCTCCTGTATGCTCACAGAATCTCTCAGTATATGCCACTCCGGCCGTGACTGCATATGATATGCAGTGCAGAGTATCACACGGCTAATTTATGTGCACGTTTGGAATCACACAACTACGGTATTTATTATATCCAAGAAGTGTCACCACAGATTAATGATTTCATGCTCCATGTTGCATAATTAAAGATTGGAGACGAGATAAGCACGTATGAGCCTGATTCCCAGGCTGAAGCTGCTTCATTAGCAACTGATTTCCAAGACCTATGTAATTAGTGCCTAAGCTTGGAATAGGAATCGAATGAAATGGAGATACAGATCGGTTTGGTCAGTTCAGGCGGCTTGCAATCTAGAACTGTGGCTGGTTGCTCTCGTTTCCCGCGTTGGAGTGTGGCTTCCCATCGCCCAAGGCAAAGAAAGAGAGACGCAATTTCTCACTGGTCCAACCGGGCCTGGTCGGACGAAGCGGTGGGAAGGAACAACCTCCAGAACTGGTCAACAGAGGTTTTCCCGACAGCTCATTTTCTGCAGGCGAAACCACGGTACTACGCCACGCACTCTCCACCCACCACAACCCAACCCAAGCCTGCGAAACACCCCAAATCGACAATAGTCTCCGCTCACCAAGAACGAACGACATGGGTAAGAACGGCGACTATTCGAATTATAGTCAGGAGCCACACATTTCTGGAATGGCAACGAGGTTCGCTGGAGATATTGTAGTCTTGGCTTATCGAGAACCTCTGTTTTTGAGTCTCTTAAACATCCATCGCGTAGGTTATTGCCGCTGCCGATGGCTAACCAAGGGAATGAGGTACTGAGAAGGGGTATGCTCATGCTCCCAAGGCTATAGAACCCTCCACTCATGCTGCGACTCTTCTCGAGGTGAGAGACATGCCATAGCCTGCCGAACCATCACATCATGATACCCAGATGATCTCATTCTCTCGTCGCAGCATATCGCATCATCCTCTTTATAAGGAATTCTCTCTCCCCACCCACACACCAGAGCGGCGTGGACGTGGTTGATCTGCTGCCCGGCCCCATCTGGCACATCATCTTCCGCCTCCTGCTGCTTCCGCCAGGCACTTCCGGTTCCCCTCAGCTGCTGGGTCGGGTCGAGACTTTCGAGATCTCATCCGACGTGGCGTTCGAGTCAACCCGGGTCGAGACGTTGGAGATTTTATCCGACGACTCGGAATCGGAGGATTTCCAGGCAGCAGGCAGCGCCAGTCCATCATGTCCATCATGTGCTCTTAGCAGCCCACGTTTTTCCCAAGTGCAGCATCAGGAGAACACGAGGCGCTTCGGCTCCTTCTGGCCTCTGCTGCGATGCGCCATGGCCAGCAAGAGACTCCTTGGCCATCTCATCTCCTTCTCCGTGAGTCATCATGTGCTGATTTTTCACTCACACGTAGAAGACCCTGTAACACATAGTTTGTAGTTAATCTCATGGATCGGTATGTCTAGGATGCTGCTGAGCTGTTGCTTTCCAAGTCCTCTGTCATCTGAATGCAGAGCTGGCTGTTCTAGTTTTAAGACGTCGCAAAACTCTGTTGCTTTCCAAGTGCTCTGTCATCTGACACGAGAGCTGGTTCTCCCTGTGCCGTTTCAGAATTCTCAAATAGTTCTCCCCTTGCCAAGCTAATTATTCCGTGCTAATTCCATCAGAGAGTCTCTGTGCGTGCAGGAACTGAAGCCCATCTCTCTTGCATACGACAGTGAGCAAACCCAATGGACAGAAACGATCTCCTTCGTCCTCGGATTCCCAGGTTACAGGTCCCTTGATCTCACTTTCAGGAGCTTGCAGGATCTGCAGAGCCTCTGCAGGCTCATGGAATCGTCTGCATACACCCTCACGAGCCTGCGCCTTGGGTTCATGGATGCCTATGACTATGAATCGCCAATCCAACCGAGGGTGATCAATCCGGCGTTTCTCAGGAGTTTTGACCATTTGCAGCAGCTGACTCTCGGTCGTGGAGAGTGGCTCATAGGCCACCTGGAAGCTGCTTGGTTTAAGGCGCTGAGGAATCTGACCATTGACTATTTCGAGTGCACCAGCCAAGATCTGGCATTTCTCTCGGCAATTACACCACAGCTGCACGAGTTGTCTCTTTCCTCCAAGACCCGCCGCCCGTGCCGCCTCACCGAAATCAGTCTCGAGTTCACTGCTGCTCGAGTCATTGCATTCAGATTCGAATATCAACGGCTCAACCTTCGCTTCGCCCTCCCTGCCTGCTTGAAGGAGTTCACCGTCACAGCAGCGGCACTGGAGATGAATTGCGAGTGCTCCAGCCCCCTCTCTCTCGACTCGCTCGCTCTGATTGGCCGCACACAGCTTATCGTGTCTTCTCTCCCATTGGATTCCGCCAAAGATGTCTATTTGAACGGGCCAACCACCGGCGTGCGGTCCAGATTGCATGCGCGAGAGATGTACGGCTTTGTTGCAAGAGGCTACGATTACGATGCAAGAGGCGGCGATTTCGGTGCAAGAGGCTACGATGGTGATTACTTTGAGGCCACCTCTCAGCGTGTGTTGGATGCCACACAGCTCTCCTTGACACGGTTACTCAGCAGCATCGCGCCAACAGTGGAGACGCTCACAGTGAGGCATGGCTTGCCGCTGAAGGAGGTGCGTGCGGAATGGAGCTGCCTGCGCTGCCTTGCCATCGGTGTGGGCGGCAGCAGACTTGGTAGTGAGAGGCCCACGTTGCCAACCGCGGATGCTGAGAGAGGAGAGAGCAGCAACAGCAGCAGCGGCGACGTGTATAAAGAAGATTTTTGAGACGTCTCACGTCTCACGTCTTCTTTATACACGTTGCCAACCGCGGATGCTGAGAGAGGAGAGAGCAACAGCAGCGGCGGCGGCGGCGGCAGCAGCAAGGATGATGAAGGATTGAGGCCGCTTTTTATCAAAGCTCCAAAACTGCAGAAGATTCTGTTTGCTGCAACCCGGCAGTGGCATGCGAAAACCCTGGCAACGCTGGGCAGGCGGTTTCCTTCCCTCAGATGGTACCGCATTGGTGGTGGTCGGTCGTTTCACTATGAGGGGGAGGGAGAGGGGGAGAGGTGGAGCAAAGAGCCTGAAATGATGGTGTGGGGCACGGAGGATGATGATGATGATGCGGACATGATGCATTATCTTGAGTTCCAATTCACGTATGTGATTGAGAGAAGTAAGAAGAGAAGCTGAGTTTGTGAATGGGTGGAACCTAGTTATGCATTTTGAAGAGTTGGCGATGAAAGTGGTGGCGATGGGATGACGATGGGATGATGATGCGATGCCGATGGGATAGCGATGGGTACTAGCGGTGGGGTGGCAAAGGTGGGCATGTGTGGTGCTTGTCTTGTATAGCTGTGGCAACTGATCATCATTCTGCTGACGGAGCTGCTGATCACTTGACATGAAGTGTCATGAGGATGGTGCTGCCTGGCTCTACTGCTCTGTTGCTTCTGATCTGTTGCTGCTGCTCTGTTGCTGCTGCTCTGTTGCTGCTGCTCTGTTGCTGCTGCTCTGTTGCTGCTGCTCTGTTGCTGCTGCTCTGTTGCTGCTGCTCGCTGCTGCTCTGTTGCTGCTGCTCTGTTGCTGCTGCTCTGTTGCTGCTGCTCTGTTGCTGCTGCTCTGTTGCTGCTGCTCTGGCGCCGCTGCTCTGTTGCTGCTGCTCTTTTGCTGCTGCTCTGTTGCTGCTGCTCGCTGCTGCTCTGTTGCTGCTGCTCTGTTGCTGCTGCTCTGTTGCTGCTGCTCTGTTGCTGCTGCTCTGTTGCTGCTGCTCTGTTGCTGCTGCTCTGTTGCTGCTGCTCTGTTGCTGCTGCTCTGGCGCTGCTGCTCTGGCGCTGCTGCTCTGGCGCTGCTGCTCTGGCGCTGCTGCTGCCGCTGCCAGAGCACACTGCTGGTGCTCCACCAATCGAGCAGAGCAAAACGGGGAACCGATGGTGCGGTGTGGATGGCGAGGGAGGAAGAGAAGGACGTGGCTGAGGTAACACTTTTGCAGGCAGCAGGAGAAGCGGAGCAATGAGGCAGCAGTGCAGGTGAGGCAGCAGTGCAGGTGAGGCAGCAGTGCAGGTGAGGCAGCAGTGCAGGTGAGGCAGCAGTGCAGGTGAGGCAGCAGTGCAGGTGAGGCAGCAGTGCAGGTGAGGCAGCAGTGCAGGTGAGGCAGCAGTGCAGGTGAGGCAGCAGTGCAGGTGAGGCAGCAGTGCAGGTGAGGCCAGATTAGATTGCATGCACCCTGAGCCAGGGGAGGGCATGCATGAGGAAGTTCATTCAATTCCTCGGAGCTGCTTCATGTTTAAACCACCTTTGAGATGTTCATGGATTAGAATTCTCAAAAGTAATTCCTCTGAACTCCTTCATGTTTTGAGATATTTGATACTATACGACTGGTTGAGTGAGTGAATGAACAAAGACAAGTGACACAGGTGGGTAAGTTAGCTTTCGGGGGCCCTCAAAAGTTACACAGGTGGGTGAGTTACGGTACCTGTGAAGGACGTGTGTGTAGGGAGGAGCAGGAAGGCTGCCGTATGCGTATGGTAGTGGTGGCAATATTGTCGCCATGGGCTGGTGCATGGACAGTGCTGGTGCATGTGTGTGCGTGCTGCATTGCAGGTAACAGTGCAATTTATGATGCTTGTGAAGGATCTGGTGCCTATGGGTGCCCTAGCTCTTGTTTGTTCGTGTCACGCACGAAACAAGACCCTATCACCTCCATCGTCTCACTCTAACAGTCTCCCTCCCTCCCTCCTCACCCACCAACGCAGCCATTCTTACCATCCCTGTCAGACCTTCCCTTATTCCCTCTTTCCCCCTGCCTCAGGTCGTGTCCCCTCAGTTAACATGTGTCTTCATTTATGTGAATTCAGCAAAACACTTGCTGGTTGCTGTTCACGTAAGCTCAGATGTGTGCAAGTGGTATTCTTGTGCCATTGCAAGCAACACTGACTTAGCACCCTGTGCGACTGTACAACCACACCTCCGTCTTGATTTATCTGCTGCTGAACTCAGTATCAACCAGTGGGTGGGGCTGGGGCATATGCTGTATTCCGTGATGGCAGGATGTGGAAGAGAAGCTTTTCAACTAGATTAGCCCAATCAATTGCACTCGGAGTTGAACCTGGAATCCTGGATTATTACGGTATTACCGTAGGTAGACGCACAAGGACTACCTTTTCTATGCACTGATGGAACACAGACTAGTGTTGATTCTGTGGAGCGGTAAGCAAACGGAACCTTCTCGTTTGTTCGTTTAGCTTGAAGACCCGTGAGACTTTTTCCCGACGCGTGCCTTCGCAAAACGAGCCCAGCCAGCTAGGACGAAAAAGTGCATGGCCGTCCTGAAAGCCTTGCCATGCATGCATGTATCACTTCGGCAGCTAAAAAACCCGACACGACCGGTAATCTCGACGCGTAGTAGTGATGGTTGTAACGACCGAAGCATGACGAATGACACAGTTTCTGCTGCCGCTGGTCCGAAACCAGGTGAGAGCTCACCGCACCGCTCTCCCTTCCACGCCTTCCTCCGCCGCGGCCTCCCCTGTTCTCCGTGTCGCGCTCCAACGGGTTCGATTGAACGATGAGCATACGAATGGCCCCGATGGGTCGAATGTGTTGCTCTCGCCATCGCTGATGTGACGACTGTTGAGGGATTCACGAGTGTACGAGCACGGCGAGATGCGTGTATAGGATGACCAGAATACTTGTAATACCAGAGTCGTTCATCTGACTGTTATCAGCGAACGCACCTCAACGCCACTGGCAGCGACTTCAATCCTAGGAGCTTGCGGGGAGATTTGTCTTAAACACCTTTTGTCGACGGCCATGGCTAGCCAACATACGACCGAGGTTCTGGGGAGGATGCATGCTCTCAAGCTCACAGCACTCTCTGATGCCCAGAATCATGAGGTGAGAGTGTTGCCCCACAGTGCATCTGATTTTCTGGTTTCTCATCACACCTCTAATACTCCCTCGATTCCTCCCTCATCTCCATTACTTCTCTCTCCCCACCCATCAGGGCGTGGACGTGGTTGATCTGCTGCCGGGCCCCATCTGGCACATCATCTTCCGCCACCTGCTGCTACCGCCACCAGCCAACTCCACTCAGAAACGAGGCAACTCCTTGGGCGCTTTACAGCAGGGAGCACGCAGCACCTCATTCGCCACAACTAGGCCCCTTTCCGCCAGCGAGCAGCATGAGGAGAACACGAGGCGCTTCGGCTCCTCCTGGCCTCTGCTGCGCTGTGCCATGTCCAGCAAGAGGCTCTTCGAGCATGTCACCTCTTTCTCCGTGAGTCATCCGCTGCGTCTCTTGCTTCCCTACATTTCTACTCCTCACTACTCATGCCTACACGAGCCTCCTTCTCTGTGAGTGATGCGCTTCTTCCTCGTCCCGTACGGTTTATTTCACAGCATGAAGCATTCTGCTCTGGGTGTTGAACCGTACTGTCAGGATGCGGGAGCTGCAGATCCTCTGCCGTGTGTCACGGTTACAACATGGACAATTCTTCTTTGTCACATGTGTGTGTATGCGCAGGAGCTGCAGCCAATCGCCCTGGTACACAACACCTTCGTCCCCAAGTGGGCAGGTTCGGTCTCGTGGTTTCTCAAACGGAAAGCCCACAGATCTGTCGACCTCGTGTTTAACAGCTCGGCAGACCTGCACAGCCTCGGTCAACTCATGGCATCCTCTGCTAACTCCCTCACAAGCCTGAGCCTTAAAGCCAAGGAATTTGCCGACCAAGGCAAACCTATCGAGTACAGGGCCGGACGGACAGCTGATCTATCCGGCCTTTCTTGCGACCTTTCGACAGCTGCAGCGGCTGAAGCTGGGCCGTGGGAGGTGGAAGCTAGGCAACCTGCAGGCTCCATGGTTCAGGCATTTAAGGAGTCTGAGCATCAAGCATTTGGACTGCAACAGGAATGATCATCTCTTCCTGTCTGATCTCGCACCGCAGCTGCATGAATTCTCGCTTTCCTCCACCAGCCATGGCTCTACCACTCTCAGTTTCAAGTTCGCTGTTGCTCGACTCGTTACAGTCAATTTCAAAAACCAGGTGCTCGACGTTTGTTTCTCCCTCCCACCCTCTTTGAAGACCTTCTCTGTCACAGCAGAGTCACTTCACGTTGACTGCAAATGCGACAGCCCTCTCTCTCTTGACTCTGTCTCTTTGGTTGGCCGCAAACAGCTCTCTCTTGCTTCGCTCCCATTGGCTTCCGCCAAAACTGTCTATTTGAACGGACCAATCACCAAAGAGGAGGTCAGTCCAATTGCAATAGCGTTCGATCCTGAAGCTCTACTTCGACTGACTGCTTCCCAAGCTTCCTTGACCCAGCTGCTTGGCAGCATAGCGCCAACAGTGGAGATGCTTACAGTGAGGCATGCCTGGCCACTCGAGAGTGTGGCTGCGGAGTGGAGTCGCCTGCGCCGCCTTGCAGTTGGTGTGAACGGCAGAACTGACAGAGGGGTCAGTTACATGACGACAGTGGAGGATGCCAACGGTCCTCGTCTGCTGGATAGGGACAGCACACGTGAAGCGGTAACCCCTCCCTTCATCACTGCTCCTAAGCTGGAGTCGATTTGCCTTGCCACTCGCCTTTGGCAGCCCGAGACGCTGGTTTTGCTGCGAAAGCACTTTCCTTCTCTGGCGCTGTACCGCATTGTTGGTCGATCATTCCACTGGGAAGAAGACGGGGAAAGGCGAAGCAAGGGTCCCGTAATGCGGTTGAAGCCAGAGCGTAATGCACTTTACATGACCCAGGAGGACATGGCGCAGGATGATCAACTTCAATGCCTCTGAACTGAATTCATGCTTTGAGACATTTGATAATGTACTGTAGCAAATCGAGTGAATCAAACCTGGTAGTCATTTAGGAGTGAAACGTGCAAGCAAGAGAGGTGTGTGCAGGGCATGTGGTGTGGGGGGACAATAATGGGTTTCTCTTGTAAGCATGTGACATGGTGGGCTCTGCTGATGTATTGTGTACTGAATGTTCAAAAAAACACTTCATGATTTTTATCACTAAATCGAAACAGCACATGCTGTCGCCATGCTTACCATGCTACTGAGAATCTGATTACGGTAATTTCTCAAGACTAGCGTGCGTGTCGATCTCAAGTGCCCCCTATCATGCACGCCAGGTGCACTCATTCATGACCGCTCTCTACATGAGAGGCAGCACAAGGCAAAGGGAGACAAGCACACAAAGCAATTTTACAAATCCTATCGGTGCAACTACAGAAGAAAAGCCAGCCTTGGGCACTGCCGTGCAGTTAGCAAGGAGGACATGCCCCGGGGGTGGGGAAGCACAGTCAAAGAGCAACACGCCCTCCTGCTTTTGCTTCCCACTCCCCTCACCACTGTATCCCCCATCCAGCAGGGAAGCACAGTCAAAGAGCAACACGCCCTCCTGCTTTTGCTTCCCACTCCCCTCACCACTGTATCCCCCATCCAGCAGGGAAGCACAGTCAAAGAGCAACACGCCCTCCTGCTTTTGCTTCCCACTCCCCTCACCACTGTATCCCCCATCCAGCAGGAACAAGTCAACCAGGCGGTGAGCCGTGAAGGGCACCGGCTGCCACACCACCACCTTCACCACCACCACTCGCTTCTTCGCCCCTTTCTCTGCTGCACCCACATCTACTGCCTTGGCTTTGCTTCCAGGCACCGTCAGCAGTGCTTCCTGTGCCGTTGCTGCCGGTGCCGTCGCTGCAGCTGCTGAATCCACCACTGCTGTTACAGTCACACTGTAGTTGATCCCTGCTCCCTCCACCACATTCGCCCTCGCTACAATAACGTCCAGCAGAGTCACATTGGAGAGGAGGCTGCTGTTCTGATTGACTTCATCCAGGGCAAAGAGAGCGAGGGAGCGCATGGAGAAACCATTGTAGGCGTCGGTATAGGGGGCGGAAATGGAGGCATTAGAGGAAGCATTAGAGGAGGCATTGGAGGAGGCATTGAAGGAAGCAGTGGGAGTCGTTGAATTGTCAGCAGTGGCAGCAGCAGGGATGAGCACCCACCCCTCATCCACACACACCCCTGCCATGGCCCGTGCCAAGTCCCACTGCAACACGCCACCACCGCCACTGCTGCTGCTGCTGCTGCTCGCGTTCCTCCCGGCACACCCCCCTGCTGCCGCCACGCCCATCTCCCCCGCTGTTGCATTCCGCTGCGTCCCCGCCACCACCGCAAACGCCGTCACATTCACCAAACTCCTCCCACTCGCGTTCCCCCCCTGTGACGTTTCAGGCGTGGCGTCACTGTTGTTTGTCAGCCCTAGATCTAGTGCGTGCGTGGCATAGTGTGCCACCATGCGGGTGGTGTTATCTGCTGCAAGCAGTGTGAGCGTGTATTCTCTGAACCCGGGTATCATCAACTGTGCCTCCAGCACCGAAATCAGCAGCAGCGCACTGCCCTGCGGTGGTTGGCGGAGGGGAGGGGGGGGGGCAGGGGCAAGGGGGGAAGCAAGCAGTGTGAGCGTGTACTCTCTGAACCCAGGTATCACCAACTGTGCCTCCAGCACCGACATCAGCAGCAGCGCGCTACCCTGCGGAGGGAAGAAGGGTGGAGAGATGGCAAGGAAGGAAGAAGGCAGTGTTACTGGGCCTGGGCATGGGTGTGAGCATGGGTCTGAGCATGGGTCTGATCATGGGTGTGAGCATGGGTCTGATCATGGGCCTGAGCATGGGTCTGAGCATGGGTCTGAGCATGGGTCTGAGCATGGGTCTGAGCATGGGTCTGAGCATGGGTCAGAGTGAAGAGAATGAAGTGCATAGTAGCTCATGTGAAAGGGGGATATTATCCCTTCCCATCACTCACCTGTCTCTTATTCTCACTCGCCACCGCCTCTCGTGCCACGCGCTGCACGTCCACATCTGAGGAGTCAACGTAAGTCAACAGGTCGCCACACGGAGGGGGGGTCACCGGCACCACGTGCCTGAGCGCCGCCTCCTGCTCCTCCCGCGTGCTCGCATGCCCCCACCCTGCCTGCTGCACCCACGACCTCAACGTGTACTCCCATCCCTCCGCTGCTGCTGGTGGTGGGGGGGCAGCAGCAGGGAGCGCGGATTGCGCGGCCACGGGAGGGCGGCGGGAGATGAGGGCGTCGAAGAAGGCAGTGCGGCCGCGCATCAGGTTGAGAGCCGCCAGTGTCACAAGGTACTCCTCCCCGCCCGCGCTTGAGTTGCCTGCGCTGCCATTGCCTGCGCTCGGGCGGTACACATCGAGAACTCCGACTGGCTGTTGGCTGTCGTTCTGGCGTGGAGAAGCGGGAGACAGGAAGACGGGGAGAAGGGGAGAAAAAAAGGGGGAAGCGTTCAAGAATGAAAGCAAGGGAGTGACTGTGCTACAGTGGGGATGTGGGAGAGAGAATACGCTGGAGTGGGGACGAGAAGCAAAGCAGCAAAGTGCTCTTGAAACATGGAGTGTCGCCCGTCGCTTAACACCTGTCGCATCTCGCCGACGCTGCCCTATATGACGGTCCCGTCCCGGTTGCCCTGAGAGGCATGGTGGGAGGGCGACGGTTTTCGCGGTGCGTGCCATTGCAGAGTCGGCTGAGGACGGACGATGAAGCAGGAAGGAGATGAGGGAGAAAACAGATTTGACAAGGACGAACGGGACGGTAAGAGTGGGTCGTCACAGTTGGAACCTTTGATCCGAGGGTGGAAATTCGCCGACGTTGCTCGACGTCGAGTTCTTGCGCACTTTGCACACGCCTTAAGAGTGCTTCCTCTCGGCTGGGTTAGTCTCATCTCGTCAGCCTGATCTCGTACGACTTGCGCGACTGTCAAGGAACTTGGGAGGAAAAGGTGGGGAAGACATGCGCAGTCTGGCCATCGCCGAGTGTGTGTTACATGTTGTCGTCCATTGTCGCATAGCTTCGCTGAGGGGAGGGAGGAACCCTCGTGGGACTCCCATTGTTTTCTTGGCTCATCCGCTTCGTTCCCTGCCTGAGTGTACTGTTCATCGCCTGATGCGACTGTTCTGTGCTGTGGTGGTTTTGTGTTCATTCTCGAGGTTTGCTAAGTTCGCACCGGCTCGGACCTGGTTTCATCTTGTTGTCCGAACGCGTTTGAGAGGGTCACATGTTTCAGCAACTGCGCAAGGTGGTCAGATGGAGCGAAACGAGCACTAGCGACTCAAGTATGTTACTCGATGCAAAATGAAACTTCGCCTGTCTCGGTAAAATCTACGAAATTTAGATTTGCGAGAGAAAGGTCTATCAAAACGAAATCAAATTTAGATTTACGGATTTGTGACGCATTACGTGTGGTTCACTCGAAGTGTTCTGAGATTGCCCCAGTTGTAGCACGGCGGCCAACATGCGGGGAGACCAGACGCAGAGGAAATCGGGTCTGACGGGAAACAGAAAAAACCTAGGAGAGTGAAGCTATTTCAACAGCTCAGCACGGCAATTGCTCTGGTCCGACAATGGCCACTGGGACCAGAGCAATTGCTGTGCTCGTCGATGGCGAAACGTCGAGGAACTGGTGGAATGATGTAGTGGCTGGAAGCTTCCTGGCGCAGAGCTTGTGCGTCCGTTGCCGCATAAAAGCTATGCGGAAACGAAACACCACCATAATCATGCGGCCTGCGTAGCAAACCCTCGCCTTCACTGCATGCTAAGAGACCCCCTGGACAGAAACCTAGACTGGTGTGTAGGGCCGTACTTGTTTTCAGTCGGTGGTTTCTAGAAACCTCCCGAAATCAGCGTTTTTTCTTGCGTCGATCATTGGTGCTGATGGCAGACCATGGAGATGAGGTGCTTGAGGGGGATCATGCTCTCAATCTCACAGCACCCTTTGATGCCGAGAAGCACCACGAGGTGAGAGCAATGCCGCAGACAGTGAGGCGCACCGTGATTCCCAGCCGATCATTCCCCTCGCGGCTTCTCACACCACATCCTTCTCAGGACGAACGAGACTCTCGCAGAGAACTGACCTCTCATTCTTTCTCTCTCCTTCTTATCGAAAAAAAAAATCCTCTTTTTTTTTTCCCACCCACCAGATCGTGGACGTGGTTGATCTGCTGCCCGGCCCCGTCTGCCACGTCATCTTCCGCCACGTGCTGCTGGGCGAATCACACGAGGGACGCAGAAAGCGTTTAGTTCGACGTTTGAATCGTCTGAAACATAAAGTGCTGAATCGGGGTGGCTCCCCCGACGCATTGAGGACCTTCGGCTCCTGCTGGCCTCTGCTCTGCTGCGCTGCGCCATGGTCTGCAAGAGGCTCCTCCACCATGTCGCCTCCTTCCCCGTGAGTCTCTCATTGCTCCCCGTGTGAGTCTCTCATTGCTCCCTGTGTGAGTCTCTCATTGCTCCCTGTGTGAGTCTCTCATTGCTCCCCGTGTGAGTCTCTCATTGCTCCCTGTGTGAGTCTCTCATTGCTCCCCGTAATCCATGGTAAAATTCTTCTCTGGGTGCTGAGCTATGAAGCGGTCCCGGTCACGGCTAAGCCTCCTCAACCATCCTCGTGTCCATCGCTGCGTGTGAGCATGATTTCGAGCCATTGACGCTGCCAAGCTACACTCTGGAGACTTTAATTTGACTCACAAAGTCGCTCCTCTAGTACCTACTCATCGCTGTGTCTCTCCACCTCTCTCTCCATCTCTCTCCCTCCATCTCTCTCTCTCCGTCTCTCCATATTTCTCTCCATCTCTCTCCCTCCATCTCTCTCCCTCCATCTCTCCCCCTCCATCTCTCTCCCTCCATCTCTCTCCCTCCATCTCTCTCCCTCCATCTCTCCCCATCCATCTCTCTCTCTCTCTCTCTCTCTCTCTCTCTCTCTCTCTCTCTCTCTCTCTCTCTCATGGTCCTTGCATTACTAAAGGGGTGGTACAATGGAAGATTCGAACACATAGGCAAAACAAACACGCAAACAGGTATCCTATCTACTTCAAGTCCCCTACCTACACCGCCCCCCCCCTGTCCGACCCTCTGGTCGAACGGGGCCTCGATCAACTGGTGCAGCTGTCCCTCACTGAGAGGGATGATGGGACCCCGAAAGCCGAGCTCGTCCGCCGCCAAGGCCTCATTGGTCTTGGTGTGGAGGGCGTTGGCCTGCGCCCGCTGAAGGCACACGCTCCAGCGCTGGCGGTACTCCGTCAGCAGCTTCGCTGCTTCGTAGGAGGTGGGTGCTGCGTTAAAACGCAGCTTTGCCACTAGCTCCGCGCATTGGCGCAGGTAAGCCATCACCCCTGGCGAGGGGTAGCCGTAAGTTTCCACTGCAAGCGCGTGGAACCCCACCCACGCATTCCTGCGAGCGTACTTCTCCTCCTTTTTTGCTGCTGCCGCCCTAGCCGCCCATCCAGGAGCTCAGTTGCAGTTCTCGTCCTGGTATGACACCGGGTCCGTCACGGTCACGTCGCACATCCAAACCTCTCCAGTCAGGGGATGACGGATGGTGACATCCGCCTTTAGATTTTCAACCAGAGAGTAGACATACGTCTCCTTGTGTACCGTAAAGCCCGCCTCAGCCCCTATGTTTGCTATCTCATCCCGCAGAGCGTGATGGGTAGCGGTCCTTCCTTTCCCCTTCCCGCAGCGCAAGAGGTGGTTGGGGAGGCGGTCGTCGGGGAAGGTGGTGCGGTAGCGGCAGTCACAGCGTCTAGGCACGGGGAGGGGGAGACCTAGGCGGAAGGCAGCTGCAGCTGAGAGCTGGGACGGGCCCATCCGGAGCGAGGGGATGAGCGGGATCGCCAGCAGCCAGTCCCCCGCCCCTGGGCCTAGCACCGACTGCATCCGTTGCGCGTGGCCAGAACGGGGGTTGGGGCGCATCCGCCTCGCCTCGCGCATGACTCTGAGGAAGCGGCGGGAGTGAACCGCCAGTGCTAGGCTCTGCTGCAGCTTCAGTCCCTTGGGGTCCGCTTTTGAGTCGACTCAAAAGCAGTCCCTTGGGGTCCGCCTTCCCGGCCTGCAGCACCTCGAGAGCCTCAGGTGGGAGAGCTGCCTCAGCCGCAGCGAGGCGTGCTGGCAGCGCGTGCGGGGAGCCGTGGGTCGGGTCCAGTAAGGGGAGGAGCGCGGCGACAGCAGGGTGCAACGAGTCCTCCAGGGAGTGCAGGAGGTGGGCGGCGCTGATCACTGAAGCGAGGTAGGCGTAACTGCCTTCGACGGCGGGATCAGTGATGCCCAGGCCTCCCAGGGTCACTGGCAGGGCCACCTGCCGCCAAATCCTCCGTCTCTCCCTGGCACCCCTCGGGCTCATGATGTGGGCCGAATCCAGGAAGGTATGCAGAAGCTGTTCCCCCCAAGCAGACCATTCCGCTTCAGGGAGAGCTTCCAGGGGGGTGGTTCTGGCCAGAAAGGATGCTCGGCGGCTGACACAACGGGTGAGGAGGAGGAGACTGAGCTGGGGATCCATCTGGGCCAGCAGGGGGAGTGGGGCTGCTGCTGCTGCCAATCTCTCTCTCACAGCGCCCGCGCAGCCGCGGGGTGTGCCAACCGGGCTGCCTAGAATCTGCAACCCTTCTTCAGAGATTGTAATGCCTGGGGGAACTGAAGAGGGGTCAATTGCTGTTGCGGACCACGCCGCGCACTTGGCCGGGTTGTGTACCAGGCCTTGGGCGGCTAGTGCAGATGTGAGGTGGACAAAAGCCGCTGTGCAGGCCGTGGCGTCGCCGAGCAGCGTGATGTCATCGGCGTACGCCAGCAGGACCACCTGAGGGTGTGCAGCCGCCGTGTCAACAAGGCACGGGTGGATGCTTGCCGCGAACAGGAGGGGGCCGAGCGGGTCCCCTTGGCGAACTCCTCTGGCGCTCTGCAGCGGGGCTGCGCCAAAGTCGTGGTCGAGGTAAAGTGTGGAGGGAGCCCCATAGGAAAGGCGGACGAGGGGGATCAGATCCTTCAGCGCCTCGTTTTTCAGTCTCTCCGACGAAAATGAATCACCCACGAAATAATGAGGCAGGAAAGGCACAGAGGGCCCCTTAAATAGGCTCAGAGGGAGAGGGCAGGGGGAGGGGAGAGGGCTGAATGCTAAGACCTTCTCTCTCTCGCTCTCTCTCGAGCCGAAAATGATCACCCACGAAATAATGAGGCAGGGAAGGCATAGAGGGCCCCTTAAATATGCTCTCTCTCTCTCTCTCCATCTCTCTGTCACACCGTGTGAGAGCAGGACTTGGAACCCATGACGCGGCCTCTCAACCGCCTAGACCCCACGCCCTCACGTCCCTCGGGAGCGCACTCTGTCTTCCTCCAGCACGCCCCCCACGCGCCCCTCAATTTCGTTCTCAGCGACTCCCGTGACCTGCGCTGCCTCGGGCCTCTCGTGGGCCCCTCTGTGCGCTCCCTCACAAGCCTGGGCCTTGGGCTCAAGGAACCTCCACTTGAAAAAATTAAACCTACTCGTATTAAGGGACGGAGGCTGAATCCAGACTTTTTTTAAGTGCATAGTTTTAGTTTTGAGGAGAATCCGCTGATGTATCCGGGCGTCCTTGAGGGGTTTGAGCAGCTGCAGCGGCTGAAGCTGGGCCATGGGACGTGGCAACTAGGCAAACTGAATCCAGCGAGGTTCCGGGCTTTAAGGAGTCTGAGCATCCTCGAGTGTGATCAAAATGATCTGTCCTTTCTCTCATCCCTCGCACCGCAGCTGCATGAACTCACTCTCGCCTCCTCCAATCCTGGCTCTGGTTCGACCACCCTCGATTTCAACCTCATCGCTGCTCGAGCTATCACAGTCTGCTTTGACAGACAAGCGCTTCACCTCCGCTTCGCCCTCCCTGCCTCTCTGAAGTCCTTCTCTGCCGCTGCGTGGTCTCTTAACGTGGATTGCACATGCAACAGCCGCCTCTCTCTCGACTCACTCTCTCTCTCATTGGCCGCTCGCAGCTTCTCGTTTCTTCGCTCCCATTGGCCTCCGTTCAGTCCGTCTGCTTGAACGGACCAACCAATCGAGAAGTTCAGCGGCGTGATCGTCCGTGATGGGCGTGGCGGGTTCCGATATCGAATCCCAACGCGTCGTGACCCATCTCCTCAGCAGCATAGCGCCTACAGTAGAGTCACTTGTATTGAGGTATGGCTGGCCTCTGGAGGGCGTGCGTGTGGAGTGGAGCCAGCTGCGCCACCTCAGCGCTGGTGTGAACCGTTATAGAACTCGGGGGTTTAGTTACAAAGACAACCCCGAGGATCCGGAAGACTCTCGGTTTTGGAGGTGCTTTGGTGGGGAAGAAGGGAGCAGGAGCAGCAGCAGCAGCAGCAGCAGCAGCGGCAGCAACCTGTTCATCGATGCTCCGAACCTGAAGTCTATTTACTATGCCTCTTCCGAGTGGCAACCGGGCATTCCGGCTTCTCTGTGCAGGCAGTTCCCTTGTCTGGTATCGTACAGCGTTGTTGATCCGTCGTCTCCCTGGCATGTGAGCGGGTGGGAGAGGAGCGGTGCAATTAGGTCAGATGGGCGTGGCGGGTTAGTATGGGATCACAGCGAGTCAGTGCGATAGCACGGGGTCAGACCGTGTCACGGCGGTAGCATGGGGTCAGATTGTGTCATAGCGGTAGCATGGGGTCACATTGTATCACGGCGGTAGCATGGGGTCAGATCATGTTTCCCATGCCATGGGTCAGGGCATGGAGAAGGCAGGATGATTGAATTGAACCATGAGGGTTGTTTTAAACCCTCTGAGGCACTTCGTGCTTTGAGAGGAGAGAGGGAGCAGGGTAGCTGGGGTAGTGAGTGAGTGGAACCAAGATACACAGGTGTGAGGGTTGCATGTGTGAGGGTTGCATGTGTGAGGGTTGCATGTGTGAGGGTTGCATGTGTGAGGGTTGCATGTGTGAGGGTTGCATGTGTGAGGGTTGCATGTGTGAGGTTGCAGGTGTGAGGGTTGCATGTGTGAGGGTTGCATGTGTGAGGGTTGCATGTGTGAGGAATGGGTGTGCAGGGACGAGCAGGAAGGATGCTGTGTGCTTATAGTGGTAGTGGAATTGGTGTGACTGTAGGGGTCGTGTGCATCTGTGTGATGCACGCTAAACCCATGGCGATGGGATGGGATGTCAGCGGGTGCAAGCATTGGGGATTGCAATTGTGGGAAAACCATACATGATACTCCTGCTCTGATGCTCTCCTGCTGCCTGCTGCCAGCTGTCAGCTGAGCGAGCACAGTAAATCAGATGACTTCGTTAAGGCTGATGGTTTTTTATATGATTTGTCTGGATGTTGTTTGTTCATGCTTTGTATGGTATACTCGTGTTGGGTTTGCTTCACTTCCCATTCTGTCCCTCCCTCCATGTGTATCACATACCGTATGAAGTTTTCCTTAAAAAAAAAAAAACTCGCTCGTTGGCGCATTAGGTACTAGCATCCAGCTGTGTGAAGAGCTCACCCATGCATTCCTCTCTACATATAAGACAAGCGCATGTGACCACGGAAAGTAATATGTGATCCCGAGTACTGATGATGGTGGGTCTCATACAGTTGCTCGCGGAGCTCAACCACCCACCCAAACATCCCTCTGTAAATAGGAAACCAGCAGATGTGTAACCATAAAAAGGTATCGTTTAACTGAGTCCGGGTGGGTCCACTCTACTCAGAGTCCATACGTGTTCTGTACTGAACAGCAACAGATCACACCAACGGATCACTAACACACTAATATCAACTGCCCCAGTCTCCAAGCTCTCCAGGAAAGGTCGGCTGCTAGATTGTTTGTGTGCACGTCTATAGAAGAACTGACCTCACCACCGCGTGATAGAGCGACGCAACAGGCAGCCATATCTCACTACAGGAGAGCCAGCGCTAGGCCAAGAGAGACAAGCACACAGATCCATGCCATGAATCCAGTGGGAGCAGCAACGGAGCAGCCATCCCTGAGCACTGCTGTGCGATGAGCAGTGTACATGTAACCTGGGGATGGGGACACACAGTCAATATACCATACGCCCTCCTGCTTTTGATTCTCACTCCCCTCGCTGTCTCCCCCATCCAGCCTGAAAAAGTCAGCCAGTTGGAAAGCAGTGAAGGGCACCGCCTGCCACACCACCACCTTCACCACCACCACTTGCTTCCCTGCCTCCTCCTCTGCTGCCTTGGCTTTGGTTGCAGGCGCATTCAGCAGCACCGCAGGGATTGTAGTAGGTACCGTTGCTGCAAAAATTGTTGTTGTAGGAACCGCTGTTGTTGTAGGTACCGTTGATCCATCCACCGCTGCTGTTACAGTCACACTGTACTTGATCCCTGCTCCCTCCACCACATTCGCTCTCGCTACAATAACATCCAGCAGAGTCACATTCGAGGGGAGGCTGCTGTGGTTGCTGAGTTGGTCGAGGGCGAAGAGAGCGAGGGAGCGGATCGAGAAGCCGTTGTAGGCATCCGTGTAGGGGTGGGTGGAGGAAGCATTAGAGGAAGCATTGGAGGAGGCATTGCTAGGGGCAATGGGAGTCGTGGAATTGTCGGCAGTGGCAGCAGCGGGGATGAGCACCCACCCCTCATCCACACACTCCCCTGCCATGGCCCGTGCCAAGTCCCACTCCACCACCCCACCACTGCCACTGCTGCTACTGCTCTTAAACGCCCTGTCACCACCCCCACCACCAGAAGCACTGGTGCTGCTCGCATTCCTCCCGGCACACCCCCCTGCTGCCGCCACGCCCATCTCCCCCGCTGTTGCATTCCGCTGCGTCCCCGCCACCACCGCAAACCACGTCACATTCACCGACCTCCTCCCACTCGCGTTCCCCGCTTGCGAAGTATCAGGCGTGGCGCCGCTGTTATTCGTCCGCCCCAAATCCAGTGCATGCACGGCATAGTGCGTGCGTGGCACCATGTGCGTGGCACCATGTGCGTGGCGCCATGTGCGTGGTGTTATCTGCTGCCAGCAGTGTGAACGTATACTCTCTGTTAATGAAGAAGGCAATGTTACTGGGCATGAGCATGGGTGTGAGCATGGGTGTGAGCATGGGTGTGAGCATGGGTCTGAGCATGGGCCTCGAGCGAGTGAATGAAGTGCAAACTGACCCCTGTGAAAAACACATCCCGTCTCACCACTCACCCGCCTCTCATTCCCACTGGCCGCCACCTCTCACACCACTCACCAGTGGGTACAGAGTCTGAGCACGGGTCTCGACCAAAAAGAATGGTGTGTAAACTGGCTCTTCTGAAGGATGGATCCCATCCCACCCCATCCCATCCCACCTCATCCCATCCCATCTCATCCCATCACTCACCTGTCTCTTATTCTCACTCGCCACCGCCTCTCGTGCCACGCGCTGCACGTCCACATCTGAGGAGTCAACGTAAGTCAACAGGTCGCCACACGGAGGGGGGGTCACCGGCACCACGTGCCTGAGCGCCGCCTCCTGCTCCTCCCGCGTGCTCGCATGCCCCGACCCCGCCTGCTGCACCCACGACCTCAACGTGTACTCCCATCCCTCCCCTCCTCCCTCTCCTCCATTTTCAGCTGCTGTTAATGGAAGGGCAGCAGCAGGGAGCGCGGCCACGAGAGGGCGGCGGGAGAGGAGGGCGTCGAATAAGGCAGTGCGGCCGCGCAGCAGGTTGAGAGCTGCCAGTGACACCATGTGATGGTGGTGCGGCCATGGGATGGTGGTGCGGCCATGGGATGGTGGTGCGGCCATGGGATGGTGGTGCGGCCATGGCATGGTGGTGCGGCCATGGCATGGTGGTGCGGCCATGGGATGGTGGTGCGGCCATGGGATGGTGGTGCGGCCATGGGATGGTGCACCCTAATCGCGTGGTGATGGCATGGCATGGCATCATGGTAGTGGTGGGCATACCGCATGTGGTGCCTGCCTTTACATCTGGGGCAAATGATGATGATGCTGTTGCTGAATGTGACAATGTCTGAGCTGCTGCCTGCTGCTACTGCTCAAGGCTGGAGCTCGACCAGCTAAGCACAGTAAAGCAGAGGACTGATGGTAGTGTATTTATTGATGTTTTGGATTTATGCCATTGACGTTTTGTAAATATTCCAAGTATTGAAGTTTTGTTGACATGTGAGAGGTGAAGGTTTTGATGTTTTCATTTATGCTGTATTCTCAAGCTGCGGTACCACCCAGCACATGGAAAGGAACCTAGACATCACAGAGCAAGAGACCACATTTGAGTGGACTCAAAAGCTTGCACAAGAGACCACATGTACACCAGCCCAACACAGATATTCGCAGCAGTAAGAATTAATTGCATGCGGCACGTATATCACGAATCTCTACGTACACCATTTGCCTCTCTACAAGAGCGCGATCACAAGGCCAAGGGATACAAGCACCCCAAGCACGGTCACAAATCCGATCGGCGCAGCACCAGAACAGCCAGCCTTAGGCACAACCGTGTTGTTACCCAGGGGGGTGTGACCCGGGGGTGGGGAAGCAGATCCATTGCTCATTCCGTCACCCAACACGAACAAGTCAAGCAGGCGGTGAGCCGTGAAGGGCACCGGCTGCCACACCAGCACCTTCACTGTCGCCACTTCCTTGCTCTCCCTCACACCTGTCATGTTTGCTCCTCCAGACACCGACTGGAACACTACATGTGCTGCTTGCGCTGCTGCTGTTACAGTCACGCTGTAGTTGATCCCTGCCCCCTCCACCACATTCGCCCTCGCTGCAAGCACATCTATCAGGGTCAAATGCGAGGTGATGTTGTTCTGTCCATTGCGCTCGCTCAAGGCGAAGAGAGCGAGGGAGCGCATGGAGAAGCCATTGTAAGAGTCGTTATAGGGGACACTAGCAGAGGCATTGAAGGAGATATTGGAGGAGGAATTGGAGGAGGCATTAGCGGAGGTATTAGAGGAGGTATTAGAGGAGGCATTAGAGGAGGTATTAGAGGAGGCATTAGAGGAGGTATTAGAGGAGGCATTAGAGGAGGTATTAGAGGAGGCATTATAGGAAGCATTAGGGGAGGCAGGGGGAGGCGTCCAGGTGTCTAGGGGGGTAGCAGCAGGAATGAGCACCCACCCCTCATCCACACACACCCCTGCCATGGCCCGTGCCAAGTCCCACTCCACCACCGCACCACTGCCACTGCTGATGCCGCTGCTGTTGTTGCTGCTGCTGCTGCTGCTGTTGCTGCTGCTGCTGTTGCTGCTTGTGTTGCTGCTGCTGCTGTTGCTACTGCTATTGCTGTTGAACGCTGCTGCTGCTGCATTCCCACCACCAGCACTGCTGCTGCTCACGTTCCTCCCGGCACACCCCCCTGCTGCCGCCACGCCCATCTCCCCCGCTGTTGCATTCCGCTGCATCCCCGCCACCACCGCAAACGCCGTCACATTCACCAACCTCCTCCCACTCGCGTTCCCCCCTTGTGGAAGTATCAGGCATGGCGCCACTGTTGTTATCTAGTGCGTGCGTGGCATAGTGTGCTGCCATGCCGGTGGTGTTATCTGCTGCCAGCAGGGTGAGATTGTACTCTCTGTATCTGCATGACGGCACCAACACCTGTGCCTCCACCACCGAGATCAAAAGCAGTGCTGTGCCCTGTGGGGGGAGGGAAGGGAAGGAGGGGAGCCAGCAGCAGCAGTGTGAACGTGTACTCTCTGTCTCGGTATCACCACCTGTGCCTCCAGCACCGAGATCAAAAGCAGCACGCTACCCTGTATGTGGAGGGGAGGGAAGGAGGGGAGGGAAGGAGGGGAGGGAAGGAGGGGAGGGAAGGAGGGGAGCCATCAGTGTGCCTCACCACATACGGCGAGTGGTTGGGTCTTGGGATAGGCCTTGGGATGGTTACTCTCTGTACCCCGGCGAGTGGTTGGGTCTTGGGATAGTGCCTTGGGACAGGCACTACCACCTGTGCCTCCACCACTGAAATCAGCAGCAGTGCGCTGCCCTGCAGGGGGGTGAGAGAGCAGGCAGAAGAGGGAGAGTGGGCGCAGCGCGCTGCCCTGCAGGGGGGAGAGGGTTGGAGAGAGGGCACGGAAGGAAGCAGACAGTGTTACTGGGTCTGAGCATGGGTCTGAGCATGGGTCTGAGCACGTGCCTCAACGTTAAACCCCCAGCAGCGAGATCAGTGGCAGAGTGCTGCCCTGTGGGGGGCGAAAGGGGGGTGGAGAGAGGGCAAGGAAGGAAGTAGACAGTGGTATTGCGCCCTCCAGCAGCGAGATCAGTAGCAGAGTGCTGCCCTGTGTGCCGCCCCATCCCACCCCACCCCATCCCACCCCACCTCACCCCACCCCACCCCACCCCACCCCACCCCACCCCAACCCACCCCACCCCATCCCATCCCATCCCATCACTCACCTGCCTCTCATTCTCACTCGCCACCACCCCTCGTGCCACGCGCTGCACGTCAGCATCTGACAGGTCAACGTAAGTCAACTCATTGCCACACGGTATGGGCGGCAGTGACACCACGTGCCTCAACGCCTTCTCCTGCTCCTCGCGCGTGCTCGCACGCTCCGACCCGGCCTGCATCGTGACCGACTGCAGCACGTACTCCCCTCCCTCTCCTCCTCCTCCTCCTCCTGCTGAAGGCGCCGTTGCTGCTGCTGCTGAAGGCGCAGCAGCAGGGAGCGCGGATTGCGCTTCCACGAGAGGGCGGCGGGAGAGGAGGGCGTCCAATAAGGCAGTGCGGCCGCGCAGCAGGTTGAGAGCCGCCAGTGACACAAGGTACTCCTCCCCTGCGCTGCCATTGCCTGTGCCGCCATTTTCCACATACTCTACAGACATAATCCAGACCGGTTGTAGGCTGTCGTTCTGGCGTGGCGCGGCAGGAGAAGGGGGGGAGGAGAGGAGGGGGTGAGGGGAGGAGGGAAGAGATTGAGGAGAGAAGGGAGGGAGAACGGGGAGAAGGGGGGATGGGAAGAAGGGCAAAAGGAGCAGCTGTGCTGCTGTGCTGCTGTGGTGCTGTGCTGCTGTGCTGCTGTGCTGCTGTGCAGCTGTGCTGCTGTGGTGCTGTGGTGCTGTGGTGCTGTGGTGCTGTGGTGCTGTGGTGCTGTGGTGCTGTGGTGCTGTGGTGCTGTGGTGCTGTGGTGCTGTGGTGCTGTGGTGCTGTGGTGCTGTGGTGCTGTGGTGCTGTGGTGCTGTGCTGCTGTGCTGCTGTGCAGCTGTGCTGCTGTGGTGCTGTGGTGCTGTGGTGCTGTGGTGCTGTGGTGCTGTGGTGCTGTGGTGCTGTGGTGCTGTGGTGCTGTGGTGCTGTGGTGCTGTGGTGCTGTGGTGCTGTGCTGCTGTGCTGCTGTGCTGCTGTGCAGCTGTGCTGCTGTGGTGCTGTGGTGCTGTGGTGCTGTGCTGCTGTGGTGCTGTGCTGCTGTGGTGCTGTGCTGCTGTGCTGCTGTGCTGCTGTGCTGCTGTGCAGCTGTGCTGCTGTGCTGCTGTGGTGCTGTGGTGCTGTGGTGCTGTGGTGCTGTGGTGCTGTGGTGCTGTGGTGCTGTGGTGCTGTGGTGCTGTGGTGCTGTGGTGCTGTGGTGCTGTGGTGCTGTGGTGCTGTGGTGCTGTGGTGCTGTGGTGCTGTGCTGCTGTGCTGCTGTGCTGCTGTGCAGCTGTGCTGCTGTGGTGCTGTGGTGCTGTGGTGCTGTGGTGCTGTGGTGCTGTGGTGCTGTGGTGCTGTGGTGCTGTGGTGCTGTGGTGCTGTGGTGCTGTGGTGCTGTGGTGCTGTGGTGCTGTGGTGCTGTGGTGCTGTGGTGCTGTGCTGCTGTGCTGCTGTGCAGCTGTGGTGCTGTGGTGCTGTGGTGCAAGCAAGGGACTATTTAAAGGTGCAACCCTCAGCCAGCTCAAGTTCAGGAGTGCTGCTCTTAAAAGAAGGAGAGTCGCCTGTCGCCTGTTACCTGTCACCTGTCACCTGTCGCCTGTCGCCTGCCACCTGTTACCTGTCGCCTCTCGCATGTCGCCTGTCGCCTACCTGAGATGCAACACTTGTTTTTGAGACGCGATCGTCTCAAACCCGCGTGTGACGAGACTGTTTTATGAGTCGACTAAAAAACAGACTCATCACACGCTGTAACGCCTGTGGGCTAAGTGTTAATGGGCATTCCGCTGCGCCAAATAACACCCTCGTTTTGACCCAGTGGGTAGCGAGGTGTTATGCTGGAATCAGAGCCTAGGGTTCAAATCCTGGCTAAATCCACATTTTCCGCCTGTGGCGAGAACTTGAATGTGGTAACCGGATTGAACCCAGCGAACGATCCTCCGCTGGCCTGGTCCACCAGCGAAGTCGCTGCTTGGAGCACAGTGAATAGGTCCCTGCGAGGGCCGACTCCCTGAAGTTCGTCAACGAGGACGTTGACACCAGGGGGGGACGAGTGTAACGCCTGTGGGCTAAGTGTTAATGGGCATTCCGCTGCGCCAAATAACACCCTCGTTTTGACCCAGTGGGTAGCGAGGTGTTATACACGCAGCGGTGGTGAGACAGCTGGAGTCGAAGAGTGAGACGCAACACTTCGATTGAGAGCGAATCGCGCCTCACCTTGGCGGCGTTGTGCTGTGCCACAGCGAAGCGCGCCATGGCGATTTGCTCCTCATCGGTTAGCCAGTGAAAGCTGGGCTCCAAATCAGGGCTCGGAGGGGAGCCGTCTGCTGCTGCCGAGAACATAGGCGGCGGAAGACACGCACGACACGTGGATGCCACGTGGTAAAGGATAAGGAGCCACAGCGGAAAAGTCAGGCACCGCCGCGTGGCAACGCGACGGCTCGTCATGATCGCCGTATTTACTACTCGAGTGAATCTGAAGCGAGCAACCTCTCGGTTCGCGTGACTGATAAGCGTCAGCACTGGAAGGGGCCCGCGTACACTGGGTGTTTGCTCTTGCAACAGGAATTTGCGACTGGCAAGTTGAATGGATACTAAGCGTCTGGTTTCGCAAGATTGTATTATTTCAACCCTCTCCTGAATCATGAAAAGCTTGTGAGTCGAGCGGCACATGGGAGACAGTCTGAACGCATCTCGCTGAAGTTCGTAACCTAATATATGACGGTCCCGTCCCCGTTGCCTCAAGAGGCATGGCGTTCGCAGCGCAAGCCATTGCAGAGTCAGCAGAGGATGTGAGAAGAAGATGAGGAGGGAGGGAGATGAGGTTGAACGGATTTGACAATGACGACCACGCAGCGCACGTGGCGGTGGCGAGAAAAAGGAGTCGTTTTTCCTCGGCTGGGTCGCTCTCGTCCCGAGGAGACTTGCGGGACAGTCAACAAACTCGAGGAGAAAAGGCGAGAAATGTCGTGTGAGTTACATATTTCGCACGCGCACCTCTGCTGTGGGAAGGGGGAGCTATTTCGCTGCCAGCGAATGCTGGAACTCGCGCGGGACTTGGGAAGAATCTGATAAATGAGGGCGTATTCTTGGCTTGGTTTGTGTTGAGGCATTCTCAAATTCTTGAAATGCCTCAGGATTCCTTGGCATCATCTGCTTCGTTCTCTTCATTGGTTTGTGTTGCTCATCGAAATCGAAACAACCGAGGATTGATAGTTACAACACTCCTGTAGTTGAAATCCGAATTCGCTTTGTTTACCAAGTTCGCATTGTCCCCGTGGCTTGGCTATCCGAGGGGTGGGTCAATTTTCCCCTCGTTTGCTCAATGACCATCCCGACCAATGTAAAACTTCATTTCACCGTTGAAAAACTCGTGGGCATCAGAGTTTCACCAACTGTGTGAACCAAGTCAGACGGGAGCGAAGTCAGCACCACTTGCGACACAAGCACGTTACCTGCTGCAAGTTTTTCGCCTGAATCCCTTTGGATCTGACGAATTTCGACATCGCGTAAGACAGGAGGGTAGATGTCTTCGAGCCATTCAGCGTGACGAACCTCGCACAGCCATGTAACGGGCATTTTAGATTTCAGTTCACGGACTGTTGGTTCTAATTCCTATGACTGCCACGTGGTCCTAGTTCTGCTTCAGTCGCGGCACCACCTGGAGTCGTAGTGCATCCGAGCAACTCCGAGACGCGGTCACTTCGCTCTCACGACCCATCCTCTCCCCGTTCCGGCGTGCCGCTGTCGTTTGGTAACTTCTTCCAGCAATTTTTTTTGTTTTCTGCCTTTAGTGGCCCTTCTGGAGAACTTGTGCACGCCGTCCTCCACTCTGCGCCGGATTTTGCGGCGCCTCAAAAGTCGTCTCAGCTCACGCGGTTTTTTGTTTTTTTTTTAGGCGCCTCAAAGTCCTCAGTTTCCGCCGGCGATGGCTATTCGAGAAGATGAGGGCGGCCTGAAAGAGGATGCATGGGCTCAAGTGGATAGCGGAACCCTCTCTGATGCGTATGATCAGGTGAGAGAGGAATGAGAGAGACGAGAGGAATGAGAGGGGTGAGAGGAATGAGGGAAATGAGAGGAATTAGAAGATTGGGAGGAATGAGAGGAATGCGAGGGATGAGGAGAATGCGACAGGTGAAAATTGTAAGAGTTAGGAGCATCGCGAAATTCCTTGTGAGCACAAAATGTACACGGTAGCTTTTCCTGCGAAAAATCTTCGGAAAAGCTTCGGAAAAGCTCTGGCGCTCACATTCAGAGCCAAGTGGCCAAAGTGACTTCACCGTGACAAATGGCCATTCACTTTCACGCAACCTTGAAGTGGCGAAAATGTCACTTTCGCCACTCTACCTGTATCCACACTCATCCAAAGTAGTGTTCTGCGTGGTACAAGGGGTTACAGTGTGGTTCTCATTTCAGAGAAAAAGACGAAGACCACGAAATGTTACGGATATGGGCGAAGGTTTGGAAAGTCGAGAGTCAAACCACCAATCAACAAGCAAAGCGACAAACTCAAGCCAACGAAATTTGCGAAGTACCAAATCGTCGCCAAACACTAACCCCTCCCACTCTTGTGCGTCGTACTCAACCAAATGACGTTTTCTAACCAATCGAGAGAGGAACCCAACATTTTCCAACCAATCAACACGATTCCTTATCTCCACATCAACACCCCACCCACCACCTCCACAATCTTCTCAAACCATTTCGTCTCGACCACTTCTTCACAACCATTTCTTCTCAACCAGTTTCTCCACCATTTTTTCTGTAGCCATAATGATCACAGCATTTCAATCGGCATGGTTCGTTGGAATGGAATTAGGCCTACAGCACAAAGCGCCCCAACCATTCGCTAGTGGCCAATATCGACCCATCTTAGATGACGTAATCCTACAACATTTACAACAATATATGTAACTGCTGCTTGCTCGTTCGCCTGCGTTCTGCTGCTGGTGAAATAATGACGACCTTTGCAAAAAGGCTTCCTTCGCCAGACCTTCGCCACCTCCCTTCTCAGCCGCCATTTTCTTCCGGATTCCGAAGCACCTACAGCCATTCGTGAAACCCACTGGACCTAAACCTTGCCCGCCATAGTGTTTCTGAAAAGGACAGGGAATGAAGAAAGAAAGGGAGAAGGAAAATGAAACTGCCAAAAAGAACCCAAATGCAGCACACATAAAACCCCCACTCAAGATACCCAATCAAAACGTCCAGTCAAGACACCCCATCAAGACATCCCATCCCACACCCCATCCCCCCCCCCCCCCTTCAATCACATCAACGTATCGACCATGTACGGGGCCTCCACCCAGAGAGCCCCGCCTTCCACATCGACATCGTCCCTCTCCCGATCCACCAAATCTACGTTAATCCCCCCCATGGAAGACGCTGCTCGAAGCAGGATGACACGGGCTTGCGCCCGTTGTAACGCCACCCCGATGAGCGCCTTCAGTGACCCTAAAAGATAAGCCGAAAACACAGAGTCGTCCTCTCGACAAGCCCCCCGCGACACAGCTAGTCCCACGTGCGCATCCCCCTGCTGACGAAGCCATCGCTGAAAACGACCGCCGAGACACCCCCACGTCTCAACTATCAAAGGGGTGAACTGCACGCCCCGGTTGCGTGCAAGCAGAGGCGCGTAGTCACTCGTTTTGCGGCGCTTCCACTCCCTTGCCGCCACACCTATTTGACGCCCGCACTGTCCCAGCAGTGATGGAGACAGCGATAGCGGATCCGCGACGCTGATCTCTAGGGCGTGAGCCTCTCCAGCCATTGGACGTCGCACCGCCACATCAACCCGCTTCCCATGCAGCACCACACTATCCTCCATTGTCACCACCCCCCCGGACGCCTTAGAGATCTTCGCCACCGCAAACTTCACCTCATCATGCACCCGAGAAGGACCATGCTGATGCCTGCATCTCAGGGCATGGTGCGGATCTGCTGGGTCAACAAACGCTGTGCCACAAACACACCTCCCCGCCACCTGCAGCTGCTGGATTGGGAGGCCGAACCGTATAGCAGCAGCAATGCCCCACTCAGCCGCAGTGAATGTGAGATCTGAGTGAGCCGGAACCGCCGAAACCCATGCACCTGCCCCCGGGCCCTGAAGGGATGTGAAACGGGCCAAGGTGGCATCGTCACGAGCCAAGCGGCGCAGTGCTTGGAGCTCCTCTACAGCTAACTGCCGCTGCCGCGCCTGGAAAAGCCGAACAGGAGGGGCCGCTACACACAGAGGTAAGCCCGGTATCTCGTGGCGGATAGTCGCTGGCAGCTGCTCAAGAGCCTTGACAAACCACGGGTCAAGAAACTCTGCCCCTGTCGAAGTGGTGAGGTACTCTGCAAACATCGCCTCCTCACCCGCCACCCCTAACTGTGCAATGTCACGCGCGGCCTGCGCCCACCCACAAACATAGGACAGTGGGCTCAAAGAGGCCGCCGCCCGGATCCCGAACCCTCCGAGACGCACAGGGAGATGCAGCTGTATGCGTGCGCGCCTAGACCGGTCGGGGTCCTGCTCCCAAGTGCCAGGTGGAAAAAGCTGCTCAAAGCAATCCTCTAAACAGCTATCCCAATCCCTAAAAGCCTCAACTACCTCCGGACGCGGCGGCATAGTCCGGGCGAGGTACATCGGCCGCGCTGAAACTGCAATGGCGAGGAGGTGTGAAGCCATCTGGGGGTGGTCGAGCAAGGAAAGCCATGGCAGTGGCGCCTGCAACTGTCGAAGCCGCTCCCGTAGCCGGACCACCTCCCAAACCTCCTCTCCAATAGGCACGCCCACCACAGTAAGACCCTCATCCACCCGCTGCATCCCCAATGGCAGTGCCCGCTCCACCTCCTTGCCCTCGCGCTCCCAAAACCGGCACTTGTGCGCCTGCACCTCCAGCCCCACCCACTCCAACCGCTCCCGAAGCACCCCAAAAGCCTCAAGAATCCTAGCCGCTGGCCCCAAAATATAGGTATCGTCTGCATAGCTGAGGAAAAACAGGTCCTTGAACTCCCTAGTAACCGGCTCCATCACCTGCTGCTGAGTGAACGCGAAAAGAAAAGGGCCGAGCGGGCCCCCCTGCCTCGATCCCCGTGCTGACTCGAGGCTCTGTACGAAAGGGCCTGCTCGGAGGTACAGGTCGCTAGGTGTCCCATAAAAGACACATCATCCTTGAGAAAGGCGACTCCCGCAGCCCATCGAACATCACATGACGGTGAAACGAATTGAAGGCGTTTGCGACGTCTATCTGTAGCGCACACCAGTCGGGGTGAGTGGCCAGCGCTGACTGGAAAGAGTGAGTGAGAATCTCCGCCCCGACCCTGGTGCCCGCTCCCAGCTGGTTGCACGGCAGGAAGTAGGAAACCATTGCAGGGCGGAGCGAGATGCAGAGAGCTCGAGCAAGGATACGAGGAAGCACCTCCCCGATCGCCACCGGCCGGACGTCGCCGTTAGGCTTGGAAAGCCCGACTAGGTTGGATGCGGCGAGCCACGGCCGAGCCCGCTCGGGGACCTGTCCTGCCACCCATTGGTTGAACACTTCCAACAAGTGGGAAAGGCAGGAAGGTTCAGTGAGGAAGGTGTCGCGCAGATGCTCTGTGACCCACCCCGATGGCCCTGCTGCTGAAGCTCGAGCGGCTGTATGGATAGCTCTGGCCAGGATGTCGGTCGTGAGTGAAGGCCGCTGAGCAGTATCGATGGTGAAATCGCGGACCCACTGTGGTACCTCGCCAGCGCTAGCCGGGTGCTTCTCTCGCAGCGACTGCACCATGACCTCAGACGGTCGAGCCAACTCCCCTGCTGTAAGGCAGGCCAATCCACGGCTCCACTCCCCCACTTTGCACCGAGATCGGCACCGTGACAGGCGGATGGCATCCGGGTCCTGGTCAGAGCAAGTGTAGGAAAGTGGGCGAACTGCTGGCCGCGCCGCCACCATGGCAGAATCGAACAGCTCCCGCCACCTCCCCTCCCAGAACGCACCCAACCGCTCTGTGATCAGCGCCTTCTGACCTATGCCTGGCTTGGGAGGCATGGCTAGGATGAGGCGCGGAAACGCCAAGAGTAGGAGGGTAGCGGCTTCATCTCCCGGCTGGCTCTTCAAGCGCTTAAGGATGCAACAGAGCGCGTCTAAAACCCCCGACCTGGCCCGCTGTGGAATCCGGCGCACTGTCCTCCCTCCAACCGCCTCCACGCTGAAAAATGTTTCCCATTCCCATGACGTAACCCCAGCCCACGCCTCCTCCCCGAATTCCCGCGGCGTCGATCGCTCCTGCGTGTCGGTCTCCACCAGAGACGGAATCGAGCCGAGAGCCTGTGCACGCCTCTCCGCCTCCGCCGTTCGGCATACCCTCATGTGGTTCGCAGCGGCCCCCCGCATAGCGAAAGTGTGGAAACACGTGTCGCACGGAAAGCGGGGGCATGGGGAAGGCGGCATGGGAGGTGCTTCGTCCGCCTCTGACTCCTCCACAGTCGGCATGGGGGTATCAAGCTCCAAAAGTCGACACCACTCCTCCAACTGTTGCTCCTGGTCGTCCATCGATCGCCCCCCTGATTGCTGTGCTCCTTGGGGTGCCCAGGGCACCCTCGGCTGCCCCCCTGGCTGCTGCACTCCCTGGGGTGCCCCAGTCACCCCCGGCTGCCCCCCTACCTGCTGCTCCCCCTGGGGTGCTCCGAGCACCCTCGGCTGCCCTCCTGCCTTCTGCACTCCCTGCCCTCCTGCCTGCTGCACTCCCTGGGGTTCCCCAGGCACCATCGGCTGCCCTCCTGCCTGCTGCACTCCCTGGGGTGCTCCGGTCACCCCCGGCTGCTCCCCTACCTGCTGCTCGCGGTGGGGTGCTCGGGTCACCCCCGGCTGCCCCCCTAGCTGCTGCTCTCCCTGGGGTGCTCCGATCGCCCCCGGCTGCCCCCCAGCCTGCTGCTCTCCCTGGGGTGCTCCAGGCATCCTCGGCTGCCCTCCTACCTGCTGCACTCCCTGGGGTGCCCCGGGCACCCTCGGCTGCCCTCCTGCCTGCTGCACTCCCTGGGGTGCCCGGGGCACCCTCGGCTGCCCTCCTGCCTGCAGCACTCCCTGGGGTGCCCCGGGCACCCTCGGCTGCCCTCCTGCCTGCTGCACTCCCTGGGATGCCCCGGGCACCCCCGGCTGCCCTCCTGCCTGCTGCACTCCCTGGGGTGCTCCGGGCACCCCCGGCTAACCCCCTGCCTGCTGCACTCCCTGGGGTGCCCCGGGCACCCCCGGTTGCCCCCCTGCCTGCTGCACTCTCTGGGGTGCCCCGGGCACCCCCGGCTGCCCTCCTGCCTGCTGCACTCCCTGGGGTGCCCCGGGCACCCTCGGCTGCCCTCCTGCCTGCTGCACTCCCTGGGATGCCCCGGGCACCCCCGGCTGCCCTCCTGCCTGCTGCACTCCCTGGGGTGCTCCGGGCACCCCCGGCTGACCCCCTGCCTGCTGCACTCCCTGGGGTGCCCCGGGCACCCCCGGTTGCCCCCCTGCCTGCTGCACTCTCTGGGGTGCCCCGGGCACCCCCGGCTGCCCTCCTGCCTGCTGCACTCCCTGGGGTGCCCCGGGCACCCTCGGCTGCCCTCCTGCCTGCTGCACTCCCTGCCCTCCTGCCTGCTGCACTCCCTGGGGTTCCCCAGGCACCATCGGCTGCCCTCCTGCCTGCTGCACTCCCTGGGGTGCTCCGGTCACCCCCGGCTGCTGCTCGCCGTGGGGTGCTCGGGTCACCCCCGGCTGCCCCCCTAGCTGCTGCTCTCCCTGGGGTGCTCCGATCGCCCCCGGCTGCCCCCCAGCCTGCTGCTCTCCCTGGGGTGCTCCAGGCATCCTCGGCTGCCCTCCTACCTGCTGCACTCCCTGGGGTGCCCCGGGCACCCTCGGCTGCCCTCCTGCCTGCTGCACTCCCTGGGGTGCCCGGGGCACCCTCGGCTGCCCTCCTGCCTGCAGCACTCCCTGGGGTGCCCCGGGCACCCTCGGCTGCCCTCCTGCCTGCTGCACTCCCTGGGATGCCCCGGGCACCCCCGGCTGCCCTCCTGCCTGCTGCACTCCCTGGGGTGCTCCGGGCACCCCCGGCTGACCCCCTGCCTGCTGCACTCCCTGGGGTGCCCCGGGCACCCCCGGTTGCCCCCCTGCCTGCTGCACTCTCTGGGGTGCCCCGGGCACCCCCGGCTGCCCTCCTGCCTGCTGCACTCCCTGGGGTGCCCCGGGCACCCCCGGTTGCCCACCTGCCTGCTGCACTCCCCGGGGCGCCCCGGGCACCCTCGGCTGCCCTCCTGCCTGCTGCACTCCCTGGGGTGCTCCGGGCACCCCCTGCTGCCCTCCTGCCTGCTGCACTCCCTGGGGTGCCCTGGGCACCCCCGGCTCCACACCTGCCTGCTGCACTCCCTGGGGCGCCCCGGGCACCCCCGGCTGACCCCCTGCCTGCTGCACTCCCTGGGGTTCCCCGGGCACCCCCGGTTGCCCCCCTGCCTGCTGCACTCCCTGGGGTGCCCCGGGCACCCCCTGCTGCCCTCCTGCCTGCTGCACTCCCTGGGGTGCTCCGGGCACCCCCGGCTGACCCCCTGCCTGCTGCACTCCCTGGGGTGCCCCGGGAACCCCCGGTTGCCCCCCTGCCTGCTGCACTCCCTGGGGTGCCCCGGGCACCCTCAGCTGCCCTCCTGCCTGCTGCACTCTCTGGGGTGCCCCGGGCACCCCCGGCTGCCCTCCTGCCTGCTGCACTCCCTGGGGTGCCCCGGGCACCCTCGGCTGCCCTCCTGCCTGCTGCACCCGCCGGGGTGCTCCGGGAACCCCCGGTTGCCCCCCTGCCTGCTGCACTCCCTGGGGTGCCCCGGGCACGTCCGGCTGCCCCCCTGCCTGCTGCACTCTCTGGGGTGCCCCGGGCACCCCCGGCTGCCCTCCTGCCTGCTGCACTCCCTGGGGTGCTCCGGGCATCCCCGACTGACCCCCTGCCTGCTGCACTCCCTGGGGTGCCCCGGGCACCCTCGGCTGCCCTCCTGCCTGCTGCACCCCCCGGGGTGCCCCGGGCACCCCCGGTTGCCCCCCTGCTTGCTGCACTCCCTGGGGTGCCCCGAGCACCCCCGGCTGCCCCCCTGCCTGCTGCACCCCCTGGGGTGCCCCGGGCACCCCCGGCTGACCCCCTGCCTGCTGCACTCCCTTGGGTGCCCCGGGCACCCTCGGCTGCCCTCCTGCCTGCTGCACCCCCTGGGGTGCCCCGGGCACCCCCGGTTGCCCCCCTGCCTGCTGCACTCCCTGGGGTGCCCCGGGCACCCTCGGCTGCCCTCCTGCCTGCTGCACTCTCTGGGGTGCCCCGGGCACCCCCGGCAGCCCCCCTGTCTGCTGCACTCCCTGGGGTGCCCCGGGCACCCCCGGCTGCCCCCCTGCCTGCTGCACTCCCTGGGGTGCCCCGGGCACCCCCGGCTGCCCTCCTGCCTGCTGCACTCCCTGGGGTGCCCCGGACACCCTCGGCTGCCCTTCTGCCTGCTGCACCCCCTGGGGTGCCCCGGGCACCCCCGGTTGCCCCCCTGCCTGCTGCACTCCCTGGGGTGCTCCGGGCACCCTCGGCTGCCCCCCTGCCTGTTGCTCTCCCTGGGGTGCCCCGGGCACCCCCGGTTGCCCCCCTGCCTGCTGCACTCCCTGGGGTGCCCCGGGCACCCTCAGCTGCCCTCCTGCCTGCTGCACTCTCTGGGGTGCCCCGGGCACCCCCGGCTGCCCTCCTGCCTGCTGCACTCCCCGGGGTGCTCCGGGCATCCCCGACTGACCCCCTGCCTGCTGCACTCCCTGGGGTGCCCCGGGCACCCTCGGCTGCCCTCCTGCCTGCTGCACCCCCCGGGGTGCCCCGGGCACCCTCGGCTGCCCTCCTGCCTGCTGCGCCCGCCGGGGTGCTCCGGGCACCCCCCGTTGCCCCCCTGCCTGCTGCACTCCCTGGGGTGCCCCGGGCACGTCCGGCTGCCCCCCTGCCTGCTGCACTCTCTGGGGTGCCCCGGGCACCCCCGGCTGCCCTCCTGCCTGCTGCACTCCCTGGGGTGCTCCGGGCATCCCCGACTGACCCCCTGCCTGCTGCACTCCCTGGGGTGCCCTGGGCACCCTCGGCTGCCCTCCTGCCTGCTGCACCCCCCGGGGTGCCCCGGGCACCCCCGGTTGCCCCCCTGCTTGCTGCACTCCCTGGGGTGCCCCGAGCACCCCCGGCTGCCCCCCTGCCTGCTGCACCCCCTGGGGTGCCCCGGGCACCCCCGGCTGACCCCCTGCCTGCTGCACTCCCTTGGGTGCCCCGGGCACCCTCGGCTGCCCTCCTGCCTGCTGCACCCCCTGGGGTGCCCCGGGCACCCCCGGTTGCCCCCCTGCCTGCTGCACTCCCTGGGGTGCCCCGGGCACCCTCGGCTGCCCTCCTGCCTGCTGCACTCTCTGGGGTGCCCCGGGCACCCCCGGCAGCCCCCCTGTCTGCTGCACTCCCTGGGGTGCCCTGGGCACCCCCGGCTGCCCCCCTGCCTGCTGCACTCCCTGGGGTGCCCCGGGCACCCCCGGCTGCCCTCCTGCCTGCTGCACTCCCTGGGGTGCCCCGGACACCCTCGGCTGCCCTTCTGCCTGCTGCACCCCCTGGGGTGCCCCGGGCACCCCCGGTTGCCCCCCTGCCTGCTGCACTCCCTGGGGTGCCCCGGGCACCCTCGGCTGCCCTCCTGCCTGCTGCACTCCCTGGGGTGCCCCGGGCACCCCCGGCTGCCCCCCTGCCTGCTGCACTCCCTGGGGTGCTCCGGGCACCCTCGGCTGCCCCCCTGCCTGTTGCTCTCCCTGGGGTGCCCCGGGCACCCCCGGTTGCCCCCCTGCCTGCTGCACTCCCTGGGGTGCCCCGGGCACCCTCAGCTGCCCTCCTGCCTGCTGCACTCTCTGGGGTGCCCCGGGCACCCCCGGCTGCCCTCCTGCCTGCTGCACTCCCCGGGGTGCTCCGGGCATCCCCGACTGACCCCCTGCCTGCTGCACTCCCTGGGGTGCCCCGGGCACCCTCGGCTGCCCTCCTGCCTGCTGCACCACCCGGGGTGCCCCGGGCACCCTCGGCTGCCCTCCTGCCTGCTGCGCCCGCCGGGGTGCTCCGGGCACCCCCGGTTGCCCCCCTGCCTGCTGCACTCCCTGGGGTGCCCCGGGCACGTCCGGCTGCCCCCCTGCCTGCTGCACTCTCTGGGGTGCCCCGGGCACCCCCGGCTGCCCTCCTGCCTGCTGCACTCCCTGGGGTGCTCCGGGCATCCCCGACTGACCCCCTGCCTGCTGCACTCCCTGGGGTGCCCCGGGCACCCTCGGCTGCCCTCCTGCCTGCTGCACCCCCCGGGGTGCCCCGGGCACCCCCGGTTGCCCCCCTGCTTGCTGCACTCCCTGGGGTGCCCCGAGCACCCCCGGCTGCCCCCCTGCCTGCTGCACCCCCTGGGGTGCCCCGGGCACCCCCGGCTGACCCCCTGCCTGCTGCACTCCCTTGGGTGCCCCGGGCACCCTCGGCTGCCCTCCTGCCTGCTGCACCCCCTGGGGTGCCCCGGGCACCCCCGGTTGCCCCCCTGCCTGCTGCACTCCCTGGGGTGCCCCGGGCACCCTCGGCTGCCCTCCTGCCTGCTGCACTCTCTGGGGTGCCCCGGGCACCCCCGGCTGCCCCCCTGTCTGCTGCACTCCCTGGGGTGCCCCGGGCACCCCCGGCTGCCCCCCTGCCTGCTGCACTCCCTGGGGTGCCCCGGGCACCCCCGGCTGCCCTCCTGCCTGCTGCACTCCCTGGGGTGCCCCGGACACCCTCGGCTGCCCTTCTGCCTGCTGCACCCCCTGGGGTGCCCCAGGCACCCCCGGTTGCCCCCCTGCCTGCTGCACTCCCTGGGGTGCCCCGGGCACCCTCGGCTGCCCTCCTGCCTGCTGCACTCCCTGGGGTGCCCCGGGCACCCCCGGCTGCCCCCCTGCCTGCTGCACTCCCTGGGGTGCTCCGGGCACCCTCGGCTGCCCCCCTGCCTGTTGCTCTCCCTGGGGTGCTCCGGTCACCCCCGGCAGCTCCCCTGGCTGCTGCTCTCCTTGGGGCGCCCCGGGCACCCAGGGCTGCCCCCCCACCCGCGGAGCTCCCGGGGGTGTCTCGGTCGCCCCCGGCTGCCCCTCCGCCTGCTGTGCGGCAGCTCCGCTTCCAATTCGCCCTTGCGTCTTACGGGCGTGTCGTCTCCCGCCTCGGCCCCGTGCCCGGGTTCTCTTCGCTTGGCTTGTAGAGTCCGCACTAGCGACCTCCAGCTGCCCCCGCGCCGGCAGCTCCCGCCGCTCCCCCTCCGACAGCTCCTGCTGCCCTCCCCCCGACAGCTCGAGCTGCCCTCCTGTTGGCAGCTCCTGCCGCTCCTCCCCCGGCAGCTCCTGCTGCTCTCCTGCCTGCAGCCGGACTTGGCTCCCTGATTGGTCCTGCTGCACCTCTGGCATTAGCTCGGCCATCTCCACATCCACCGCTTGCTGCTCCCTTGCCGGCAGCTGCCCCACCCCCGGCGGCTTCTGCCGCTCTTCCCTTGGCAGCTCCAGCTGCTCTCCCCCGGACGGCCCCTGCTGCCCTCCTGCCTGTGGCCAGGCCTGGTTTCCCGATTGGTCCTGCTGTGCCTCTGGCTGTAGCTCGGCCATCTCCACTTCTACCGCTTGCTGCTCCCTTGCTTGCTGCTCCCTTGCCGGCAGCTCCTGCTGCTCTTCCCTTGGCAGCTCACGCTGCTCTACCCCGGGCGGCTCCTGCTGCCCTCCTGCGTGTGGCCGGGCACGGTTCCCCGATTGGTCCTGCTGCACCTCTGGCTGTGGCTCGGCCATCTCCACTTCTACCACTTGCTGTCCCCCAGCCGGCAGCTCCTGCTGCCCTCTCGCCGGCACCTCCAACTGCCCTCTCGCCGGCACCTCCTGCTGCCCTCTCGCCGGCACCTCCTGCTGCCCTCTCATTGGTGCCTCCTGCTGCCCTCCCGCTGGCACCTCCTGCTGCCCTCCCGTTGGCACCTCCTGCTGCCCTCCCGCTGGCACCTCCCGCTGCCCTCCTGCCTGCAGCTCCTGCTGCCCCCCCGCCGGCAGCTCCAGCTGCCCTCCCGCCAGCCGCTCCTGCTGCTCTCCCTTCGGCAGTACCTGCTGCTCGCCTGCCGACCGCGCCTGCCGCCCTCTTGCCTGCGGCTCTTGCTGCCCTCTCGCCGGCAGCTCCAGCTCCCCTCTCGCCGGCAGCTCCTGCTCCCCTCTCGCCGGCAGCTCCTGCTCCCCTCCCGCCGGCCGCATCTGCTGCTCCCTTGCCTGTGGCTTCCGGGCCTCCCCCAACAGCCAGTTCTGCTGCCCCCCCTCCTGCCTCGAGGGATGTGTCCCCGCTGGACTCCACTGCTGCCCTTCCGCCCGGGCTCTCCGTCTCTGTTCCTGCCTTTGGGCCAGGCGAGGCCCGCGCGGAGCTGTGAGGGCTGGGCGTGCCAAAGGATTTCCTAGGGCCCTCCGCCGCCTATCATGAGACTCCTGCAGTCGCCGGCGGTGTGCCTCCCATGGAGCCATCGTCGCGTCATCACCGGTACCTTGCCTGTGCGCCCCATGACCGCACTCGCCCTCGTCCGTCACGTCCAGGTCCCGGTTGGAGATGGTGTCGCTGCCGCCTACGAAGCCGCCGAGAGTGTCTTTGGGTGGTTCCTCTGTCCCCCCCTCTGTCGAGAGGGGTCTATACCTTTGTCGCTTGCTGGGCTTGCCAAAAAGGCAGAGTGCATCCTCGTGGTGGAGGCGACAGAGTTGTGGGTATTGCATACTCGGCGCTGCCTCCCTGGGTCTCTTGTGGCCAATCCTCGCGATGATCTTCCTCCCCCGGTCTGGGGGGTCTGGATCGTTGGTCATGGCGTAAGCTGTTTGCGGGGGGCGCTGGAGGGGCGCCTCCCGCCTTCGATATAAGGCTCGTAGTCCGGGTGAGTCGAAGGTGTTGGGTGTCGCTGGCGCACGGAGACTCCCCTATACGCTGGACGCTCCTACCTGCAGGTGTTGGTACCTAGGCGCGGGTCTCGCTTTGTGGTCCTCCCTACACGCGGTAGTCGCTGCCTAGGCGCGAGCTTCACTGCGATGGCGCTCCTACGCGCGAGTATAGCTGCCTGGGCGCTGATCCCTCCGCCGCGGCGCGGATTTCGTTGCTACGGCGCGGGTTTCACTGTTACGTGGCGGATTTCGCTGCTACGGCGCGGACTTCGCTGCTACGGCGCGGGTTTCGCTGCTAAGGCGCGGATTTCGCTGCTACGGCGCGCAATTCGTTGCTACGGCGCGCACTTCGCTGCTACGGCGCGCACTTCGACGCTACGGCGCGGGCTTCGCTGCTACGGCGCGGATTTCGCTGCTACGGCGCGGATTTCGCTGCTACGGCGCGGATGTCGCTGCTTCATCGTGGGTTTTGCTGCCTAGGCGTGGATGTCGCTGCTACGACAGGGATTTCGCTGCCCCGGTGCGAATTTCGCTGCTACGGCGTTGATTTCGCTGCTACGGCGCGATGTTCGCTGCAGCGGTGCGGATTTCGCTGTTACGGCGCGGGTTCCACTGCCCAGCTGCGCGCTGCTACCTGCAGTTCGCGGGCTAAGCGGCTAAATCACCGGTTGGTCAGCAAGATCGCTGCTTTGCAGCTAGGTCGCGGGCGGGGCGGCTAAATCGCTGGCTGAGCGGCTAAAATGCGGGCTAGGCGGCTAGATCGAGGCGTAGGCGGCTAGATCACGGGCTGGGCGGCTAGATCGCGGGCTGGGCGGCTAAATCGCGGGCTGGGCGGCTAGATCGCGGCCTGGGCGGCTGAATCGCGGGCTAAGAGGCTGGGTCGCGGGCTACGTGGCGGGATCGCGCTGCTACTAGCGAGGAAAGAGCTGCTGCCTAGCGGGAGTCGCGCTGCTGCCTAGCTGTCTCGAAACTGTGCTGGTTTAGATTATGATTACGGATCCTTTGCTGAGAAATCACTAGCCGGAGTGCAGCCTACTAAACCATTTTTCCTTGTTGTTCAATCTCATCTCTTGCCCATTTCTCCCTTCTCCAGATCTATCCGCCGTGATTTGCTCTGACGAAATGTCACTCTAATGTGCATCATTGTTTTATGCTGTGCTTTCGGTCGAATACTCCTAACCAAATTTGTGTTGTTCATTTCTTTTTGTGCCGTCGGACTGTTGTCTGCAGGTGCGGTTCAATTGTTGATGTCAACCAAGCTCGTCTTACTACCGTACAGCGGATGGCGCCCTACGTGTTGCATTTTCCGGTACGTCGCTGTATCGTCGCGCTTTTTTATTGATTCACCGCTGTCATGTTGTATTCTCTCATTGAAGTAGACGATTTTTTCTAACCCAGCAGGATGCGTTCACTATGCGGTCCAGAGAATGGATCTCAAAGGTGGGGATTGTCGAACGTATTACATGTGCTTTCTCTCATATGTGCTGTGCGCAGATATGTCTTCAGTTCTCTTACCATGCCACGTTATTTTATGTCACAGAAATGTCGTACAGGAGGTAAGTAGCCAGTAAGTAACCTCGCTTTAATGACAGTTGACCCCTTTTACTTGCCATGTTGATTGGTCCCTTCTTCCCTGTTGTGTTGCTTACATCTGTACGACTGTTATTCTAACATTTGATTTTGCAGGTATCACGGCTAGGAGGAAAATAACTACGCCGCCACTTCTCGATTTTAGCATCACATTTTGTTGAATGGCAGCAGTTTATGTTGACGGGCAACTGCATCTGATTTTTGTTGCATTACCACAAATTTAGGTTTTAGTCTTGGTGATGTTAAGGTTTGATGTAATGGAATCTGTATAATATGTATAACAATTTAAATATCTCCATGTACGTGCGAACGTGATGAATCTTTTGATATTTTATTGCATGCGCCACTATGCTTCCCGAACTCTGATTGGTCCACGTGGCATTTTTCTGACCATGACAGCTGGCAAAAAATATCTGCACATGTGGCAATCAAGAGTCCACGTGGCAAATGTAGACTTAAAGCCCAAGACCTTCAGACAAATGTCACTTCTGATGTCACCTGTTCGTTGTGTCGCGTGTAGCGATATGGCCGTTTTTTCGAAGCTTTGTCGTCACTTTTCCGCAACTTCGAAGTCACCCCGCCACAGAAGCCTTTGACCTAGACTTTTTTTCTCCGAAACCCAAGTTGCGGAAAAGCAACTTTGAAGTTGCAACCCCGCAACTTTTCGGGCCTTGGATTTTCTAGGAACGATAGGGGGCGAGAGTGATAAGGAAAAGAGGGATGAGAACGATGGGAATGATGAGACGGATGGGATATTGAGAGGCGTGAGAGGGGTGAGAGGGATGAGAGGGATGAGAAGGATGAGAGGGGTGAGAGGGGTGAGAGGGATGAGAGGGATGAGAGGGATGAGAGGGATGAGAGGGATGAGAGGGATGAGAGGGATTAGAGGGAAGAGAGGAGTGAGAAGAGTGTGGAATGAGAGTGGGTGCTGCAGACAGGGCATTGAATCTTCTCACATTTCCCTCGTCCCTCCACTCCTCCTCCTAGCCTCTCCTCTCCTCTCATCCCTCCTCTCCTCTCCTGCTCTCATCTCCCTAGTCTCACCTCTCCGCTCGTCACCTCATCTCCACTGCTTCTATCTCCCCTCCCATCAGAGCTCAAAGGCCCACCTGCACTTCCGCACCTTGCCTGACCTGGACAGCTTCAACAGCAAAATGCTAGCCTCTGTGTTTTTCCGAGAATTCTCACCTCTCCCGCTCTTCACTTCATCTCCAATGCTTCTCTCTCTCCCCACCTATCAGAGCTCGGAAGCCCACCTGCATTTCCACACCTTGCCTGACCTGCACAGCTTCAGCCGCACAATGCTAGCCTCTGTGTTTTTATGAGAATTCTTAAAAAGACGCTCTTCACTTCATCTCCAGTGCTTCTCTCCCCACCTATCAGAGCATGGAAGCCCATCTGCACTTCCACACCTTAGCGGACCTGCACAGCTTCAGCGGCACAAATGAGAGCCTCTGTGTTTTGTGACAATTCTTGAAAAATACTCTCTTCACCTCATCTCCAGTGCTTCTCTCGCTCCCCACCCATCAGAGTCCGAAACTGCACTTGCAATTCCACACCTTGGCGGATCTGCACAGCTTTGCCACCACAATGAGAGCCTCTGGCCACTCCCTCACCTCCCTTCGCCTGGGGCCCACTCCCACGGATGCATCCCACTGGGAAGACCCGTATGGGCATGCCCAGCAACAGCAGCAGCAGCAGCATGAGGAGCAGCGCGGCCATGCAGAGCAGCAGCGGCATGCAGCAGAGCAGCATGAGCGCATCTCCCCGGTGTTTCTCCAGCACTGCCCTTGGCTGCAGCAGCTGCACCTGGAGCGTGCCGACTGGAACCTCAGCACCCTCCATCCCTCCTGGTTCAAGGCCTTACGGACCCTCACCATCCATCATTCCCACTGCACCGCCTCGGATTTCGAGTTCCTGGCCCAGATCACACCGCAGCTGCACGAAATCTCACTCTACGTTCTCAACCAGGGGCACTGCACCCTCAACTTTGCATTCTCCGCTGCTCAATCCATCCACCTCGTGTTGGACCAGCACAGAGTGCACCTCGCGCTCTCCCTCCCTGCCTCTCTCAACTCCCTGTCTGTTTCAGCGGATTCTCTCGACCTGGACTGTAGCTGTGAAGCCCCTCTCTCCCTCGACTTCCTCATGCTGATTGGTCGCAAGCGCCTCGTGGTGGCATCGCTCCCCCTCGCATCGGCCAAAGACGTCTACCTGAACGCACCAAGCATGCACGAGGAGTCAGTCAATCCTCTGGCCAACCCCCCTCACTCCCTCAGCAACCCCTCTCACTCACCTCAGATTTCTCCGAATCAGCCTTCCATCTCCTGGGAACTTTACTCTCCATCCATCTCTGAATCCTCCTTGATCCGCGTGCTGCAATCAGTAGCCCCCACAGTGGAGGCACTGATGGTGCCACACTCGCTACCAATAGAGGCAGTGGAGGGCGAGTGGAGGGAGCTGCACCGCCTGGCAATCGGTGTGCATCGGAGCAAGGCGGGTGGGGGAAGGTGCAGGACGACAGTGGAGGCAGCAGAGGCTCGTGCGGGCGGCATCAGCCGTTTGTACCCGAGGAGAGGTGGCGTGGGGGAAGGAGGAGACAGAGGCAGTGGCAGGGATGGCGGCGGTGGCAGTGGCAGTGGCGATGACGTTGGTGACAGCAGCAGCAGCAGCAGGAGTCGAAGCAGGAACCGTGAAGCGCCAAGGCCTCCCTACATCAATGCTCCAGCGCTGCGGTCTCTCCTCTTCGCCACGCGCCGGTGCAACTCCGACACTCTCGTGTCGCTGCAAGAGGACTTCCCCTCGTTGGAGATCTACTGCGTTGTTGGCAGGTTGTTATGCTGGAACCCCATAGGCAGCGAGCGGCTCTGTCAGCCCATCGTGTGTGTGAGTGCGCATCGGGCTGCTTCAAATGCTCCGCGGTTTGAGACAACGGAAGGCTCGTGTGGCGAGATAGATGTGGGCGACTTTATGGACGGCCTTCAGTGCCTCTGAGCACTTGTAAGCAACAAAGGGACGGTTGGGTGAATTTCGAAAACACGCAAATTGTGTGTCTTCAGAGAAGCAGCAGAGAAAGCTATAGCAGTAGCCAGGACAGCTATAACGGCAGCAGGAACAGATTGGGTGGGTGGGTCCTTCGAATACCTTGAATATGGTACATACAGTATGTGACTGTATCAAATCTGTCGAATAGCTGATGAGGATGCTGGTGCTCTTGGTCTGCTTCTGCTGCTTTCATGTATTGCTTGCCTGTACTTCTATGCACGCAACCCCACCCAAGTTGCTTTTCGCATAATCTTGTAGCAAAGTAATACGAAAATAGGACAATGTATGATACAAAAGCCACCAGATTTAAACCAATATTAATCTAACCATCATATATTTATTTCTGAACATTGCTTCGCTATTAATTCCACATCTTCCTGCTATGAAATGTAACTAAAGCACTAAACAAACATGTATGACATGGAGAGTACACTTCGTTCATTGTCAGCAATATCAACAATTCGTTCGAATTGAGTGCCTGCGAATCGAAGCCCAAACTCATGGGAGCGTACAGCCTGATGATTGGCACGAAAAGTACGAGGCTGTCTCCAAGCCTCTACCAAGCCGAAGGCTTACCCCCGTGCCTCGTTTGGCCCTCCGGCCCGACAAAGTCCAGTCGGACCATATGGTTGATATGGTCCGACCAGACTTCGTGAAGCTACTGTTTTCAGTCCCAATCAAGCCTCTGCGATCGCGAAAGCGTTCGCCTACAATTTGCAAGTTTTCGCTAGAGTGGTGTCAGGCCTGGAAAACGATAGGCGAGCAGAAAACCTGTCACCAGCGTAACCCTCTCCTCTCACTGCACGAGTTTTCCCTCCACGGAAACCCTTCTCTGCCGGTTTTGTGCAGTCCAAGCAGCCTATCAGACATTACTATCAGAATTTTGTCAAGCTGAATCTGTTTCGAACGCCAGCGTTTCTGTCGATTGCGTAGCTGACTGTTGCCGCTGATGGATAGCCATGGAGATGAGGTGATGGAAAGAAATCATGCTCTTAATGATACACTCCCGCCCTCTGATGCCGAGAAGCGCCACGAGGTGAGATGCCGCAGCGAGTGAGGCATGATGTCGCAAACTTTGCGACAGTGAAGCATTGGACCATGGTTCCCAGCGGATATTCTCATCACATTTCTCTCAGGAAGAAATAGAGATTTAGGCAAATCCTCACTTTCTATTGCTCACTTATCTTCTTTTTTCTTTTTCCCCACTGCCAGAGCGAGGATGTGGTTGATCTGCTGCCTGGCCCCATCTGGCACATCATCTTCCGCCACCTACTGGCACATCATTTTCCGGAAAATCAGGGTGAATCCTCGGGTGCATTGCAGCAGGAAGCAGGCGGCACCGCGAACGCCACAGCTCTTCCGTTTCCTGCCATCACGGAGCAGCATGCGGAGGCATTGCGGAGCTTCGGCGCCTCCTGGCCTCTGCTGTTCTACGCCATGGCCAGCAAGAGGCTCCTCCACCATGTCGCCTCCTTCGCCGTGAGTCATCATGCGCTGCTTCCCCCTTCCCACTCCCCCCTTCCCCCTTCCCCCTTCTCCCTTCCCCCTTCTCCCTTCCCTTTTCCCCCTTCCCCCTTCCCCCGTTCCCCCTTCCCACTCCCCACTTCCCCACTTCCCCCTTCCACCATCCCCCTCTCCTCCACCACGTTGCCTCCTTCTCCGTGAGTCATCGTGCGCTGCTTCCCTCGCTCCATCGTACAACCTTACTCGTTTCACGGAATGGTAAACCCTGATATCTGGCCCGTGCAATCTGCTATCATAATTATTATGAGCTGCAGGGTCGTGCTTAAGGTTCTCTACCATCGCTGTGACCATCTATGTGGCCATCTATGTGACCATCTATGTGACCATCTATGTGACCATCTATGTGACCATCTATGTGGCCATCTATGTGACCATCTATGTGACCATCTATGTGGCCATCTATGTGACCATCTATGTGACCATCTATGTGACCATCTATGTGACCATCTATGTGACCATCTATGTGACCATCTATGTGACCATCTATGTGACCATCGCTGTGTGTGAGCAGGAGTTGGAGCCCATGACGCTCGTTTTCAACACAGGAATGCTCTCCTTCTTCCTGCGGCACGCAGCTCACACATCCCTTGATCTCCTTCTCAACAGCCCCCAAGATCTGGACAGCATCGGCCGTCTCTTGCAGCCCTCTATACGCTCCCTCACAAACCTGTGCATTGGGCTCAAGGAACCACCCGGGGGAATTGAGCCTATCATTAAGGAGATTCACCTGATGAATCCGGCATTCCTCAAGGAGTTTGAGAATCTGCAGCGGGTGAAGCTAGGTCGCGGGACCTGGCAACTAGGCGACCTGGATCCAGCAAAATTCAAGGCTTTAAGGAGCCTGAGCATCCACGATTTCAATTGCGACGGAAATGAGCTGTCCTTTCTTTCATCCGTCGCACCGCAGCTGCATGAACTCGCTCTCGCCTCCTCCAGCCATGGCTCTGGCTCCACCACCCTCGATTTCAAGCTCACTGCTACTCGATCTATCACAGTCTGCTTTGAGAAACAAGCGCTCCTCCTCCGCTTCACCATGGCCCCCTCTTTAAAGTCCCTCTCGGCCACTGCAGCGTTTCTCAACGTGGATTGCACATGCGGCAGCCGCCCCTCTCTCGACTCGCTCTCTCTCATTGGCCGCTCGCAGCTTCTCGTAACTTCGCTCCCATTGGCTGCCGCCAAATCCGTCTACATGAACGGACCAACCGTTCGAGAAAATCGTTGGCGTGCGTTTCCCTGTTCCGATCTCGAATCTCAGCGCACCGTGACCCACCTGCTCAGCAGCATAGCGCCTACAGTGGAGTCGCTTATAGTGAGGTACGGCTGGCCTCTGGAGGGCGTGCGTGTGGAGTGGAGCCGACTGAGCCGCCTCGCCGTTGGTATGAATCGTTACAGCACTGGGGGGGTTAGTTACAAAGCTAAACCCGAGGACCCGGAAGATTCTAATTTCTGGAGGTGCTTTGGTGGGGAAGAAGAGAGCAGCAGCGGCAGCAGCAGGAGCGGCAGCAGCAGGAGCGGCAGCAGCAGCAGCAGCAGCAGCCTGTTCATCAACGCTCCGAACCTGAAGTTTTTCTTTTATCATGCCAAAGAGTACGAGTTCAAACCTGAACTACTTCTGGTTGCTCTGCGCAGGCAGTTCCCTTCTCTAGCATTGTTCAGCAGTGCTGCTGATCAAGCACTTACACTTTAAGTTATATGGTTCAGAGTTTAGGTAATGGTGAGACCATGGGATGGTGTGACCATGGGCAGGTGTGCACCTGTGTGGTGTGCACCTGTGTGGTGCATGCACAGTGGCTATGGGTGCCATCATGGGGCGTGGTGTGTGCACCTGTGTGGCGTGATGTGGTGCATGCACAGTGCCTATGGGTGCCATTCTGGGCCACCGCCCTCCCTGCTGCTGATGGGGCTGCCTGCCGTTTGTTGTCTGCTCCTGCCAGGGCACGGGGCTGCTGCTCCACCAGCTAGGCACAGTGAAGCAGAGGTGGTGATGATGTTGGGTGGCTGAGCTAGTGCCGTTGGTGGTGGGTCTGCCTGTTGTTAGTTGCCTGCTGCTGCCAGGGCACAGGGCTGCTGCTCCACCAGCTGGGCACAGTAAAGCAGAGGAGTTAATGGGGGCTGGCATTTATGCTTGTATTTGTGATTTGTACAAATGTTTTGTTTGTTTCTCTTCCCATTTGTTTCAATATAAGTGTTCTCTTACGGTACTCAAGACGAGATCGTCGGCACATTCAATGCTTCTGTGTTCCAGCATATCTCACACGCCTATACAGTTCTGTGTAGAAAGGAAAGGAAGCAAGCACAGTTCAGATTCGTGCAAAAGGTCGACACTAGAAACTGCATTCGCAGCGAGTTGTCTTGTCAGCACAGCTATGCTGCTGCTGCTGCTGCTGGTGGTGGTAATGGTGCTCTGCTGCTGATGGCCATGTTGTGCTGCTGCAGCAATGGAAGCTTCTAAATAAGCATGGAGAAGCAGAAAATCCAAGGGGAAACGCATAACCAACACGAGACGTGTAGGCAAGGGGAATGGGGTGGGGAGGGGGGTGGAGGGATGGGAGAGGGGGAGGTGAATCGGGTATGATCGCGTAAAAAATGGCAGGAAGGCGGATATGTGCTAGGATAGTTGTGATCCCACCCATATCCACTCACTTTCGTATATAATATTACTTTGAGATGTCGTGTCATGAATAAACGGATGCTAGAGGTGGCAAGAGTAGCGAGTCCCCCAGAGTGTTTTGAGACGTCTCAAAACAAACATACTTTGAGATGCCGTGTCATGAATATACGGATGCTAGAGGTGGCAAGAGTAGTAAGTCCCCCAGAGGCTCCCTTAGCATGTCAGCATGCAAGCCTCACCTGTATCAACGAGTTTTGAGTCGACCCAGACCTTGTCCACACCAATAAACGAATGCTGAAGGTAGTAAGAGCGGTAATTCTCCCAGAGGCTGCCTTTGTACTTGAGCATATAAGCCTCATCTTTATCAACATTGTACCCTTCAACCAGCTCCCTATTCACACCGTGCATCTTCTCCCTCACATTCTTCGCCTGCCTCTCCCCAAAGCAGTTGCTCGACACGCCGCTCCTCCCCTTCCTCACGTGCACCACAGGGGTCTCAGTTTCAGCCAACCCCTTCCCATGCTTCTCCCAGTAGAAAGAATGACTTGCGATGCAGTACAGGGCGAGGGAGGGGCATGATTCACGTAGGGCAACAAGAGTTTGCTGCTCGCAGGTGCGAGTGGGGAAGAAGATCGTTTTCAAGTTTGGAGCCTTGATAACAGGGAGCTTTCCTGCTTGCTCCTCTTCGTCTTCCTCCTCCTGCTCCTCCTGCTGCCACTGCTGCTGTGGACGTCGGTGCTGCTGCAACCGCCTCTGCCTCTGGTTGCGCTCCTGACATTCCTCCACTGTTACCTCCTCCTCACCATCATCCCGCCGCCTCTCAAAATCCAGATCTCTCGCAAACCGCTCCTCACTTTCCACGACAACCCCAAGGCTGCGCAGGCAGCTCCACTCCGCACCCACCTGCTCTACAGGCACCCCGTACCTCACTATAAGCACCTCCACTGTTGGTGCTATAGCACCCAGCCATTCAACCCAGGAGAATTCAGAGGAGCTGCGGCGGTGCAAGCTTAGCCAGTCAGGGGGCGGAGCAGGGGTGTCCCAAGAGGAAGAATCTGTTCTTTGAGATGAGCAGGCATCATCGCGGGAGTGGCGGTCAATGGGAGGGCCGTTGAGGTAGGCCACTCGTGCAGATGCGAGGCGGAGGGAGGAGATGATCAGACGCTCCTGGCCGTAGAGTGAGAGTTGGTCGAGATAGAGAGGAGCGGTGCTCTTGCAGGAGAGGACCAGCCGTTTGGCCACGGCAGAGAAGGCCTTGAGGGAGCGGGAGAGGGTGAGGAAGAGCGTGAGGCTGCCCTGTGCGAAGTAGAACCGGAGGACGCGAGCTGATGAGAGGTCAAAACAGAATCGGTTAATGCCGCTGCCACGAGGGCCGACGGACGGGTTATCCAAATCCCAGCCCTCATAAAGCGTGGATTCCGTGAGCTGTGGCGTGAGCGTGGCGAGATACTTGACATCCACATGGCTCCAATCGATGTGCTTGAGAGTCAAACTGCGCAGCGCCTTGAGCTTCCCCGCCCACCCGTCCGAGAGAACCCACTTGCCGCGCCCCAGCTTCAGCCGCTGCAGACGTGGGCAGCCGAAGTACTGCGTCCAGTGATTCTGCTCAATGAGATCCCTATGATACTGGTCCACGGCACGCCCATCGCCGTGTTCCACAGCACCCCCATCGCCCTGCTCCATGGCACGCCCATCGCTGTGTTCCCTGTCAAAGAGCTGGGAGTAGTCCACACAGCCGCGCAGCTTGAGGGTGAGCGAGGTGAGGGAGGCGAAGGCCCACTCGTCCTGGGATACGATGGTGTCGAGCTGCATGACGTGCATGAAGGTGAGGGTGAGGGACCTGAGGCCGCGCTGGCGCAGGAGGAAGGCGACGCTCCTCTCCCACTGCGGGTGTAGGTTGTTGTATACCAGGGAGATGGGGTGCTGGGCCTGCAGAGATGGATGGGAGAAGGAGTGCGGAGTTGGAAAGTTATCAAAATTCAGATCTGGAACGCGATTTAAAGAAGGCGATGCTCCTCTCCCACTGCGGGTGCAGGTTGTTGTAGACCAGAGAGATGGGGTGCTGGGCCTGCGGAGACGGATGGGTGGGAATGGAGGAGAGAATATGAAAGCTAGATGGATGGGAGATGTGGCGGTTACTGCAATGCCACGAGCAAAACACTCTCAGCAAGGGCTGTTGGAAGCACACCAAAAGCCAAGTGCAACGGAGGATCATACTCACGGAGAAGGAGAGGACGAGGTTGCGGATTCTCTTGCTGGCCATGGCGCAGCACAGCAGGGCCCACCCACTGCCATAGGTTTTCACGTTCTTCCGGTGCTGCCCGACTGCTGAAAATTCAGGGTCCACAAATTTCACGGGCATGTTTCTGCCCGCTGGGGGCTGCATTGTGGCGGTGAGATACCAGGGCGCCTTACGCCTACCGTCACGCGCCTTACGCCGCGCACGGGGGGGGAGTCGGGGCGGGAGGATCCGGGCGGCAGCAGCAGGCAGCGGAACACACGGTGCCAGATATACATGCTATATCCACTGGTAGCATGTCCAGGGGATTACGGGGGATGGCTGCTTGAAGGAGAGATGGGTGAGAAGAGAAAGGGACAGATGGAGGGGTGAAGGGGGAATGTGAGAAGCCAGCAGTGTGTTTAAGGCGGATTTGATGGATAAGACGGATGGGATGGGTGGGATGGGTGGGATGGGTGGGATGGGTGGGATGGGTGAGATGGGTGGGATGGGTGGGATGGGTGGGATGGGTGAGATGGGTGGGATGGGTGGGATGGGTGAGATGGGTGGGATGGGTGGGATGGGTGAGATGGGTGAGATGGAGCGAGCTTTATGAGGACGGGAGAACGGAGGAGAGAGAGTGGGTGACAAACTCAGGGACGAAATCTGGTAGATGTAAAGAACCTCGTTTCATGGAGTGCTCTTCTCAGGCACGTGGAGTGCTCTTCTCAGGCACGTGGAGTACTTTGCTCGAGCATTTCTCGGAGAGGCCAAAAAAATATCACCAAGACCAAAGAAGCTCGATGGTGCGAATGTCAACATGAGAGTGGCAAAGTGGAGACGCGATACTAGTATTACCTATCCAACGACTTAACTTTTTAAACCACTTGCCACTATGAGCGATAGAGAGGAGGGGAGAGAGGACGATGCAAAAAGTGGTGTAGGGTGAAAAGGAGGACTTGGAAGGAAATCGGCAGCAGGGACGAAAAGAAGCTAGGTTGGCGCAGAGCGTGTATTTTCGGAAGAAGGAATAAAATGCGGGAAGGGACATTATCAAAGTACGGACAGAGTAGCAGAAGGTGGGGGAGAGTACTAACTGGCAACGAATGCATCTGAGAGTTGTCTAAGCAGGAAGGTGAAGTCTAGTAAGTGGTTCTCGTTTGGAGCGCGAAGGCAATGCGGTGAAAGTGGGATGCGGCGTCGCTAAACAATAGTACTCCTTGCCTGGGTCGGCATTGCTCTTCTTCTCTCGTCGCTCACGCTCCCTCAGCTCGGCCGTGTCATCGCCAGTACACTGCACCGATGCCATGGCGATCGAACAATCATAGGCACCCAATCCGCCTGGTAGTAACTACTATTTTTTTACTCAAAAGTCGTGCATATGCACTCGTCATTAGACTAGGGCGTACTTTTCGCGACTCTGGCTGTCGAGGAGCTCTGGCTCATTGTCCTACACGTAGAAAAACTAAATTCCTCCAAACTATTTTTGCTCAGAGTTCGTTTGACGCGGTTTGATATGGTCAGCTACGTTTGGGAGCGGCTCTGTGCTTTCACTGCTCTAGACCATTGCACACCAGTCAAAAGAAAGCAGATGAGTATGACCAGCCCCGCTCACTACATCAAGGAGCCCAGCTGATGGATCTGGTGATAAGCGAAACAGCACAGTGCTCTGTTACCTATTTCGCTAATCTTCGAAGTTATTGATTCCATTGACAATGTGAAGCCGCGTTTCAGCGACGGTGTTAGTCTGTCGTAAATCGGAGCCACTTTCAAACGGGTAAACGCGGTTTGCCTTACGGAACTAGCATTATGTGGAGGTACCTAGACCTTTCGAGTTTAGAGAGGTGTATGAAGCTTTGCAACTTGACGGAATTGAGAGTCCAGCGATGCGATGACGCGATTCATGGCTGCTATACAAAACGAAATGCCTCGCATGCATGGACTGTTCGAATTGTTGATTCGCTAAGATATCGGCAGGCACTGAGACGAACCAACAAGGTGGAAGGAAGGTCGTGTGCACTGCTAGCATGTCGACGCGTGTATAGCTGCTAGCGGATTGGATGACCGAAGCGTGAGACAGTTGCCGATGCCAATTTTAAAGAATTTTCCGAGGAGCCTCAAAGCTGCTCTGAAATTGTCTATCCAATGAGACAGTTGTTGCTGTAGCTGGTCGGTCACCTGACGTCTGAGAACCCACCGCCAGCTATGGGAGCTAACGCAGCAGCATGCTTATCGCCGTTCGTTGTTCCGATGCATTCAGATTTGATAGAATCGACGACTCGTATCCGTTGCTCCAACCTAAATGAAATTCACTCAAAGGCACACCGCGGAATACTATCAGGGACTACCCTCGTCGTCATTACGTCGTGCCGTGCGGACTCGGTCAGCCCGTCGCGCCGCTGTTTACTGGCACCGCCATGGCGGCGACAGGTGTACCTCGTGGTGCCCGAGCCTGGCCAGTGAGGCTGGGGTTCCAAGCTTGGCGAGTACGGGACGAGCGGTGTAGTGATACGGCCGGGTGACTTCGAGTATCAGAGATTCAGGTCAGCGAATTGAATGCCATGCGGACTCTTCTTTGCTCGCCAATAGCCCCATAGCTCCTACGGGAGTCAATCATAGTTATTCGCGAACGGCTCGGTCATTCAAAGTTATTCTATGTTTCGCTTTCTTGTGTCCCATTGTACTCGAACGGCCGATGAGTCGTTGCAACCTTGTGTAAACCTGCACCAACTTCGAATTCCGTAGTTGTCACTTCGCCTATGGCTACTAACCATGAGTGTCCAGTGCTAGAAGCGAGCATGGCTGCTTTCGATCTCTCACAGCCCGCAGCTGCTGAAGATTCTCACCAGGTGAGCGTGATGCCGCAGACGGTGCATCTGATTGTCTGGTTTCCCTGCGCATCATCCCATAGTGCTCTCCAACTCCCTCGCTTTTGCTTTCTCCCTCGCTTTAGCCTTCTCTCCCCACCCACCAGAGTCTAGACGTGGTTGATCTGCTGCCCGGCCCCATCTGGCATATCATCTTCCGCCACCTGCTGCCGCCACCCACTGATTCCGCTCAAGAGCAAAAGCAGGACGACTCTGATGAGGAATTGTCATCTCGGGGAGCAGCAGACAGCAGGTTGTGTGAGCTGATCGGTCTGCACCAACGGGCTGATCCGTTAGAAGGAGCAGGCAGCTGTTCATGGTTGAGCACCAGTCAACTTTCCGAGCGCGAGAAGCACAAGGAGTACGCACGACGCTTCGGCCCCTCCTGGCCTCTACTGCGCTGTGCCATGGCCAGCAAGAGGCTCCTCCACCATGTCATGTCCCTCTCCGTGAGTCATCATCATGTGCTTCCCCCTTTCCCCTTCCAGCCATCTGCTTCTTTACCACCGTGTCACCTCCTTGTCTGCGGGTCATGCACTGCTCCCCGCCTTATGCACTTCTGTCATGCCTGCACCATTCAGGCCCCTATGTGGGCGCATTGATGTCTACACCGTTCAGCAGGAATACATATTCTCGCCCAAAAGTTAATACTCTTTAAGCAACATATCTTAAAACAACGAGTCTTCACTTCTTTGTGTGTGCAGGATCTGGAGCCTTTCTCCCTCGTGTTAAAAAAAGATGAACCCCAGTGGAGGGGAGTGCTCTCGTGGTTCCTTCAACAGCCAGGTCACAAGTGCCTTGTCCTTGTTTTCAGCAGCCCAGAGAATCCTCATGGCTTGGGCCGACTTTTGGCATCCTCTGCTCAATCCCTCACAAGCTTGTGCGTGAGGGTCAATAGGTCTTTCCCATATGTAATGAAACCCCACCCGCGAACCGATTCCGCTTTTCTCGAGGGATTTGGGCAGCTGCAGCAGCTGAAGCTCGGTCTTGGAAACTGGGAACTAGGCAGTGTGAATGCAGCGTGGTTCAAGGCACTGAGGAGTCTTACCATCGAGCACTCAGACAGCAAGCGCTGTAATCTAGGATTTCTGGCTTCAATCACACCGCAGCTTCATGAGTTCTCTCTCTCCTCCTCCTCCTTCCGTCACTTCTGCAGCCTCAAGCTCGAGTTTCTTTCTGCCCGAGTTATCACAGTCAGATTTGAGGAGCAGGAGCTGGATGTTTGCTTCTCCCTCACGCCCTCCTTGAAGGCATTTTTGGTCTCAGCATTGGAGCTAAATGTCGAGTGCAACTCCGACAACCCACTTTCTCTCGACTCTCTTACCCTGATTGCTCGCAGACACCTTGTCGTGTCGTCGCTCCCACTAGCTTCTGCTAAGAATGTCTATCTGAACGGACCAACCAGCCTCGTGGAGCCCAGCGCGCCATTGGATGAGCTTTACAACGTCCCTTCCATCTCTCAACGCTCGCTGACCGCCTCTCAGCTTTCATTGACGCAGCTACTGAGCAGCATAGCGCCAACAGTGGAGACGCTTGTTGTGAGGCATGGCTCGCCTCTAGAGGAGGTGTGCGCGGAATGGAGCTGCCTGCGCTGCCTTGCCATTGGTGCAAACGGCACGGGCATCGGGTTCAAATTCATGATCACAGTGGAAGATGATGGGTCTCTTGATTACTGGATGGGGATCTTTAGCCCAGAAGGTGGGAGCAGCAGCAGCAGCAGCGGGCATGAAGGCATTCGCCCTCCCGTTATAAATGCTCCAAAGCTGGAATCCATTTTCTTTGCAACCCGACAGTGGCAGCCCGAGACGCTGGCTTCTCTGCGCAGTGATTTCTCGTCGCTGACATTCTACTGCATTGTTGACCGGTCGTTTTGGTGGGAGGGGAAGGGGGAGAACCGGGGTAATGAGCCCGTGGTGCAGTTGAGGCCAAATCATCCCACACACATGATGAACAAGGCGACCTGTGTGGATGATCAGATCATGCAATTCCTTCAAGTACTCTGACTTGACTCCATGCCACGGCTTGACAAGCAGAGGGAAACCTTTTTTAGTTTGTGAGTGGATTTTAGGGTAGACAGCCCTGAGAGTTGTGTATCAGAGAGGTATGCAGGGATGCGCAGGATGGGCGCAATTGTGTTGACCAAGGGGTCAGCGGCGGATTCTACTTGTTTAGCTAGAGCAGCTAATGATGCTGGTGTTGGAGATGCTGCCTTTGGATAATGATGGTCCGTTGAGAGGAGTAAATTCGTTGGAAATGATAGTGTAGGTTTTTTTTACCAGCTCACCGGCAAAGTTTGTTTAGCTACTATTGGGACACCTATAAACGGGAAGGTTTGTTATCTGGGCCCTGACATGACTCGTGTTCGAATCGAACAGAGACGGACTAGTTGTCATCGGTAAAGCTCTAACGAGCCTAGCCAGGTGGGAAGACGAGAGAGCGGGCATGGCTGTCGAGCAAGCTCTGTCAAGACTTAGGCAAGGTAATCGATGAGTATTGAGAGTTTGGTACAAACAATATAACCTAAGGGGTTGTACCGCACAGTGAGTACACCACTAGAAGCCTACCCAAACTACAACATATAACTACCGTATATGTTTGACACACCCCCATAGGCAAAGTGGGGGAGAACAGAGGGTCACAAGACCAGTTGGGAAGTGCAAAGCAAGCTCAGGGTGGATCACAACGTCACCACGCAGTCTGAGCACAAGCAACAGGCCACAAGGCCAGTTCACATGCAGAGATATATATGTAACAGCAACAGCACAGTGATCTCTATCTACAAGAGCAAGCATGCAGGTATACATATAAATCACAGTACAATCAAAGCCTACAGCAAGTGAGGAAACGTGGGCACAAGGCCTAACAAAGTGCAGAAACGCTGATGATCACCAGGCGGAAGTGCCTTGGTAAATATATCAGCAGTGTTGGCCCGAGTGGCCACGTAAGCAAGACGAAGCTGGCCACGCTGCTGCAGCTCTCGAGCAAGGAAGTAACGCAGAGCGATGTGCTTCGTTCTGTGCTCCAGTCTGTGCTCCTGACACAAGGCAAAGGCGGCCTTGTTGTCAACGTACAGCACTGGAGGAGAACGAGGCCGCTCTCCCAAGTCGGTCAGCAGGTAGGTGAGCCAGCGTAGCTCCTGTGCCGCCATAGCCGTGGCGTAGATCTCGGCCTCACAACTGGAGCCGAGAACTAAAGACGAGCGTGTAGAACGCCAGGAAACTGAACCAGAACCAAGGCTGAAGGTGTAACCCTGTGACGACCGCTGCGTAGCCTGGTCGTCAACCCAAGAACCGTCTGAGTGCCCAGTAAGGACAACGTCGCTCCGTCCTCCAAGCACGAGCCCCATGCCCGATGTACTGCACAAGTAGCGTAGTACCCTCTTAGCAGCATCCATGTGTACCTTTCGGTGCCGACCAGGAGCCACGTAGCGAGCCAGAAGGCCAAGAGGGTACGCAAGGTCTGGACGAGTGCAGGTCATCAGATACATGAGGCAGCCGACTAGCTATGGGTAAGGACCACTCGGCTCTACGGACTCGTCCGAAGGTGGAGCTAAGAGCGAGTGACCTGTAGCCAGAGGAGTGGCCTGTGCCGAGGACCAGGTGAAGCCGAAGCGCTGAAGGACCTGCTGCACCATGTGTGACTGAGTCAGTGTGATGGTGCGGCGTGCTCTGTCCCGGGTGATCCGCAAGCCAAGATAGCTTGTCAGCTCACCCAGGTCTATGCACGTGTGTCTCTTCTGCAGCTCCGACTTCACCAGGGCGAGAGCCTCACTGTCAGCAGTGGCAAAGACCAAGTCGTCGACGTACACGAGGATGTAGAACGGCGGCAGCGAAGTGTCGGTGCGCAGAAACAGCGACGGGTCAGCAATCGACGGAGCAAACCCAAGAGCCGCAAGTGTCGTCCTCAGTGTGTCGTGCCACTCACGTGGCGCCTGGCGGAGACCGTAGACCGGCTGCCTGAGGCTCCAATGGGTTCCATGAGGGAACGACCCAGTGAAGCCGGATGGGCGGCGCAGCCAGATCTCCTCGTGCAGACTGCCCTGTAAGAAGGCTGTACTGAAGTCAAGAGAGTGAAGCTCGTAGTCACGGTGAGCGGCAACGTGCAGCAGCACCCGAAGAGTGGTCATCTTCGGGGTGGGGGAAAAGGTCTGGAAGAAGTCTACTCCCTCTCGCTGACTGAAACCTCGTGCATTATAACGCGCCTTGAAGACAGGCGGAGAACCCGGCGGCCGCTTCACCCTGAAAATCCACATGCCACTGACTATGTTCGCCCAAGGTGGGGGAACCTTGTCGACGTAAGTGCCTGTGGACTTCCAGGATGCCATCTCTGCGTCCATGGCTGTCTGCCACTGAGAGGAGTACTGACCCGCGATCGCCTCAGCGTAAGAGCGCGGGGTCGGGATGTCTGGTGCATCCGGGTCTCCCTCAGGGGCAAGCAGCATGGCCACGAGATGAGGCGCAGTGGCGGCAAGACACTCAAGGTCCTCCTGCCTGTCCTCAAGGACGTCCGTGCCAAGAGCACACTCACCCCCGACGGACGGAGGACAGACAGACTCAGACTCAGCAACAAGACGAGCAGTGTAGTCTAGACGACAGGCAGCAGCAAAGTCAACAAGCTCAGCGACAAAGGCAGACGCAGCAGACGACTCAAACGACGGGTCAGTGACAACAGTGGCTAGCAGACGCGTGACAGTAGGGTGCTCAGCACGAAACCGGTCAGAGTCAGGGTCCGGAACAACAGGCAGAGAAGACGCAGGAGGAGACGGCAGAGGAACACGCTGCGGAGAAGAGGAAGGACGACGGACTACAAGGGAAGGGCCGGGGACAGCCGGCGGACGCTGACGAGGAACACGACGACTGGAACGACCAGAACGGACAGGTGAGACAGGACGCGACGCAGGCTCACGACGCTCAGCAAGGCCCCCTGTCTGCTCAGCGTAAGGAGAAGGAGCAGGCAGAGGTGAGCCAGGCTGTAACGGAAGACCAGTAGACGACGGGAGGCTAAGAACCTGGCGAAGTACGGAGTCAGGCGGTGGCAGAGACGACGGAGACGGTGGAGCAAAGAACAGGCGCGGCTGTGCAGTGCCACCAGCACCAGCAGCTCCAGCACCCTTAGCAGCTCCAGCACCTCCAGCAGCTCCAGCACCTCCAGCGCCTCCAGCACCCTCAGCAGCACCCCCAGAACCGGCACCTCAAGTCCCAGGGTCTCCAGCCTCCGCGTCCCCAGCAGCAGCACCCCCAGACCCAGGGTCTCCAGCAGTAGCACCCTCAGGCTCAGCAGCACCTCCAGCCCCAGCAGCTCCAGTATCTCCAGTACGAGCACCTCCGGGACCAGCACCACTCCCAGCTCCAGTGACGTCAGCAGAAGTACCTCCAGCGGCAGAGCCCCGAGCTCCAGAAGCGCGACCCTGACGGCGACCGTACCAGTCGTGCAGCTGCTGTGAGGTGAGAGGCACACGCGGACGAAGGCGGCTACTCCAAGGAGACCGCGCAGCAGCAGACTCAGAACCCTCAGGCGTCGCACCCCCAGACTCAGTACCCCCAGGCTCCTCACACTCAGGCTCAGCACCTCCAGACACAACACCCCCTGGCTCAGGACCTCCAGTCTCCTCACGCTCAGGCTCAGCGCCCCCAGACTCCGCACCCCCCGGCTCAGCATCTCCTGGGTCCTCACGCGCAGGCTCCGCACCCCCAGGCTTAGCACCCCCAGGCTCCGCACCCCCAGGCTCAGTACCCCCAAGCTCCGCACCCCCAGGCCCAGCACCCCCAAAGACAGCACCACCCCCAGCAGGACCTGAGTCACCAGTGACCTCAACAGGCGCAGGCACGGGAGGGTCTACCTGAGAAACACCTGAAGGAGCAGGACCTGGTGCGGGGAGGGGGTCTACCTGGGGAGGACCTGGGGCGAGAAAGAGCGGCGGGGGGGGGGCGAGGGGCAGTGCGGTAGGGAAAGAGACGGTAAAAGGGGACGGACTCGTCAAAGGTAACGTCCTGAGACGGAAAGACACGGCGCGAGGCGGGGTCGTAAAACTGCCAGCCAGAAGCGTTAGGGACAAAGCCAAGGAAGACACAGGGAATGGCACGAGCGGAGAGCTTGTCCGCGGTGGTATCGCGGACAAAGGCACGAGCACCCCAGACCCGGAAACGCGACGCATCGCCAACCTTCCCCGTCCACAGCAGTGTGGGCGAGGTCTCCGGCAAGGAGACACGGGGCCAGAGGTTGAGCTGATGCGCGGCGTACCGGACCGTAAACGGCCACAGAAAATGGGGGGCGGCCGCATGGATCATGGAGGTACGAGCGACCTCCATGACTAAGCCAATGCGGCGCTCAGCAACCCCATTCTGCTGCGGAGAGGCCGGAAGCGTGAACGACTGGCGGATGCCGTGCTCCGCACAGTAGGCTGCCAAGAGGTCAGAGGAGAACTCACCACCTCTGTCAGAGTGCAGACGCAGGACAGGAAATTCCGACTGGAACCGCTCGCGGAGCTGGAGACGAACAGCGCGGATCCAGGGGATCAAAACATCAGGGACATCCCCCTTGCGTTGCAAGGGGAAGACCGTGGTGTAGCGCGTGTAGTCGTCGACGACCAGCAGGAAGTACCGCTTGTGGCCCTGTCCACGGACGCGGGCTGGGCCCCACACGTCCATGTGGAGAGTCTGCAGGGGAGCCTCTGTGGGAGGAAACGAGGAGGAGTGAGGAGCAGCGCGCTGCCGCCCCTCGACGCAAGGAATGCAGGGCGGCGCAGGCGAGGGAGGGAGGGCAGGCAGAGACCTGGGAAGTCCAGAGACCAAGTAGCGAGAGTGCATGCTGCGAAGGCGAGGCAGGGAGGGGTGGCCCAGGCGGTGGTGCCACAGGAGAGTGTCGTGCGACAGGCGGCGACACTCACACTGGGTAGCTACCTGAGCAGACGCGTGCAGCTGGGGAGACAAAGGGATGGAGCGTGGCTCAATGGTGAGGGTGTACAGACTGGACCCTGGCGCACGGGTGAACGTGGCCAGGTGGCGGCCGGTCTGGGAGCACGTGCAGATCGCCACACGCTATCGGCCAGGGGTGAAGGTGTCAACACCCGCATCCTGGAGGACAGCGTTGCTCACCAAGTTCGTTGAGAATGAGGGGAGGTGGAGACCAGACAGCTCACCAGACGGGACCGCCGGACACGGAAGCACAATGGAAGACCGTGCAAGCACTGGGCCCCCAGAGGGGTCAGCCAGTGATACAGGAACAGGTGCAGGAAGGGGAGTGACTGTGGTACTGTCGCGAAAGAAACAGCGGGAAGCACCAGAGTCAAGTGTAAAGGTGTGCAAAGCCTGTGCAGGCGCAGTACCAAGGAGAGCAGACTCACAAGCACTTAGTGCTGCAGGGGCTATACCAGGATCCGGCGGCACACACAAGTAGCAGTCACCCTCAGCACTAACAGACAATGCATACATAGCAGCAAGAATAGCCTCATAGTCAAGATCAAAGATTGGTACATCACGCCTAAGCAAGTCTGCCCAGTTGGGGAACTCAGTAGCATCAGGAAACTTGGCGCGCCAGGCGTCGTTAAGTCGAGCGAAGCAGCGCTGCTCAGTGTGAAACCCTGTGCACTGGCGATTAGCGCGGGGACCTGTGCGGATGATATAGGGGCAGCGACCAGGACCCCCATAAGCCCCACGCCCGGCATACCAGTCAAGAAGCTGCTGGGAAGTGGGGGCCTGGCGCTGACGCTGCTGTTGCTGCTGCTGCTGCGGCTGCTGCTGGCCCTGACCACCACTGCCACCACCGCTCCTCCCCCACCGCCGCTGCTGCCCCCTCCACCGCCCCCAGTGCCTCCGCCGCCCCCACCACCACCTCCACCACCTCCACCCCCACGACCACCCCCACCACCTCCACTGCCCCCGCCGCCTGCAGCACCGCCACCTCCACCGCCGCCCCCACCTCCCCTGCCACCCTTGCCGCCCCTGCTGCTGCGACGCTTCCCACTAGGAGCGGAAGCAGCCCCGACCTCCTCAGCACCAAGGTAGTCGTGAGCAGCAGCTGCGGAGGCGTAGGAGGGGGTGAGAGGGAAGGGGGAGCACCCCTCAAAGAGGGGAGAGCGAGGAGTGCCACGAGCAGCACCTACAGCGAGGATGTTCTTCTCTGCTGCTAGGAGGTGCTTCTCGAAGTCGTCGACAGTGAGAGTAGGGGGGTCGAGCGCTAGGAAGTGGTCCCTGACCGAGCTAAGAGTGTCAGGGAGGCGGGTGACGAGGAAATAGAGAGTGAAGTACATCGGGGGGGGGGGGTTTGCGGCGCAGAACTCGGCACGAAAGCGGGTGTCCGTAGCGCGCAGGTGAGAAATGAGGTCCTCAGCAGTGGTGAACGAGGAAAGGTCGGGGAACAGGTAGGGTACCATGAGTCGACCTATGGCTGCAGCGGCCGGGGAGGAGTAGCGCGCAACTACAGCGTCGTACATTGTCTTAGCAGTTTTGTGCTGGCTGAAATGCGCGCGCTCAGGAATCGGCAGATGGTTCCTAATAGCTAGGCGTGCTGCAGCATCACGAGTCTGCCACTGTGATCGTTCGAGAGCAGGAGCATCGGCAGCAGGGGCAACGGCAGTGCCAGACACGTAATCGAACAGTGAGACACCCTCTTTAGCATCAGTCAGAAGGAACAGTTGCAGGTCGTCGAGCCACACAGCGAACTCTATGGGGCGACCGTCAGGCTCGAACGCAAGAACATTAGGCGTCGTCATATCGGTAGCAGGCAAAGGCAGGTAGGAAGCAGGCAGCTGACAGGGGGCACTAGATAGTAGGCCGCAGGCAAAGACAGAGACAGCAGGCAGTAGACAGGAGGCAGCAGGCAGTAGACCGCAGGCTCAGACAGAGGCAGTAAGCAGTAGGCAACACACGCAACGTGTTGGGCAGTAGCAGGCCGCAATCGAGCTCCTAAGGTGGTGCTCTAGACAGTAGCAGGACGTGCAACCCTAAGACAGCGGGCTCGGCAGCAGTAAGCCGCACAGGCAGGCACACGAGCAGGGCACGCGCGGCTGCTGGCTGCGTGCGGCTAAGGGCTGCGCGCGGCTGCTGGCTGCGCGCGGCGACTAGCTGCGCGCGGCTCCTGGCTGCGCGTGGCGACAGGCTGCGCGCGGCTCCTGGCTGCGCGTGGCGACGGGCAGCGCGCGCGACTGCGTGCTGCGTGCGGCGACGGGCCGCGCGGGCGTAACCTAAGCAGGCTGCGCGCGGGCGGCGTAAGGGGCGCACGGGCGGGGCCGAAACGGGCGTCGCGGGTGGGTCTAAAACGAGGCGCGCGGGCTGCTTAAGAGGCGCGCGCGGGAAAAAAAAGGCCACGCGCGTGCAGCCGAGGCGCGCGCGGGCTCTAGGCAGGGTAGGTACGTTTTTAGTGAGGTGAAATAGGTAACGGTGGGCCCTAATCCTAGGTCCTAAGGACCTATGCTCTAGATGCCATGTCAAGACTTAGGCAAGGTAATCGATGAGTATCGAGAGTTTGGTACAAACAATATAACCTAAGGGGTTGTACCCCACAGTGAGTACCCCACTAGAAGCCTACCCAAACTACAACATATAACTATATGTTTGACAAGCTCGAGTAGCCGTGCCCGAATATTTTTTCCACCTGGTGGCTCGTGAGTCATGACACTACTATGGCCATGCGTCGTGCATCATGCTGCCACATGTCAAGTCACTGCCACCAGCGGAAGGCAAGCAGAGCCGTTTGTGTAGCCGTGCATCGTTCCGATGGGTTTTCATATTCGACAGAAACGATGAATCGTTTCCCACTCAACGGGAGTTGCTCACTTGACCCCGCGAACATCCTTACACACCACGGCCAGCGACTCGCAAAAAACAAAATACAGCACCAAAATATCGAGTATGAGAGGATTCAGGTCAGTGAAAGCAACGCAAGGAAGACTCGATCCTAATAAGCACTTCCTCGAATTCTATGTTATGCAGAGTTGCCACCCTCCGCATTCGAACGCCCCTTTCTTGACGAATAAAATCCTGTAGTTGTCGCCTTATGTCCGCGCGGATGGCTACTACTAACCATGGGGAAGCGGTGCTGGAAGAGAGCGTGCTTGCTCTCCACCTCACAGATCCCCCTCCTGCCGGAAACTCACACGAGGTGAGCGCGATGACAGAGCATCCGATTCTCTGGTTTCGCATCACCTCCCTCGTCCACCTCTCGATTCCTCTCTCCAACTCCCTATTCCCTCCTCTCCTCCCCCCATCTCCAATCTTCTCTCCCCCAAACCCTTCAGAGCGTGGACGTGGTTGATCTGCTGCCCGGCCCCATCTGGCACATCATCTTCCGCCACCTGTTGCTACCGCCAGCCAGCACTTCTCGGTTAAAGAAACGGGGCGAATCTTCTGAGGAAACGTCACAGGAAGTCTCATCACAGGGAGCAGGCCGCAGTTTGTGCAACTTGATAGATCTTCTATTTGGAGACGATTCTGCAAGTATTCAAGAATGGGACGAGTTCTTTGAGTCAATGGATTTGGAAGCTGACAGCTGCTCGTGCGCCTCTTTGCAGCGGGAAGCCGACTGCTGTTTGTGTGCCACTTGCACTCAGCAGGTTGCCAGGGAGCAGCATGAGAAGGACACGAGGCGCTTCGGCTCCTCCTGGCATGTGCTGCGCTGTGCCATGGCCAGCAAGAGGCTTCTCCTCCATGCCGTCTCCTTCTTCGTGAGTGGTTTGCTGCTTCTGCATTCAGTCGTACAACCTCCTCTGTTATGTATTTCATGCCATTAAGAAGGTTCTTGATGCCGTTATGAATTCTCACTGGGCAGGAGCTTGAGCCCATCTCGTTCGTGTTTGACAGCCAGGAGCCCCCATGGAAACGAATGCTCTCGTTTTTCCTCAAACGGACAGCTCTCAAGTCCCTTGACGTTGATTTCACCAGCTTGAGGGACCTGCAGACCCTCACCTGGCTTATGGCACCTTCTTTGCAGTCCCTCACAAGCCTGTGCCTTTGGCCCATGAACTCTACTACCCGATGTGAGTCTGCCCAGCGCAAACTGATCAATCCGGCCTTTCTCGAGGAGTTTGAACAGCTGCAGCGGCTGGAACTAGGCCGCGGAAGGTGGCAATTAGGCCGTCTGAATGCGGCACGGTTCCCAGCGCTACGGGGTCTGACCATCACACATGCGGATTGCAACGAATACGATTACAACTTCCTGTCATACATCTCACCACAGCTGCATGAGTTCTCACTCTCATCCATCCCACTGCAGCTATATGAGCACTCTCACTCCTCCTTCGGTCGTCACTCTTGCATCCTCAATCTCAACTTCTCCGTTGCTCGAGTAATCACAATTAAATTTGATCGTCAAGAGCTAATCCTCCGCTTCTCCCTTCCTCCCACTCTGAAGGCCTTTTCTGTCGTAGCGGAGGAGCTAGAGATCGATTGCAAGTGCGACAGCCCCCTCTCTCTCGACTTTCTTACTCTGATTGGCTACTCGCAGCTTGTCGTTTATCCACTCCCACTTGCTTCCGCCAAAACTGTCTGTTTGTTCGGACCAACCACCCAAAAGAAGCCCAGGTCGTCGTGGGATGTACTTGTGGGTCAGCTTTCTTGGACCCAGCTACTGAGCAGCATAGCGCCAACGGTGGAGTCGCTGGTAGTGAAGTATGGCTGGCTTGTGAAGAGCGTGATTGTTGAGTGGAGCTGCCTGCGCTGCATTGCCATTGGTGTGAATGACATGTTTGGGAGCAGCAGCAGAAGGCGTGAAGCCATAAGGCCTCCTTTCATGGATGGTCTAGCGCTATAATCAATCTTCTTTGTGACAAGCCAGTGGCAGCCCGAGACGCTGGCTACTATGCAAACGATTTCCCGTCCCTCACATGGTACTGCATTCTTGGCCGGTCGTTTTGCTGGGAGGAGGAGAGGGGGCAGCAAAGCAGTGAGCTGGTGATGCACGTGAGGGAAGGCCGTGGTGTGCGTGCGAGCCAGGGCATGGTGCAGGATGATCGTGTCATGAGGTTCCTTGAAACCCTTTCTACCCACCTGAGGTTGTGAGTGAGTGGAACCAAGTTTCCAGGTGTGAGAGCTGGGTGTGAGGGGGGTATGAGAGGGGGGTGTGAGAGGGAGGAACAGGAAGGCTGATGTCTGTTGGTTGCAGTGGTGGTAATGGTGGTGAGGTGACCATGGGGTAGTGTGCACCTGATGTGACGGTGGAATCGGTGGGGATGGAATGGTGGTGGGTGCTGGCAGTGGGGGTGGCAAGGTATACGTGGCAATGCAATTGTATGGATGGGACAAACAATCGTAATGTAACTACTACCTGCTACACGAGCGCTAGTCAGGAAATGCATGCTCACAATCAACAGTTGGTGAAGAGGTACGGTACAGGAGGATGCAGAAAGAGGATGTGATCACAATCTGATGTACTGGTATTTGCTTTATGAGTGTCCTTAGATTTAGTTGCAAGTGTTCCGTTCCTATGTCTGAGCAGATTTGGTAGCAAGTGTTCCGTGACTGTGTCCTTAGATTTAGTTGCAGTCACCTGAAAGTTCTTTTGAGTGGCAACGTGAAGAGGTCTGGAGAGAAACAGCATTTGAGTAAACTACCCACCTACCTGGTCACAATAAGATATATTAGTCTGAAACTACCCCACTCCCTTCCTTCAAATTCAATTACCTGCGATGTCTACACCAATGAATGCTAAAGTTAATACAAAGAGCAGTATGTCCCCCAGAGCCTCCCTTTGTACTTCAACATATAAGCCTCATCTTTATCAACACTGTACCCTTCAACCAGCTCCCTATTCAGACTGTGCATCTTCTCCCTCACATTCTTTGGTCGCCTCTCCCCAAAGCAATTGCTCGACACGCCGCTCCTCCCCTTCCTCACATGCACTACAGGGGTCTCAGCCAACTCCTTCCCCTGCTTCTCCCAGTAGAACGAGCGACTCGAGATGCAGTACAGAGCGAGGGAGGGGCAGGATTCCCGTAGAGAAGCAAGGGTGTGCTGCTCGCATGTGCGGGTGGGGAAGAAGATCGCTTCCAAGTTTGGAGCCTTGATAAGTGAAGATTTTCCTATTTGCTGCTCCTCCTCCTCCTCTTACTATTCCTGCTGCCTTCCTTCCTCCTCCTGCTGCTGGCCCTCCTGCTGCTGCTGCTGGCACCGAGGTTGCCCCCGTTTCTGCCACCGCTCCCTTTCCAGCTGCCATTCCTCTTCCTGCCGTCGCTCCTCCTCCTGCCGCCGCCGCTGCTTCTCCAAGAGCCTCTGGCTGTGCTCCTGAAATTTCTCCACAGTAACCTCCTCCTCGCCATCGTCCCGACGCTTCTCAACCTTTAAATCCATCTCAAACCGCTCCTCACTCTCCACGACAATCCCAAGGCTGCGTAGGCAGCTCCACTCCGCATCCACCTTCTCTATAGGCACACCATGCCTCACTATAAGCACCTCCACTGTGGGTGCTATGGCGGCCAGGCGTGCAGTCCAGGAGAACTTGGGCAACCTGCGGAGGTGCATGCGCTGCCAGTCTGGAGGCGGTTTAGGGGATTCCCAATGAGGGTAAAAGTCATCGTCGCCAGGGTAGTAATCGATGGGAGGGCCGTTGAGGTAGGCGACTCGGGCGGATGCGAGGCGGAGGGAGGAGATGACGAGCCGCTCCTGGCCATAAAGTGAGAGCTGGTCGAGAACGAGAGGAGCGCTGCTCTTGCAGGCGAGGATAAGCCGTTTGGCCATGGCACAGAAGGTCGTGAGTGAGGGGGAGAGGGTGAGGAAGAGCGTGAGGGTGCTCTGTGCGAAGTAGAAACGCAAGACGCGAGCTGAAGAGAAGTCGAAACAGAACCTGTCGTTGGCACCACAAGGTCCCAAGGAGGGCTCATCCAAATTCCATGTGTTATACAGCGTAAATTCCGTGAGCCGCGGCGTGACCGTGCCCAGATACTTAAAATCCACGAATCTCCAATCCACGTTTTTTAGGGTCAGACTGCGCAGCGACGTGAACTCGTCTGCCCAGCCATCCCCGAGACCCCACTTGCCCCGGCCCAGCTCCAGCCGCTGTAGACGTGGGCAGTGGAAGGAGCGATTCCAATACTCCTGCTCCACCTCGCGCCGATCGTCCTGCTCCACGTCGTCAAACAGCTGGGAGCAGTCCAGAGAGCCACGCAGCTTGAGGCTGAGCGAGGTGAGGGAGGAGAAGTGCCACTTGCCCTGCGAGTCGAGAGTGTTGAGCTGCATGATGTGCGTGTAGGTGAGGGCCAGGGACCTGAGGCCGCGCCAGCGTAGGAAGAAGGCAACGCTCTTCACCCACTGCGGGTGCAGATCATTGTAGACCAAGGATATGGGGTGATGGGCCTGCAGAGTGGAAGGAGCGATGGGATAGGATGGAAATAGAGGTGTCTGATAGGTTGTTCTTTTGACCTATCCGGACCCGTTCAAGCAGAGACAGCTCCGAAGGATCAGAGGGCATGCGTTTCAGAACCTATGACCGATGTCAGCATTTAGCACGCTCAATTCAAGAGGCAAGAAGCGGAGAGAAGGCACACTGAGGCACACACTGTGATAAAAATGGGCTGTACATATGACGGTTGCTGCACTTCCCGAGTGCAACGGGTCTGTCGAAGCCAAGGATTTCAAAACAACAATTCAAGCGCAGGGAGAGCAGCACTTACGGAGAAGGAGAGGACGTGAGTGAGGAGCCTCTTGCTGGCCATGGCACAACACAGCAGTGCCCACCCACTGGTATAGCTTTTAGCATTCTTCCGGTGCTGCTCGACTGCTGTGAAGTCAGGGTCCACAAGTTTCACGGGCAGGTTTCTGCCCGCTGGAGGCTGCATTGTGGCGGTGAGATACCAGGGCGTCTTTCGTCTGCTGCGGGCGAGGGGGGTGTCGGGGTGGGAGGAGCCGGGCGGTAGCAGCAGGCAGCGGAACACCCGATGCCAGAGGGACGCCGGTAGAATGTCTATGGGATCACGGGGGGTGGCGGCTGGAAGGAGAGAGGGGTGAGATGAGTGGGAAAGGGATTGTTGTCGTGACAAAATAAAAAAATGACACCATTCGGAATGGTGGACGGCGGAGCGTGGCCTCGTATTAACTCTTTCCATCCTGCTCCCTAGCTGTGCTCGAACACACAGAGAGTGTGATTTCCACATCCAGCTCAACTCGCGTCTGAGAGAGGTTCTGCTGAAGTCGACGAGAAGGAGCTTGGTGGTGATAGCAAACACGTTTTTAGGTGTGATAACACGTGCGTTCTCTATTCGAAATGTTTACGAGAAGGGTTGTTCTAGCATAGTCCTCGGAGAGCTCGGTTTGAGCAGTTCTCGGGATAAAAGGGAGTTTCAGACGTCTCAAAAACTCCCTTATATCAAGTGTTTCCAAGAGGGTTTTCTCCACCATAGTCCTCGGAGAGCTCGGTTCGAGCACTTCTCGGAGTTGGTGGCGCGAGCAAATCCTGATGGTAAGGCAGTGGAGATGTTTGGATTATATCATATCACACGCGTTTGTTTTTCCAAAAGCTATTTACGGCATGAGCGACAAAGAGGAGAGAGGAAGCCACGTATTCTCTTTTTAAAAGGCTCTTACGGCGCACCGTGAATGTGATAAAGAGTAGTAATGCCAGGGATGGGATGGCAACCGGAACAAAACTTAAATGAGAAGGGAAGCTACGGAGTCACAGCGCTTGCACTGCGTGTATACCGTAGCTCGAAAAGAAATGCCCAGGGGGTTTGTATGAGCAGGAGGAAGTCTAGGTGCTTTGCGTTCAGAGTGTGAAAGCAATGAGGTAAAAATAGATTGCTCCGTCGAGAAGAATGATATCCCTTGCCTTTAGGTCGGCATTGTTTTTCTTTCTCTTCCCCTGCCGTCGCTCGCGCTCCCCCCTTGTGGGATCGTCAGTACGCTGCACTGATGTCATGGCGATCGAACTGTCTTAAAGCACCCAATCCGCCTGCGGTTGTAGAGACATATTTGTAATGTAACAACTCAACTTTATGCATTGGCATTCGTCATTACTAATTTCTAGCGTACTTCTTGCAACTCTAGCTAGTCACACAGCCAGTTGCTAGCCCGCTGTTGCACCATGAGAAAAGTGCTTCGAAACTGCTCGCAATTCTACGTCCTTTGGGAATGGCCAGACTTCCAAAATAACGCAGCATTCACTACTCACCCCATCAAGGGGTCCAACGATGAACAATCCTGACCTTTGGATGATGGTGTCAGATTCACGGATGACATTGAAGAGGTTTTGTGTTCTGCCAGCATTGCTTTTCCGTTTTGGGAAGTGGGAGGGTAGAAATGAAACTGGCGGGTGCTTGGGTATTCGTTGCGCGTTTCAATCTACTTGAAACTGGTTCCAAAAAGTCGGGTTGGAGCCACGAGGGGCGACAGAGAACTTCGACTGGCTACTGATAGGAACCCCAAGGAATAGGAACCCCTGTAAATATTGCACTTCTGGGTAACTGACCGTCCTTTATTGTGAAGCCCTTGTTTCTGGCGGGAAATGCTTTATGGTGTCTGACGTTCCGCGCCCTTCCTTGTGATTCGTCCATTCAAATTACTCGCGAAAGTGAGGCGTGCGATAAACAAGCTGTGCTGTTATGTGATTCGCCAAACGTTGAAGCTGCTCGATTGAATGACAGCATCAATCTGCGTTACACGATTTCATCGACGGAGTTGGGTGGGTTAGCGCCAATTGAGAGACACCGTCAAACGGGCATAGCGTTACTCCTCCAAGAACTACGCCTAGGTACCTACAGCCTAGAGGCTAGCATTTCGAATTTAGCGAGGTGCGTGAAGCTTTGCCACTCGGCAATTTTGAGAGTCGAGCGGCACAGTGAGTGGGACCATGAGACAGTTGCCGCTGCTGCTTACAAACATTTCTCCGAGGCTCCCCAAAACTGCAGAGGAAGCGTCTGTTCAAGTGAGACAGCTGCTGCTGCCACTGGTCAGCCATCCGAAGCCTGAGAACCCACCGCCAGCTATGGGATCCATACTTGCAGCGACACGCTTATCACGGTTCTTTCTTCTTTGTCCGCCGTTTCATTCTGACTGAAAGAGACTCGCTCAGAGGCACCTGCGGAACACACTGCGTGTCGCGCTACCGCCATCACGACGGCAAGCGGACCTCGTACTGGTTGACCTGCGAGGGTAGCGTTTCGTCGCCGTCGCGACGACAAGCGGACCTCGTCGCTTGCAGCATAGCGCCACGAGCGGACCTCGTCGTGGCTGACCCGTGAGGGTACATCGCGGAAAAGGTTTTTGCTCAAATTCGAGTTTAAGTCTGAAGGCTGCAGGAAAGTTGCAGACTTGTATCCTGAATGTATCCAAAAAACATAGACTGAAAAAAGCAACTCACACATGTCAGATTTATATGACATAGCTACTGTAGGCTATAGTGGGGTAGCACATATGGGGTACAGTTTTCTAGGGTTTACATTTGTACCCAACTTTCCCTTAGTCATTCTCATTCCTCGTTTCTTTTCATGGTATCGAGCAGGTTCCCTAGTGGGAACGATTCCTAGGGCCCACCACCACGAATTTTTTTTTTCCTGCCCAGAGCGCGCTTCGCTCCGGCCCGAGTCGCGACCTGTGTGCTCTCCCTACCGTCGCGCCCTCGCTAGGCCCCTCACGGCCCCGTCGCGTCGCCCTTAGCGGCCCTCTCACGGCTCCCTAGCGCCGCCCTTACGGCTCGTCGCGCCGCCCTTACGGTCCGTCGCGCTGCCCTTACGGCCCGTCGCGCCCGTCGCGCCGCCCTCACGGCCCCTCGTGCCGCCCTTACGGCCCGTCGCGCCGCCCTTACGGCCCGTCGCGCCCGTCGCGCCGCCCTTACGGCCCCTCGTGCCGCCCTTACGGCCCCTTGTGCCGCCCTTACGGCCCCTCGCGCTACCCTTACGGGCCCTCCCGCGGCCCCTTCGGCCCCTCCCGTCGCCAGTCGGCCCCTTACGGCCCCCTCGCGGCCCCTCGAGCCACCTTCCGCGGCCTCCTCACGGCCTGTCGCCGCCCTCGACGGCCCCTCGTGGCGCCCTTCACGGCCTCTCCGCCGCTCTTCGCGGCCCCTAGCGGCCGGCAGCCGCCGTCCCTGAGGAAGCAGCCGCAGCCGTCTCTGCAGCAGCAGTCGCCACAGCTTCTGCGACTGCTGCCGCGGTCGTCACCAACCACACCAGCCGCCGAGCCGCCCAGCACCCGAGCACCCGAGCCGCCGAGCCGTCCTGCAGCCGAGCAGCCGAGCCGCCGAGCCGCCGAGCCGCCCAGCAGCCGACCGCCGAACCGCCCGGGCCGCCGAGTTGCCGAGCCGCCCGAGCCGCCCGAGCCGCCGAGTCGCCCGAGCCGCCCGAGCCGCCGAGCCGCCCGAGCCGCCGTGTCGCCGACCCGTTGTCCTGCCGAGCCGCCGAGCCGCCGAGCCGCCCGAGCCGCCCTGTCCGGTAAGAGCAGCGCCTCTATCACTGCACTGCCCTTACCCTACTGTTCGCACTGCTAGTCTACTGCTGTCATGGCTACCCCTAGTGTCCTCGCCTTTGACGCTGAGGGTCGGGCCATTGACTTTGACGTCTGGGTAGATGACCTGCAGCTTTTCTTACAGTGCGATAGGGCAGACGGTCTCTCCCTCTTTGACCTCACCTCTGGTGCCTCTCCTGCCCCTGCTGCTGATGCCGACGCCACTGTTCGCTCACAGTGGGCCACACGCGATGCTGCTGCACGTCTAGCTGTGCGTCGCCACCTGCCTACCTCTGAGCGTGCGCACTTTAGCCAGTACAAGAGTGCTCACACCTTGTACGACGCTGTAGTTGCGCGCTACTCCTCCCCTGCCACTGCTGCACTGAGCCGCCTCATGCTACCGTACCTCTTCCCTGACCTTGCTGCCTTTCCCACAGTCGCTGACCTCATTACGCACCTCCGCACTAGTGACACTCGCTACCGCGCTGCGCTTCCTGCTGAGTTCTGCGCCAAGAACCCCCCCCCCATGTACATCACCCTCTACTACATAGTCACCCGGCTCCCTGACTCCCTTCGCGTAGTCAGGGACCACTTCCTCTCAGTTTGCCCCACCACTCTCACCGTTGACCTCCTCGAGAAGGCCCTCCTAGCAGCAGAGAAGAGCATAGTCGCTGTAGGAGCCTCTCGTGGTGACCCTCGCACCCCCGTCTTTGAGGGGTGTTCCCCCTCCCCCCTTTTGCCCTCTGTTGCCTCTGCTGCTGCGGCCGACCTCGTTGGTCTCGAGTCGGTCGGCGCTGCGTCTGCCCCGAGCGGGAGACGCCGCACCGGCAAGGGCAAGGGGGGCAAGGGTGCTGGAGGGGCTGGCGGGGGTGGCGGAGGTGGCGGTGGCGGCAGTGGAGGGGGTGTGGGTGGTGGTGGGAGTGGTGGCGGGGGTGGAGGTGTCGGTGGCGGCAGTGGAGGCGGAGGCGGAGGCGGCGGTGGCGGTGGGAGCGGAGGTGGCGGAGGTGGCGGCGGTGGAGGAGGCGGCGGCGGAGGAGGTGGAGCTGGTCGGGGTGGCGCTGGGCAGAGGGTCGGCTCCGGTGGTGGTCAGCGCCAGCAGCAGCAGCAGCAGCGGCAGCAGCGCACTCGTGACATCCCCCCCCCTCAGCAGCTCCGTGAGTGGTACGCTGCACGCCAGCGGGGTGGGGGTACTGGTCCGTGCACCTACGTCCTACGCACCGGCGACCGCGCGGGTGAGCAGTGCGGGGGTGCGCACTCCACCCAGCGCTGCTTTGGCCGCCTGACGGACGCTTGGTGTCACCAGTTCCCTGAGGCCACTGAGATCCCCCGCTGGGGCGAGCTGTCTAGGGCGGGTGACCTTGACTTTGATGCTATTCTTGCTGCCATGTATGCTGTGACTATTAGTGATGAGGGTGATTGTTACCGGTGTTTTCCGCCCGACCCGGGCATTGAGACTGCTGCTCTAGGTACTGGTGAGGCTGCTGCTCTAGGTGCTAGCGAGGCTGCTGCTCTAGGTGCTCGTGCGTCTGCTCACTCAGGTGCTGGTGAGTCTGCTCTCTCAGGTACTGCGTCGGCTTCGGCCTCCCACACCTTCACCCTTGACTCGGGGGCTTCTCGCTCCTTCTTTCGAGACCGCACCACACTCACGCCGCTTGGCCGGCCAGTTGCAGTCTCTCTGGCAGACCCCTCTGGGGGTCCTGTCCTTGCTCACTTCTCCACTGTCCTCCCGTGTCCGGCGGCCCCCCTCTGGCACCCTGTCTGGTCTTTACCTCCCCTCGTTCTCTACGAACTTGGTGAGTGGTGCTGACCTATAGGATGCGGGGGTTCACCAGTTCACTCCTGCGAGTCAGCGGGTGACCCACTGCACGGACGCTCGGACAGGCCGACACCTGGCCACGTTTACACGTCGGCCGGGGTCGAGCCTGTACACACTGACCACTGCGTCTCCTCCGGTCACTGCGTCTGGTCAGGTAGCTGCGTCGGGTCAGGTGTTTGCTGCAGCGTCCAGGTCTGGTCCTGAGTCTGCCCCCTGTTCGTGTCGCCTCCTATCGCACGAGACTCTCCTCTGGCACCACCGCCTTGGTCACCCCTCCCTGCTTCGTCTCCGAGGCATGGCCTCCCGTGTCCTTGTCTCTGGTCTTCCCCGGTCCCTCCCTCCCCTTCCTCCGGGGCCAGGCCCTACCTGCGTCCCTTGTGTCGAGGGGCGGCAGCGGGCTGCCCCTCACTCCTCCCAGTTTCCTCCGACAGAGGCCCCGCTGCAGACGCTTCACATGGACGTGTGGGGCCCGGCCCGCGTCCGTGGACAGGGTCACGAGCGCTACTTCCTGCTGGTGGTTGACGACTACTCGCGTTACACCACGGTCTTCCCCTTGCGCGGCAAGGGTGATGTCACTGAGGTGCTGATCGACTGGATCCGCGCAGCTCGTCTCCAGCTCAGGCAGAGCTTCGGCTCGGACTTTCCTGTTCTGCGTCTGCACTCTGACAGAGGTGGAGAGTTCTCCTCTGGCCTTCTGCGAGCCTACTGTCGTGCACGAGGCATCCGCCAGACCTTCACGCTTCCGGACTCTCCACAGCAAAATGGGATTGCTGAGCGCCGCATTGGCATGGTCATGGACGTCGCCCGTACTTCCATGATGCATGCGGCTGCCCCCCATTTTCTGTGGCCGTTTGCGGTTCGGTACGCGGCGCATCAGATCAACCTTCACCCCAGGGTCTCCATGCCGGAGACCTCCCCAGCTTTGCTGTGGACGGGGAAGGTTGGCGATGCGTCTGCGTTCCGTGTCTGGGGATCTCGGGCGTTTGTCCGCGACTTGTCTGCGGACAAGCTGTCCCCTCGTGCTGCTCCTTGCGTCTTCCTTGGCTTCCCCCCTGACGCGCCAGGGTGGCAGTTCTACCACCCCACCTCTCGCCGTGTTCTGTCCTCCCAGGACGTCACGTTTGACGAGTCGGTCCCCTACTACCGCCTCTTCCCCTACCGCACTCCGTCCCTCCCCCCGCCACCGCTCTTCCTTGTGCCAGGTCCCCCCCCGGTAGACCCCCTCCCCCCTCAGGGTCCTGCCCCTTCAGGTGTGTCCCAGGTAGACGCAGTCGAGCCTGTCGAGGTTACTGGTGACTCTGGTGCTGCTGAGGGTGCTGAGCCTGGGGGTGCTGACTCTGGGGGTGCTGCGCGTGTGGGTGCTACGCCTGGGGGTGCTGAGCCTGAGGGTGCTACTACTGGGGGTGCTGAGCGTGGGGGTGCTGAGCCTGGGGGTGCTACTACTGGGGGTGCTGAGCCTGGGGGTGCTGAGCCTGGGGGTGCTACGCCTGGGGGTGCTGAGCCTGGGGGTGCTACGCCTGGAGGTGCTGAGCCTGGGGGTGCGGAGCCTGAGGGAGCTGGGCCTGCTCGTGTGGCGTCTGGCGGTGCTGAGCCTGGAGGTTCTCCGGGTGCTTCGTCTCGGCGGGAGCCACTCTCTCCACAGGAGCTGCGAGAGTGGTTTGCCCGGCGCTGGAGGCGTGCTGCTGGAGCTGGAGGTTCTTCGACTGCTGAGGGTGCTGGTGCCGCGGGTCCCGGAGGTGCTCGTACTGGGAGTACTGGAGCTGCTGGGCCTGCGGGTACGCCTGGAGCTAGAGCTGCTGAGGGTGTTGGCGCTGAGGCTACTGCTGTCGGTCCTGGAGGCGGTCCTGCTGGGGGTACTACTGGTGCTGCTGGAGGTACTGGAGCTGGAGGTGCTGCTGGCGCTGGTGCTGCCGCTGGGGGTACTGGTGCTGTCCCTGCTGTGTCTGGAGTCGCCGCGCGGCCTCGGCCGTACTTCGTTCCGCTCCTTCAGCAGGTTCTTGGTCTCCCGCCTTCTACTGGTCCTCCTCCTCCCTTAGAGTGTCCACAGCCTGTCCCGTCCCAGTTACACTTACAGCCGGCCTCCACACTGCCCGCTCCTTCTCCCTACACTGGTCCTACTGGAGGTCTGGCTGAGCGTCGTGAGCCTGCGTCTCGCCCTGCGTCGCCTGTCCGTCTTGCTCGCACTAGTGGCCGTGGTTCGCGTCCGCGTCCTCCTCCTGTCCCTGGCACGCACCGGATGTCTCTGCGTCCGTCCACTGCTCCTCTGCGTGCCCCTTTGCCATCTCCTCCTGAGTCCTCTCTTCCTGCTCTTCCCGACCCGGAGTCGGACTCTCTTCGTGCTGCCAGTCCTACTGTCACGCGTCTCCTTGCTACTGTCGTCACTGACCCTTCCTTTGAGTCCACTGCTGCGTCTGCCCTAGTTGCTGAGCTCGTCGACTTTGCTGCTCGCTGTCGTCTAGACTACGCTGCTAGTCTTGTCGTTGAGTCTGAGTCTGTCTGTCCCCCGTCCGTCGGGGGTGAGTGTGCCCTTGGCACGGACGTCCTTGAGGACAGGCAGGAGGAGTTCCAGTGTTTGGCTGCTGCTTCACCTCATCTCGTGTCCGTACTGCTTACCCCTGAGGGAGACCCGGATGCACTTGACATCCCGACTCCGCGCTCTTACGCGGAGGCGATAGAGGGTCCCTACTCCTCTCAGTGGCAGGCAGCTATGGACACAGAGATGGCTTCCTGGAAGTCCACAGGCACCTACGTTGACGAGGTTCCCCCGCCTGGGGCGAACATCGTCAGTGGCATGTGGATTTTCAGGGTGAAGCGACCGCCGGGTTCTCCGCCTGTCTTCAAGGCGCGTTACGTGGCTCGTGGCTTCAGTCAGCGGCAGGGAGTTGACTACTTTCAGACCTTCTCTCCCACCCCGAAGATGACCACTCTTCGGGTACTGCTGCACATAGCTGCTCACCGCGACTACGAGCTGCACTCTCTTGACTTCAGCACTGCTTTCTTGCAGGGCAGCCTGCACGAGGAGATCTAGCTGCGTCGCCCACCTGGCTTCACTGGGTCTTTTCCTCCTGGCACCCAGTGGAGCCTCCGGCGGCCAGTCTACGGTCTCCGCCAGGCACCGCGTGAGTGGCACGACACACTGAGGACTACACTTGCGGCTCTTGGGTTTGCTCCCTCTACTGCCGACCCGTCGCTGTTTCTGCGCACCGACACTTCTTTGCCGCCGTTCTACATCCTCGTGTACGTCGACGACTTGGTCTTTGCCACAGCTGACACTGCTGGACTCGCCCACGTGAAGTCCGAGCTGCAGAAGAGACACACGTGCACAGACCTGGGTGAACTGCGCAGCTACCTTGGCTTGCAGATCACCCGGGACAGAGCACGCCGCACCATTACCCTGACTCAGTCACACATGGTGCAGCAGGTCCTTCAGCGCTTCGGCTTCACGTACTCCTCGCCTCAGGCCACTCCTCTGCCTACTCGCCACTCGCTCTCAGCTCTGCCTTCGGATGAGTCCGTAGAGTCGAGTGGCCCATACCCAGAGCTTGTTGGCTGCCTCATGTACCTGATGACCTGCACACGACCTGACCTCGCATACCCTCTTAGCATTCTCGCACGCTATGTTGCTCCTGGGAGACACAGACCGGAGCACATGGCTGCAGCGAAGAGGGTGTTGCGTTACTTGTGCAGTACGTCGGGCATGGGGCTTGTGCTTGGAGGGCAGAGTCCAGTGGTCCTCACTGGGCACGCAGACGCTTCTTGGGCTGACGACCAGGCTACGCAGCGGTCGTCACAGGGTTACACCTTCAGCCTTGGTTCCGGCTCTGTTTCGTGGCGGGCTACCCGCTCGTCTTCTGTTCTCGGCTCCAGTTGTGAGGCTGAGATCTACGCCGGGGCCATGGCTGCACAGGAGCTTCGCTGGCTCACCTACCTGCTGACTGACCTCGGAGAGCCGCCTCGTTCTCCTCCAGTGCTGTACGTAGACAACAAGGCCATGCTGGCCTTGTGTCGAGAGCAGAGACTGGAGCACAGAACGAAGCACATTGCTCTCCGCTACTTCCTTGCTCGTAAGCTACAGCAGCGTGGTCAGCTGCGGCTTGCGTACGTGGCCTCTCAGGCCAACACTGCTGATATCTTCACCAAGGCACTTGCGTCTTGTGATCATCAGCGCTTCTGTACTCAGCTGGGTCTTGTGCCTACCTTGCCTCACTTGCTCACCCCTTGACCTTGTTTGTACTGTTGCATATATATGTACACCTGCTCTTGCTTGTCTAGCCTTATATATATATGTAATCCTGCATGTGAACTGGCCTTGTGGCCTTGAACTTGTGCTCGGAATGTGTGGTGACTTTGTGATCCACCCTGAGCTTGCTTTGCTTTGCTTGACTGGTCTTGTGACCCCTTGTTCTCCCCCACTTTGCCTATGGGGGTGTGTCAGATTTATATGACATAGCTACTGTAGGCTATAGTGGGGTAGCACATATGGGGTACAGTTTTCTAGGGTTTACATTTGTACCCAACTTTCCCTTAGTCATTCTCATTCCTCGTTTCTTTTCAACACAAACTTAGGATACAAGGGGTAACCGAGCCGCGAATTTTGGATACGTGGGTAACCCGAGGCGTGATTTTCGGATTCGTGGGTTTCTCGGACCCACATTTCTAGCATCAAATTCGACACCTCGGCACCGAACAGCACACCTGGTCACGACCAAAATGTGGGAGTCTCCCTTGCTGTGAAACTGCAGGTGTCCGATAGATGAACACTTGGCACAAATTAGGTTAGCATTCTCGAAAGTTGCGAACACGGTAACGTGGATACAAACCGCACGACCGTCGCCAAGGTACAACCAGGAATCGGAGCTGGCAACAGGCACAAGGGTTCACAGTCACACCCAATCAGTGCTAAGTGTTCAGATGTCGGTTACTGACGTGGCTTCCACGGACCAAGGTTCAGCTAACCCGTAACGAAGTGGTCGAACCTAATGATTTTTTACTAACCAATCACTGGGGTGCTCTTGCCTGCAGCAAAAATCAACGGCATATTTTGACGACACTTCAGCACACCTCCAAGCTCTAGAAGCATCTATCTTTCTTACCCTCACTCTGCGCATGACTCTCTCCCGACCAAACACCCGTCACCTGCCTCATTTTCACACAACTGACTAAGGTTCTTCACATCTCCTGCCTCTGAGTGTCCTCTTAGCACAATTAGCGTCTACCTAAAGACCACATCACTTCTACGTGTTATTGCATTTTATTACCACTGCTTGTAACTCAGACCCATGTTATCAATTCGGCCCCTGCGAATCCTCCCCTATCCTTTTACAGATTACACAGCAACGTTTTCTACACGCGGAGAACGTGGCACCAGCGACTAGTAACGGAATCGCCGGGTTCCGCGCGAAAAGCGCCGAAAGGTGTGCTACACATGCTTTTTGTAACTCGTAACCAAGCTATCATTTTCCCGTGCGTGTGCCTTAGGTTGTAACTCGTTCATCTATTCTCACGGGTTATGCTTCGCGAGCAATCGATCTGTTCGTATCTTGCCGATATGTGTGCAGATCTGTCGCGATGGCTTGTAAGTTCCTTTTTTTCCCGCCCCTGCCAGTCCTCCCATTCCTTAGTGCATTTTAATTAGTTGCACTTCTTTTTTTCCCCAGCCTCCCAATACTGCTCGTCGGCATGCTCACTGCATTACTAGGACCGGTGGCCCGCGAATCGTGTGGGACGCGGCGTCTTCAGCGCGAGAAACGCGGTGAGTGTGGTAGTCGCACCAAGGCCTCTCTCTGCCTCTGCTTGAGCTTTTAACCATGCGCGTTCTAACCCCATGTTGTCTGGAGTCCAGCCTGTAATGATAATGTTGTTATGTCTTTTGTTGATGTAGTCATCGTGTTTCAGGGCTGATTTCCATGTGCAGGGTTCATGGAAGTCAATAGATGTTTCCAGGCGTTTGAACAATACCCAGAAGCTCTCAAGCATATCTAAGGCAATGTTATGAGTGACGGTGAAGGCCCGCTAGTGGTAAGTCACTGAGGTGGGGAACAAGCACATGACTAACCAAAGTCTAACGTTATGTCATTGTTTTGTTTGCAGGCGTTAAAACGACACATTTTTTCGCCATGTGTGCCCTTCATATAAGATGTTTAGCTACGTATAAGTACTTGGGTCTAGCTGTGTTCGTTGTTCTGCTGTGTTATTGCAAAGTGTATACTTCAGAAGTATGTACGCAAATGTCAGAAATATTGTGTTGCAGACGAATGTATACATAAAAAATAGCAATAACAATCAGCCAGTGAAACGAAATCTCCGCTTGTGCAGTTCAGGCAAAACGGCGGCTTGTAGAAATCAAGTTTCGCACACTTCAAGGTCATGTCTGATTGGCCCACATGGCAAGTTGCCGTACACATATCGAGAATGACACCTGGCACAAATATCTTTGCTTACGTGGCAAAAAATCTTCACGTACGTACCAGCGTACGTACACTTCGAAGTCGAAACTGTACGCAGGCCACGTGGCAGGTGGTGAAACTGCATACATGTGACTGAAATGTATACGCAACGTGTCCAAAGATTGTCCGATAAGTTGCGGTTGTGTTGCGGGAAAGTTGCAGGAATGCAACTTTTTCGCAACTTTCCCGCAACCACGATCTCTGCAACATTTGACCATGACTGGAAAGTTGCAAAACCAAGGTATCCAAAAAGTATCCTTTTTGCAACTTTCCCGCAGCTTTCTGGCAAGTCCTTTTTCGCGATGTAGGGTTACACGATGTATGGCGAGCGGCAAGTGCGTGACGACCAGCGAGATTCGACTATCCTCAGGTCAGCGTGTTATATTTACCGTGTGCAGAATCAACGCGAGCCGCACTCTGGTCACTGCGATACGTTAGTCTAAGAAGGAAAGAGTTCTTAGTTTGAGCCGCGCCCATGGCTAGCCTCACAGAACCCTCTGTTGCTAAGAATTGTCAAGAGGTGAGTGTCGTTTTGCCGCAGACAGTGCATCTGATCTCTAGTTTCCCCGCACATCCTCCCTTAGTCCTCTCTCACTCTCTCTCGCTCTCTTGCTCTCTCATCTCCACTGCATCTCTCTCCCCACCCATCAGAGCGTTGACGTGGTTGATCTGCTGCCCGGCCCCATCTGGCACATCATCTTCCGCCACCTGCTGCTGCCGCCACTCAATTCCGCTCAGCTGCAGAATCAGGAAAACTCTTCGGAGGAAGTAATATCACAGGGAGCAGAGAGCAGTTCGAGTGCCTTGGTCGATCTGCTGACCGCGAGGGTGCAGCATGGCGAGAACAACAAGCTGTACGGCTCCGCGTGGCCTCTGCTCTGCGCTGCTGTCGCCAGCAAGAGGCTCCTCCACCACGTCCTCTCCTTCTCCGTGAGTGCATGCTGTGGTGCTGCCCCGTTCCTCCTATTCCCATGTCTACATTCACGGCGTGAGACTAGTTTGTATAAACACCACGCCATGCCATGTCCAGCCACAGCTGCAGTGTGTCCATATCGTGCACCGGCCTTCCACCATCCCTGTGTGCTGTGCGTGCAGGAGCTGCAGCCCATCATGCTCGCCTTCTGCCATGACGTTCCCCAGTGGCAGAGTACACTCTCCTGGTTCCTCAAACAGACTCCGCACACTGCCCTTAAATTCCTACTTGCCAGTTCCGAGGATCTATAGACCCTTGCCCAGCTCATGGCCCCCTCCGCCCATTCCCTCACATGCCTCCACCTAGCTCGCAAAGAGGCTTCTGCCCGCCGCAATAAACACACTCACAAGCCTGTCGACCTTTCCGTTCTCGGGACGTGTTTCCGCACCTGTAGCGTCTCAGGCTGGGGCCCGGCAGCTGGACACTGCGTGGATTGGATTCTGCATGGTTCAAGGAGGAGTCTGACCATGGACCATGTGAACCGTGGTAGTTGGGATGTCTCGTTCCTGAGTGCCCGCACGCCTCAGCTGCATGATTTGAAGCTCCTTTCCTCCAACGCGGGATCCCATAGGATAAAACTCAACTTCCTCGCTGCTGCAGTTATCGACATTAGCTGTAAGAAGCAAAATCTGGACCTGCGCTTATCCCTCCCTGCCTCTTTGAAAGCTTTCTCTGTTACAGCAGAGTCGCTGAAACTCGCTTGTCATGCCAGCAGCCCTCCCTCTCTCAACTATCTCACGTTGGTCGGCCGCAAGAAACTCGCCGTTTCTTCACTCCCTCTCGCATCTGCCCATACTGTACACTTGAACGGACCCACCAGCCAAGAGGAGCCAGAGTCACACGGTGACCGTTCTGGTCTGGCCTCGTCGTCACGCCATCCCCTCCCTTCCACATCTGCAACATCTCCAACGCAGTGGCTTGGCATTGCCAAGTTACTTAGCAGCATAGCGCCAACAGTGGAGACGCTTATAGTGAGGCATGGCTGGCCTCTTGAGGACCTGCATGTGCAGTGGAGCTGCCTGCACTGTCTCGGGATTGGTGTGAATGGCACGGATGTTGACGGGGTTAGTTACATGGCTACAGTGGAGGATGTTGATGATTGCTATCGAAGGAGAGGAGCTGGTGGGGATGGAGGAGAGAACAGCAGCAGCAGCAGCAGCAGCAGCAGCAGCAGCAGCAGCAGGGAGCCCAAAGCACCACGTCCTCCCGTTGTCAATGCTCCCAATCTGCGTTCCATTTTCATGGCGACTCGCCGCTGCCACCCGGAGATCCTGGTGGCGTTGCCAAGAGAGTATCCTTCCCTGGGCTGCTACTGCATTGTGGGAGGCTCGTACCACTGGCAGTGGGAAGGGGGGAGGCGGAGTGATGTGGTCTTCGCACTTGTGAGGTCCGATCAAAGTGATGTCGGCATCATGCACGCCCTTCAGTGCCTCTGACCTGGGTACTTTACATTCTTACGCTTATAGGGCTTGCAAAGGTAGGAGGATGCTTGTGGAGTGGGGAAGAGCGGGAATCAATCTTCTTTGCGTCTTGCCAGTGACTGCCTGAGACGCTGGCTTCATCCCGCCCCTCACATGGTACTGTGTTCTTGGTCGGTTGTTTTGCTGGGAGGAGGAAGGAGGGGAGGAGAGCAGTGAGCGGGTAATGCCCGTGAGAGGGAGGTCAGGCTGTGGTGTGCATGCGAGCCAGGGCATGGTGCAGGATGATCGTGTCATGAGGTTCCTTGAAACCCACCTGAGGTGGTGAGTGATTGGAACAGGAAGGCTGCTGTATGTTGGTTGCAGTGGGTGGCAATGGTGGTGACTATGGGGTTGTGTGTACCTGATGTGGTGGTGGAGTTGGTGGGGATGGAGTCATGGTGGTGGGTGGTGACAGGGGGGGTGGCAATGCTGGGCGTGACGAAATCTACTGCCATTGGGTGCCAAAGATTTTATCTGCCATGGGTACTATCGGGTCTTTGTGAAGAAATGAGGAATGAATGAACTAGCAAGCAGGTGGGTACAAGTAGGAAAACCTAAAAGTGTTGTACCCCATATTGTCTACCCCACTACAGCCTACACAGACTATAGCATATGAGTTTGACAGTCTTGTCCGTAGTTTAGGTAAAATGGTGACTGTTGGGTCGTGGCGGATGGCGAGTTGTTGTACGCGAATTCGATTAGTGGCAGTTGCTGTTCCCACGTGGTCGGGTCGTCACACGTGGCCCTGATGAGCTGTTCCATGGTCTGATTTGTCCGTTCTGTCTGTCCGTCGGTTTCGGGGTGGTATGATGAACTGAACTGCAGTCGCGTGCCGAACTGCTGCCACAGGTTCCGCCAGAATTTGCTGGTGAATTTCGTGTCGCGGTCGCTGATGATCGCGGCTGGTATCCCGTGCAGTCGAACGATGGTGGAGATGAAGAGGCGTGCTGTTTCTTCGGCTGTGATTGATTTTTTGCAGGCTGCAAAATGTGCCATTTTCGTCAGTCGATCGACGACGACCAGGATCGCGTCGTTCCCACTCGCTCCGGCCGGTAACCCCGTGACGAAGTCCATCGTCACCTGCTGCCAAGCACGCTCCTGGGGTGGTATCGGCTGCAACTGTCCCGCCGGCCACTGTCGTGATGATTTCATGAGCTGACAAGTGGGACACGATGCCACGTGTCGTTGTACGTGGGTCAACATTTCGGGCCAGTAATAATACCGCTGCAGCTGCTGCCGTGTTTTTTCTACTCCGAAATGCCCCGAGGTAACTCCGTCGTGTGCCTCCTGTAATAGTAATTCCCGTAGCAGTGTATACCCAGGCACCCAAATGTGGCCAGTCCCGGCTTTTACGTAATAGACTCCCCTTGCTGCTGCGAACTGCTGCGAATTTCCTCCTGTGAAGAATGGATCCGTTTGGTACCCGTGGGTGAATAGGCCTGTCAGTAGCGGGCTTGTCTGGGCGAGTAGTATTGCGTGGATTTGGGCAGTGGGGCGGGTCAGTGCGTCGGCGATGTTCGAGGCTCCCTTTTTGTAGGTGACCGTGTAGTGAAAGTTGGACTCGAGGAAATCGAGCCAGCGAATCTGTCGTGGGTTGAGGTGTGGCTGTGCGCGAAGGTACTGTAGTGATTTATGGTCAGTCCGTACTGTCACGTCTGCGCCGGTCAAGTAACAGCGCCATACTTTGAACGCGTGCACGATCGCAAGCATTTCGCGGTCGTGTATCGGGTATTTTTTCTCGGGCGGATGCAGTTTTCGTGACTCGTATGCGATAGGCTGTAGGCCATTGCCGAAATCCTGTAGTAGTGCGGCTCCGATGGCGATATCGCTTGCGTCGGTAACTACTTCGAATGGGCGGTGTGGGTCGGCGATGCGCAGGACGGGCGGTGAACAGAGAACATTTTTCAGGGCAGAGAAGGCAGCATGCTCTTTCTCCCCCCACGTAAAAGCGACCCCTTTCCGCAGTAAATCCGTCAGTGGGGCGGTTAACCGTGCCATATCGGGGACGAACCGACGCACATAATTAACGAACCCTAAAAAGCTCTGCAGCTCCGTGATGTTCGTCGGGGGATGCCACGCTTTTACCGTATCCAGCTTCTTTGGGTCGATTTCAACTCCAGCCTCCGAAATAACGTGCCCCAAAAATTCTAACCTATCCTGGAAGAACTCGCACTTGGAACCCTTGGTCAGTAATCTGTGCTCGTCTAAAACCTTAAATACTGCTTCCAGATCTGCTAAGTGCTGCTGCTTATCCCTACTGTAAACGAGGATGTCGTCGAGGTACACGATCACACATTTATCTAAGAGCGGCCTAAATGCCTCGTTCATGGTCATCTGAAAAGTCGCCGGTGCGTTGGTCAGCCCGAATGGCATCACCGTGTACTCAAACGACCCCTAACTAGTCCTGAAAGCTGTTTTGGCGCAGTCCGATGGTTCGACCCTAATCTGATGGTAACCTCCCCGTAAATCTATCTTCGAAAAAACCCGTGCTGTTCGCAATTGGACGATCAGTTCGTCGGCGGGGGGAATGGGGTACCGCGACTTAACTGTTACCCTGTTCAGTGCTCTGTAGTCGATACACATGCGAAAACCCCCGTCTTTTTTCGGTGTGAACAGTATCGGTGCGGCGAACGGTGACGAGCTCGGTCGGATGAATTTTTTCTCTAACAGGTAATCTAACTGCTTCCTTAGTTCGTCGAGCTCGGGCTGTGTCAGTCTGAACTGGCGCTGTACAGTTGGCTGTGCCCCCGGTTCCAATTCGATTCGGTGGTCATGTGCTCGCTGAGGTGGCAGTCCTTCCGGTAAGTCGTCGGGGAAAATCCCGGGGTATCGTTTCAACAGTTCATGTAGTTTGGGCGGTACTGCTGCCAGCAGTTTCCTGAAATCACTCGGCTGCTCTGCTCCCTCTACTACTGCGATGTCTACTGCGTACACGTCAGCTCCAGCAGCGACAACCCGTTTCATTGTGACGGCGTTGACGTATACCGTTGAAGACTCGGGCGACTGCCAGCGAGGTAGCTCGACCCAGTTACCACTACTTCGCACGGTGCAGCTACTCGTCGTCCAGTCAATTCGCGGGTTATACCGTCGCAGCCAATCACGTCCCAGTAAAATATCGTGCCCATCCAGTGTCGTTGCGAGCATTTCCTGTGTAAACCCGAAATTCCCCCCGCAGCGGACTTTGACTCTCTCTACCTTTTCACGTATGGCCAGTGGCGTGCCGTCGACTAAGCGTGCGTCTATCTCCGGTAAGCAACGGCTAAGTGTCAATTGCAGTTTTCGTGCGGTTGCGGTATTAACTAAACTGTGGCTTGCTCCTCCGTCGATAAAAATCTTCACTGCTGCTCCCTGTATTTTCCCGTGGATCAGTACTGGGCAATCCGTCGCTGTACCCTCCTTATTCGTCCGAGTCCGATCGATGGCATGAATCGGTACCGTGACTCGGTGAGGGTCGGTGGGGTTGGGCGAGCAGGCAATCTCGTCAGTAGTTGGCCCGATTCCTACTGACTGCTGGCGTTTCCCTGCCTTGGAGACTCCCTCCCCTGCTCTGCTCCGCGGCGCCTTAGCTCCTCTGGGCATTCGCTCTTGCGATGGCCCGGCCTATTGCAAGCAAAGCAGCGCCCCTTAAATGGCGCGGCAGCTGCATTCGTCGCAACAGCGTGTACAGTGGCGTGCTCCATCGGTCCCCGAGGACGATGTCCATAGTAGGACCCCGGTCTCGGACGGCGTAAAATGTCGATTTTCTCGGCGAGCGCGAGAATCTCGTTGAAGTTCGAGAGCCCGCGTAGCATGATTTCGTGCGAGATGTCCGGCTTCAGCCCTCCGACGTAACGGTCCACCCGCTCCACTTCGTGCATGTAGCCGACTTGCTCGCATAATGCGCGAAAACCACTCGTATAGTCTTGAACCGATCCGAGCTGCCGCCAAGTGCGCAATCTCTGACGCGCCGAAATAGAAGCCGCGATCGGCTCGAAGCGCGTCCGAAGCCCTGCGCATCACGCATCCCACGTGCTGTATTGGGCGGTCTCGCAGAATGACAGCTGGACCCGTGGGCCCTTCCTCTTCCGACGGTGGCTCGTAGGCGCGTGGCAACGTCACGATGACTCGCCATCAGTCCATGGCGGGGCCCCTTAGCAGCGAAACGGCATACCGAATCTTTGCTGCGTCCGACTCGACGTAATTCGCGTCGAAGAAGACGTTCATCGTGAAGACCCACGATTGAACCGTCGGACCTCCACGCTGGCTCGGGTCGAAGCAGGGCGGGCGTTGCGGCTTGAGTGGCATTGGTGCCATAATGGCCTGTTCGCCACTTGTCGCCGCAAACTCCACGTGCCGACGGGCTTCGCGAGGCTCCCGCGGGCTTGGTGCGACCCTGTTTCCTCCCATGCCAGGCATCGGCTGGGCGGCGCCATCGCTGGCTGCGCCTGAGCGCTGTCCCACGCTGTTGTTTTGTGTTGGTGTGCCGGACGAGATGACGATCGGTTCGTCCGATTGTGCAGATGCATTTGTCGGTGCGTGTGGTGGCGCTGGAGTGTTCATCGTTGATTGCTGACGCGCGGAGTCACGTTCCGCCGTGAGCGTCGCAATTTCGAGCGCCGAATCTTCAAGTTGGCGCACCAGACGGTCGAGCTGCTCCTGCGTCAATGTGGCGAGCGTGAATTCGGCCATGGCGGGGGTGTCGGGCGAGCTCAGCGAGAGCCTCGGTCGTGGCCGTGCGTGCTTACGAGAGAGCACTATGAGCGGCGGTGTTGTGTCACTGAGAGACGTCTACCCCCCCCCAAAATTGAGGTAGTGGGGAAGCGAAGGTGTGGGTGCGGTCCGAGAAGAGATCGTAGGCTCTGAATACCAAGTGTTACGAGTGCAATTGAGTGAACGAACGAGAATTGCACTATCGAAGCAAGAGTCCAATGAGCGAAGGCATGAGCGAAGAATATATAGCGAAACTACAGTGGTAACGGTAATGGACTGTGGTTGTCGCGTGACGGGCCTGGGACTGAGGTTGGGAAAAGTGTCGAAGCGGAGGCCCGGAGCGCGGGTTACCCGCCGAGCCGTGAGGTCGGGGTGCGATGTGCGAAGGTGGCAGGAGGATTGTCGATGCGAGGGTTGCGAGTGGTAACGGTGCTGACTGTGGTTGTAAGGAATTTGCCAATTCCTTACTGTAGCCTTGCCTTAACGGGTACAGCCCGAGCACTTCGCGTCAGGTGGCTCGGCCTACATTTCCGCACCGAACCAATGCCGAGTCGCCCCGCACCAATCGCGACACATCCAACCATCCACGTCCCGAGGTCCTCGCCTAGCACGGTTTCGACCCTATAAATGCGTGCTCCTTTATCATTCTTGATCATTCAGTAATTCTGTCATTCATTCTCTTTATAGAAGTCTTCCGCGCACTCTGTCTAATAAAACTCATAACAGTGGTGCTACAGTGATGTACGCGTTGAGCAGGGATGCGAAGTAAGGAAAAGGAATTTTCCTTACACCCCTCCTGATCAATTTTGAGCTCATACTAAGGTAGGGAGGATGCAGGTACGGTACCAGTATTCCATCTCGTATAATAACAAATTGTGCATTTCTGATTTTGACAAGCCACTCCTAACCGATTATGTTATGAGTTGTATGAAAAGAAGAGTGCGCAGAATGCAATATCGCGGAAGTGATTACAACTACTCAGCAAACAACGAGGCCTAGGCATAATATAGCACAGCTAGCTAGGCCGAGGTCGCGGAGTCGCGCGAAGGTTGGGTGCAGGTTTGGGGTTGGGAAATCCGAGGGCGACGCGGGAGACGTTCGGAAGGCGAGGTCGTCGGACCGAGCCTGAATTCCGAAAGTTGGAATTGTACGCGTAAGAGATGCCTCAGTAAGGAATTAGCGAAATTCCTTACACTACCCCCCCCTTTAAGAAAGGTGGTCGATATCAGGCACGTGTCGGCGAGAAAGATACTGCCGAAGTACCGAGTGCCCTTGTAGTGAGTCAGCCGGGACCCACGTGTCATCTTCGCTTGTGCGATCCACCCAGCGTAGCAGGAAGTCGACGTGGCGTCCGGCGGGGGTCGCACGAATGCGATGGTTCAATATCTTCCAAGGTTGAAGCGTCGGGTCTGCCACAGGTCGGACATTTGGCGCCTGGTGGGGTCGGGCGACGTCGGACGACTGCGGTGCCACATAGTGGCGAAGTAAACTGACGTGGAAAGCGTCGTGGATTTTCCAGTCGTCCGGTAGGAGAAGTTTCGCAGTGACCGGTGTCAGCATCCGGATGATGCGAAAGGGTCCCACGTAGCGGGGACGCAGTTTTGCAGGCTGGGGCAGCTTGAGGTTTTTTGTGTCCAGGAGGACCATCTGCCCGTCACGGGAGGGTAAATTCCGTCGATGTCGGTCGGCGTAGCGGCTGGCGGCCGTATTAGCCTTCCGGATAAATTCCGCTGCTTTGTCTCGCGCTGTTTGTAGTTCCGAAACAAACTGCTGCGACCTTGGTACCGGGTTATCGGGAGTTGTTGACGAGGGTACTACCGGATCTATCCCGTAATTCAGGTAGAACGGCGATTGTTTGGTCGTTGCAGATGGGGCGTTATTGTACGCAAACTCGAGCATGGGAAGGGAATCCTCCCACTTGGTGATGTCGGGGCAGTTCGTGCGAATCAACTGCTCCATCGTCTGGTTTGTCCTCTCTGTCTGTCCGTCGGTCTGTGGATGGTACGACGACGAAAACTGCAGGCGGGTGCCGTACTGTGCCCACGTCTCCTGCCAGAACTTCGACGTGAATTTTGGGTCGCGGTCGCTGATTATCACCGATGGCAACCCGTGTAGTCGTACGACGGACGAGATGAAGAGCTTCGCTGTTTCTTCGGCTGTGATCGTCGTGCGGCATGGTGCGAAATGCGCCATTTTCGTTAAGCGATCGACGACGACAAGTACCGAGTCGTTGCCACTTGCGCCCGCTGGCAGTCCTGTGACGAAATCCATTGTCACCTGTTGCCACGGTCGTTCGGGTGGCTCGAGGGGCTGCAGCAATCCAGCTGGGCGTTGGCGTGATGACTTCATTGCTTGGCAGGTCGGGCAGGCGGACACGTAGTGCTGCACGTCTGACGCCATGTCGGGCCAGTAATAATTCCGCTGCAGCAGCTTCAACGTTTTGTCGACGCCGAAATGCCCGGAGAGGTTGGAGTCGTGTACTTCCTGCGTCAGCAATTCTCGTAAGGGTCGGTAGGAAGGTACCCAAACTCGGTTAGTACCGACTTTTAGGTAGTAGCTCCCATGCGCCGTGGTGACCCCGTGGTGTTGATTGGTCCTGAAAAACCGGTCAATCCTGTAGCCATGCTTGAATAATCCTGTCAATAAAGGGATAGAATGGGCGATTAGTACTGCTGCGGTCTGCATTGATGGTCGGGTCAGGGCGTCGGCGATGTTGTTGGCGCCCTTTTTGTACGTGATGGTGTAGCTGAAATTGGACTCGAGGTAATCGAGCCACCGGATTTGTCGCGGGTTGAGTTGTGGTTGGCTGCGCATGTATTGTAATGACTTGTGGTCGGTTCGGACGGTGACGTCAGCTCCCGTGAGGTAACAGCGCCAGGTACGAAATGCATGCACGATGGCGAGGATTTCCTTGTCGTGGACCGGATAGTTGCGCTCGGGCGGCTGCATTTTTCTTGATTCGTACGCGATGGGTTGCAGCCCGTTTTCGAAGTCCTGTAGAAGCACAGCGCCCACGGAGAAATCGCTGGCGTCCGTCACGACTTCGAACGGTCGAGATGGATCTGCCAGCCGAAGCACCGGGGGTGAACTCAAAATTTTCTTCAGCTCGTTGAAAGCCAGCTGTTCTCTCTCCCCCCAACAGAATTGCACGCCCTTATGCAGAAGATCGGTTAACGGCCTGGTTACCTCCGCCATATTCGGAACAAAACGGCGGACGTAGTTAACAAAGCCGACTCTGCAACTCCGTGATGTTCGTGGGCGGCTTCCACTCCGAAATCGCCGTTACTTTGCGAGGGTCAATTTTAATGCCCTCCCCTGAAATCACGTGCCCCAGGAACTCCAGCTCCGACTGTAAGAACTCACACTTAGAGCCCTTAGTAATCAGTCGGTTCTGCTGCAAGTGCCGGAACACTTCCTCTAAGTCCTGTAAATGCTGCTCCCGAGTCTTGCTGTACACCAGGATGTCGTCCAGATAAACGATAACTTTTTTGTCCAGCATGTCCCGAAACACCCCATTCATGGTGAGCTGGAAAGTCAAGGGCGCGTTCGTCAACCCGAACGGCATCACAGTGTACTCGTAACTGCCGTAGCGGGTGCGAAACGCAGTCTTCGGGCAGTCGTCGGCGAACACGCGAATTTGGTGGTAGCCACCTCGCAAATCGATTTTCGAGAAGAAGCGAGCCTCGCGAAGCTGATCCAGCAGGTCGTCCGCTCGTGGGATCGGGTAACGTGACTTGATCGTGACCCGGTTCAACGCTCGATAGTCGATGCACATGCGCAGGCCTCCGTCCTTTTTTCGGTGTGAACAGTATCGGGGCGGCGTATGGTGACGTGCTCGGCCGGATAAAACCCTTCGAAAGCAGATAATCCAGCTGTTTCCGCAACTCGTCGAGCTCCGGTTGGCTGAGCCGCCACTGTGACCGAACAGTTGGTTTTGCGCCTGGCTCCAGCTCGATCCTGTGGTCCTCCAGACGCTGAGGTGGCAGCCCGTCAGGCAGGTCATCCACGAAGATTTCGGGACACCTCCGAATTATGCTCGCCACGTCGTTGGGTACAGCAGCGCAGAGCGTGTCGATG